>CM070832.1:12666784-13273180 GCA_036326025.1 Chrosomus eos | reverse complement strand
AAAACGGTTTCGTCAATCGACAAGAAATCCATAACTTTTAGTCGGCATGGTCTGGAGATGATACGATTCGATTTTGGTGAATATCAGACAAACGGTCTAGGAGGAGTTCGAAAAAGTAGGTTTTGACTGAAAATCAAGATGGCGGACAGGAAGTTCGGTCAAATAAGGAAAACCTGGTATCTATGTTCTCAGCTTGACCCAAGGAATCTATTAAGACCAGTGGCATTTCAACAGGCAGATTTATTCAAAAGTTATTAGCCTTTTTGGAAATTTTGTTATAACTTTTGACCACTAGGTGGTGCTGTTTCGAAACTTCTCAAGCTCCTTCAGGGCATCGTACTGATGACCCATACTGAGTTTCGCAACAATTCGTTCATGCGTTCAGAAAATACAGCATTTTAGCACATAATTCAAAATGGCCGACAGACAAAATGGCCGATCTGGGAAAATTGGATATCAGTCGACTCGGTATGACGCCCTGAATCTAACGAGGCCACTTTTATGATTTTTGGACAAACCGTTCAGGAGTTTATGAGCAAAAATAACCATTTTTCATATCTCCGGACAGTAGGTGGCGCTGCGCCGAAAACGCTGCATGTTGCCTCAGGTCATGCTTGTGATGACTTGTACCAAGTTTGGTCTGAATACGATAAAGCGTTGCGGAGATACAGGCTTAAGTTTGTTTTCGCAAGCACTACGTAAAATTATTTTGCACGTTATTCAAAAACTTTTAAGCGAATCAACTTGAATTCCATAACTTTTTGTCCCCACTGTCTGAAGATGATCTGGTGCAATTTTGGTGAAAATCGGAGCATCGCCCTAGGAGGAGTTCGAAAAAGTAGGTTTTTCTGAAAATTCAAAATGGCGGAAAAATTTGCATGACGGAAAATGACGTCATAGGGTGCAATCGAATCGTCGTGAGCTCAGGAATCAGAGGAAAAAAGAATTTTGTTGATAGGCCTTATGGTTCAAAAGTTATTAGCATAAATATGAGTGAACTTTTGGACAGGTGGTGGCGCTAGAGGGAATGAGTTAGAGACACCAAAATTGGTGTACTTAATGTTGGGACTGTCCTCTATCAGAATGTCAAACCAAAACAACTTTCCCGGACACGGTTCTATGGGCTGCCATAGACCCCCAGTCGGAAGAAGAATAATAATAATAATAATAATAATAATAAGAACCGGAACAGATACAATAGGTGCCTCCGCACCTTCGGTGCTTGGCCCCTAAATATAGCTGCAAGCAGCAATAACCGGGGCCAAGCGCAAAGAAGACGACAAGACATGCCAACATGTGTCAGACCAACTGCAGTAAGGAGCAATTTAAGACATTGTCAGATGAATTTAGGCAAAATGGCTTTAAAAATCACACTAATTAACTAAAAATATGATTTAATGAATTATCACTTTTGACCAATAGGTGGCATAGTTACTAAATCGAGTGACAATGACAAACCTTAAGACCAGTGGCATTAAAATATGCAGATTTATTCAAAAGTTTTTAGAAATTATGTTATAACTTTTGACCAAAAGGTGACGCTGTCTCGAAATGTGTTGAGTACCTTCAGGGCATGGTGCTGATGGCACATGCTGAGTTTTGTAATGTTGCACCAATGCATTCGTTAAGAATAGCATGTTACGTTCTATTATAGCGCCACCAATAGGCTCAATCCCACCATTTTATTTATGTGACCTCATAGTGAGCCCATACAAGTGTGTGTAAAATTTGGTGAAAATATCTCATTTAGTTTTGGAGTTATATACATTTATGTGTATAAACACATAAAAAATGACTGACACGTGACTTTGATTGGATTTTACTACCCCTTACTATCAATATTTTCGCATTTGGGCATTAGCGTATAGCCTATCGACCTATGTTTCCAAACTTCTGACGGTGGTTTCGTCTCGATCGGACAAGCGGTTTCGAAGATATAGCCAAATGTTTTTTTCGCGCTAAATCGCAACGCTACACAAACCGTAAGACGAAACCCAGCATGTTTGGCATCGTTGGACTCGGCAACGATTCAGGAACTCAAAAAGATGACACTTGTGAAAATAAGTCAACCACACTTAAAGTTATAAGCATTTGAAAAAAAAAATTCACCACTAGGTGGCGCTGTTTCGAAAATTCTCAGGCTCTTTCAGGGCATCGTACTGATGACCCATACCGAGTTTCGTAACAATTCGTTCATGCGTTCAGAAAATACAGCATTTTAGCACATAATTCAAAATGGCCGACAGACAAAATGGCCGATCTAGGAAAATTGGATACCAGACGACTCGGCATGACGCCCTGAATCTAACGAGACCACTTTTATGATTTTTGGACAAAGAGTACAGTAGTTATGGGGGAAAATAGCACTTTTTCGTATCTCTGGACCAGTAGGTGGCGCTGCGCCGAAACGCAACATGTAGCCTCAGGTCATGCTTGTGATGACATGGACCAAGTTTGGTCTGAATCTGAAAAAGCGTCGCGGAGATACAGCCTTATGTGTGTTTTCGCAAGCTCTACGTAAAATTTATTTGCGTGGTATTCGAGAACGACTTGCAGCGTTTTTATGAAATCCATAACTTTTTGTCAGCATGGTCTGGAGATGATCTGGTTCAATTTTGGTGAGAATCAGAACAACGGCCTAGGAGGAGTTCGAAAAAGTAGCTTTTTCAGATAATTACAAATGGCGGACAAAATATCGTGACGGAAAATGACGTCATAGGGTGCAATCGAATCGGCATTAGCTCAGAAACAAGGGGAAAAAGGAATTTTGATGATAGGCCTTACGGTTCAAAAGTTATTAGCATAATAAAAGTGAAACTTTGGACAGGTGGTGGCGCTAGAGGGATTGAGTTGGAGACTCCAAATTTGCTCTGTTGACTTTTCAGACTGTCCTCTATCAGTGTACCAAATTTCATAACTTTCCCGCAAACGGTTCTATGGGCTGCCATAGACACCCAGTCGGAAGAAGAAGAAGAAGAAACGGAAGAATAAATATAGCTGCAAGCAGCAATAACCGGGGCCAAGCGCAAAGAAGACGACAAGACATGCCAACATGTGTCAGACCAACTGCAGTAAGGAGCAATTTAAGACATTGTCAGATGAATTTAGGCAAAATGGCTTTAAAATCACACTAATTAACTAAAAATATGATTTAATGAATTATCACTTTCGACCAATAGGTGGCGTAGTTACTAAATCGAGTGACAATGACAAACCTTAAGACCAGTGGCATTAAAATATGCAGATTTATTCAAAAGTTTTTAGAAATTATGTTATAACTTTTGACCAAAAGGTGGCGCTGTCTCGAAATGTGTTGAGTACCTTCAGGGCATGGTGCTGATGGCACATGCTGAGTTTTGTAATGTTACACCAATGCATTCGTTAAGAATAGCATGTTACGTTCTATTATAGCGCCACCAATAGGCTCAATCCCACCATTTTTTTTATGTGACCTCATAGTGAGCCCATACAAGTGTGTGTGTAAAATTTGGTGAAAATATCTCATTTAGTTTTGGAGTTATATACATTTATGTGTATAAACACATAAAAAATGACTGACACGTGACTTTGATTGGATTTTACTACCCCTTACTATCAATATTTTCGCATTTGGGCATTAGCATATAGCCTATCGACCTATGTTTCCAAACTTCTGGCGGTGGTTTCGTCTCGATCGGACAAGCGGTTTTCGAAGATATCGGCAAATGTTTTTTAAGCGCTAAATCACAACGCTACACAAACCGTAAAACGAAACCCAGCATGTTTGGCATCGTTGGACTCGGCAACGATTCAGGAACTCAAAAAGATGACTCTCGTGAAAATAAGTCAACCACACCCAAAGTTATAAGCATTTGAAAAAAAAAATTCACCACTAGGTGGCGCTGTTTCGAAAATTCTCAGGCTCTTTCAGGGCATCGTACTGATGACCCATACCGAGTTTCGTAACAATTCGTTCATGCGTTCAGAAAATACAGCATTTTAGCACATAATTCAAAATGGCCGACAAACAAAATGGCCGATCTAGGAAAATTGGATACCAGACAACTCGGCATGACGCCCTGAATCTAACGAGACCACTTTTATGATTTTTGGACAAAGAGTACAGTAGTTATGGGGGAAAATAGCACTTTTTCGTATCTCTGGACCAGTAGGTGGCGCTGCGCCGAAACGCAGCATGTAGCCTCAGGTCATGCTTGTGATGACATGGACCAAGTTTGGTCTGAATCTGAAAAAGCGTCGCGGAGATACAGCCTTATGTGTGTTTTCGCAAGCTCTACGTAAAATTAATTTGCGTGGTATTCGAGAACGACTTGCAGCGTTTTTATGAAATCCATAACTTTTTGTCAGCATGGTCTGAAGATGATCTGGTTCAATTTTGGTGAGAATCAGAACAACGGCCTAGGAGGAGTTCGAAAAAGTAGCTTTTTCAGATAATTACAAATGGCGGACAAAATATCGTGACGGAAAATGACGTCATAGGGTGCAATCGAATCGGCATTAGCTCAGAAACAAGGGGAAAAGGGAATTTTGATGATAGGCCTTACGGTTCAAAAGTTATTAGCATAATAAAAGTGAAACTTTGGACAGTTGGTGGCGCTAGAGGGATTGAGTTGGAGACTCCAAATTTGCTCTGTTGACTTTTCAGACTGTCCTCTATCAGTGTACCAAATTTCATAACTTTCCCGCAAACGGTTCTATGGGCTGCCATAGACACCCAGTCGGAAGAAGAAGAAGAAGAAACGGAAGAATAATAAGAACCGGAACAGATACAATAGGTGCCACCGCACCTTCGGTGCTTGGCCCCTAATAAGAACGGGAACAGATACAATAGGTGCCCGCACCTTCGGTGCTTGGCCCCTAATAAGAACGGGAACAGATACAATAGGTGCCTCCGCACCTTCGGTGCTTGGCCCCTAATAATAATAATAAATATAGCTGCAAGCAGCAATAACCGGGGCCAAGCGCAAAGAAGACGACAAGACATGTCAACATGTGTCAGACCAACTGCAGCAAGGAGCAATTTAAGACATTTAAAGATTAATTTAGGCAAAATGGCTTAAAAATCACACTAATTAACAAAAAATGTGATTTAATGGATTATCACTTTTGACCAATAGGTGGCGTAGTTACAAAAACGATGTGATGTGGTCAGAGTCTGGTGACAATGACAAACCTTAAGACCAGTGGCATTAAAATACGCAGATTTATTCAAAAGTTTTTAGAAATTATGTTATAACTTTTGACCAAAAGGTGGCTCTGTCTCGAAATGTTTTGAGTACCTTCAGGGCATGGTGCTGATGGCACATGCTGAGTTTTGTAATGTTACACCAATGCATTCGTTAAGAATAGCATGTTACGTTCTATTATAGCGCCACCAAGAGGCTCAATCCACCATTTTTTTTATGTGACCTCAAAGTGAGCCCATACATGTGTGTGTAAAATTTGGTGAAAATATCTCATTTAGTTTTGGAGTTATATACATTTATGTGAATAAACACATAAAAAATGACTGACACGTGACTTTGATTGGATTTTACTACCCCTTACTATCAATATTTTCACATTTGGGCATTAGCATATAGGGCCTATCGACCTATGTTTCCAAACTTCTGGCGGTGGTTTCGTCTCGATCGGACAAGCGGTTTCGAAGATATCGGCAAATGTTTTTTAAGCGCTAAATCACAACGCTACACAAACCGTAAACAAAACCTAAGCATATTTGGTATCTGTGGACTCGGCAAGGATTCAGGATCCCAACGAGATGACTCCCGTGAAAATACGTCAAACACAACCAGAGTTATAAGCATTTGAAAAATCAATTTTGCCACTAGGTGGTGCTGTTTCGAAACTTCTCAGGCTCCTTCAGGGTATCGTACTGATGACCCATACCGAGTTTCGTAACAATTCGTTCATGCGTTCATAAAATACAGCATTTTAGCACATAATTCAAAATGGCCGACAGCCAAAATGGCCGATCTGGGAAAATTGGATATCTGTCGACTCGGCATGACGCCCTGAATCTAACAAGACCAACTTTATTATTTTTGGACAAACTGTTCAGTAGTTATGAGCAAAAATAGCCATTTTTCGTATCTCTGGACCAGTAGGTGGCGCTGCGCCGAAACGCAGCATGTAGCCTCAGGTCATGCTTGTAATGACATGTACCAAGTTTGGTTTGAATACGATAAAGCGTTGCGGAGATACAGCCTTATGTCTGTTTTCGCAAGCGCTACTTAAAATTAATTTGCGTGGTATTCGAGAACAACTTGCAGCGTTTTTATGAATTCCATAACTTTTTGTCAGCACGGTCTGGAGATGATCTGGTTCAATTTTGGTGAGAATCGGAACAACGGCCTAGGAGGAGTTCGAAAAAGTAGCTTTTTCGGATAATTACAAATGGCGGACAAATTGTCGTGACGGAAAATAACGTCATATGGTGCAATCGAATCGGCATGAGCCAAGGAATAAGAGGACAAAGGATTTGTGATTCTAGCCATTATGGTTCAAAAGTTATAAGCATAAACATGAGTACATCTTTGGACAGTTGGTGGCGCTAGAGGGATTGAGTTGGAGACTCCAAATTTGCTCTGGTGACTTTTCAGACTGTCCTCTATCAGTGTACCAAATTTCATAACTTTCCCGCAAACGGTTCTATGGGCTGCCATAGACGCCCAGTCGGAAGAAGAAGAATAATAAGAACCGGAACAGATACAATAGGTGCCACCGCACCTTCGGTGCTTGGCCCCTAATAAGAACCGGAACAGATACAATAGGTGCCACCGCACCTTCGGTGCTTGGCCCCTAATAATAAATAGCTGCAAGCAGCCATTATCGGGGCCAAGCAGCATAAGACGAAAAGACATGCCAACATTGCTGAAAGTGTCAGACCAACTGCAACAATGAGCAATTAAAGACATTTAAAGACAATTGTAGGCGAAATGGCTGAAAAATCATAGAAACTCTAAATAAAAAAATGATTTAATGGAGTATCACTTTCGACCAATAGGTGGCGCAGTTAGCAAATTGATGTGATGTGGTCAGGGTGAGGTGACAATGACACATACAAAGTTTGGTGTCAAAATGTCAAGGCATTGCAATGTTAAACACTTAATAGTCGTTTTGGCAGCATGCCTCAAATTTGCTGCTGCGGTATACGAAAACGGTTTCATCTATCGACACGAAATCTATAACTTTTAGTCGGCACGGTCTGGAGATGATACGATTCGATTTTGGTGAAAATCGGAAAAACGGTCTAGGAGGAGTTCGAAAAAGTAGGTTTTGACTGAAAATCAAGATGGCGGACAGGAAGTTCGGCCAAATAAGGAAAACCTGGTATCTATGTTCTCAGCTTGACCAAGGAATCTATTACGACCAGTGGCATTTCAACAGGCAGATTTATTCAAAAGTTATTAGCCTTTTTGGAAATTTTATTATAACTTTTGACCACAAGGTGGCGCTGTTTCGAAATATTTTTAGTACCTTCAGGGGATGGTGTTGTTGGCACATTCTGAGTTTCTTAATATCACATCAATGCATTTGTTTAGTATAGCATTTTATTTCACAAAACTCTATTGAAGTCAATGGGAATTTCATGTTTTGTTCTATTATAGCGCCACCAAGTGGCTCAGTCCCACAATTTTTTTTATGTGTCCTCAGAGTGAGCCCATACGTATGTGTGTCAATTTTGGTGAAAATATCTCAATTCACTTCAGAGTTATAGACATTTATATGAAAAAACACGTAAAAAATGACTGACACATGACTTTGTTTGAATTTTACTACCCCTTACTATCAATATTTTCGCATTTGGGCATTAGCATATAGCCTATCGACCTATGTTTCCAAACTTCTGGCGGTGGTTTCGTCTCGATCGGACAAGCGGTTTCGAAGATATAGCCAAATGTTTTTTTCGCGCTAAATCGCAACGCTACACAAACCGTAAGACGAAACCCAGCTTGTTTGGTATCGTTGGACTCGGCAACGATTCAGGAGCTCAAAAAGATGACTCTCGTGAAAATAAGTCGACCACACCCAAAGTTATAAGCATTTGAAAAAAAAAGTTCACCACTAGGTGGCGCTGTTTCGAAACTTCTCAGGCTCTTTCAGGGCATCGTACTGATGACCCATACCGAGTTTCGTAACAATCCGTTCATGCGATCAGAAAATACAGCATTTTAGCACATAATTCAAAATGGCCGACAGACAAAATGGCCGATATGGAAAAATTGGATATCAGTCGACTCGGTATGACGCCCGAATCTAACAAGACCAATTTTATTATTTTTGGACAAACTGTTCAGAAGTTATAAGCAAAAATAGCCATTTTTCATATCTCCGGACCAGTAGGTGGCGCTGCGCCGAAACGCTGCATGTTGTCTCAGATCAAGCTTGTGATGACACGTACCAAGTTTGGTGTCAATACGATAAAGCGTTGTGGAGATACAGCCTTAAGTCCGTTTTTGCGAGCGCTACGAAATATTTGTTCGTGCGTTTATCAAAAACGGTTTGACGAATCAACATTATTCTAATAACTTTTTGTCAGCATGCTCTGGAGATGATCTGGATCAATTTTCGTGGAAATCGGAGCATCGGCCTAGGAGGAGTTCGAAAAAGTACGTTTATTGAACAATTCAAAATGGCGGCCATATTTTTATGACGGAAAATGACGTCATAGGGTGCAATCGAATCGTCATGAGCTCAGGAATCAGAGGAAAAAATAATTTTTTTGATAGGCCGTACGGTTCAAAAGTTATTAGCATAATAAAAGTGAAACTTTGGACAGGTGGTGGCGCTAGAGGGAATGAGTTAGAGACACCAAAATTGGTGTATTTAATGTTGGGACTGTCCTCTATCAGAATGTCAAACCAAAACAACTTTCCCGCAAACGGTTCTATGGGCTGCCATAGACGCCCAGTCGGAAGAAGAACAAGAATAATAATAATAATAAGAACCGGAACAGATACAATAGGTGCCCGCACCTTTGGTGCTTGGCCCCTAAATATAGCTGCAAGCAGCAATAACCGGGGCCAAGCGCAAAGAAGACGACAAGACATGTCAACATGTGTCAGACCAACTGCAGCAAGGAGCAATTTAAGACATTTAAAGATTAATTTAGGCAAAATGGCTTAAAAATCACACTAATTAACAAAAAATGTGATTTAATGGATTATCACTTTTGACCAATAGGTGGCGTAGTTACAAAAACGATGTGATGTGGTCAGAGTCTGGTGACAATGACAAACCTTAAGACCAGTGGCATTAAAATACGCAGATTTATTCAAAAGTTTTTAGAAATTATGTTATAACTTTTGACCAAAAGGTGGCGCTGTCTCGAAATGTTTTGAGTACCTTCAGGGCATGGTGCTGATGGCACATGCTGAGTTTTGTAATGTTACACCAATGCATTCGTTAAGAATAGCATGTTACGTTCTATTATAGCGCCACCAAGAGGCTCAATCCCACCATTTTTTTTATGTGACCTCAAAGTGAGCCCATACATGTGTGTGTAAAATTTGGTGAAAATATCTCATTTAGTTTTGGAGTTATATACATTTATGTGAATAAACACATAAAAAATGACTGACACGTGACTTTGATTGGATTTTACTACCCCTTACTATCAATATTTTTGCATTTGGGCATTAGCGTATAGCCTATCGACCTATGTTTCCAAACTTCTGGCGGTGGTTTCGTCTCGATCGGACAAGCGGTTTCGAAGATATCGGCAAATGTTTTTTAAGCGCTAAATCACAACGCTACACAAACCGTAAACAAAACCTAAGCATATTTGGTATCTGTGGACTCGGCAAGGATTCAGGATCCCAACGAGATGACTCCCGTGAAAATACGTCGAACACAACCAGAGTTATCAGCATTTGAAAAATCAATTTTGCCACTAGGTGGCGCTGTTTCGAAACTTCTCAGGATCCTTCAGGGTATCGTACTGATGACCCATACCGAGTTTCGTAACAATTCGTTCATGCGTTCATAAAATACAGCATTTTAGCACATAATTCAAAATGGCCGACAGCCAAAATGGCCGATCTGGGAAAATTGGATATCTGTCGACTCGGCATGACGCCCTGAATCTAACAAGACCAACTTTATTATTTTTGGACAAACTGTTCAGTAGTTATGAGCAAAAATAGCAATTTTTCGTATCTCTGGACCAGTAGGTGGCGCTGCGCCGAAACGCAGCATGTAGCCTCAGGTCATGCTTGTAATGACATGTACCAAGTTTGGTTTGAATACGATAAAGCGTTGCGGAGATACAGCCTTATGTCTGTTTTCGCAAGCGCTACTTAAAATTAATTTGCGTGGTATTCGAGAACAACTTGCAGCGTTTTTATGAATTCCATAACTTTTTGTCAGCACGGTCTGGAGATGATCTGGTTCAATTTTGGTGAGAATCGGAACAACGGCCTAGGAGGAGTTCGAAAAAGTAGCTTTTTCGGATAATTACAAATGGCGGACAAATTGTCGTGACGGAAAATGACGTCATAGGGTGCAATCGAATCGGCATGAGCCAAGGAATAAGAGGACAAAGGATTTGTGATTCTAGCCATTATGGTTCAAAAGTTATAAGCATAAACATGAGTAAATCTTTGGACAGTTGGTGGCGCTAGAGGGATTGAGTTGGAGACTCCAAATTTGCTCTGGTGACTTTTCAGACTGTCCTCTATCAGTGTACCAAATTTCATAACTTTCCCGCAAACGGTTCTATGGGCTGCCATAGACGCCCAGTCGGAAGAAGAAGCAGAATAATAATAATAAATATAGCTGCAAGCAGCCATTACCGGGGCCAAGCGCAAGAAGCGGCAACAGATGCCATCATGGGTGGGAGTGGCAGACCAACTGCAGCAAGGAGCAATTAAAGACATTTTAAGAGAACTTGGATAAATGGCTAAAAAATCATAGATACAGCAACTTTTAAGATAATTTAATGGTTTATCACTTTCGACAAATAGGTGGAGCACTTGCGAAATTGATGTGATGTGGTCAGAGTGAGGTGACAATGACACATACAAAGTTTGGTGTCAAAATGTCAAGGCATTGCAGAGATAAAGACTTAATAGTCATTTTGGCAGCATGCCTCAACTTTGCTGCTGCGCTGTACGAAAACGGTTTCGTCAATCGACACGAAATCCATAACTTTTAGTCGGCACGGTCTGGAGATGATACGATTCGATTTTGGTGAAAATCGGACAAACGGTCTAGGAGGAGTTCAAAAATGTAGGTTTTGACTGAAAATCAAGATGGCGGACAGGAAGTTCGGTCAAATAAGGAAAACCTGGTATCTATGTTCTCAGCTTGACCCAAGGAATCTATTAAGACCAGTGGCATTTCAACAGGCAGATTTATTCAAAAGTTATTAGCCTTTTTGGAAATTGTGTTATAACTTTTGACCACTAGGTGGTGCTGTTTCGAAACTTCTCAAGCTCCTTCAGGGCATCGTACTGATGACCCATACCGAGTTTCGTAACAATTCGTTCATGCGTTCAGAAAATACAGCATTTTAGCACATAATTCAAAATGGCCGACAGACAAAATGGCTGATCTGGGAAAATTGGATATCAGTCGACTCGGTATGACGCCCTGAATCTAACGAGGCCACTTTTATGATTTTTGGACAAACCGTTCAGGAGTTATGAGCAAAAATAACCATTTTTCATATCTCCGGACCAGTAGGTGGCGCTGCGCCGAAACGCTGCATGTTGCCTCAGGTCATGCTTGTGATGACTTGTACCAAGTTTGGTCTGAATACGATTAAGCGTTGCGGAGATACAGGCTTACGTTTGTTTTCGCAAGCACTACGTAAAATTATTTTGCACGTTATTCAAAAACTTTTAAGCGAATCAACTTGAATTCCATAACTTTTTGTCCCCACTGTCTGAAGATGATCTGGTGCAATTTTGGTGAAAATCGGAGCATCGCCCTAGGAGGAGTTCGAAAAAGTAGGTTTTTCTGAAAATTCAAAATGGCGGAAAAATTTGCATGACGGAAAATGACGTCATAGGGTGCAATCGAATCGTCATGAGCTCAGGAATCAGAGGAAAAAAGAATTTTGTTGATAGGCCTTACGGATCAAAAGTTATTAGCATAAATGTGAGTGAAACTTTGGACAGGTGGTGGCGCTAGAGGGAATAAATTAAAGACACCAAAATTGGTGTACTTAATGTTGGGACTGTCCTCTATCAGAATGTCAAACCAAAACAACTTTCCCGGACACGGTTCTATGGGCTGCCATAGACCCCCAGTCGGAAGAAGAAGAATAATAAATATAGCTGCAAGCAGCAATAACGGGGCCAAGCGCAAAGAAGACGACAAGACATGCCAACATGTGTCAGACCAACTGCAGTAAGGAGCAATTTAAGACATTGTCAGATGAATTTAGGCAAAATGGCTTTAAAAATCACACTAACTAAAAATATGATTTAATGAATTATCACTTTCGACCAATAGGTGGCGTAGTTACTAAATCGAATGACAATGACAAACCTTAAGACCAGTGGCATTAAAATATGCAGATTTATTCAAAAGTTTTTAGAAATTATGTTATAACTTTTGACCAAAAGGTGGCGCTGTCTCGAAATGTGTTGATTACCTTCAGGGCATGGTGCTGATGGCACATGCTGAGTTTTGTAATGTTGCACCAATGCATTCGTTAAGAATAGCATGTTACGTTCTATTATAGCGCCACCAATAGGCTCAATCCCACCATTTTTTTTATGTGACCTCATAGTGAGCCCATACAAGTGTGTGTAAAATTTGGTGAAAATATCTCATTTAGTTTTGGAGTTATATACATTTATGTGAATAAACACATAAAAAATGACTGACACGTGACTTTGATTGGATTTTACTACCCCTTACTATCAATATTTTGACATTTGGGCATTGGCGTATAGCTATCGACCTATGTTTCCAAACTTCTGACGGTGGTTTCGTCTCGATCGGACAAGCGGTTTCGAAGATATAGCCAAATGTTTTTTTCGCGCTAAATCGCAACGCTACACAAACCGTAAGACGAAACCAGCATGTTTGGCATCGTTGGACTCGGCAACGATTCAGGAACTCAAAAAGATTACTCCCGTGAAAATAAGTCAACCACAGCCAGAGTTATAAGCATTTGAATAAAAAAATTCACCACTAGGTGGTGCTGTTTCGAAACTTCTCAGGCTCCTTCAGGGCATCGTACTGATGACCCATACCGAGTTTCGTAACAATTCGTTCATGCGTTCAGAAAATACAGCATTTTAGCACATAATTCAAAATGGCCGACAGACAAAATGGCCGATCTGGGAAAATTGGATATCAGTCGACTCGGCATGGCGCCCTGAATCTAACGAGACCAGTTTTATGATTTTTGGACAAAGAGTTCCGTAGTTATGAGCAAAAATAGCACTTTTTCGTATCTCTGGACCAGTAGGTGGCGCTGCTCCGAAACGCAGCATGTAGCCTCAGGTCATGCTTGTGATGACATGGACCAAGTTTGGTCTGAATCTGATAAAGCGTCGCGGAGATACAGCCTTATGTCTGTTTTCACAAGCTCTACGTAAAATGTATTTGCGTGGCATTCGAGAACGACTTGCAGCGTTTTTATGAATTCCATAACTTTTTGTCAGCACGGTCTGGAGATGATCTGGTTCAATTTTGGTGAGAATCGGAACAACGGCCTAGGAGGAGTTCGAAAAAGTAGCTTTTTTGGATAATTACAAATGGCGGACAAATTGTCGTGACGGAAAATGACGTCATAGGGTGCAATCGAATCGGCATGAGCCAAGGAATAAGAGGACAAAGGATTTGTGATTCTAGCCATTATGGTTCAAAAGTTATAAGCATAAACATGAGTAAATCTTTGGACAGTTGGTGGCGCTAGAGGGATTGAGTTGGAGACTCCAAATTTGCTCTGGTGACTTTTCAGACTGTCCTCTATCAGTGTACCAAATTTCATAACTTTCCCGCAAACGGTTCTATGGGCTGCCATAGACGCCCAGTCGGAAGAAGAAGCAGAATAATAATAAATATAGCTGCAAGCAGCAATAACCGGGGCCAAGCGCAAAGAAGACGACAAGACATGTCAACATGTGTCAGACCAACTGCAGCAAGGAGCAATTTAAGACATTTAAAGATTAATTTAGGCAAAATGGCTTAAAAATCACACTAATTAACAAAAAATGTGATTTAATGGATTATCACTTTTGACCAATAGGTGGCGTAGTTACAAAAACGATGTGATGTGGTCAGAGTCTGGTGACAATGACAAACCTTAAGACCAGTGGCATTAAAATACGCAGATTTATTCAAAAGTTTTTAGAAATTATGTTATAACTTTTGACCAAAAGGTGGCGCTGTCTCGAAATGTTTTGAGTACCTTCAGGGCATGGTGCTGATGGCACATGCTGAGTTTTGTAATGTTACACCAATGCATTCGTTAAGAATAGCATGTTACGTTCTATTATAGCGCCACCAAGAGGCTCAATCCCACCATTTTTTTTATGTGACCTCAAAGTGAGCCCATACATGTGTGTGTAAAATTTGGTGAAAATATCTCATTTAGTTTTGGAGTTATATACATTTATGTTAATAAACACATAAAAAATGACTGACACGTGACTTTGATTGGATTTTACTACCCCTTACTATCAATATTTTCGCATTTGGGCATTAGCATTTAGCCTATCGACCTATGTTTCCAAACTTCTGGCGGTGGTTTCGTCTCGATCGGACAAGCGGTTTCGAAGATATCGGCAAATGTTTTTTAAGCGCTAAATCGCAACGCTACACAAACCGTAAACAAAACCTAAGCATATTTGGTATCTGTGGACTCGGCAAGGATTCAGGATCCCAACGAGATGACTCCCGTGAAAATACGTCGAACACAACCAGAGTTATCAGCATTTGAAAAATCAATTTTGCCACTAGGTGGCGCTGTTTCGAAACTTCTCAGGCTCCTTCAGGGTATCATACTGATGACCCATACCGAGTTTCGTAACAATTCGTTCATGCGTTCATAAAATACAGCATTTTAGCACATAATTCAAAATGGCCGACAGCCAAAATGGCCGATCTGGGAAAATTGGATATCTGTCGACTCGGCATGACGCCCTGAATCTAACAAGACCAACTTTATTATTTTTGGACAAACTGTTCAGTAGTTATGAGCAAAAATAGCAATTTTTCGTATCTCTGGACCAGTAGGTGGCGCTGCGCCGAAACGCAGCATGTAGCCTCAGGTCATGCTTGTAATGACATGTACCAAGTTTGGTTTGAATACGATAAAGCGTTGCGGAGATACAGCCTTATGTCTGTTTTCGCAAGCGCTACTTAAAATTAATTTGCGTGGTATTCGAGAACAACTTGCAGCGTTTTTATGAATTCCATAACTTTTTGTCAGCACGGTCTGGAGATGATCTGGTTCAATTTTGGTGAGAATCGGAACAACGGCCTAGGAGGAGTTCGAAAAAGTAGCTTTTTCGGATAATTACAAATGGCGGACAAATTGTCGTGACGGAAAATGACGTCATAGGGTGCAATCGAATCGGCATGAGCCAAGGAATAAGAGGACAAAAGATTTGTAATTCTAGCCATTATGGTTCAAAAGTTATAAGCATAAACATGAGTAAATCTTTGGACAGTTGGTGGCGCTAGAGGGATTGAGTTGGAGACTCCAAATTTGCTCTGATGACTTTTCAGACTGTCCTCTATCAGTGTACCAAATTTCATAACTTTCCCGCAAACGGTTCTATGGGCTGCCATAGACGCCCAGTCGGAAGAAACGGAAGAATAATAAGAACCGGAACAGATACAATAGGTGCCACCGCACCTTCGGTGCTTGGCCCCTAATAAATATAGCTGCAAGCAGCAATAACCGGGGCCAAGCGCAAAGAAGACGACAAGACATGTCAACATGTGTCAGACCAACTGCAGCAAGGAGCAATTTAAGACATTTAAAGATTAATTTAGGCAAAATGGCTTAAAAATCACACTAATTAACAAAAAATGTGATTTAATGGATTATCACTTTTGACCAATAGGTGGCGTAGTTACAAAAACGATGTGATGTGGTCAGAGTCTGGTGACAATGACAAACCTTAAGACCAGTGGCATTAAAATACGCAGATTTATTCAAAAGTTTTTAGAAATTATGTTATAACTTTTGACCAAAAGGTGGCGCTGTCTCGAAATGTTTTGAGTACCTTCAGGGCATGGTGCTGATGGCACATGCTGAGTTTTGTAATGTTACACCAATGCATTCGTTAAGAATAGCATGTTACGTTCTATTATAGCGCCACCAAGAGGCTCAATCCCACCATTTTTTTTATGTGACCTCAAAGTGAGCCCATACATGTGTGTGTAAAATTTGGTGAAAATATCTCATTTAGTTTTGGAGTTATATACATTTATGTGAATAAACACATAAAAAATGACTGACACGTGACTTTGATTGGATTTTACTACCCCTTACTATCAATATTTTTGCATTTGGGCATTAGCATATAGCCTATCGACCTATGTTTCCAAACTTCTGGCGGTGGTTTCGTCTCGATCGGACAAGCGGTTTCGAAGATATCGGCAAATGTTTTTTAAGCGCTAAATCACAACGCTACACAAACCGTAAACAAAACCTAAGCATATTTGGTATCTGTGGACTCGGCAAGGATTCAGGATCCCAACGAGATGACTCCCGTGAAAATACGTCGAACACAACCAGAGTTATCAGCATTTGAAAAATCAATTTTGCCACTAGGTGGCGCTGTTTCGAAACTTCTCAGGATCCTTCAGGGTATCGTACTGATGACCCATACCGAGTTTCGTAACAATTCGTTCATGCGTTCATAAAATACAGCATTTTAGCACATAATTCAAAATGGCCGACAGCCAAAATGGCCGATCTGGGAAAATTGGATATCTGTCGACTCGGCATGACGCCCTGAATCTAACAAGACCAACTTTATTATTTTTGGACAAACTGTTCAGTAGTTATGAGCAAAAATAGCAATTTTTCGTATCTCTGGACCAGTAGGTGGCGCTGCGCCGAAACGCAGCATGTAGCCTCAGGTCATGCTTGTAATGACATGTACCAAGTTTGGTTTGAATACGATAAAGCGTTGCGGAGATACAGCCTTATGTCTGTTTTCGCAAGCGCTACTTAAAATTAATTTGCGTGGTATTCGAGAACAACTTGCAGCGTTTTTATGAATTCCATAACTTTTTGTCAGCACGGTCTGGAGATGATCTGGTTCAATTTTGGTGAGAATCGGAACAACGGCCTAGGAGGAGTTCGAAAAAGTAGCTTTTTCGGATAATTACAAATGGCGGACAAATTGTCGAGACGGAAAATGACGTCATAGGGTGCAATCGAATCGGCATGAGCCAAGGAATAAGAGGACAAAGGATTTGTGATTCTAGCCATTATGGTTCAAAAGTTATAAGCATAAACATGAGTAAATCTTTGGACAGTTGGTGGCGCTAGAGGGATTGAGTTGGAGACTCCAAATTTGCTCTGGTGACTTTTCAGACTGTCCTCTATCAGTGTACCAAATTTCATAACTTTCCCGCAAACGGTTCTATGGGCTGCCATAGACGCCCAGTCGGAAGAAGAATAATAAGAACCGGAACAGATACAATAGGTGCCACCGCACCTTCGGTGCTTGGCCCCTAATAAATAGCTGCAAGCGCAATAACCGGGGCCAAGCGCAAAGAAGACGACAAGACATGTCAACATGTGTCAGACCAACTGCAGCAAGGAGTAATTTAAGACATTTAAAGATTAATTTAGGCAAAATGGCTTAAAAATCACACTAATTAACAAAAAATGTGATTTAATGGATTATCGCTTTTGACCAATAGGTGGCGTAGTTACAAAAACGATGTGATGTGGTCAGAGTCTGGTGACAATGACAAACCTTAAGACCAGTGGCATTAAAATACGCAGATTTATTCAAAAGTTTTTAGAAATTATGTTATAACTTTTGACCAAAAGGTGGCGCTGTCTCGAAATGTTTTGAGTACCTTCAGGGCATGGTGCTGATGGCACATGCTGAGTTTTGTAATGTTACACCAATGCATTCGTTAATAATAGCATGTTACGTTCTATTATAGCGCCACCAAGAGGCTCAATCCCACCATTTTTTTTATGTGACCTCAAAGTGAGCCCATACATGTGTGTGTAAAATTTGGTGAAAATATCTCATTTAGTTTTGGAGTTATATACATTTATGTGAATAAACACATAAAAAATGACTGACACGTGACTTTGATTGGATTTTACTACCCCTTACTATCAATATTTTCGCATTTGGGCATTAGCGTATAGCTTATCGACCTATGTTTCCAAACTTCTGGCGGTGGTTTCGTCTCGATCGGACAAGCGGTTTCGAAGATATCGGCAAATGTTTTTTAAGCGCTAAATCACAACGCTACACAAACCGTAAACAAAACCTAAGCATATTTGGTATCTGTGGACTCGGCAAGGATTCAGGATCCCAACGAGATGACTCCCGTGAAAATACGTCAAACACAACCAGAGTTATCAGCATTTGAAAAATCAATTTTGCCACTAGGTGGCGCTGTTTCGCAACTTCTCAGGCTCCTTCAGGGTATCGTACTGATGACCCATACCGAGTTTCGTAACAATTCGTTCATGCGTTCATAAAATACAGCATTTTAGCACATAATTCAAAATGGCCGACAGCCAAAATGGCCGATCTGGGAAAATTGGATATCTGTCGACTCGGCATGACGCCCTGAATCTAACAAGACCAACTTTATTATTTTTGGACAAACTGTTCAGGAGTTATGAGCAAAAATAACCATTTTTCATATCTCCGGACCAGTAGGTGGCGCTGCGCCGAAACGCGCATGTTGCCTCAGGTCATGCTTGTGATGACATGTACCAAGTTTGGTCTGAATACGATTAAAGCGTTGCGGAGATACAGCCTTAAGTTTGTTTTCGCAAGCGCTACGTAAAATTAGTTTGCACGTATTCAAAACGTTTGACGAATCAACTTGAATTCCATAACTTTTTGTCCCACTGCTGAAGATGACTGGTGCAATTTTGGTGAAAATCGGAGCATCGGCCTAGGAGGAGTTCGAAAAAGTAGGTTTTTCGGAAAATTCAAAATGGCGGAAAAATTTGCATGACGGAAAATGACGTCATAGGGTGCAATCGAATCGTCATGAGCTCAGGAATCAGAGGAAAAAAGAATTTTGTTGATAGGCCTTACGGTTCAAAAGTTATTAGCATAAATGTGAGTGAAACTTTGGACAGGTGGTGGCGCTAGAGGGAATGAGTTAGAGACACCAAAATTGGTGCATTTAATGTTGGGACTGTCCTCTATCAGAATGTCAAACCAAAACAACTTTCCCGACAACGGTTCTATGGGCTGCCATAGACCCCAGTCGGAAGAAGAATAAAAAAGAACCGGAACAGATAATCAATTGGTTAAATATAGCTGCAAGCAGCCATTATCGGGGCCAAGCGCAAGAAGCGGCAACAGATGCCATAATGTGTGGGAGTGGCAGACCAACTGCAGCAATGAGCAATTAAAGACATTTTAAGAGAACTTTGGATAAATGGCAAAAAAATCATATATGTGACCCTGGATGACAAAACCAGTCTTATGGGTCATTTTTTGGAAATTGAGATTTATACATCACACTAAAGCTGAATAAATAAGCTTTCCATTGATGTATGGTTTGTTATGATAGGACAATATTTGGCCGAGATACAACTATATTAAAATCTGGAATCTGAGGGTGCAAAAAAAACGAAACATTGAGAAAGACACCTTTAAAGTTGTGCATTTATATTCGCGATTGTGCAGCATTCACTCACAAAAATAAATGTTTTGTACATTTACGGTAGGAAATTTACCAAATATCTTCATGGAACATGATCTTTACTTAATATCCTAATGATTTTTGCCATAAAAGAAAAATTTATTATTTTGACCCATACAATGTATTGTTGGCTATTCCCACAAATATACCCGTGCTACTTAAGACTGGTTTTGTGATCCAGGGTCACATATACAGTAACTTTTAAGATAATTTAATGGTTTATCACTTTCGACAAATAGGTGGCACACTTGCGAAATTGATGTGATGTGGTCAGAGTGAGGTGACAATGACACATAGAAAGTTTGGTGTCAAAATGTCATGGCATTCCAGAGATAAAGACTTAATAGTCATTTTGGCAGCATGCCTTAACTTTGCTGCTGCGCTACACAAAAACAGTTTCGTCAATCGACACGAAATCCATAACTTTTAGTCGGCACGGTCTGGAGATGATACGATTCGATTTTGGTGAAAATCGGACAAACGGTCTAGGAGGAGTTCGAAAAAGTAGGTTTTGACTGAAAATCAAGATGGCTGACAGGAAGTTCGGCCAAATAAGGAAAACCTGGTATCTATGTTCTCAGCTTGACCCAAGGAATATATTAAGACAAGTGGCATTTCAACAGGCAGATTTATTCAAAAGTTATTAGCCTTTTGGAAATTTTGTTATAACTTTTGACCACTAGGTGGCGCTGATTCAAAACTTCTCAGGCTCCTTCAGGGCATCGTACTGATGACCCATACCGAGTTTCGTAACAATTCGTTCATGCGTTCAAAAAATAACAGCTTTTTAGCACATAATTCAAAATGGCCGACAGCCAAAATGGCTGATCTGGGAAAATTGGATATCAGTCGACTCAACATGATGCCCTGAATCTAACGAGACCACTTTTATGATTTTTGAACAAACTGTTCAGAAGTTATAAGCAAAAATAGCCATTTTTCATATCTCCGGACCAGTAGGTGGCACTGTGCCGAAACGCTGCATGTTGCCTCAGGTCATGCTTGTGATGACATGTACCAAGTTTGGTCTGAATACGATAAAGCGTTGCGGAGATACAGCCTTACATTTGTTTTCGCAAACGCTACGTAAAATTAGTTTGCATGTTTATCAAAAACGATTTGACGAATCAACTTGAGTTCCATAACTTTTTGTCCCCACTGCCTGAAGATGATCTGGTGCAATTTTGGTGAAAATTGGAGCATCGGCCTAGGAGGAGTTCGAAAAAGTAGGTTTTTCTGAAAATTCAAAATGGCGGAAAAATTTGCATGACGGAAAATGACGTCATAGGGTGCAATCGAATCGTCGTGAGCTCAGGAATCAGAGGAAAAAAGAATTTTGTTGATAGGCCTTATGGTTCAAAAGTTATTAGCATAAATATGAGTGAACTTTTGGACAGGTGGTGGCGCTAGAGGGAATTAGTTAGAGATACATTAGAGTTAGAGATTCATTAAAGAGATATAGGCTTTCGGGGACACATAAGGCTACATATTGAAGTGACCCTATTATAGCCATCCAAATGAAGAAGTTAGACCTTTTCTGATAATCATTGATCTAGAGAGTCCAGAGAATTGTACTGCACTGATTTTGAGAATTATGATATAGAGATTATATAATCATAGATGGAAAACACCATTTACAGCCAATAGAGGCAATTTACCATAGGAAATGTATGGTTTTAAACCTTTTTAACACACAATAATTATTTATTAATTTTCATTTATTCATTTATTTAGTCATTCTTTTTATTTATTTCTTTGATGTGTTTTATTGTTTAAAATGTCTGCGTAATGTCCTTTTATAATAAATTTGTATGGAGACTTGCATCATACAGTTGTCAGGTTTATAATGAAGTACTTACAACAAAAGGTGATGTAAGAAATTAAACAAACTCTTTGCAGCAGAAAGAGAAAAAAGAAAGGAAAGACAATGAACTTTGAGATATATTAGACTATCTTTGCTGCTTCATTCTCATCATATTCCAACACTTCAAGTATTGATAAACAGGTAAGACTATTTTTATCTTTTAAATTAGTTATAACTGTTATTACATTGACATACTATGCCTAGAATACTCTGTAATATTTGTTTCTGTTATAAGGATATTCTGTTAAATAAATAGTTGCTTTAAACACAATGTTTTAGAAGTACATAATTCACTTGTAAAGTGTAACTAAAATAAAAAATCCTAATCAAATCCTCATTGTCTTTAGGTACATAAAATGTCTTACGCTGCTCTGATGACAAGATCATTTTCATTATAGGACAATATTCAACTCCAGAACCAGCTGAAGATTCTATTCAATGCAAATCAAGGAATCAGTTTGACTGCAGAAAAACAATGTCCAGATCATCACATCACCATCACCATTGTGGACTACATCTGTGTGGCTCAGTTCAGCATTCAGATTATCACCATCACCATTGTGGACTACATCTGTGTTGCTCAGTTCAGCATTCAGATCATCACATCACCATCACCATTGTGGACTACATCTGT
Organism: Chrosomus eos; assembly: GCA_036326025.1. Taxonomy (NCBI): domain Eukaryota; kingdom Metazoa; phylum Chordata; class Actinopteri; order Cypriniformes; family Leuciscidae; genus Chrosomus; species Chrosomus eos. The sequence continues at coordinate 13,250,837 of CM070832.1, read as the reverse complement.
GTTGCTCAGTTCAGCATTCAGATCATCACACCACCATCACCATTGTCGACTACATCTGTGTGGCTCAGTTCAGCATTCAGATCATCACACCACCATCACCATTGTGGACTACATCTGTGTGGCTCAGTTCAGCATTCAGATCATCACATCACCATCACCATTGTGGACTACATCTGTGTGGCTCAGTTCAGCATTCAGATTATCACCATCACCATTGTGGACTACATCTGTGTGGCTCAGTTCAGCATTCAGATTATCACCATCACCATTGTGGACTACATCTGTGTGGCTCAGTTCAGCATTCAGATTATCACCATCACCATTGTGGACTACATCTGTGTGGCTCAGTTCAGCATTCAGATTATCACCATCACCATCACCATTGTGGACTACATCTGTGTGGCTCAGTTCAGTATTCAGATTATCACCATCACCATTGTGGACTACATCTGTGTGGCTCAGTTCAGCATTCAGATTATCACCATCACCATCACCATTGTGGACTACATCTGTGTTGCTCAGTTCAGCATTCAGATCATCACACCACCATCACCATTGTGGACTACATCTGTGTTGCTCAGTTCAGCATTCAGATTATCACCATCACCATTGTGGACTACATCTGTGTTGCTCAGTTCAGCATTCAGATCATCACACCACCATCACCATTGTGGACTACATCTGTGTGACTCAGTTCAGCACATACTGAAATGCTGACCATTCTGAAATGCTTATCACAGTTGTATCTGACATTGTTGGATATATATTTGAAATAAATGATTTTTAACTTACTTTTTAATTTCTACAGAAGCACCTATTGCCTAATGGCCATGAAATTTTGCATGCTTGTTTAGAGTCATGTCATTTGCTTATTTTTAAGAAAATCTGATCTTTCCTTGAGGACTGTAAAACACCCTTATGCCATTTCTGAAATGTTCTGTTGAAATGTGCCTGGAAAAGAATATGCTAAAACACAGAGAAAGGAGAAGCTTAAACAATAATACTTGATACAAACAATTGTGTGCATGCTTACACACACACACACACACACACACACACACACACACACACACACACACACACACACACACACACACACACACACACACACACACACACACACACACACACACACACACACACACACACACACAACACACACACACACACACACAGAATATGTTAGCATGAAAATCTCTTAATGGTATATAAGCATTTCACATATTTTTTTGTGATGTAATTATTATACATCCATTATAATAATAAAAAATAGCTTTAAGCATTTGTTTGTTAGGCAATACTGAAAGCTGATAAAAATGATTAAAAATGTCTAATGCTGCTGCTCCATCTATTGGACAACAGTGGTATTACATACTATTCAGTTGAAATGAATTAATAGAATGAATTGGTTTTTCACTTCTATCTCGGGAACGAGAAAATGGAAAAAATGTGAAACTCAGAACTTAGATAGTGTTTGAGGAGTCCTGTTGAAGAATACCATTCCTGTGTTGCTGGGTGATTGAGTTTTTACTCTTATTTACTGGGAGTAATGTCTGTTGAAATGCATATCTTTGTGGGCTTATATCTCGGGAATGCCCAGGCCAAATCGCACCATACTCGAATCGAAGCTAGATGAGGACATGCTCTTTCCAACAAGCTCTCCCACAAGGATCTAGCTGGTATATTCAGGGAGTTACAGCCGTTCCAAGACCGGGGTCTCACGGATTAGCGATTTGCGGGCGGGGGGGGGGGGGGGGGGGGGGTTGCTCCCGAGCCCCGCGACGATAGATTTAGATAAAGACCTTACCAAGGACCTTACCATCAAAATTTGAGCGCGCAGCGACTTTCCGTTCTCGAGTTATGAATGAATTTGTACTGAGGGGGCGTGGCTTAAATGGCGGACAAACGTTACTTTCACTTTAGGATTCTCATTTTTAAATGTGACACAATATTCATTAGTGTGTAATAGTCAATAGTCTCACAAAATGTGAGTGTAAATGTTCAAATAGTTATATTATAAAGTCTAAATAAGAATCATAGAATAATATTAGTTATATTGCATGACAAAATTACTATTTTAAACAGCAGGGGGCAGTAGAATACCACTTATTGGCTTAATATTTAATTCTGTTCTTAGAATTTTCACCTGTTTAACTGTTATAGAGGCATTAATTATTATTATCTCATTTAAGCACCTATTGCCTAATGGCCATGAAATTTTGCATGCTTGTTTAGAGTCATGTCATTTGTTTATTTTTAGGAAAATCTGATCTTTCCTTGAGGACTGTAAAACACCATTATGCCATTTCTGAAATATTCTGTTGAAATGTGCCTGGAAAAGAATACGCTAAAGCACAGAGAAAGAAGAAGCTTAAACAATAATACTTGATACACACAATTGTGTGCATGCTTACACACACACACACACACACACACACACACACACACACACACACACACACACACACACACACACACACACACACACACACACACACCCCACACACACACACACACACACACACACACGGAATGTTAGTGTCAAAATACCTTTTAATGCATATAAGCATTTCACATATTTTTTGTGATGTAATTATTATACATCCATTATAATAATAAAAAATAGCTTTAAGCATTTGTTTGTTAGCCAATACTGAAAGCTGACAAAAATGATTAAAAATGACTAATGCTGTTGCTCCATCTATTGGACAACATTGGTATTACATCATATTCAGTTGAAATGAATTAATAGAATGAATTGTTTTTTCACTTATCTCGGGAATGAGAAAATGAAAAAATGTGAAACTCAGAACTTAGATAGTGTTTGAGGAGTCCTGTTGAACAAGACCATTTCTGTGTTGCTGGGTGATTGAGTTTTTACTCTTATTTACCGGGAGTAATGTCTGTTGAAATGCATATCTTTGTGGGCTTATATCTCGGGAATGCCCGGCCCAAATCGCACCATACTTGAATCGAAGCTAGATGAGGACGGGCTCTTTCCAACAAGCTCTCCCACAAGGATCTAGCTGGTCTATTCAGGGAGATACAGCTGTTCCAAGACCGGGGTCTCACGGAATAGCGATCCGCGGGGGGGTAGATTTAGCGACGATAGATTTAGATAAAGATCTTACCAAGGACCTTACCATCAAAATTTGAGCGTGCAGCGACTTTCCGTTCTCGAGTTATGAATGAATTTGTACTGAGGGGGCGTGGCCTAAATGGCGGACAAACGTTACTTTCACTTTAGGATTCTCATTTTTAAAATGTGACACAATATTCATTAGTGCAATAGTCAATAGTCTTACAAAATGTGAGTGTAAATGTTCAAATAGTTATATTATAAAGTCTAAATAAGAATCATAGAATAATATTAGTTATATTGCATGAAATGACTATTTTAAACAGCAGGGGGCAGTAGAATACCACTTATTGACTTAATATTCAATTATGTTTTTAGAATTTTCACCTGTTTAACTGTTATAGAGGCATTAATTATTATTATCTCATTTAGAGTCACGTGTTCTGACATGTTTTTAAGAAGATCTGAGCATTCATTGAAGAGATATAGGCTTTCGGGGACACATAAGGCTATATATTGAAGTGACCCTATTATAGCCATCCAAATGAATAAGTTATAGCCTCAGTTTCTGATAATCATTGATCTAGAGAGTCCAGAGAATTGTACTGCAATGATTTTGAGCATTGTGATATGAAAAATTATACGATCATACATGGAAAAGACCATTTACAGCCAATACAGGCAATTTACCATAGGAAATACATGGTTTTTAAGCTTTTTAACAGTTACAGTGCCATCTATGGTCCGATCTCCATGAAACTTTGCATGCTTCTTCACCATGTTATAACACATATGCTCATCAATTATTGTGAAGTTCTGAGTTTTTATTTATGATTTATAGGCTTTTGAGTGTATTTTGACAGGCCCATTTTCTAAACGACCCTGTTATAGTAAACCAAAGGGCAAATTTCAACTTTTTTTCGATAATTACTGATCTAGAGAGTCTAGAGAATTGTCCTAGACTGGTTTGGTTCCGATCGGGCAAAAAACCAGGGACTAGTTTGCAAAAGTAGGTTTTTAACATATTTGTGAATATTTAATGAACAATTTGATTGACAGCAATGGTTCTAGAGGCAAAGTTGTTCAGCCTGAGGAGATCTATCGACTGATATGCATTTTATGGGGATTTGTGCAACACCACGTGATTACAGAGCCGTAAAACGACCAACTGCAGCAAGAAGCAATTAAAGACATTTTAAGAGAACTTTGGATAAATGGCTAAAAAAATCATACAGTAACTTTTAAGATAATTTAATGGTTTATAACTTTCGACAAATAGGTAGCGCAGTTACCAAATTGATGTGATGTGGTCAGAGTGAGGTGACAATGACACATACAAAGTTTGGTGTCAAAATGTCAAGGCATTGCATTGTTAAAGACTTAATAGTCATTTTGGCAGCATGCCTCAACTTTGCTGCTGCGCTATACGAAAACGGTTTCGTCAATCGACACGAAATCCATAACTTTTAGTCGGCACGGTCTGGAGATGATACGATTCGATTTTGGTGAAAATCGGACAAACGGTCTAGGAGGAGTTCAAAAAAGTAGGTTTTGACTGAAAATCAAGATGGCGGACAGGAAGTTCGGTCAAATAAGGAAAACCTGGTATCTATGTTCTCAGCTTGACCCAAGTAATCTATTAAGACCAGTGGCATTTCAACAGGCAGATTTATTCAAAAGTTATTAGCCTTTTTGGAAATTTTGTTATAACGTTTGACCACTAGGTGGTGCTGTTTCGAAACTTCTCAAGCTCCTTCAGGGCATCGTACTGATGACCCATACCGAGTTTCGTAATAATTCGTTCATGCGTTCAGAAAATACAGCATTTTAGCACATAATTCAAAATGGCCGACAGACAAAATGGCCGATCTGGGAAAATTGGATATCAGTCAACTCGGTATGACGCCCTGAATCTAACGAGGCCACTTTTATGATTTTTGGACAAACCGTTCAGGAGTTATGAGCAAAAATAACCATTTTTCATATCTCCGGACCAGTAGGTGGCGCTGCGCCGAAACGCTGCATGTTGCCTCAGGTCATGCTTGTGATGACTTGTACCAAGTTTGGTCTGAATACGATAAAGCGTTGCGGAGATACAGCCTTAAGTTTGTTTTCGCAAGCACTACGTAAAATTATTTTGCACGTTATTCAAAAACTTTTAAGCGAATCAACTTGAATTCCATAACTTTTTGTCCCCACTGTCTGAAGATGATCTGGTGCAATTTTGGTGAAAATCGGAGCATCGCCCTAGGAGGAGTTCGAAAAAGTAGGTTTTTCTGAAAATTCAAAATGGCGGAAAAATTTGCATGACGGAAAATGACGTCATAGGGTGCAATCGAATCGTCATGAGCTCTGGAATCAGAGGAAAAAAGAATTTTGTTGATAGGCCTTACGTATCAAAAGTTATTAGCATAAATGTGAGTGAAACTTTGGACAGGTGGTGGCGCTAGAGGGAATAAGTTAGAGACACCAAAATTGGTGTACTTAATGTTGGGACTGTCCTCTATCAGAATGTCAAACCAAAACAACTTTCCCGGACACGGTTCTATGGGCTGCCATAGACCCCCAGTCGGAAGAAGAAGAATAATAATAATAATAATAATAATAATAAGAACCGGAACAGATACAATAGGTGCCTCCGCACCTTCGGTGCTTGGCCCCTAAATATAGCTGCAAGCAGCATTAAACGGGGCCAAGCAGTAGAAGACGATAAGACATGCCAACATGGCTGAAAGTGTCAGACCAACTGAAAAAATGAGTAATTTAAAGACATTTTAAGAGGAATTTCGGCAAATGGTCGAAAAATCATGCATACAGTAACTTATGAGATGATTTAATGGTTTATCACTTTCGACCAATAGGTGGCGCAGTTATGAACTCGATGTGATGTGGTCAGAGTGAAGTGACAATGACACATACAAAGTTGTGTCAATATGTCGAGACATTGCAGATATAAAGCCTTAATAGTCATTTTGGCAGCATGCCTCAACTTTGCTGCTGCGGTATACGAAAACGGTTTTGTCTATCGACACGAAATCCATAACTTTTGGTCGGACGGTCTGAGATGATACGATTCGATTTTGGTGAAAATCGGAAAAAACGGTCTAGGAGGAGTTCGAAAAAGTAGGTTTTGACTGAAAATCAAGATGGCGGACAGGAAGTTCGGCCAAATAAGGAAAACCTGGTATCTATGTTCTCAGCTTGACCCAAGGAATCTATTAAGACCAGTGGCATTTCAACAGGCAGATTTATTCAAAAGTTATTAGCCTTTTTGGAAATTTTATTATAACTTTTGACCACAAGGTGGCGCTGTTTCGAAATATTTTTAGTACCTTCAGGGGATGGTGTTGTTGGCACATTCTGAGTTTCTTAATATTACATCAATGCATTTGTTTAGTATAGCATTTTATTTCACAAAACTCTATTGAAGTCAATGGGAATTTCATGTTTTGTTCTATTATAGCGCCACCAAGAGGCTCAGTCCCACAATTTTTTTTATGTGTCCTCAGAGTGAGCCCATACGTATGTGTGTCAATTTTGGTGAAAATATCTCAATTCACTTCAGAGTTATAGACACTTATATGAAAAAACACGTAAAAAATGACTGACACGTGACTTTGTTTGAATTTTACTACCCCTTACTATCAATATTTTCGCATTTGGGCATTAGCGTATGCCTATCGACCTATGTTTCCAAACTTCTGGCGGTGGTTTCGTCTCGATCGGACAAGCGGTTTCGAAGATATAGCCAAATGTTTTTTTCGCGCTAAATCGCAACGCTACACAAACCGTAAGACGAAACCCAGCATGTTTGGTATCGTTGGACTCGGCAACGATTCAGGAGCTCAAAAAGATGACTCTCGTGAAAATAAGTCGACCACACCCAAAGTTATAAGCATTTGAAAAAAAAAGTTCACCACTAGGTGGCGCTGTTTCGAAACTTCTCAGGCTCTTTCAGGGCATCGTACTGATGACCCATACCGAGTTTCGTAACAATTCGTTCATGCGTTCAGAAAATACAGCATTTTAGCACATAATTCAAAATGGCCGACAGACAAAATGGCCGATCTGGGAAAAATTGGATATCAGTCGACTCGGTATGACGCCCTGAATCTAACGAGGCCACTTTTATGATTTTTGACAAACCGTTCAGGAGTTATGAGCAAAAATAACCATTTTTCATATCTCCGGACCAGTAGGTGGCGCTGCGCCGAAACGCTGCATGTTGCCTCAGGTCATGCTTGTGATGACATGTACCAAGTTTGGTCTGAATACGATAAAGCGTTGCGGAGATACAGCCTTAAGTTTGTTTTCGCAAGCTCTACGTAAAATTAGTTTGCACGTCATTCAAAAACTTTTAGCGAATCAACTTGAATTCCATAACTTTTTGTCCCCACTGTCTGAAGATGATCTGGTGCAATTTTGGTGAAAATCGGAGCATCGGCCTAGGAGGAGTTCGAAAAAGTAGCTTTTTCTGAAAATTCAAGATGGCGGCCAAATTATTATGACGGAAAATGACGTCATAGGGTGCAATCGAATCGGCATGAGCTCAGGAACAAGGGGAAAAAAGAATTTTGATGATAGGCCTTACGGTTCAAAAGTTATTAGCATAATAAAAGTGAAAATTTGGACAGGTGGTGGCGCTAGAGGGAATGACTTAGAGACACCAAAATTGGTGTATTTAATGTTGGGACTGTCCTCTATCAGAATGTCAAACCAAAACAACTTTCCCGCAATCGGTTCTATGGGCTGCCATAGACGCCCAGTCGGAAGAAAAAGAATAATAATAATAAGAACGGGAACAGATACAATAGGTGCCCGCACCTTCGGTGCTTGGCCCCTAAATATAGCTGCAAGCAGCCATTACCGGGGCCAAGCGCAAGAAGCGGCAACAGATGCCATCATGGGTGGGAGTGGCAGACCAACTGCAGCAAGGAGCAATTAAATACATTTTAAGAGAACTTTGGATAAATGGATAAAAATCATATATACAGTAACTTTTAAGATGATTTAATGGTTTATCACTTTTGACAAATAGGTGGCGCAGTTACGAAATTGATGTGATGTGGTCAGAGTGAGGTGACAATGACACATACAAAGTTTGGTGTCGAAATGTCAAGGCATTGCAGAGATAAAGACTTAATAGTCATTTTGGCAGCATGCCTCAAATTTGCTGCTGCGGTATATGAAAACGGTTTCGTGTATCGTCACGAAATCCATAACTTTTAGTCGGCATGGTCTGGAAATGATACTATTCGAATTTGGTGAAAATCGGACGAATGGTCTAGGAGGAGTTTGAAAAAGAAGGCTTTGAAAGTAAATAAAGATGGCGGACAGGAAGTTTGTTCAAATACGTCAAACCTGGTATCTATATTCTCGGCATGACCCAAGGAATCTAATAAGTCCAATGTCATTACAATAGACATATTTATTCAAAAGTTATTAGCATTTTTGGAAATTTAATTTAACTTTTGACCAGCAGGTGGCGCTGTCTCAAAATCTTTTGAGTACCTTCAGGGATGGTGCTGGTGGCAAATTCTGAGTTTCATAATGTTACAGCATGCATTTGTTAAGTATAGCATTTTACATCACAAAACTGTATTGAAGTCAATGGGAATTTCATGTTTTGTTCTATTATAGCGCCACCAAGAGGAAAAATCCCACAATATTTTTCAGGTGTCCTCAGAATGAGTTGAAAGGTGAAAATATCTCAATTCACTTAGTTATAGACATTTATATGAAAAAACATGTCAAAAATGACTGACATGTGACTTTGATTGAATTTTACTACCCCTTACTATCAATATTTTCGTATTTGGGCATTGGCGAGTAGCTATCGACCTATGTTTCCAAACTCGTGAAGGTGGTTTCGTCTCGATCGGACTAACGGTTTCGAAGATATTGGCAAATGTTTTTTTTCAAATTTTCATGTAAAAAGTGTTTGGAATACAGATAGTTTTACAAAAAATATATTATAACTATATAATATAAAACATTTGTTTTAAATTAAATGTTAAATATTTTATTTTAATTGTAATAACACATTTTAATATTTTTTATAATGGTGGTGTAAATATTTATTTCAGTAGACAACTTATATAACTTTAATTGTGTGTGTGTGTGGTGTGTGTGTGTGTGTGTGTGTGTGTGTGTGTGTGTGTGTGTGTGTGTGTGTGTGTGTGTGTGTGTGTGTGTGTTGATAAAAGTTACATTAGGCTCATTATGGACTTTGATTGACTGTTTTGTTTTTTAGCCTAGGCTGCTTCATAAAAAATGTGTTTGTAGTTGTAGATAGTATATTTATTGTGACCAGTTGGTTTTAAATAATAATTTCAATGATTTGGTGCTGCATTTTGAGGAGTCAGCAGAAAAAGTGTTTGCTGCAATGCATTAGATATACATTCAGTAGACTGTAGGAAATATTAAGTTTAGTTTATGTATAGTTTTGTGCAAGAGTGAAGCTAGCGGACATATTTGTTCTTGTGTATTACATGGATGCATGCATACTGCCCTATGCTATCCAGGATCTGTAAATGCTGATGATAATGGATATTACTTAATATGCAATTGATCACTGTACAAAATAGAGAAAGAACCTTTTGTGTCAGAGAGTTATAACGGTGCATTGTATGTAGGATATTACTTTTGAGTTTGGGGTCAATGTGTCAAAGTTTCGCAGCGATAAAGCTTCAGATGCAGTTTCCCAATATGTCATGAAATTAATCGATGTAGTATTGATACAGCACTACTGGTCAGAGTGGAAGAAATCTTAGTTTGATGCATGTTTAGTGATACTAAAATGGAAGTATTGCACATATTTTCCTGTGAATGTTTACTTCAGTTATGAAAATAATCTCATTAACAATTAGATACATTTTAATGGTGTTCTAATTGCAAAAAAATAAATAATTGTTAGAAATGTTTTAAGGGAAAAAAACACAATCCTGTTAGTCTTATGTTGGAATTAACTGTTTTCACTCAAAGGACGAGGTCAACCTTCGGTTTTGCATGTAAATATATAGCAGTAAAATAAACTCTTATCTGTTGTTGCTAAGTGTCCTTGTGAATAAATTGTTATGTTATTTATGTTAATAATAAAATACTACCGTGTAAATGTGCAAGGAGGGTAAATATTTATTTATTCCCCACCACTAGGGGAGCTGCGACTGTTGTCACAACTTGTCAGACATCAGATTCTCGTTTGGTGGGAAGCCATTTTGTTCTCATAGTAAGAACGGTAAGAACGTGTTTTCTCGTTTCGTCTACATAATCTTTTGAATCTGTATCATATTACTGCTCATCTATAATATATCTAATATAGTTTCAAGTATTTGTATACAAGTTGATATGTTTATATGCTTATTTATGGCAAATAAGCACTATGTGCTGTGTTAATTGAGCGAGGCCTGCTCGTCATCTTGGTGTCGTTGTAATGTCATATAGCTGCTAATCTTTATAAAATAGAATGCAAATAATCCTATATGGCGTAAGCTGTATCAGGTGTTGTGAAAGTATATGATAGTGTTTAGGGGAAAATATTTATTATTTATAGAAAATGTTATTCTCGAATGTTGGAATCCTTGTTGAAGAGAGCATCACTTTAGTAACTTGCGTGTAGAAAAACGTGCATATTTGTACCATTTTGAGAGATCATGATTCATAAAAACACAACACGAAATGCTACAGACTATAATAAGTGCATGTTCTTCTGTGAGGTTAAATTCTAGCTGTCATTTGTTGTGCGAATTGTCTTTACTCAGGGTGTCCGTGCGGTAGTAAAAATAATCTACCAAAATTAAGGCCTTTGAAAGGTATTAGCCTAAAAGTCAACAATTACACAATTTGACTTGGTTAAGTATTTTAATCACCACCTAAATATATTTCGGTTTACATTTTTTTCCGAAAAAATAAGGCTGTCTATGAAGTAAATGAGTCTTATTAGTGGAGCACTGGAAACGCGTAGTAGTGGATTGAGCGCGCAGCGGCACAGATGCGCGAGCACATCCCTTCAAACATACATCAGTGGAAAGTTTGTAGTTCAGTCGGATGTCAATGGCAAAGAGAGTTAAAACGAGTCATCTAGCTTATTATTAACGTTAACTGAGAGAGAGAGAGAGAGAGAGAGAGAGAGAGAGAGGAGAGAGAGAGAGAGAGAGAGAGAGAGAGAGAGAGAGCGCGCGCACTTCTGTTGAATGCTCCTGATCGTTCACTCAGCACGTGTGATTTGGATGAAAACTAAATCATACATGTAACTTAAGTAAAACTTGAACTGTTACCTGATTTATGTATGACGAGTGGTTCCGTACATTATTACTGGACGTGTGCAGATCAAAAAGTTCCATGAACGCAAACATCCGAAGCGCGCGCCCCGCAAACCGAATACTGAATACTGAAAACTGTCTTTCGCGTCACAAAATTATGCAAGAACGCCCGTCTTGACGAGTATCCTAGTAAACAAAAGTCAGTTATATGTTATATCTCAAGTGAACGTAGCCATGTTCACATGGGGTCCGTGCGTTCGGTCTTAAAGGGGCAGCGCTTTCATAAACCTGATACTGTGTTTTCATGTTAATCAAACAAAGGACAAATAAATTACTCACGGCTCTTGACTAAATAGTCTACCCTTTACAAAAATATCCATCTATATTTATTTTATACAGTAATGCATGCAAGTTTTTCACATTTGATTACTTTATTCAAATGTATGTAACAATCTACCCGAAAAACTTTAAAAACACTGTAGCTTTTCTTTGTTTTATTGTATTTATTTGTCCTATTTGTAATTCGATTATTTGTTCTTATTTTGTTACTGACTGCTTACTTTTAATAATGTTTTAAATTCACATTAATTGGGCTGGTAGGTTTTGTTGTAGTATCAAAAAATCTGATATGTGAAAGAGCGATTCATCTCTATCTAATTAACCTTTTACAAAATTACACCACAACTTTCAGATCTGTGTTGGGGCAAGTACTGATGAATAAGCTACACGTATCAGATGCCACGTGAAAAAAACATTCTAGTTTCACAAACAGCCTTTTCAATCACACAGTCTCTTTTTTACAAATATTTACATTATCATAGATAGCCTATAATGGGGTTAAACTTTATAGTTAAATTATAAATATTGATGTCTATACTAGTGATCAAAATTGAGTAAATTACTTTTTTTTTTTTTAAATAATTTGGCAGCTCAAAGATTGTATTTATTACTTTAAGCCACTAGATGGTGACAAGTGATTAAAAAAAATAAATTACCATTGAATCATTTATTTCAGACATTTGTTCTAAAATGCTGAGTCATTCAGTAATGAAACAAGTGAAGTCTGTATGAATGAGTCATTGAATCTTTCAATTCAAATGGGGTTTTTCACATTTAATTGGCTTTTTTAATATAGACTAGCAATTTGTCAAACTCTAAAATTACATTATTTTAGCCTAATCTGTTCAGAATTGTGATACAAATGTAATTTTTAATTTATCCAGAAACATGTAGGTCTACTTGATTGGAGGTGTTTAGAAATAGATAGCAGGATATTGTTTTGTGTAGTTTAAATATAGTATGCAATTGTTATTACAGTAAATCATTACTGAAGATTGGTTTTGTGTTTTGCCCCATTTATATAGAGTATTGTTGAATCCACTTAATAATAAGTGGTTTAAACAACTATGTACTAACATTTAAATGAATAATTTGATACAATACACTTATTGTGTGTGTGTACATTTACAAAATGTTCAAATTAAAAAAGAAACTGCATGTAATTACAATATTAATCTGTTTTTGGTAACACACCCTTAAACCAACTCGAACCACTTAACCTGTTCCAAATAGCCTATGAATTTTAATCTTATCTCAATAGCAGCAACTAACCGTTAATTTTTTTATGCAAGTACATGGTTAAACATACCTAATAGATAGTGGGACTGAATTATTTTTTTTATTGATTTTAATAATTATTTAAAAGAAATACTTGAAATAGTTTGTCCTGTGTAAACTTGATATACAAAGACAGTTATATAGAATTTATACATGAAAAACCAGGGTGCTTGTTGTTGCTAGATGTATCCTCTGCTGAGTTTACTTGTAACTCTGCTCTATATTGTTTATAGTTGTCCATGCTAATGAATAAAATTAATATGTAGTAGTAAGCACTGTACTAAATAATATTCTCTGTGTTTGTTTTTATGTAATTGCAGATGCCACGTGGAAAGGGTTTCCGTAGATCTCAGGCTAGCTAAGAGGCGGTTGGCTGAACGCTACTCCCTCGGTTCTTTTCTTGACTTGACTGACGAGGTTATACCTCCTCTTGAAAAAAAGGTTCTGACTGACGGGGTTAAACCTCCCCCTGACAAAAGGTGCAAAATGATGTGACTGACGAGAGGGTTGCCCCCTACTTAAAAAGGCGTGACGAGGTTTTGTGTCCTCTGAAAAAAAATGCAGTTGAGCAAAGCAAAAACAACAAAAGTTATGCAACTATAACTGGCGCAACTATAACTGGCACAAACAAATCTAACACAAAAAATGCTGAAACAAAAAAATCAAAAAAACATTCTGAGAACCTTTCTGAGAAAATTCTGGATAAAGAGAAAATCTGTAATGATATTTCCAATGTTTGAATGTCAATTACTCTGATCCTTTTCCACAGAGAGTCATACAAGGTTCCTTCCATCAGGGTGATTCCCGATTTGGTTTCAACAGTGGCAGACAGTGTGCAGCAAACAGCGTAACAGCAGTCATGATGAGTGTGCTGAAGGATATGCTGACCTGGACAAAGAGGACCTGAATGCTGTTCTGGTGCATGGAGATAAGCTGTACACATCTATGAGATGGCAGGGGAAGATCAATGATCCATCATGGCGTGGTTATGTTGCTGTTCCAGAATTGCCAACCATGCACACACTCTTAAACACAACATTCTCAATAAAGATGTCAGATTCTCTAAGTGGTGTTTTTGGTGTTGATCAGTATGATGGAGCATTGAGAGATGTGAGTATGTCTATAGAAGATGCACTTCAGAGGGCCCTGTTTCAGTCTAATGCATGTTTGTTAAACATTCATGGATATATTTGTGCGGTTATAAAGGTCGGGTCAACATTTGCTGTAGTCGATTCCCATGCACGTGATGGTAAAGGTATGGTCTCTAGTACAGGCACAAGTGTAGTTGTTTTTTATGATGACATTTACATGTTGTTTAATCATGTTGTCAACCTTGCCATATCACTGAACGGTCAGGGAACATCATTTGAAGTGACGGGTGTGACAGCAACAGTAATTGGTAAGGCCACCACAACTGCTGAGACAAGTTCAAGTAAGTCTGGTCAAAATGACAGTGTCACGCATGTTTCACCTAGGGGAGCAAAACAGAGTAAGTGTGTTGGAGATAGTGGTAAACAAACACATGTAGACAAACCAGAAACTAGGTGCAAATCGATGGAGACGTGTCTGGGTTCAAGTAAGAAATATACACGTGTGCAGACCAAGTCAAAAATTCAACATGTGAGCAAGTTACATGATTTAATAATTGATGATGTAATTATTGGCCCTACAGTAAATACCGAGTTCAGTTTCAAACCTTTAACTGCTGACACAAGTTCAAGTAAGTCTAGTCAACATGACAGCGTGTCACATGTTTCACCTACGAGAGGAGCAGAGCTGAGCAAGTGTGTCGGAGACCCTGGTAAACAAACTTGTGTAGAGAAACCAGCAACTATGTGCAAATCGATTGAGACATGTCTGGATTTAAGTAAGAAAAATAGACGTGTGCAGACCAAGTCAAAACTTCCTCATGTGAGCAAGTTACATGATGATTTATTAATTGATGATGATGTAATTATTGGCCCTACAGTAAATACTGAGTTCGGTTTCAAACCTTTAACATCTGCTGATCAGGATGCTATGTGTGCACGCTTACAACTGACTAATGAAAGCGTTGTTGTTCAAGCCACCAATGTGTGTTCTTTAGGAGTACCATGCAAAACTAAAAGCATTAAAGGAGATGGTAATTGCTTGTTTAGATCAATATCACATGCATTATGCGGCAATGAAGAGAAACACCTGAAAATCAGACGTGCAGTGGTGAAACATCTCAAAGATAACAGCTCTAAATTTGTGAGATACTTAAGTGAAGAGTACAGATCAGTGAATGATTATTTGACACAGTCTAAAATGTATTTTTCAGGAACGTGGGGAAGTCATGTGGAATTATTTGGTCTAGCTGACTTTTTAAAAATAAATGTAATGACGTTTAATGATGACAGATGGAATACACATGCCCCTACAGAACAGTCTTTTACAGATAATGCAATATACTTGAAGCATTGCAATGGTAATCACTATGAAGTTGTTACATGTATTAAACATAAAAATCAAGAAAATGTTTGTGCACAGTCATGTAACATTGAAGTCGATGATCAGAGCATAAATCGCTATTTGCGAAAAAGAAAATTAAATGACACAACTGAGAACTCTAAATGCAAAAGAGCACGTGAGTTTTACCACAGCAACGCTGATTTCAGGCAGAAAAAGATTGAGAACTCTAAAACAAAATACCGTGAGGACAGTGATTACAGACAGAAAAAGATTGACAACTCTAAAACGAAATATTGTGAAGATAGTGATTATCAGACAGAAAAAGATTGACAACTCTAAAACGAATATTGTGAAGACAGTGATTACAAGACAGAAAAGATTTAAAATCTAAAACGAAATAATGTGATAAGATAGTGATTACAGACAGAAAAAGATTGCCAACTCTAAAACGAAATAATTGAGACAGTGTATTACAGACAGAAAAAGATTGACAACCTTAAACGAGGTACTGTGAATGACAGTTGACTATAAGAGAGAAAACATTGAAAATCTCGAAATAAATATAAACAATATTAATGTACAGGCAGTCCAAAACGTGCAAAATTCAAGATTAAGTATTCCACGATTTAATTTTAAAACTTGTGTATCGCACACTATTCTCGACTTAAGTATAAAGCAAATAAAGCACTTCAGTAAGTGTATGTGAATATTCAAGGAAATAAGTATCACAGAAAAAATACTGCTGCAATTAAAAAAAAGTGTTTGTGAATGAATAAAAAGAGAATACAAATGATGAAAACCTTTCGTATAAGGAAAATACAAAAAAAATCTGAAATTTCTGCAAAACAGAAGGAGAGACAGAAAGACATTGATTTCACTGTTAATCAGTTTCATCAAGAAGTCAGTACAGGTCCTGATTTGTTTGCTTGGTTTGCATCGTTTAGTTGTTCAGAAAACAGGTTGTTGAATGTAGAAAGAGATTGCTACAAAATCAGAGGTCAACAAATAATGATTTGGCTGAAAGATGCTATCACACTAAAGTATTTACATGAATGCAGTAATGAATGTGAAATAGATGCATTTATCAGGTAATTCCGGCTCGTAAATTGTGGATTTGCTATACATGTCATCGTAAAATCCTTGGTGGAAATTGCCTGAAGAGAGTGTTGCCAACAACATGCATTTGGTGGACGTTCCAGAAGAACTAAAAGGTCTGAACTCGTTGGAAGAACATCTTATTGCACGCAATATTCCTTTTATAAAGTTGCTTTGTCTTCCCCGTGGAAAACAGAATGGCTGTCATGGACCCGTAGTGTGTGTTCCTGTTAATACCACAGATGTTCTAATATTCTCCCACGTAATGAATGTGATGACCCACATGATAAGAATAAAACTGAAACGGAAATAACATATAAAGGCCATTATGAATATAAATATGTTCAGCACTGATCGTGTCAGACATGCGCTGTCTTATTTGGTGAGACATAATAAGTGGTATAATGATGTGAGCTTAATGAGCAGTGGGTAAACCCTTTGAATGCAAATGATGAATCCAGACAACGATGCTGAATGATTTTGAAATGGAGGAACAAGATGTAACTGATAAAAATGATGATAATGAGCTGGAGATGTCCCAGAGGAAGATATAACATATATTAAAGAACAAAGTGGTCTTTTGTCAGACACATCCCTACAACCTGTTGATCTGGGTTCAGAAATAATTGATCAACATTTTCATGATGTACTAAATGTTGCTCCAGGTGAAGGTAACAGTCCTGTCAGGCTACTAACTGATAAAGACAATGAGGCAAAGTGTTTCCCTGTTCTCTATCCTATTGGTGCTCCAACATTTCATGATGAAAGACAGGAAAAAATCACATTGTCACGATACCTAAATTCAAGAATTACTAAATGCAGATGGACGTTTTGCACACAGCACAGACTTCATTTTTTATGCACAGTATATATCAGAAGGTTGATCAAATTGTTTCTAATGTATCAATTGCATGAGGAAAAGGTTGTGTAAAAAAATTGTTAAAGTCACACAAGATATGCTAACAAACTCTGATTCCTTGCAAAGAATACTCAATTATGATGAAGGATATAAGTTTTTAAGACCAGTAAGAGGAACTCCTCCATATTGGATGTCTACGCAAAAAGATCTGTTTGCCCTGATAGACAACTAGGCATACCAACATTCTTTGCATCTTTTAGTTCTGCTGATATGAGATGGCCTGAAATGATGAGCACTATTATTAAACAAGAGGGGAAACAAATAAATGTTGATGAGCTTGACTGGTCTGAAAAATGCGGATTCATAAGGAGAAATCCTGTCACTGCAGCAAGAATGTTTGATCACAGATGGCATTGCTTTCTAAAAAATGTCATAATGTCACCAGCAAAGCCCATTGGCAAGATATATAGACTACTTTTATCGTGTTGAATTTCAACAGCGTGGTTCTCCTCATGTCCACTGTCTGTTTTGGGTGGAAGATGCTCCAAAGCTCAATGATAATGATGCAGACAATGATCCTTGGTTGCTGAGTTCATTGACACTTACATCACATGTGAGACACCACCAGAAAATGAAACTGTACTTTACGAAACAGTGAACAGTGTTCAGAAGCACAGTACAAGACATTCAAAAACATGTCGAAGAAAAATACAGTTTGTAGATTTAATTTTCCACGACCACCATCAAGTCGTACGTTTATTACAAGACCATGTAATGCAGATGAGTTGAAAGGGAAAGATGGAGATGACACAGCAAGTGCAATTATAAAGAAAGTCAAAACTGCTTTAAATTTGATGTCAATTTTGATTCAGTTGATGCCTTTTTTTCATCTATTGGGATTAATCAAACTATGTTTGAAAAAGCATACAACAGGTGTACCAAAAAGAAAAGTATTGTCTTGAAAAGAAATCCAAAGGATGTTTGGGTAAATCAGTATAACAGAGATTTACTGCGTGCTTGGCAAGGGAATATGGACATTCAGTATGTCACAGATGCTTTTTCTGTAGTGGTCTATATAATCAGTTACATCACAAAAGCAGAACAAGAAATGGGACTGTTACTTCAGCGTACTCAAAGCGAAGCTATGAATGGAAATGTTGATGCTAAAGCGTCATTAAAACAGTTGGGAAGTGTCTATCTGCACAACAGAGAAGTTTCTGCTCAAGAGGCTGTGTACAGACTGACAGGCATGCATTTGAAGGAATGTTCTCGTAAGGTACAATTTATTCCAATAGGACAAAATCCTGTAAAGATGAGTTTGCCTTTGAATATGCTCCGAAACAAAGTGGAAAATGACCAGTCTGATGATGAAAGCAGTTTTTGGATGACAAGTCTCATTGACAGGTACAAAAACAGACCAGAGAAAGAGCCACTAGAAAATCTATGTCTTGCCAGTTTTTGTTCTGAGTACAGAGTTCTGACAAAATCAGAGGTTTCCTCACATAACAAAACAGCAGAAAATAAAATAATTAAACTCAATAATAACAATGGCCATGTCAAACGAAGGACACGAACTGAACCTGCAGTAGTGAGGTATCCAAGGTTTTCACCCACTAAAGATCCAGAAAAATATTATCATTCATTGCTGCAGCTTTTCTTACCATACTACGATGACTGTGATCTGAAGCCGAGCAACTATAACACATATGAGGAGTTCTACAACACTGGTGTCATACAAAGTGGTTGTGAAGTGAAACAAGTGAAATCGATTGTTGATGGCAACAGAGAAATTTTTGAAAAGGACAGTGACAAAATAGACAGAGCTAAACAGCTTTTAGAGCAAAATATGGATTTAGAAGATGTTTGGGCCCAGATATGTCCTGAAACAGAAAAACAGCGCGATGAATGCATAGAACTGATGAAGGATAAACTATTGCCTGATGAAGATGACACTCAGGAACTTATTCCAGATCTGACAGGAAATCCTCAAACTGTGTGTACTATTGAGACAAACCACACTACAATGCCAAGAGATGATGCACTGCATTTACTGAGGTCACTAAATGAGGAACAATCTGCTGTGTTCTACAAAGTGCAAAAGTGGTGTTACAGAAAATACTTGGACAAAACCCTGAACCATTTCGGTTATTTCTTACTGGTGGAGCAGGCACAGGAAAAAGTCATCTTATTAAGGCAATACAGTATGAATCTTCCAGACTGTTATCTCAGCTGTCTGAGAATCCTGATGATATTACTGTACTGTTGACCGCATCTACAGGAGTTGCCTCATTTAACATCGGAGCTTCCACATTACATAATAAATTTCAAATCGGTGCAAACGTTAGACTGCCATATCAGCCTCTTGGTGATGACAAAATAAACTCTTTACGGACAAAATTGGGTAATCTGCAAATTTTGATTATTGATGAAGTGTCTATGGTTGACCATCGTCTTTTGTCATATATTCACGGAAGGTTGCGACAAATAAAACAAACTGGTGACTACTCTCTCTTTGGAAAAGTGAGCATTCTTGCAGTGGGAGATTATTTTCAGCTTCCGCCTGTTAAAGGAACTGCTCTCTATGCTGATGCAAAAGGAGTAAACCTATGGGAGAATAACTTTGAACTTGCTGAATTAACTAAAGTTGTTCGACAACAAGATTCAAGTTTTGCTGAAATGTTAAATCGACTCAGAATACGAAAGAAAAATGAACCTCTTGGCACTACTGATATTGCTATGTTGAAAAACTGTGAAACAGGGGAGAATTGTAATGATCTTCACATATTCGCTACAAATGCCGAAGTTGATAAATACAACATTGAAAGACTTCATGAATGTTGTCCACAGGCAATCAGTATACATGCTCAAGATTATGTGAAAAATTCCAAAACTGGACGAATGGAACGTAAAGTTGGATTTCATAGGAACATTTTCAACTCATGTTTGTCTGCATGTGTTTCCCTGGGTATTGGAGCAAAGGGTTATGTTAAAAAAGAATATTGATGTTGCAGATGGTCTTGTCAATGGAGCTTTTGGTACAGTTGTCCACATAAGTGAAAGTCGAAACAGAGATGATGATTTCCCATCAGCCATTCATGTGGAGTTTGATAATCCAAATGTCGGTAAAATTCAGAGATCTAAAACACGCCAGAGATTTTCCCCAAATTCAACAGTAATTGAAGTACAAGAAGACCAAGTCACAAATGATGGTGGTATAAGGCGTCAGTTTCCTCTCAGATTAGCATGGGCATGTACAGTTCACAAAGTGCAAGGACTCACAGTAGATAAAGCTGTTGTATCACTTAAGAAAATCTTTACAGCAGGGCAAGCATATGTTGCATTGAGCCGTGTAAGATCTCTCAGCGGGTTAATAATTGAGGACTTTAAAGAGTCGGCTATATTTTGTAATGACAAAATTGAATTGGCCTTGAAAGATATGCCAAAATTCCCTTTGGAAGAATACAGTTACACTAAATTACTTGGTACATTCAGAATAGCGCTGATTAATGTACAAAGTCTGAAAGCTCACTTTCAGGATGTTCTTGCACATAAAGCTCTAATGAATGCTGATTGTATTTGTTTGACAGAAACGTGGCTAAATGCTGAGGACAAAGGAGAAGAACCACAAATACCAGAATTTGTGTTCAAGCACAACCCAAGAGCTAAGTGTTATGACAACAGTACTGCTGTTTTAGTGATATAAAACATCAGAGAGGCGGTGGAGTTGGAATATATTGTTCTGAAAAATTGAGTGTAACATCTTTACTCCTGAGAACTGGAACTTAGAATGGTTATACTTTACAGTTCCACATGTCAATTTGACTGCTGCGGTTTTGTACAGGCCAAATTCATATAAAACTGACATGTTTCGACAACAGCTATTACAGGTTATTGAAGAGGTGGAAAAGCATCCAGGACAGAAAGTAATCATGGGAGACTTTAATGAAGACATCTTGACTTCATCTTCAGTTGTTAAGTTAATGGAAAGTCATGGATACAGTCAACAGGTACAAAATCCAACAACGGAAAAAGGTACATTAATAGATCACGTTTATACTAAAGATATGGAAGGTATAAGTGTTGACGTTGTGCAAACTACTATAGTTTTCACCAGGCAATACTCATTTCACTGCTGTGATAAAATTTGTGCTAAAGATTCCGCCTGCCATTGGGGGAGGGGAGGGTAGGGAGGAAGACACAAAAGAAGGCGGCTCCCTAGGGGTGAGAAGGAACTGGAGACCGGGTTGGCTGGCACAAGGGGTTGATTGGCACAAGGTTCATTTTTAAATGTTTTTAAGTTTTCATCAAACTACTGAATGTCTTTTTAATTATGGTTAAACTTTTTTCCTTTTTTTTTATCATTTTAACCCTCTTTACTGTGTTCTTTCAATATAAATTTCTCAGGCTCTGTCTCCTAAATAGAAACTCTGATTCACCCTTACCGTGGTCACCATGATGTGTAAATTGAATACGCCATTGCCACTGTTGATAAGATGATCATCCCAAGTTTATCTAGATTTACCTACACATTTGGGCAAGAAGTCAAGCCACAAGGCTATTCCAAATTTGTTTAACTTGTTTTATTTTTTGTTTTATGGTTTAAAACTGTGCCAATCAACCCCATAATACATAGCTAGTGGATTTTGATTTTGGGCATGTTGAAGGAATTGGGACATAACATCATGGAAGTAATAGCAAATAATGTTTATTTATATATATAGATATTGATTCTGAAATTACTCCGCAGCTGTCTAAAAATGCCAAATATTTTGTTGTGAGGTTTGTTGTGAAATCAGTACAATCGGCAATTTGTATATTTAATATGTATATATATATTGTATATTTGTATATAATACTTAAATTTTATATTGTTTTTTTGCTTGTTTTTGGCAAGGTTATTTAAAAGTTTTATTTAAAATTGTGTCAGCCAACCCAGGTCTCCTATTTTTTTTATTTCTTTTTTTTTTTTACTTCTCGCTAAAGGTTTATTAAATGCATTAAGCTTGAATCAGCAAGTTTTTCGGTATTAATGCAAAACCACACCCAGTTTTGTTATCACTTTATAGAATGGTTGTAGCTTGAGATTTTGACTATGGGGCCAGACCATCATATTAAGTATTCAGATTTGTAGAATTGAAATTATTTACTTTTAGTAGTACTACATTTTTAAATAACATCCTTTTTCAATCCATCAATTCTGAACAGAGATTCAGAATGGCCGTCTCACAAGCTATGTCCATGCTGTAAAGTTGCACTTGATGATTTTTTTTTTTTCAGTTTGTAAGTAGGACCACCTCTTGCAGTAGTCATTTTTTACTTTCTAAAATGTTGTAAAATAAATGCGTATGTCAGATAAATTGACATCAAATTCAAATATTTTTCCTGAACTAGCTAAACTGTTTTTCTTCAATATTACCATTACATAGCAAATTTTATGCTGAGAACTTTGAAGCTGTGTAGTTCTACTTACAACACTGTTTTTCTTTCTTATTATGTTATATCATAAAACATTTTGTGTACAGCTAATTTTATTTATTAATTTAAGTAAAGTATGGTTAAAAAATGTAAGATGCCAAAAACGGAAGTGTTACTTTCACATTTTGTAGCAGAAACCATTCTCAAGCCACAACGTGGAGCTTAAAGACAATTTATCTTCTCAATTTCCATTCAAAAATTGTACCATTTTCATCCTCCATGTAAATTAAACAAGTGGCCTACTCCTGTTAAAAAAAGAACATTTCATCTCTTACCATCTAGTAATCAGAACAAAGAATCATCTTCACAGAGACCTGATGTGAGTATGTTTATTAAATGCTGTTTTGAATTTGCTTTTCATAACCATATTATTCATACATTTTCTTAATATTGCATAAAACAACATTTTGTTTTATTGTTTTGTAGGACTATGCGGACACTAACATCATCTTCTGGCTTAAAACAACTAACCATCTGATCATCTATTTGAGAAAAAAACCTACTTCATTTGATGCACAGCAGACAAAAAGACTGGATTTCGCTAAAACTATGCTTCTAAATACAGAATTTATGTGAGTATTTATAGTTTTTGCATATTCAGATTTTTTTTTTTAAATTACAACATAATTGAAAAATATTTTGTTGTTATGTTTGTAGGAATACTATGAGGACATTTCAAGATTATACAGGATGATACGCAGATGTGGCATAGTCATAACAACATGCATACTTTCTTAGAAACTGTTCACATCAGGACAGTAGTACCAGAAAGAACTAATTTTCATTAGACTTTGTATTATGTGAATACATCGTATATTTAATGTCTTATTTAAAACAAATGTCTTTGGAAGTATACTTGTAACTGCAATGTAAACAAAATTATATTGCACTTACAAGTGTATATACTATTTCTTCTAACTAAATTACAAATGTATCTACCTGACAACTCCCATACGTGTGGTTTTGCATAATAGCCAAGGCTCAAAAGTAGGACTTAAAACTTGCTGGTTAAAGATTAAGTCAGGTCAACAAAGGCACTAGACTTCAACATTATATACTGTATGTCTTATTCTGTTTCTGTTTTAGGACTCCTATTTTAATGTTAATTTTGTTCAAATTTCCTTGTGTTTACATACTGTTTTCTGAATTACCTATGTTTGTTGTGTTCTTATTCCTTGGTTAAACATTATGCTTAGTTGTGTCTATTTTGTTTTCTTTCATTATTATCTCTATTTAAATTGTTCTGTTTCTTCAGTTTATTGCTAGTGATTATTTTAGTTTGCTAAGCTGTTTGGTTTTGATTTCTGTTGCCTTGGCTCCACCTTTGCTGCTCACTCCATTGGGTCTACTATGGCCTGTCGTCCCACTGGTTCAACGGGATCCCTCATTATTCAGACTCCGCTCTGGATCTGAGATCCCCCTCCCTCCACAACAGATTTCCAGACCTACTGCTATGTCTGCACCATCCTATATCTCAGCTTCACCAGGGAAGTTTATCCCTCAGCTGCACCATCATCCTCATTACCACCGACTTCACCTTGTCCTGTACATCTCCACTTGATCGTTTGGTCCACTGGAATCACACTGGTTCTCCAACCCTCTGGCTCCATCAAGGTAACCCACTCTGTAATTCTTACTGAAAAACATCTTTAAAACGACTTGATCTGAGCATATTTAGTATTTATAATTGCTGTTTTGCATATATTAGAAATTTGCATACTATTTGTTTAACATTGTATAAAATTTTGTTTTATTGTGTTCTAGGACTATGAAGACACTACACTTTATCTGTCACCTTCTAGTTAAAACAACACGACTCTGCCTGCACCCTCCAATGGGCTCCACTGAAGTCCATCCCTCCAGCTTTATCATTTTTGTCACTCCCACCAGCTTTACCTCAATCTGCAGATCTTTTACTCCACCTGGGCCCTCCAGTAAAGTAGTATCACCTTGGTTCTCCAGCCTTCCGGACTTCGCCTTGGTCTTCCAAATGATCTGAACTGGTCTGTACACCTCCACCATGAGCCTCTATTCTTGCACCTCCATCAAGGAATCCCACTATGCCATTTCTGGTATGGCAAGCTCAACTGATTGTCCACCTTAGCCTCTTCTCCCACCACCATACTACTGTTGTGATGTTGTATTTAGGCATGAAGAGCATGTAATTGTCATGTTCTATTTCTGTTCTAGGACTCATTTTGATTTTAAAAATAAATATCAATAGTTTCTGAGTTCATACTTATGTTTAAACTTATGTTTTTCTGAGGTGCCTATGTAGTGTGTTCTCATTTGTTTCATTGGTTGCCTATTATGCATCTGGTGATTATATATCTGGTGAATTTGTTGTGATTTCTATGCATTTTTACTCATTTGAATTGATAATACAAATGTATGGATTTTCAGTATTAAATTGATTTAATTAATTAAATACAGAAATTCTACTTATTGTCAACACATACTAAGAATTCTGTCATTATTTTTATTATAATTTATGAAAAGGTTGGTATTGCCTGTGGAATTTTTTGTCATCTTGAATGTTTCGTTCGCATCCGTGAAACCAGTGACTATCTGTATGTGTGTGTGTGTGTTTGTGTGTGCCTGTGCTTCAATGAAAGCTCACATTAATTTATAACATCAATTAAAGTGAGGGTATACATTAAACTGTTTAAAGCATGCATTGCTATTTGTATCAAATTATTATCTTATGCAAATAGAATATATAAAATTTTTTGCCATTTATTTATATCTACTAAATCTTATAACATTAAAACCAAATATGTATTTCTAACGGGAAAAATGCCATAATATGATATCTAACCAAATTTCTTTTACAGTCAAAAGTGACTGAATCAACAAGCACAAATGGTCTTTAATAGTTTTAAATAATAGTTTAAAAAAAGGTGCTCTGCTATTTTTCACAAAGGAAGCTCAGACAGACAGACAGACAGACAGACAGACAGACAGACAGAATAGATAGATAGATAGATAGATAGATAGATAGATAGATAGATAGATAGATAGATAGATAGATAGATAGATAGATAGATAGATAATAGAGTGGCATATATGGCATATTTATGAATGCAATTCATGCATTTATTTGTAATTTAAACTGATTCAAACATGGAAAAAGAGTAGAAAAGACGTATTATCCTGTCGCCCCCTCTAGTGGACAGCGTTAAGTAGTACGGCCTTCATTGCTCAGATAACGCAACTCAATGGATTTTTTGGGAAAGTAAGTCTGAACAGTTGGAAAAGATATAAGCGAGTCAGACCAGTCTGAAGGTCTGAGCTGAGTTTGGTGAAGCATAAACCATACTTTATTAAGCTAACATAATAAATAAAACTATAATAAAAAACTACATTTTAAAGGTATAACATGCTATTCAACCAACATGATTTTAATTAATCCCAAACTTGGTAATTTTGTCAGTATTAATGCACATTCACTGATTCCAGCTTCTCTCTTTACTGTCTCTTTATTTTCGTGTGAACTGAGTAAGCTACACATGCTTTCAATCATAAATATAAATTTCATTTCTATGCAATTTTCTAAATTATTTATAGCCTACATATGCACACACGCCAACCTTTTGATGTAAATAAAAGACGAGACTGGTAAATGTTATGGACATATTATCATGGTACAGTTCAGCCTATTATTAATTTTTATTTACACTTCCCTTTTATCCAAAGAGTCGAAACTATTTGCACTATATTTATCAATGGGAAATACAACATGCTAAAATAATTTGTCATATAGCCTACTGTGGTTCACATTATTGGGGTCGCTTGCAAGTCACAGCAGAACGAATTACATGACCAGCAAAATATTTCTGCTTCAAATATTGTGCTTAGTTAACAAGGAGTGGTGGTTTCAGACATTATTTCATCAAAGTGCATTTGTCAGTGCCGCACTCGTACAGACTCTTATTCTGCTTGACAGAAAGAAAAGCTTGTCGCTTACTGAAGGCGGAGCGTTTTGACTAAATTAGATGAAAGGGTCGTTTCAGCGCCGCCCATGTGTGCAAATGAAATACCGAACCCATAAACCGATTTGTAAACCTTCACCATCATACCTTTCAATTTCATTTTGATAAGTCTTCAGTCTTTATATGAACAATCAATAGGCTAATAAACCGCAGGGATGCATACTGGGTCATATGGCAACTTCCTTAAAAAATATTTATCCTGTATAAATTACAAATGTAAGTAGTGTTTTTCTGTTGATAGAACATGTCTTGGTGCCATAAGTAATATAATGAGGGTTCAAAGCACTAAAGGTGAATTATATCTCTAATGTAGCCTATATCAGCCCTTTCAACTGAAATACAAAGGCTGTGATATTAATGTTGGCCACTAGAGTGAGCCCCAGTATAAGGAAACTTTTAAGCCCAATATTTGTTTGTTATTTTAAATTAGTTAACATCCATTTAAATGGAAATAAATGTATTGATCTAACTAATTTGTATAACTATGGTGAAAACATCGTTTTACATAGAATCTGTCAAATGCTGAAAATGTTAAAACTTTATAAATAAAATAAAACATTTTCAATATTAATATTTTTCAAGTTGACAAAATTAAATATATTGCTGTGAATTTGAAATTAATATAACATTCTATTCTTTTCAAGATAATATACATTTTCTATACAAAACTATAAAATTTTGTTTTGGCTAAATATATAAGTTTATGGGGGCATGTAATGACTTACTGATTTTTATATTAATAACAAAAGATAAGCATTATCACTTGAACAAGAATGGTGGTTTTATTGAATATAAGCTATTTGATTGAATGATTCAATGACTTGCTCGTTAAACAATTCTACTACCTACTGGCAGTTTTTATGAAAGGACAGTATATTTTTTACACCTTAATTTGGCATTGATACATACTGAAAAAAAACTAGATATTTAGAATAAAATAATTTGTCAATGGGCTCCACTTGAAGAGCAAGTCTGCAAGGTAGGCACTACAGTAAGCACAATAGTTTATATTTGTGCATTATTGTCTATTTACTGTCATACAGGCTCTCTTTTTGCATAATAGACAATATATGCTGCACAGTATGACTGCTTCATTCATCACATTTTATTATCCCTGTCTAATAGGTGCTGAAATGTAATGGACATAAAGCAACTATGTTTCTCAAAGTACATGTAATATGATGGTAATGCAGACAAAGACACTGCCTGCCCATTTTTAAATCAATCAGACCAACATTTCTAAAGTTATATCGAAATTCACAGCAGTGGCAAAATAAGGAGTTAAACAAACATTGTAAGTAGAATCAGACCAACTGCAACAATCAAAGTCAAAAGATGATTTTAGGCAAAATGGCAGAAAATTATAAATAGTCACTACTAATGATTTATGGTATATCACTTTTGACCAATAGGTGTTGCTGTTCTGAAATTAATGTGATGTGGTCAGAGTAAGGTGACAATGACATACAAAGTTTGGTGTCAATATGTATTGCAGAGATAAAGCTGGAAAAGTCATTTTGGCATCATGCCTCAACTTTGCTGCTGCACTATACGAAAACGGTTTCATCTATCGACACGAAATCTATAACTTTTAGTCGGCACGGTCTGGAGATGATACGATTCGATTTTGGTGAAAATCGGACAAACGGTCTAGGAGGAGTTCGAAAAAGTAGGTTTTGACTGAAAATCAAGATGGCGGACAGGAAGTTCGGCCAAATAATGAAAACCTGGTATCTATGTTCTCAGCTTGACCCAAGTAATCTATTAAGACCAGTGGCATTTCAACAGGCAGATTTATTCAAAAGTTATTAGCCTTTTTGGAAATTTGTGTTATAACTTTTGACCAATAGGTGGCGCTGTTTCGAAATATTTTTAGTACCTTCAGGGGATGGTGTTGTTGGCACATTCTGAGTTTCTTAATATTACATCAATGCATTTGTTTAGTATAGCATTTTATTTCACAAAACTCTATTGAAGTCAATGGGAATTTCATGTTTTGTTCTATTAATAGCGCCACCAAGAGGCTCAGTCCCACAATTTTTTTTATGTGTCCTCAGAGTGAGCCCATACGTATGTGTGTCAATTTTGGTGAAAATATCTCAATTCACTTCAGAGTTATAGACATTTATATGAAAAAACACGTAAAAAATGACTGACACATGACTTTGTTTGAATTTTACTACCCCTTACTATCAATATTTTCGCATTTGGGCATTAGCGTATAGCCTATCGACCTATGTTTCCAAACTTCTGGCGGTGGTTTCGTCTCGATCGGACAAGCGGTTTCGAAGATATAGCCAAATGTTTTTTTCGCGCTAAATCGCAACGCTACACAAACCGTGAGACGAAACCCAGCATGTTTGGTATCGTTGGACTCGGCAACGATTCAGGAGCTCAAAAAGATGACTCTCGTGAAAATAAGTCGACCACACCCAAAGTTATAAGCATTTGAAAAAAAAAGTTCACCACTAGGTGGCGCTGTTTCGAAACTTCTCAGGCTCTTTCAGGGCATCGTACTGATGACCCATACCGAGTTTCGTAACAATCCGTTCATGCGTTCAGAAAATACAGCATTTTAGCACATAATTCAAAATGGCCGACAGACAAAATGGCCGATATGGAAAAACTGGATATCAGTCGACTCGGTATGACGTCCTGAATCTAACAAGACCAATTTTATTATTTTTGGACAAACTGTTCAGAAGTTATAAGCAAAAATAGCCATTTTTCATATCTCCGGACCAGTAGGTGGCGCTGCGCCGAAACGCTGCATGTTGTCTCAGATCAAGCTTGTGATGACATGTACCAAGTTTGGTGTCAATACGATAAAGCGTTGTGGAGATACAGCCTTAAGTCCGTTTTTGCGAGCGCTACGAAATATTTGTTCGTGCGTTTATCAAAAACGGTTTGACGAATCAACATTATTCTAATAACTTTTTGTCGGCATGCTCTGGAGATGATCTGGATCAATTTTTGTGGAAATCGGAGCATCGGCCTAGGAGGAGTTCGAAAAAGTACGTTTATTGAACAATTCAAAATGGCGGCCATATTTTTATGACGGAAAATGACGTCATAGGGAGCAATCGAATCGTCATGAGCTCAGGAATCAGAGGAAAAAAGAATTTTCTTGATAGGCCGTACGGTTCAAAAGTTATTAGCATAATAAAAGTGAAACTTTGGACAGGTGGTGGCGCTAGAGGGAATGAGTTAGAGACACCAAAATTGGTGTATTTAATGTTGGGACTGTCTTCTATCAGAATGTCAAACCAAAACAACTTTCCCGCAAACGGTTCTATGGGCTGCCATAGACGCCCAGTCGGAAGAAGAAGAAGAAGAAAAGGAATAATAATAAGAACGGGAACAGATACAATAGGTGCCCGCACCTTTGGTGCTTGGCCCCTAAATATAGCTGCAAGCAGCAATAACCGGGGCCAAGCGCAAAGAAGACGACAAGATATGCCAACATGTGTCAGACCAACTGCAGCAAGGAGCAATTTAAGACATTTAAAGATTAATTTAGAAAAAATGGCTTAAAAATCACACTAATTAACAAAAAATGTGATTTAATGGATTATCACTTTTGACCAATAGGTGGCGTAGTTACAAAAACGATGTGATGTGGTCAGAGTCTGGTGACAATGACAAACCTTAAGACCAGTGGCATTAAAATACGCAGATTTATTCAAAAGTTTTTAGAAATTATGTTATAACTTTTGACCAAAAGGTGGCGCTGTCTCGAAATGTTTTGAGTACCTTCAGGGCATGGTGCTGATGGCACATGCTGAGTTTTGTAATGTTACACCAATGCATTCGTTAAGAATAGCATGTTACGTTCTATTATAGCGCCACCAAGAGGCTCAATCCCACCATTTTTTTTATGTGACCTCAAAGTGAGCCCATACATGTGTGTGTAAAATTTGGTGAAAATATCTCATTTAGTTTTGGAGTTATATACATTTATGTGAATAAACACATAAAAAATGACTGACACTTGACTTTGATTGGATTTTACTACCCCTTACTATCAATATTTTCGCATTTGGGCATTAGCGTATAGCCTATCGACCTATGTTTCCAAACTTCTGGCGGTGGTTTCGTCTCGATCGGACAAGCGGTTTCGAAGATATCGGCAAATGTTTTTTAAGCGCTAAATCACAACGCTACACAAACCGTAAACAAAACCTAAGCATATTTGGTATCTGTGGACTCGGCAAGGATTCAGGATCCCAACGAGATGACTCCCGTGAAAATACGTCAAACACAACCAGAGTTATAAGCATTTGAAAAATCAATTTTGCCACTAGGTGGCGCTGTTTCGAAACTTCTCAGGCTCCTTCAGGGTATCGTACTGATGACCCATACCGAGTTTCGTAACAATTCGTTCATGCGTTCATAAAATACAGCATTTTAGCACATAATTCAAAATGGCCGACAGCCAAATGGCCGATCTGGGAAAATTGGATATCTGTCGACTCGGCATGACGCCCTGAATCTAACAAGACCAACTTTATTATTTTTGGACAAACTGTTCAGTAGTTATGAGCAAAAATAGCAATTTTTCGTATCTCTGGACCAGTAGGTGGCGCTACGCCGAAACGCAGCATGTAGCCTCAGGTCATGCTTGTAATGACATGTACCAAGTTTGGTTTGAATACGATAAAGCGTTGCGGAGATACAGCCTTATGTCTGTTTTCGCAAGCGCTACTTAAAATTAATTTGCGTGGTATTCGAGAACAACTTGCAGCGTTTTTATGAATTCCATAACTTTTTGTCAGCACGGTCTGGAGATGATCTGGTTCAATTTTGGTGAGAATCGGAACAACGGCCTAGGAGGAGTTCGAAAAAGTAGCTTTTTCGGATAATTACAAATGGCGGACAAATTGTCGTGACGGAAAATGACGTCATAGGGTGCAATCGAATCGGCATGAGCCAAGGAATAAGAGGACAAAGGATTTGTGTTTCTAGCCATTATGGTTCAAAAGTTATAAGCATAAACATGAGTAAATCTTTGGACAGTTGGTGGCGCTAGAGGGATTGAGTTGGAGACTCCAAATTTGCTCTGGTGACTTTTCAGACTGTCCTCTATCAGTGTACCAAATTTCATAACTTTCCCGCAAACGGTTCTATGGGCTGCCATAGACACCCAGTCGGAAGAAGAATAATAATAAGAACGGGAACAGATACAATAGGTGCCACCGCACCTTCGGTGCTTGGCCCCTAAATATAGCTGCAAGCAGCCATTACCGGGGCCAAGCGCAAGAAGCGGCAACAGATGCCATCATGGGTGGGAGTGGCAGACCAACTGCAGCAAGGAGCAATTAAAGACATTTTAAGAGAACTTGGATAAATGGCTAAAAAAATCACATATACAGTAACTTTTAAGATGATTTAATGGTTTATCACTTTTGACAAATAGGTGGCGCAGTTACCAAATTGATGTGATGTGGTCAGAGTGAGGTGACAATGACACATACAATGTTTGG
Source organism: Chrosomus eos (assembly GCA_036326025.1). NCBI lineage: Eukaryota > Metazoa > Chordata > Actinopteri > Cypriniformes > Leuciscidae > Chrosomus > Chrosomus eos. The sequence goes on along the minus strand of CM070832.1, from coordinate 13,218,543 downwards.
TGTCAAAATGTCAAGGCATTGCAGAGATAAAGACTTAATAGTCATTTTGGCAGCATGCCTCAACTTTGCTGCTGCGCTATACGAAAACGGTTTCGTCAATCGACACGAAATCCATAACTTTTAATCGGCACGGTCTGGAGATGATACGATTCGATTTTGGTGAAAATCGGACAAACGGTCTAGGAGGAGTTCAAAAAAGTAGGTTTTGACTGAAAATCAAGATGTCGGACAGGAAGTTCGGCCAAATAAGGAAAACCTGGTATCTATGTTCTCAGCTTGACCCAAGGAATCTATTAAGACCAGTGGCATTTCAACAGGCAGATTTATTCAAAAGTTATTAGCCTTTTTGGAAATTTCTTTATAACTTTTGACCACTAGGTGGTGCTGTTTCGAAACTTGTCAAGCTCCTTCAGGGCATCGTACTGATGACCCATACCGAGTTTCGTAACAATTCGTTCATGCGTTCAGAAAATACAGCATTTTAGCACATAATTCAAAATGGCCGACAGACAAAATGGCCGATCTGGGAAAATTGGATATCACTCGACTCGGTATGACGCCCTGAATCTAACGAGGCCACTTTTATGATTTTTGGACAAACCGTTCAGGAGTTATGAGCAAAAATAACCATTTTTCATATCTCCGGACCAGTAGGTGGCGCTGCGCCGAAACGCTGCATGTTGCCTCAGGTCATGCTTGTGATGACTTGTACCAAGTTTGGTCTGAATACGATAAAGCGTTGCGGAGATACAGCCTTAAGTTTGTTTTCGCAAGCTCTTCGTAAAATTATTTTGCACGTCATTCAAAAACTTTTAAGCGAATCAACTTGAATTCCATAACTTTTTGTCCCCACTGTCTGAAGATGATCTGGTGCAATTTTGGTGAAAATCGGAGCATCGCCCTAGGAGGAGTTCGAAAAAGTAGGTTTTTCTGAAAATTCAAAATGGCGGAAAAATTTGCATGACGGAAAATGACGTCATAGGGTGCAATCGAATCGCCATGAGCTCAGGAATCAGAGGAAAAAAGAATTTTGTTGATAGGCCTTACGGTTCAAAAGTTATTCACATAAATGTGAGTGAAACTTTGGACAGTTGGTGGCGCTAGAGGGAATGAGTTAGATACACCAAAATTGGTGTACTTAATGTTGGGACTGTCCTCTATCAGAATGTCAAACCAAAACAACTTTCCCGGACACGGTTCTATGGGCTGCCATAGACCCCCAGTCGGAAGAAGAAGAATAATAATAATAATAATAATAATAATAAGAACCGGAACAGATACAATAGGTGCCTCCGCACCTTCGGTGCTTGGCCCCTAATAATAAGAACCGGAACAGATACAATAGGTGCCACCGCACCTTCGGTGCTTGGCCCCTAATAATAATAATAATAAATATAGCTGCAAGCAGCCATTAAACGGGGCCAAGCAGTAGAAGACGATAAGACATGCCAACATGGCTGAAAGTGTCAGACCAACTGAAAAAATTAGCAATTAAAGACATTTTAAGAGGAATTTCGGCAAATGGTCGAAAAATCATGCATACAGTAACTTATGAGATGATTTAATGGTTTATCACTTTCGACCAATAGGTGGCGCAGTTATGAACTCGATGTGATGTGATCAGAGTGAAGTGACAATGACACATACAAAGTTTGGTGTCAAAATGTCAAGGCATTGCAGAGATAAAGACTGAATAGTCCTTTTGGCATCCTACCCCAACTTTGCTGCTGCGCTACACGAAAACGGTTTTGTCTATCGACACGAAATCCATAACTTTTAGTCGGCACAGTCTGGAGATGATACGATTCGATTTTGGTGAAAATCGGACAAACGGTCTAGGAGGAGTTCGAAAAAGTAGGTTTTGACTGAAAATCAAGATGGCGGACAGGAAGTTCGGCCAAATTAGGAAAATCTGGTATCTATGTTCTCAGCTTGACCCAAGGAATCTATTAAGACCAGTGGCATTTCAACAGGCAGATTTATTCAAAAGTTATTAGCCTTTTTGGAAATTTTGTTATAACTTTTGACCACAAGGTGGCGCTGTTTCGAAATATTTTTAGTACCTTCAGGGGATGGTGTTGTTGGCACATTCTGAGTTTCTTAATATTACATCAATGCATTTGTTTAGTATAGCATTTTATTTCACAAAACTCTATTGAAGTCAATGGGAATTTCATGTTTTGTTCTATTATAGCGCCACCAAGAGGCTCAGTCCCACAATTTTTTTTATGTGTCCTCAGAGTGAGCCCATACGTATGTGTGTCAATTTTGGTGAAAATATCTCAATTCACTTCAGAGTTATAGACATTTATATGAAAAAACACGTAAAAAATGACTGACACGTGACTTTGTTTGAATTTTACTACCCCTTACTATCAATATTTTCGCATTTGGGCATTAGCGTATAGCCTATCGACCTATGTTTCCAAACTTCTGGCGGTGGTTTCGTCTCGATCGGACAAGCGGTTTCGAAGATATAGCCAAATGTTTTTTCGCGCTAAATCGCAACGCTACACAAACCGTAAGACGAAACCCAGCATGTTTGGTATCGTTGGACTCGGCAACGATTCAGGAGCTCAAAAAGATGACTCTCGTGAAAATAAGTCGACCACACCCAAAGTTATAAGCATTTGAAAAAAAAAGTTCACCACTAGGTGGCGCTGTTTCGAAACTTCTCAGGCTCTTTCAGGGCATCGTACTGATGACCCATACCGAGTTTCGTAACAATTCGTTCATGCGTTCAGAAAATACAGCATTTTAGCACATAATTCAAAATGGCCGACAGACAAAATGGCTGATATGGAAAAATTGGATATCAGTCGACTCGGTATGACGCCCTGAATCTAACGAGGCCACTTTTATGATTTTTGGACAAACCGTTCAGGAGTTATGAGCAAAAATAACCATTTTTCATATCTCCGGACCAGTAGGTGGCGCTGCGCCGAAACGCTGCATGTTGCCTCAGGTCATGCTTGTGATGACATGTACCAAGTTTGGTCTGAATACGATAAAGCGTTGCGGAGATACAGCCTTAAGTTTGTTTTCGCAAGCGCTACGTAAAATTAGTTTGCACGTTATTCAAAAACGATTTGACGAATCAACTTGAATTCCATAACTTTTTGTCCCCACTGCCTGAAGATGATTTGGTGCAATTTTGGTGAAAATCGGAGCATCGCCCTAGGAGGAGTTCGAAAAAGTAGGTTTTTCTGAAAATTCAAAATGGCGGAAAAATTTGCATGACGGGAAATGACGTCATAGGGTGCAATCGAATCGTTATGAGCTCAGGAATCAGAGGAAAAAAGAATTTTGTTGATAGGCCTTACGGTTCAAAAGTTATTAGCATAATAAAAGTGAAAATTTGGACAGGTGGTGGCGCTAGAGGGAATGACTTAGAGACACCAAAATTGGTGTATTTAATGTTGGGACTGTCCTCTATCAGAATGCCAAACCAAAACAACTTTCCCGCAAACGGTTCTATGGGCTGCCATAGACGCCCAGTCGGAAGAAGAAGAAGCAGAATAATAATAATAATAAATATAGCTGCAAGCAGCCATTATCGGGGCCAAGCAGCATAAGACGACAAGACATGCCAACATTGCTTAAAGTGTCAGACCAACTGCAACAATGAGCAATTAAAGACATTTAAAGACAATTGTAGGCGAAATGGCTGAAAAATCATAGAAACTCTAAATAAAAATATGATTTAATGGAGTATCACTTTCGACCAATAGGTGGCGCAGTTAGCAAATTGATGTGATGTGGTCAGGGTGAGGTGACAATGACACATACAAAGTTTGGTGTCAAAATGTCAAGGCATTGCAATGTTAAACACTTAATAGTCATTTTGGCAGCATGCCTCAAATTTGCTGCTGCGGTATACGAAAACGGTTTCATCTATCAACACGAAATCTATAACTTTTAGTCGGCACGGTCTGGAGATGATACGATTCGATTTTGGTGAAAATCGGAAAAACGGTCTAGGAGGAGTTCGAAAAAGTAGGTTTTGACTGAAAATCAAGATGGCGGACAGGAAGTTCGGCCAAATAAGGAAAACCTGGTATCTATGTTCTCAGCTTGACCCAAGGAATCTATTAAGACCAGTGGCATTTCAACAGGCAGATTTATTCAAAAGTTATTAGCCTTTTTGGAAATTTTATTATAACTTTTGACCACAAGGTGGCGCTGTTTCGAAATATTTTTAGTACCTTCAGGGGATGGTGTTGTTGGCACATTCTGAGTTTCTTAATATTACATCAATGCATTTGTTTAGTATAGCATTTTATTTCACAAAACTCTATTGAAGTCAATGGGAATTTCATGTTTTGTTCTATTATAGCGCCACCAAGAGGCTCAGTCCCACAATTTTTTTTATGTGTCCTCAGAGTGAGCCTATACGTATGTGTGTCAATTTTGGTGAAAATATCTCAATTCACTTCAGAGTTATAGACACTTATATGAAAAAACACGTAAAAAATGACTGACACGTGACTTTGTTTGAATTTTACTACCCCTTACTATCAATATTTTCGCATTTGGGCATTAGCGTATAGCCTATCGACCTATGTTTCCAAACTTCTGGCGGTGGTTTCGTCTCGATCGGACAAGCGGTTTCGAAGATATAGCCAAATGTTTTTTTCGCGCTAAATCGCAACGCTACACAAACCGTAAGACGAAACCCAGCATGTTTGGTATCGTTGGACTCGGCAACGATTCAGGAGCTCAAAAAGATGACTCTCGTGAAAATAAGTCGACCACACCCAAAGTTATAAGCATTTGAAAAAAAAAGTTCACCACTAGGTGGCGCTGTTTCGAAACTTCTCAGGCTCTTTCAGGGCATCGTACTGATGACCCATACCGAGTTTCGTAACAATTCGTTCATGCGTTCAGAAAATACAGCATTTTAGCACATAATTCAAAATGGCCGACAGACAAAATGGCCGATCTGGGAAAATTGGATATCAGTCGACTCGGTATGACGCCCTGAATCTAACGAGGCCACTTTTATGATTTTTGAACAAACCGTTCAGGAGTTATGAGCAAAAATAACCATTTTTCATATCTCCGGACCAGTAGGTGGCGCTGCGCCGAAACGCTGCATGTTGCCTCAGGTCATGCTTGTGATGACTTGTACCAAGTTTGGTCTGAATACGATAAAGCGTTGCGGAGATACAGCCTTAAGTTTGTTTTCGCAAGCTCTACGTAAAATTATTTTGCACGTCATTCAAAAACTTTTAAGCGAATCAACTTGAATTCCATAACTTTTTGTCCCCACTGTCTGAAGATGATCTGGTGCAATTTTGGTGAAAATCGGAGCATCGGCCTAGGAGGAGTTCGAAAAAGTAGGTTTTTCTGAAAATTCAAGATGGCGGCCAAATTATTATGACGGAAAATGACGTCATAGGGTGCAATCGAATCGGCATGAGCTCAGGAACAAGGGGAAAAAAGAATTTTGATGATAGGCCTTACGGTTCAAAAGTTATTAGCATAATAAAAGTGAAACTTTGGACAGGTGGTGGCGCTAGAGGGAATGACTTAGAGACACCAAAATTGGTGTACTTAATGTTGGGACTGTCCTCTATCAGAATGTCAAACCAAAACAACTTTCCCGCAAACGGTTCTATGGGCTGCCATAGACGCCCAGTCGGAAGAAGAAGAAGCAGAATAATAATAATAATAAATATAGCTGCAAGCAGCCATTATCGGGGCCAAGCAGCATAAGACGACAAGACATGCCAACATTGCTTAAAGTGTCAGACCAACTGCAACAATGAGCAATTAAAGACATTTAAAGACAATTGTAGGCGAAATGGCTGAAAAATCATAGAAACTCTAAATAAAAATATGATTTAATGGAGTATCACTTTCGACCAATAGGTGGCGCAGTTAGCAAATTGATGTGATGTGGTCAGGGTGAGGTGACAATGACACATACAAAGTTTGGTGTCAAAATGTCAAGGCATTGCAATGTTAAACACTTAATAGTCATTTTGGCAGCATGCCTCAAATTTGCTGCTGCGGTATACGAAAACGGTTTCATCTATCGACACGAAATCTATAACTTTTAGTCGGCACGGTCTGGAGATGATACGATTCGATTTTGGTGAAAATCGGAAAAACGGTCTAGGAGGAGTTCGAAAAAGTAGGTTTTGACTGAAAATCAAGATGGCGGACAGGAAGTTCGGCCAAATAAGGAAAACCTGGTATCTATGTTCTCAGCTTGACCCAAGGAATCTATTAAGACCAGTGGCATTTCAACAGGCAGATTTATTCAAAAGTTATTAGCCTTTTTGGAAATTTTATTATAACTTTTGACCACAAGGTGGCGCTGTTTCGAAATATTTTTAGTACCTTCAGGGGATGGTGTTGTTGGCACATTCTGAGTTTCTTAATATTACATCAATGCATTTGTTTAGTATAGCATTTTATTTCACAAAACTCTATTGAAGTCAATGGGAATTTCATGTTTTGTTCTATTATAGCGCCACCAAGAGGCTCAGTCCCACAATTTTTTTTATGTGTCCTCAGAGTGAGCCCATACGTATGCGTGTCAATTTTGGTGAAAATATCTCAATTCACTTCAGAGTTATAGACACTTATATGAAAAAACACGTAAAAAATGACTGACACGTGACTTTGTTTGAATTTTACTACCCCTTACTATCAATATTTTCGCATTTGGGCATTAGCGTATAGCCTATCGACCTATGTTTCCAAACTTCTGGCGGTGGTTTCGTCTCGATCGGACAAGCGGTTTCGAAGATATAGCCAAATGTTTTTTTCGCGCTAAATCGCAACGCTACACAAACCGTAAGACGAAACCCAGCATGTTTGGTATCGTTGGACTCGGCAACGATTCAGGAGCTCAAAAAGATGACTCTCGTGAAAATAAGTCGACCACACCCAAAGTTATAAGCATTTGAAAAAAAAAGTTCACCACTAGGTGGCGCTGTTTCGAAACTTCTCAGGCTCTTTCAGGGCATCGTACTGATGACCCATACCGAGTTTCGTAACAATTCGTTCATGCGTTCAGAAAATACAGCATTTTAGCACATAATTCAAAATGGCCGACAGACAAAATGGCCGATCTGGGAAAATTGGATATCAGTCGACTCGGTATGACGCCCTGAATCTAACGAGGCCACTTTTATGATTTTTGAACAAACCGTTCAGGAGTTATGAGCAAAAATAACCATTTTTCATATCTCCGGACCAGTAGGTGGCGCTGCGCCGAAACGCTGCATGTTGCCTCAGGTCATGCTTGTGATGACTTGTACCAAGTTTGGTCTGAATACGATAAAGCGTTGCGGAGATACAGCCTTAAGTTTGTTTTCGCAAGCTCTACGTAAAATTATTTTGCACGTCATTCAAAAACTTTTAAGCGAATCAACTTGAATTCCATAACTTTTTGTCCCCACTGTCTGAAGATGATCTGGTGCAATTTTGGTGAAAATCGGAGCATCGGCCTAGGAGGAGTTCGAAAAAGTAGGTTTTTCTGAAAATTCAAGATGGCGGCCAAATTATTATGACGGAAAATGACGTCATAGGGTGCAATCGAATCGGCATGAGCTCAGGAACAAGGGGAAAAAAGAATTTTGATGATAGGCCTTACGGTTCAAAAGTTATTAGCATAAAAAAAGTGAAACTTTGGACAGGTGGTGGCGCTAGAGGGAATGACTTAGAGACACCAAAATTGGTGTACTTAATGTTGGGACTGTCCTCTATCAGAATGTCAAACCAAAACAACTTTCCCGCAAACGGTTCTATGGGCTGCCATAGACGCCCAGTCGGAAGAAGAAGCAGAATAATAATAATAATAATAATAATAAGAACCGGAACAGATACAATAGGTGCCTCCGCACCTTTGGTGCTTGGCCCCTAATAATAAGAACCGGAACAGATACAATAGGTGCCTCGCACCTTCGGTGCTTGGCCCCTAAATATAGCTGCAAGCAGCCATTATCGGGGCCAAGCAGCATAAGACGACAAGACATGCCAACATTGCTTAAAGTGTCAGACCAACTGCAACAATGAGCAATTAAAGACATTTAAAGACAATTGTAGGCGAAATGGCTGAAAAATCATAGAAACTCTAAATAAAAATATGATTTAATGGAGTATCACTTTCGACCAATAGGTGGCGCAGTTAGCAAATTGATGTGATGTGGTCAGGGTGAGGTGACAATGACACATACAAAGTTTGGTGTCAAAATGTCAAGGCATTGCAATGTTAAACACTTAATAGTCATTTTGGCAGCATGCCTCAAATTTGCTGCTGCGGTATACGAAAACGGTTTCATCTATCGACACGAAATCTATAACTTTTAGTCGGCACGGTCTGGAGATGATACGATTCGATTTTGGTGAAAATCGGAAAAACGGTCTAGGAGGAGTTCGAAAAAGTAGGTTTTGACTGAAAATCAAGATGGCGGACAGGAAGTTCGGCCAAATAAGGAAAACCTGGTATCTATGTTCTCAGCTTGACCCAAGGAATCTATTAAGACCAGTGGCATTTCAACAGGCAGATTTATTCAAAAGTTATTAGCCTTTTTGGAAATTTTATTATAACTTTTGACCACAAGGTGGCGCTGTTTCGAAATATTTTTAGTACCTTCAGGGGATGGTGTTGTTGGCACATTCTGAGTTTCTTAATATTACATCAATGCATTTGTTTAGTATAGCATTTTATTTCACAAAACTCTATTGAAGTCAATGGGAATTTCATGTTTTGTTCTATTATAGCGCCACCAAGAGGCTCAGTCCCACAATTTTTTTTATGTGTCCTCAGAGTGAGCCCATACGTATGTGTGTCAATTTTGGTGAAAATATCTCAATTCACTTCAGAGTTATAGACACTTATATGAAAAAACACGTAAAAAATGACTGACACGTGACTTTGTTTGAATTTTACGACCCCTTACTATCAATATTTTCGCATTTGGGCATTAGCGTTTAGCCTATCGACCTATGTTTCCAAACTTCTGGCGGTGGTTTCGTCTCGATCGGACAAGCGGTTTCGAAGATATAGCCAAATGTTTTTTTCGCGCTAAATCGCAACGCTACACAAACCCTAAGACGAAACCCAGCATGTTTGGTATCGTTGGACTCGGCAACGATTCAGGAGCTCAAAAAGATGACTCTCGTGAAAATAAGTCGACCACACCCAAAGTTATAAGCATTTGAAAAAAAAAGTTCACCACTAGGTGGCGCTGTTTCGAAACTTCTCAGGCTCTTTCAGGGCATCGTACTGATGACCCATACCGAGTTTCGTAACAATTCGTTCATGCGTTCAGAAAATACAGCATTTTAGCACATAATTCAAAATGGCCGACAGACAAAATGGCCGATCTGGGAAAATTGGATATCAGTCGACTCGGTATGACGCCCTGAATCTAACGAGGCCACTTTTATGATTTTTGAACAAACCGTTCAGGAGTTATGAGCAAAAATAACCATTTTTCATATCTCCGGACCAGTAGGTGGCGCTGCGCCGAAACGCTGCATGTTGCCTCAGGTCATGCTTGTGATGACTTGTACCAAGTTTGGTCTGAATACGATAAAGCGTTGCGGAGATACAGCCTTAAGTTTGTTTTCGCAAGCTCTACGTAAAATTATTTTGCACGTCATTCAAAAACTTTTAAGCGAATCAACTTGAATTCCATAACTTTTTGTCCCCACTCTCTGAAGATGATCTGGTGCGATTTTGGTGAAAATCGGAGCATCGGCCTAGGAGGAGTTCGAAAAAGTAGGTTTTTCTGAAAATTCAAGATGGCGGCCAAATTATTATGACGGAAAATGACGTCATAGGGTGCAATCGAATCGGCATGAGCTCAGGAACAAGGGGAAAAAAGAATTTTGATGATAGGCCTTACGGTTCAAAAGTTATTAGCATAATAAAAGTGAAACTTTGGACAGGTGGTGGCGCTAGAGGGAATGACTTAGAGACACCAAAATTGGTGTACTTAATGTTGGGAGTGTCCTCTATCAGAATGTCAAACCAAAACAACTTTCCCGCAAACGGTTCTATGGGCTGCCATAGACGCCCAGTCGGAAGAAGAAGCAGAATAATAATAATAATAATAATAAGAACCGGAACAGATACAATAGGTGCCTCCGCACCTTTGGTGCTTGGCCCCTAATAAGAACCGGAACAGATACAATAGGTGCCACCGCACCTTCGGTGCTTGGCCCCTAAATAGCTGCAAGCAGCCATTACCGGGGCCAAGCGCAAGAAGCGGCAACAGATGCCATCATGGGTGGGAGTGGCAGACCAACTGCAGCAAGGAGCAATTAAAGACATTTTAAGAGAACTTGGATAAATGGCTAAAAAAAATCACATATACAGTAACTTTTAAGATGATTTAATGGTTTATCACTTTTGACAAATAGGTGGCGCAGTTACCAAATTGATGTGATGTGGTCAGAGTGAGGTGACAATGACACATACAAAGTTTGGTGTCAAAATGTCAAGGCATTGCAGAGATAAAGACTTAATAGTCATTTTGGCAGCATGCCTCAACTTTGCTGCTGCGCTATACGAAAACGGTTTCGTCAATCGACACGAAATCCATAACTTTTAGTCGGCACGGTCTGGAGATGATACGATTCGATTTTGGTGAAAATCAGACAAACAATCTAGGAGGAGTTCAAAAAAGTAGGTTTTGACTGATGTGGTACATTTGTTTTCGCAAGCGCTACGTAAAATTAGTTTGCATGTTTATCAAAAACGATTTGACGAATCAACTTGAATTCCATAACTTTTTGTCCCCACTGCCTGAAGATGATCTGGTGCAATTTTGGTGAAAATTGGAGCATCGGCCTAGGAGGAGTTCGAAAAAGTAGGTTTTTCTGAAAATTCAAAATGGCGGAAAAATTTGCATGACGGAAAATGACGTCATAGGGTGCAATCGAATCGTCGTGAGCTCAGGAATCCGAGGAAAAAAGAATTTTGTTGATAGGCCTTATGGTTCAAAAGTTATTAGCATAAATATGAGTGAACTTTTGGACAGGTGGTGGCGCTAGAGGGAATGAGTTAGAGATACATTAGAGTTAGAGATTCATTAAAGAGATATAGGCTTTCGGGGACACATAAGGCTACATATTGAAGTGACCCTATTATAGCCATCCAAATGAAGAAGTTAGACCTTTTCTGATAATCATTGATCTAGAGAGTCCAGAGAATTGTACTGCACTGATTTTGAGAATTACGATATAAAGATTATATTATCATAGATGGAAAATAACATTTACAGCCAATAGAGGCAATTTACCATAGGAAATGTATGGTTTTAAACCTTTTTAACACACAATAATTATTTATTGATTTTCATTTATTCATTTATTTAGTCATTCTTTTTATTTATTTCTTTGATGTGTTTTATTGTTTAAAATGTCTGCGTAATGTCCTTTTATAATAAATTTGTATGGAGACTTGCATCATACAGTTGTCAGGTTTATAATGAAGTACTTACAACAAAAGGTGATATAAGAAATTAAACAAACTCTTTGCAGCAGAAAGAGAAAAAAGAAAGGAAAGACAATGAACTTTGAGACATATTAGACTATCTTTGCTGCTTCATTCTCATCATATTCCAACACTTCAAGTATTGATAAACAGGTAAGACTATTTTTATCTTTTAAATTAGTTAAAACTGTTATTACATTGACATACTATGCCTAGAATACTCTGTAATATTTGTTTCTGTTATAAGGATATTCTGTTAAATAAATAGTTGCTTTAAACACAATGTTTTAGAAGTACATAATTCACTTGTAAAGTGTAACTAAAAAAAAAATACTAATCAAATCCTCATTGTCTTTAGGTACATCAAATGTCTTACGCTGCTCTGATGACAAGATCATTTTCATTATAGGACAATATTCAACTCCAGAACCAGCTGAAGATTCTATTCAATGCAAATCAAGGAATCAGTTTGACTGCAGAAAAACAATGTCCAGATCATCACAGCACCATCACCATTGTGGACTACATCTGTGTGGCTCAGTTCAGCATTCAGATTATCACCATCACCATTGTGGACTACATCTGTGTGACTCAGTTCAGCACATACTGAAATGCTGACCATTCTGAAATGCTTATCACAGTTGTATCTGACATTGTTGGATATATATTTGAAATAAATGATTTTTAACTTCCTTTTTAATTTCTACAGAAGCACCTATTGCCTAATGGCCATGAAATTTTGCATGCTTGTTTAGAGTCATGTCATTTGCTTATTTTTAAGAAAATCTGATCTTTCCTTGAGGACTGTAAAACACCCTTATGCCATTTCTGAAATGTTCTGTTGAAATGTGCCTGGAAAAGAATATGCTAAAACACAGAGAAAGGAGAAGCTTAAACAATAATACTTGATACAAACAATTGTGTGCATGCTTACACACACACACACGCACACACACACACACACACAGAATATGTTAGCATGAAAATCTCTTAATGGTATATAAGCATTTCACATATTTTTTTGTGATGTAATTATTATACATCCATTATAATAATAAAAAATAGCTTTAAGCATTTGTTTGTTAGCCAATACTGAAAGCTGATAAAAATGATTAAAAATGTCTAATGCTGCTGCTCCATCTATTGGACAACAGTGGTATTACATACTATTCAGTTGAAATGAATTAATAGAATGAATTGGTTTTTCACTTCTATCTCGGGAACGAGAAAATGGAAAAAATGTGAAACTCAGAACTTAGATCGTGTTTGAGGAGTCCTGTTGAAGAATACCATTCCTGTGTTGCTGGGTGATTGAGTTTTTACTCTTATTTCCTGGGAGTAATGTCTGTTGAAATGCATATCTTTGTGGGCTTATATCTCGGGAATGCCCAGGCCAAATCGCACCATACTTGAATCGAAGCTAGATGAGGACATGCTCTTTCCAACAAGCTCTCCCACAAGGATCTAGCTGGTATATTCAGGGAGTTACAGCCGTTCCAAGACCGGGGTCTCACGGATTAGCGATTTGCGGGGGGGGGGGGGTGCTCCCGAGCCCCGCGACGATAGATTTAGATAAAGATCTTACCAAGGACCTTACCATCAAAATTTGAGCGCGCAGCGACTTTCCGTTCTCGAGTTATGAATGAATTTGTACTGAGGGGGCGTGGCTTAAATGGCGGACAAACGTTACTTTCACTTTAGGATTCTCATTTTTAATTGTGACACAATATTCATTAGTGTGTAATAGTCAATAGTCTCACAAAATGTGAGTGTAAATGTTCAAATAGTTATATTATAAAGTCTAAATAAGAATCATAGAATAATATTAGTTATATTGCATGACAAAATGACTATTTTAAACAGCAGGGGGCAGTAGAATACCACTTATTGGCTTAATATTTAATTCTGTTCTTAGAATTTTCACCTGTTTAACTGTTATAGAGGCATTAATTATTATTATCTCATTTAAGCACCTATTGCCTAATGGCCATGAAATTTTGCATGCTTGTTTAGAGTCATGTCATTTGTTTATTTTTAAGAAAATCTGATCTTTCCTTGAGGACTGTAAAACACCATTATGCCATTTCTGAAATATTCTGTTGAAATGTGCCTGGAAAAGAATACGCTAAAGCACAGAGAAAGAAGAAGCTTAAACAATAATACTTGATACACACAATTGTGTGCATGCTTACACACAACACACAACACACACACACACACACACACACACACACACACACACACACACACACACACACACACACACACACACACACACACACACACACACACGGAATGTTAGTGTCAAAATACCTTTTAATGCATATAAGCATTTCACATATTTTTTTGTGATGTAATTATTATACATCCATTATAATAATAAAAAATAGCTTTAAGCATTTGTTTGTTAGCCAATACTGAAAGCTGACAAAAATGATTAAAAATGACTAATGCTGTTGCTCCATCTATTGGACAACATTGGTATTACATCATATTCAGTTGAAATGAATTAATAGAATGAATTGTTTTTTCACTTATCTCGGGAATGAGAAAATGAAAAAATGTGAAACTCAGAACTTAGATAGTGTTTGAGGAGTCCTGTTGAACAAGACCATTTCTGTGTTGCTGGGTGATTGAGTTTTTACTCTTATTTACCGGGAGTAATGTCTGTTGAAATGCATATCTTTGTGGGCTTATATCTCGGGAATGCCCGGCCCAAATCGCACCATACTTGAATCGAAGCTAGATGAGGACGGGCTCTTTCCAACAAGCTCTCCCACAAGGATCTAGCTGGTCTATTCAGGGAGATACAGCTGTTCCAAGACCGGGGTCTCACGGAATAGCGATCCGCGGGGGGGTAGATTTAGCGACGATAGATTTAGATAAAGATCTTACCAAGGACCTTACCATCAAAATTTGAGCGTGCAGCGACTTTCCGTTCTCGAGTTATGAATGAATTTGTACTGAGGGGGCGTGGCCTAAATGGCGGACAAACGTTACTTTCACTTTAGGATTCTCATTTTTAAAATGTGACACAATATTCATTAGTGCAATAGTCAATAGTCTTACAAAATGTGAGTGTAAATGTTAAAATAGTTATATTATAAAGTCTAAATAAGAATCATAGAATAATATTAGTTATATTGCATGAAAAAATTACTATTTTAAACAGCAGGGGGCAGTAGAATACCACTTATTGACTTAATATTCAATTATGTTTTTAGAATTTTCACCTGTTTAACTGTTATAGAGGCATTAATTATTATTATCTCATTTAGAGTCACATGTTCTGACATGTTTTTAAGAAGATCTGAGCATTCATTGAAGAGATATAGGCTTTCGGGGACACATAAGGCTATATATTGAAGTGACCCTATTATAGCCATCCAAATGAATAAGTTATAGCCTCAGTTTCTGATAATCATTGATCTAGAGAGTCCAGAGAATTGTACTGCAATGATTTTGAGCATTGTGATATGAAAAATTATACGATCATACATGGAAAAGACCATTTACAGCCAATACAGGCAATTTACCATAGGAAATACATGGTTTTTAAGCTTTTTAACAGTTACAGCGCCATCTATGGTCCGATCTCCATGAAACTTTGCATGCTTCTTCACCATGTTATAACACATATGCTCATCAATTATTGTGAAGTTCTGAGTTTTTATTTATGATTTATAGGCTTTTGAGTGTATTTTGACAGGCCCATTTTCTAAACGACCCTGTTATAGTAAACCAAAGGGCAAATTTCAACTTTTTTTCGATAATTATTGATCTAGAGAGTCTAGAGAATTGTCCTAGACTGGTTTGGTTCCGATCGGGCAAAAAACCAGGGACTAGTTTGCAAAAGTAGGTTTTTAACATATTTGTGAATATTTAATGAACAATTTGATTGACAGCAATGGTTCTAGAGGCAAAGTTGTTCAGCCTGAGGAGATCTATCGACTGATATGCATTTTATGGGGATTTGTGCAACACCACGTGATTACAGAGCCGTAAAACGACCAACTGCAGCAAGAAGCAATTAAAGACATTTTAAGAGAACTTTGGATAAATGGCTAAAAAAATCATACAGTAACTTTTAAGATAATTTAATGGTTTATAACTTTCGACAAATAGGTAGCGCAGTTACCAAATTGATGTGATGTGGTCAGAGTGAGGTGACAATGACACATACAAAGTTTGGTGTCAAAATGTCAAGGCATTGCATTGTTAAAGACTTAATAGTCATTTTGGCAGCATGCCTCAACTTTGCTGCTGCGCTATACAAAAACGGTTTCGTCAATCGACACGAAATCCATAACTTTTAGTCGGCACGGTCTGGAGATGATACGATTCGATTTTGGTGAAAATCGGACAAACGGTCTAGGAGGAGTTCGAAAAAGTAGGTTTTGACTGAAAATCAAGATGGCGGACAGGAAGTTCGGTCAAATAAGGAAAACCTGGTATCTATGTTCTCAGCTTGACCCAAGGAATATATTAAGACCAGTGGCATTTCAACAGGCAGATTTATTCAAAAGTTATTAGCCTTTTTGGAAATTTCTTTATAACTTTTGACCACTAGGTGGTGCTGTTTCGAAACTTCTCAAGCTCCTTCAGGGCATCGTACTGATGACCCATACCGAGTTTCGTAACAATCCGTTCATGCGTTCAGAAAATACAGCTTTTTAGCACATAATTCAAAATGGCCGACAGACAAAATGGCCGATCTGGGAAAATTGGATATCAGTCGACTCGGTATGACGCCCTGAATCTAACGAGGCCACTTTTATGATTTTTGGACAAACCGTTCAGGAGTTATGAGCAAAAATAACCATTTTTCATATCTCCGGACCAGTAGGTGGCGCTGCGCCGAAACGCTGCATGTTGCCTCAGGTCATGCTTGTGATGACTTGTACCAAGTTTGGTCTGAATACGATAAAGCGTTGCGGAGATACAGCCTTAAGTTTGTTTTCGCAAGCTCTACGTAAAATTTTTTTGCACGTCATTCAAAAACTTTTAAGCGAATCAACTTGAATTCCATAACTTTTTGTCCCCACTGTCTGAAGATGATCTGGTGCAATTTTGGTGAAAATCGGAGCATCGCCCTAGGAGGAGTTCGAAAAAGTAGGTTTTTCTGATAATTCAAAATGGCGGAAAAATTTGCATGACGGAAAATGACGTCATAGGGTGCAATCGAATCGTCATGAGCTCAGGAATCAGAGGAAAAAAGAATTTTGTTGATAGGCCTTGCGGATCAAAAGTTATTAGCATAAATTTGAGTGAAACTTTGGACAGTTGGTGGCGCTAGAGGGAATGAGTTAGAGACACCAAAATTGGTGTACTTAATGTTGGGACTGTCCTCTATCAGAATGTCAAACCAAAACAACTTTCCCGGACACGGTTCTATGGGCTGCCATAGACCCCCAGTCGGAAGAAGAAGAATAATAATAATAAATATAGCTGCAAGCAGCCATTACCGGGGCCAAGCGCAAGAAGCGGCAACAGATGCCATCATGGGTGGGAGTGTGAGACCAACTGCAGCAAGAAGCAATTAAAGACATTTTAAGAGATCTTTGGATAAATGGCTAAAAAAATCATACAGTAACTTTTAAGATAATTTAATGGTTTATAACTTTCGACAAATAGGTGGCGCAGTTACCAAATTGATGTGATGTGGTCAGAGTGAGGTGACAATGACACATACAAAGTTTGGTGTCAAAATGTCAAGGCATTGCATTGTTAAAGACTTAATAATCATTTTGGCATCCTACATCAAATTTGCTGCTGCGCTACACGAAAACGGTTTTGTCTATCGACACGAAATCCATAACTTTTAGTCGGCACAGTCTGGAGATGATACGATTCGATTTTGGTGAAAATCGGACAAACGGTCTAGGAGGAGTTCGAAAAAGTAGGTTTTGACTGAAAATCAAGATGGCGGACAGGAAGTTCGGCCAAATTAGGAAAATCTGGTATCTATGTTCTCAGCTTGACCCAAGGAATCTATTAAGACCAGTGGCATTTCAACAGGGAGATGTATTCAAAAGTTATTAGCCTTTTTGGAAATTTTGTTATAACTTTTGACCACTAGGTGGCGCTGTTTCGAAACTTCTCACGCTCCTTCAGGGCATCGTACTGATGACCCATACTGAGTTTCGTAACAATTCATTCATGCGTTCAGAAAATACAGCATTTTAGCACATAATTCAAAATGGCCGACAGACAAAATGGCTGATCTGGTAAAACTTTATATCAGACGACCCGGTATGACGCCCTGAATCTAACGAGACCACTTTTATGATTTTTGGACAAATTGTTCAGAAGTTATAAGCAAAAATAGCCATGTTTCATATCTCCGGACCAGTAGGTGGCGCTGCGCCGAAACGCAGCATGTAGCCTCAGGTCATGCTTGTGATGATATGTACCAAGTTTGGTCTGAATACGATTAAGCGTTGCGTAGATACAGCCTTAAGTTTGTTTTCGCAAGCGCTACGTAAAATTATTTTGCACGGTACTCAAAAACTGTTAAGCGAATATACTTGAATTCCATAACTTTTTGTCCACACTGCCTAAAGATGACCTGGTGCAATTTTGGTGAAAATCGGAGCATCGGCCTAGGAGGAGTTCGAAAAAGTAGGTTTTTCTGAAAATTCAAAATGGCGGAAAAATTTGCATGACGGAAAATGACGTCATAGGGTGCAATCGAATCGTCATGAGCTCAGGAATCAGAGGAAAAAAGAATTTTGTTGATAGGCCTTACGGTTCAAAAGTTATTAGCATAATAAAAGTGAAACTTTGGACAGGTGGTGGCGCTAGAGGGAATGAGTTAGAGACACCAAAATTGGTGCATTTGATGTTGGGACTGTCCTCTATCAGAATGTCAAATCAAAACAACTTTCCCGCAAACGGTTCTATGGGCTGCCATAGACGCCCAGTCGGAAGAAGAATAAAAAAGAACCGGAACAGAAACAATTGGTAATATAGCTGCAAGCAGCCATTACCGGGGCCAAGCGCAAGAAGCGGCAACAGATGCCATCATGGGTGGGAGTGGCAGACCAACTGCAGCAATGAGCAATTAAAGACATTTTAAGAGAACTTGGATAAATGGCTAAAAAAATCACATATACAGTAACTTTTAAGATGATTTAATGGTTTATCACTTTTGACAAATAGGTGGCGCAGTTACCAAATTGATGTGATGTGGTCAGAGTGAGGTGACAATGACACATACAAAGTTTGGTGTCAAAATGTCAAGGCATTGCAGAGATAAAGACTTAATAGTCATTTTGGCAGCATGCCTCAACTTTGCTGCTGCGGTATACGAAAACGGTTTCGTCAATCGACACGAAATCCATAACTTTTAGTCGGCACGGTCTGGAGATGATACGATTCGATTTTGGTGAAAATCGGACAAACGGTCTAGGAGGAGTTCAAAAAAGTAGGTTTTGACTGAAAATCAAGATGGCGGACAGGAAGTTCGGCCAAATAAGGAAAACCTGGTATCTATGTTCTCAGCTTGACCGAAGGAATCTATTAAGACCAGTGGCATTTCAACAGGCAGATTTATTCAAAAGTTATTAGCCTTTTTGGAAATTTCTTTATAACTTTTGACCACAAGGTGGCGCTGTTTCGAAACTTCTCAGGCTCCTTCAGGGCATCGTACTGATGACCCATACTGAGTTTCGTAACAATTCGTTCATGCGTTCAGAAAATACAGCATTTTAGCACATAATTCAAAATGGCAGACAGACAAAATGGCCGATATGGGAAAATTGGATATCAATCAACTCAACATGACGCCCTGAATCTAACGAGACCACATTTATGATTTTTGGACAAACCGTTCAGGAGTTATGAGCAAAAATAGCCATTTTTCATATCTCCGGACCAGTAGGTGGCGCTGCGCCGAAACGCTGCAGGTAGCCTCAGGTCATGCTTGTGATGACATGTACCAAGTTTGGTCTGAATACGATAAAGCGTTGCGGAGATACAGCCATAAGTTTGTTTTCGTAAGCGCTACGTAAAATTATTTTGCACGTTATTCAAAAACTTTTAAGCGAATCAACTTGAATTCCATAACTTTTTGTCCCCAATGTCTGAAGATGATCTGGTGCAATTTTGGTGAAAATCGGAGCATCGCCCTAGGAGGAGTTCGAAAAAGTAGGTTTTTCTGAAAATTCAAAATGGCGGAAAAATTTGCATGACGGAAAATGACGTCATAGGGTGCAATCGAATCGTCATGAGCTCAGGAATCAGAGGAAAAAAGAATTTTGTTGATAGGCCTTACGGTTCAAAAGTTATTAGCATAAATGTGAGTGAAACTTTGGACAGGTGGTGGCGCTAGAGGGAATAAGTTAGAGACACCAAAATTGGTGTACTTAATGATGGGACTGTCCTCTATCAGAATGTCAAACCAAAACAACTTTCCCGGACACGGTTCTATGGGCTGCCATAGACCCCCAGTCGGAAGAAGAATAATAATAATAATAATAATAATAATAATAAGAACCGGAACAGATACAATAGGTGCCTCCGCACCTTCGGTGCTTGGCCCCTAAATATAGCTGCAAGCAGCAATAACCGGGGCCAAGCGCAAAGAAGACGACAAGACATGCCAACATGTGTCAGACCAACTGCAGTAAGGAGCAATTTAAGACATTGTCAGATGAATTTAGGCAAAATGGCTTTAAAAATCACACTAATTAACTAAAAATATGATTTAATGAATTATCACTTTCGACCAATAGGTGGCGTAGTTACTAAATCGAGTGACAATGACAAACCTTAAGACCAGTGGCATTAAAATATGCAGATTTATTCAAAAGTTTTTAGAAATTATGTTATAACTTTTTACCAAAAGGTGGCGCTGTCTCGAAATGTGTTGAGTACCTTCAGGGCATGGTGCTGATGCCACATGCTGAGTTTTGTAATGTTGTACCAATGCATTCGTTAAGAATAGCATGTTACGTTCTATTATAGCGCCACCAATAGGCTCAATCCCACCATTTTTTTTATGTGACCTCATAGTGAGCCCATACAAGTGTGTGTAAAATTTGGTGAAAATATCTCATTTAGTTTTGGAGTTATATACATTTATGTGTATAAACACATAAAAAATGACTGACACGTGACTTTGATTGGATTTTACTACCCCTTACTATCAATATTTTCGCATTTGGGCATTAGCGTATAGCCTATCGACCTATGTTTCCAAACTTCTGACGGTGGTTTCGTCTCGATCGGACAAGCGGTTTCGAAGATATAGCCAAATGTTTTTTTCGCGCTAAATCGCAACGCTACACAAACCGTAAGACGAAACCCAGCATGTTTGGCATCGTTGGACTCGGCAACGATTCAGGAACTCAAAAAGATGACTCTCGTGAAAATAAGTCAACCACACCCAAAGTTATAAGCATTTGGAAAAAAAAATTCACCACTAGGTGGCGCTGTTTCGAAAATTCTCAGGCTCTTTCAGGGCATCGTACTGATGACCCATACCGAGTTTCGTAACAATTCGTTCATGCGTTCAGAAAATACAGCATTTTAGCACATAATTCAAAATGGCCGACAGACAAAATGGCCGATCTAGGAAAATTGGATACCAGACGACTCGGCATGACGCCCTGAATCTAACGAGACCACTTTTATGATTTTTGGACAAAGAGTACAGTAGTTATGGGGGAAAATAGCACTTTTTCGTATCTCTGGACCAGTAGGTGGCGCTGCGCCGAAACGCAGCATGTAGCCTCAGGTCATGCTTGTGATGACATGGACCAAGTTTGGTCTGAATCTGAAAAAGCGTCGCGGAGATACAGCCTTATGTGTGTTTTCGCAAGCTCTACGTAAAATTTATTTGCGTGGTATTCGAGAACGACTTGCAGCGTTTTTATGAAATCCATAACTTTTTGTCAGCATGGTCTGGAGATGATCTGGTTCAATTTTGGTGAGAATCAGAACAACGGCCTAGGAGGAGTTCGAAAAAGTAGCTTTTTCAGATAATTACAAATGGCGGACAAAATATCGTGACGGAAAATGACGTCATAGGGTGCAATCGAATCGGCATTAGCTCAGAAACAAGGAGAAAAGGGAATTTTGATGATAGGCCTTACGGTTCAAAAGTTATTAGCATAATAAAATTGAAACTTTGGACAGGTGGTGGCGCTAGAGGGATTGAGTTGGAGACTCCAAATTTGCTCTGTTGACTTTTCAGACTGTCCTCTATCAGTGTACCAAATTTCATAACTTTCCCGCAAACGGTTCTATGGGCTGCCATAGACACCCAGTCGGAAGAAGAAGAAGAAGAAACGGAAGAATAATAAGAACCGGAACAGATACAATAGGTGCCACCGCACCTTCGGTGCTTGGCCCCTAATAATAATAATAATAAATATAGCTGCAAGCAGCAATAACCGGGGCCAAGCGCAAAGAAGACGACAAGACATGTCAACATGTGTCAGACCAACTGCAGCAAGGAGCAATTTAAGACATTTAAAGATTAATTTAGGCAAAATGGCTTAAAAATCACACTAATTAACAAAAAATGTGATTTAATGGATTATCACTTTTGACCAATAGGTGGCGTAGTTACAAAAACGATGTGATGTGGTCAGAGTCTGGTGACAATGACAAACCTTAAGACCAGTGGCATTAAAATACGCAGATTTATTCAAAAGTTTTTAGAAATTATGTTATAACTTTTGACCAAAAGGTGGCGCTGTCTCGAAATGTTTTGAGTACCTTCAGGGCATGGTGCTGATGGCACATGCTGAGTTTTGTAATGTTACACCAATGCATTCGTTAAGAATAGCATGTTACGTTCTATTATAGCGCCACCAAGAGGCTCAATCCCACCATTTTTTTTATGTGACCTCAAAGTGAGCCCATACATGTGTGTGTAAAATTTGGTGAAAATATCTCATTTAGTTTTGGAGTTATATACATTTATGTGAATAAACACATAAAAAATGACTGACACGTGACTTTGATTGGATTTTACTACCCCTTACTATCAATATTTTCGCATTTGGGCATTAGCGTATAGCCTATCGACCTATGTTTCCAAACTTCTGGCGGTGGTTTCGTCTCGATCGGACAAGCGGTTTCGAAGATATCGGCAAATGTTTTTTAAGCGCTAAATCACAACGCTACACAAACCGTAAACAAAACCTAAGCATATTTGGTATCTGTGGACTCGGCAAGGATTCAGGATCCCAACGAGATGACTCCCGTGAAAATATGTCAAACACAACCAGAGTTATCAGCATTTGAAAAATCAATTTTGCCACTAGGTGGCGCTGTTTCGAAACTTCTCAGGCTCCTTCAGGGTATCGTACTGATGACCCATACCGAGTTTCGTAACAATTCGTTCATGCGTTCATAAAATACAGCATTTTAGCACATAATTCAAAATGGCCGACAGCCAAAATGGCCGATCTGGGAAAATTGGATATCTGTCGACTCGGCATGACGCCCTGAATCTAACAAGACCAACTTTATTATTTTTGGACAAACTGTTCAGTAGTTATGAGCAAAAATAGCAATTTTTCGTATCTCTGGACCAGTAGGTGGCGCTGCGCCGAAACGCAGCATGTAGCCTCAGGTCATGCTTGTAATGACATGTACCAAGTTTGGTTTGAATACGATAAAGCGTTGCGGAGATACAGCCTTATGTCTGTTTTCGCAAGCGCTACTTAAAATTAATTTGCGTGGTATTCGAGAACAACTTGCAGCGTTTTTATGAATTCCATAACTTTTTGTCAGCACGGTCTGGAGATGATCTGGTTCAATTTTGGTGAGAATCGGAACAACGGCCTAGGAGGAGTTCGAAAAAGTAGCTTTTTCGGATAATTACAAATGGCGGACAAATTGTCGTGACGGAAAATGACGTCATAGGGTGCAATCGAATCGGCATGAGCCAAGGAATAAGAGGACAAAGGATTTGTGATTCTAGCCGTTATGGTTCAAAAGTTATAAGCATAAACATGAGTAAATCTTTGGACAGTTGGTGGCGCTAGAGGGATTGAGTTGGAGACTCCAAATTTGCTCTGGTGACTTTTCAGACTGTCCTCTATCAGTGTACCAAATTTCATAACTTTCCCGCAAACGGTTCTATGGGCTGCCATAGACGCCCAGTCGGAAGACGGAAGATAATAGAACGAACAGATACAATAGTGCACGCACCTTCGGTGCATGCCAAATAAGAACCGGAACAGATACAATAGTGCTCGCACTTCGGTGTGCCCCTAATAAGAACCGAACAGATACAATATGCACCGCACCTTCGGTGCTTGGCCCCTAATAAGAACCGGAACAGATACAATAGGTGCCTCCGCACCTTCGGTGCTTGGCCCCTAATTAGACACTTTAATTTAATTCAGGTTACATGTTTTTCATGTCTCAGTCTCTGCATGCATGTTTGGGCTTCCAATAACATGCATTTAGGAACGCGTTTAAAAAGTGCATCTTAGCAGCTTTGTTAATAAACTCTCCATTTCTGCATATGCTGTGTGTTTGGGTTGCTCATTTCACCAGATTTGTAACATAAATATTTTTTTGTTAATCTATGCCTATCATTTGTGAATCTATCTATCTAACACAGGAGAACACATCAATTTGTTTCTAAACATGTGAAATGTTGTTCATCACGATTTCAAGATAAAAGTTTAAACCCATGATCTGAGTTTGCATGCGATTTGATGTCCACATGTTCTTGTTCAAGAAATTACAGTGGTTGTAGATTTTCTATTGTAAAAAAGTATTTAACTTTTAAATACTTTTAAAGTATCAAATATTTACAGTATCATTTATCATATTTGTGAGCTAAGTGTATCATCCCAGCCCTAATGTTATTTCCCAACGACAAAATTGTGACAGTAAAAAGTAGTAACTTTGGAAAACCACTAGCCTGTATGTTAACCAGCATCTCCTGGACTGAGTTTAAAGTTATATAAAGAAGTAGTATAATGATGTAACTCACCTGGACTCTTTCTTGAAGGGCACTGTACACCTGAAAAATAGCTCGAATGTCTTTCATCACTCCGTCCTTATCAAAGAAGTCAGTCCTATAAATAATAATAATAATAATAATAAAAAAATGAGCGATCACATTCAAGTATTTACTGCAGCGAAAAGTGGGCCTGTTTTAGGCTGTGTTGTTTGCATTAAAAATCTGTGCAAATATATGGCCTCAAAGACAGGTATATAAACAAATCTCATATTTTTCTCTACTGATAGACCAATTTACTAGCAAGACTGATTGATCTGAAAAAATTCAGCAATTCTGAGACTAATTCTAATACGATTGATTAATAGGATTGGTAATTTCAAGTGTGTCAGCTCTGAATATACCAAACTTGTTATTGGATACGGCACATTTTCTGTTTTCAAATATTCCTGAATCCTGTGTAAAATAAATATTTCTTTAATATTTTATTAATAAATGTTGAGTAATATGTTTAGTGTTAGGTGTATATACTACTGTTGGTCTACCACTACTTTTTCAGTTAAAAAAATTTCAGTGAGTAAGTATGATACTTTTTATACAGCAAGTATGCATTAAGCTGATCATTTTCCACAAAAAATATTATGCAGCACAACTCTTTTCATCATTGACAATAATAAAAAAAAAATTCTTGAGCATCAAATCAGCATATTAGAATGATTTCTGAAGAGTCATGTGACACTGAAGAATGGAATGATGTTGAAAATTCAGCTTTAGGAATAAATTCCACCAAAGGAATAAATTAAATTTACAATTATATTAAAATAGAACACAATTAATTTAAATTGTAATAATACTTCATGATATTACTGTCTTTACCGTATTTTTTTTAATCGAAGAAACACAGCCTTGGTGAGCATAAGAATTTTCTGAAAACGTTAGAAATCTTACCAACCCCAAACTTGTGAACAGTAGTGAATAAAACAAAATAACGGAATCATTTTCTACAGCTACATTCCGTGACATGGCTAAAATAATATTGAACAACATTGCAGTCAGGTTGCCTCACCCATGTTCTTTAATGACACTGGCGTAGTTCTTGGAGGTGTTCGGCACAGATGACACTTTATATTCCTGTTGACTGGTGTTGCCCAGGTTTGGGATGCTTAGAGATATCTTCTGATTATACCTGCTGGGAAAAATAGCAAAATTACAACAGAAACACACCTATCGGCTTCACAGCACCATTTGTAAACATTATGCAAGGTTTTATGAAATACCAATAAAAGATAAACGTCTTTAAACAGTTAAAATGAATCATGATTTTGTCTTTTTTTTACCCCACTCCATAACTTTGTATTAAACAGCTTGTACATACTTTCTGTTTGGCCTGAAGAGCACATACTCCAAAGCATGTGTGGAACTATTGGCTGTGGAGATGAAGCTGAAGAGGAGGAAGACCAGGTCGGGGATGCCAAGTATATTGGTCAACTGCTTATGGATCACCTGCTCCCTGAATGACATCTGCTGTTGGGTGTTCCTTCGAAACCGGTACCAGCCGATCACATTCTGCACAGGAAAAGAAACACTGTGAAGTGGGTCGGCTGAATTAAACACACACAAAGGCACAATGCAGGACCTGTCAAAGTACCATTTACTAACATATTTTTCTCTCACACATTTTTACGACTTACTTTTCTTCTATCCTTGAGGATTCTGTTGAGATTTTCTTCATTGATGTTACCTGCATAGTCGTAAAAGCTGCAATATGCAAAACAACTGTAAGTTTGATTAAGAAAGAAAATGTACGTCTCCTATAACATTCAAAATTTTTAGAAGATCTTTTAGAAGAAATTAATACTTTTATTTAGCAAAAAGTGACAGTAAAGATATTTAAAATGTTACGCAAGATTTCTATTTAAAATAAATGTTGCTCTTTTGAGCTTTCTATTCATCAAAGAATCCTGATTTTTTTTTATCTTGGTTTCCATAAAAATATTAATTAGCACAAACTGTTTATACTAATTTATACTGAGCTTTTAATGTGACACCTAAGACTGGAGTAACGATTCTGAAAATTCAGCGTTGCCATCACAGGAATAAATTACATTTTAAAATGTATTCATATAGAAAGCAGTCATTTTAATTGTAATAATATTTCACATTATTACTGCTTTTACTGTATTTTTGTTCAAATAAGATGTAGCCTTGGTGAACATAAAAGACTTCTTTCAAAAACATTTTTAAAACTCATACCGACCCCAGACTTTTAAATGGTAGTGTATATTTTTATAACATAATAAATATTTAAGAACGCATCTACTAAATCCAAGTACTGATGCACGACGTTCTCTTACCTAAACAGTTGTGCACAAGGTTCATGATTATGGACCTCTGAAAGTCAAGTAAATGCAAGTGATTAATTAATCAACATCTGAGTAAAATAAGCATGCTTTGAATGTTCAAAAGGTCTAAATTTAAATATTCATATGCATACAAACAACATTAACCTTGGAATGGACAAAGAAAAATATGCAGGCAGTGTGCTATCATGAGTCTAGAGGACAACATGACCTTCATAGTGATACAACCCGGGCCCACTTTTAATGTTGTGGAGCCCTTTGTGAAATTCTTTGTAAAGTGATCAGAGTCGAAGGGGTCTGGGAGCAGCGCCAAACTCAGAAACATGATCTCTTAATGTTGGAGAGGAGCTATTTCCAGTATTTTGGAGCAAAAAAAAATATGATGTTTGAGGCTTTCTCTCTCAGGCCTTAAGATTTTACTCAGAAATACTGGCTGACACAAACTAAAAATAAATCAAATAAATCCAGTCAAGTGGCTTATCAGGTTATTGACAACCAGGGCAGTTTGCTACAGTACTTTGGATGGTTGAGAATGAACAGATTACATCAGCCATATCTTGAACTGATAGCTCATAACTGCTCGCACAGGAAGGTCATCACGTCCTCACTTTGAAACATGTCTGTGATCTAAGACTGGAATCAACTGAGGATTTCAGTGGTGAGATGCATCATGTTTTGAATGATGAGTTACTAAAATGGTCATGAAAAAAAAGATCAAACATGGTTTTACCTATAACACTGAGGAATTCTGAACTACCGATGTGCGAGTCGCTGATGCTTAAAGTTTCCTCTTGTCTCACTTCTCCCAACAGGAAGCCTTCCTAAAAGAGTCAAAAAACAATTTTGCTGTACCATTAAAATGTCAATTTAATGGGAAAGACAGTGTAGTTAAAGTCACCATTTTTTTAATGGAATTTTGTAGTATTTATTATAAATGATTTACCTGTGCACATCATTATTTTATTTTTTTAAATACAAGTGCCCTCTTGATTTTTAATTAAAAAATAACTTCCCCTCCCTCTCGCAGAGACATCTCTTTTCTTCTCTGATGATGTGTTTAGTGGCGTGAGGGCGGGGCATCCTGTCACGCACATGACATCACAGCAATAGCAAACCACAACAACCATCTAACAATCCAATCAATTCCCATTGGACATAATATATTTTTTTTTGTTCAAGAAGACATTTAACTCAAATATAAACAACACAAAAGAGAAGACAAGTCTATTGCAACCTTCGTTTCATTACAACTTTAAGATAAAATGTTAATATTATTGACATAAAATAAGCACCTTCCGCAAACAGATTATGTTTAAAAATTAAGTATTCATTACTATCATTATTTTTTTATGACAGCCCTATTACTACATACAGTCTAAAACCCTTGTTTGATTATGCAATTTCCTAGCAATAATAAACATACAAATTATGCTGTCACTCAGTCTGGGCTGTCTGGGTTCAGTTCAATTCAAGTTTATTTGTATAGCGCATTTCACAATACATATTGTTTCAAAACAGCTTTACATAAAATGCTTGTTTCAATGCAACAGTTAGGAATTATTCTGTCAGAGAAGAGTGTGTCAAAGTAATGGCAGTAATATACAGTTAGAAGAGTGGTTAGAGGTTAGTAAACAATGTATTCAGTTAAGAAGACAACAATTTTTAGGCAGTTATTGAAAAACTAACAATAATAATATTGATAATAATAATAAAAATTGTTAGATTTTTCCCCTTATACAGTAACAGGCCAAATGCCATTTAAAGGAGGATAAAGACATTTGACGTGTTTAAAAGCAAACAAAACATGAAATTTGCACCTCTAATGGTCATGATATACCAAAGTGTACATGTTAGTCAAATATGCCCTGAATTCATGCAGTAAATATATTTTAAAAATACTTTGTGTAAAAAGGTCTGAAAAAGGGAAATTTCACTGCTGCAACGAGAGAACAACAGAAACACTGTTCTCCAGGCACTCAGCACATCTTCACCGGCTGTTACGTGCTCAGTTTAAGCAAGTAGATCACACTGAAATTGCTGATTATGTTTTTCAAATTAAAATATATTAGTCATGAAGGTGGTTTAGTATCAAAATCCCATATATAAATATTATAGGCTAGATCTGTTGACAGTCCATCCCATAAACACGTTCAACTTAAGTGGTTGGCATTTAGATATTCAGTCAGGAAAAACTACAAAAAAACGTCATATCTTTGACAGGTTGAAAACAGGTTAAGCATTAACACCTGACTAACCAGCTCAAAACAACTATGCGAAGCCTGCAGGGTCAATGACAGATCACCTACTTCCTAATGCCAGAGAGAATGACACAAAGAGCAAAAAGGCTATACAAATGATAATTATCATGTTAAGGAATGTGTGAATACTTCATTTAATATGTCTGTTTGACATTCAAGTTTGCATTTGACAGTTGTTGCTGACAAACAAGTTAGCGGGTCAGCTAATGTGACTATTTTAGACGCATATTGATGTCTATAACACTACCTCGACGAGATGTAATTCACTGAACGCTACCAGGCAGTATACATTTATGAAAGCGAGCGATGATAAACTAAATAAACGGCAATGACACTTTCTGACAAGCTTGTAAAATCCGTCGGCTTGTAGGTTTGCTAGCTGTCACCCTGACTGCGTCTCAAAACATAGTAAGCTGCCTACCTAGACCGCATTTTGTTGACCATTAAAGGCGCGTTGTAAGTCAGCTCTATTAGACTCATGATATCTAAAATGCGGCAGATATGAAATACTACAAAAATGCCAAAGACTCGAAATGTTGAATGTTTAAATGCACCCTTGATGCTAACGAACGCTGTCTAGATAGACAGCTCACCAGGTTTTGATACACGACCATTCTGTAGCCACACCAGGAAGATGACACCGGGAAATGAATTAATTCTGATTTGATGGAATAAACTGTTTGTTGTTTCGCAATGCGATCGTGCACTTAAACATTTAGCCTCAAAGTCAGGTGACATAGTACTTACATGGTCAGAATTGCTGTTGGCACTGTGATAACACACAGAACTAAAAGTGTATCCCGAAATTGACGCCGCCATGATGGAAACATACGCGCCGAGCCCACAATCCTTTGCGCACGCACTGTACATCAGCATGTCCATGAATAAACAAACCTTCTGTTGGGGGTAAATTATCATATATTTGTTTCTTTTCTTTCTCTTCAATTTCGTAGGAAATATTTCTTAATAGGTTAATTGGGCTTCTTTATATAATTTCCCTGGTTAACTATTGAGCCATAAGAAGATGTTTGTTGTTTAAAAGATTGTTTGTATCCTCTGTTTGTAAAAAAAAAATGCAATAAAAAAGGGTTAAATATCGTAATGCTGACCCTACAAATGTAACAGGTTTTTTTTTAAAAATGTTTGACTGGATGAATTTTGAAAACGTTATAAATAAAATATATAAATACAATGTTATACATAAAATTTTAATAAAACTTTATTAATAAAACGTTATTAAACATACATTCATATACTTACTTGGTATGTAAAGCATATTATTTACCTTACAATTCTTAAAACGTTATAAATAAAACGTTAAAAACAACATGTATCTGCTTTTTTGATGTAAAAAGCATAACAATTAATGAAATCACAAAACAATAATATTTTCTTTCTCTTCCATCTGTCTCATTTATAACACATTCTTGTTCAAAATGCTAAACTTTATATATACTATTGCAAGTACACAATTTGTCAACTGTGTGATGTTTTTATTTTAATATTTATTTTATATATTTTCTTTTGAGACCCTTGCTTTTTTGTATGTTTTAAACGTATATTCATGTCAAATTTGTATCGCTTTGCATTCAATTTTGAATATACAATAAAGTTGTTAAACTGTCAACCTTTATTTTGTAATGTCTTGTCGATGGTCACGTTCTGTATTACGTCACCGGAATCGGATGCTGCTGACACAGGACGTCATGATGGATTCGTCAGTGAGCAGCACACATGGGGCAGAAGACAGTCTGGTGCAGTGTACAGAATCAGAAGACTTTGCTCCTTCAAAACTCGGAACAAAGGAGTAGTAAGAGATTTTGCTTGATTGCTTAGCCCTGCCCTGGTATTATTCGATCTCATATTTTAGGGAGAAGACCAGCACATAGGTTACATTTATGTTTTTACCTCTATCACACCACACATGAATATTGTACCGGTATATTCTTGCCAGCAACTGATGCAAGTGAAATGTTACACCTGTATATGTTAAATAAAAACAAAACAGGATTGCTTTGAGTGATTCCTTTGAATGTAATCTGACGTTTGTTGGTAATTAAGTGATTTTTTTTTTTTTTTTAATTCTGGCTTTTCTCGTGTTTTCTTGAAGCTGGGATGAGGCTTATAAAAGAGAGCTGCAGACTTATAAGGATATTGGAGATGTGGGAGAAATATGGTAATTATGCTGTTTTGTGTAGTGTTACATGCTTGTTTATGAATGCCCTTCCATATTGATTTTCTCCTTCAAGTTAAGTCTGTTCTTGCATTATATGATATGAATATAAACCAGCACCATTGTCTGGTGTATTAGTTATGTTCTGTAATTTAGGGCAATATAAAGACTATATGCTCCTGGTGAACCTTTAGGTTTGGTGAGGAAAGTGTGGACAGAGTGATCAGATGGATAGAAGCACAGCATGTATCTGAAAATGCTGCCATACTTGACATTGGGACTGGAAACGGGATGTTACTTGTGGAACTGGCAAGTCAAAAGTTCAATAGATAACTGCATTTATTAATGTACTGTATATTTAATCACTCAATTAATTGAAATACATTTTTAAATCACAAAAAAGTAAAACTATAAATGATAATAATCGCATGAATTATTCCTCAAGGCCAAGCATGGCTTTTCAAACCTTACTGGAATTGACTATTCCAAGGCTGCTGTAGAGCTCACTATGAATATTCTGGAAGAGGAAGGCTTGAGAAATGTTCAAATTCAGGTAGTGGAAATTATTTGTTTTTAGCATACATAAAGTAAGTAAATAAATGAATTGCTCAACTGAACACATAAGGATTTCTGTTTGTGTGTGTTTTACATGTGACTTCAGGTGGAGGATTTCTTGAATCCCAGCACAGAATTGAAGGGCTTTGATGTATGTATTGATAAAGGCACATTTGATGCCATTAGTTTGAGCCCAGATGACAGAGAGGAGTCAAAAAAGCACTATGTGACCTCTTTAAGAACTGCTATGCGACCAGGTGGCTTCTTCATCATCACCTCCTGCAACTGGACCAAAGAACAGCTGCTGCAGATCTTCAACCCTGGTACCTGAACTAAAGCACTTTTCTTTAACTAACATTGTTTCAAATACTGTAATGATTGTAAGATAGTGGTTTCTTGCAGGTTTTGAGTTGGTACGTGAGCTGCCCACCCCTCGTTTCCAGTTTGGTGGTGTGACGGGTAACACTGTGACAGCTTTGGTATTTAAACAGATTGACTGATCTTCACGTTTTTTAAATGTTTTTGCATTGTATTTTCATTAATGTAATTTTTAATAAACTCTTTTTGGAATTTGTATGTACCTTGTTACATATACACTGGTGTAGTGTACAGAGAGGAACACATGATGGCAGTATTGAGCTAAACTTATTGTTAACGTTATGTCCATTTTTAGACAGTTCTGTTAGACAAGTTGATGTCTAATAAATGGCAGAAACATGGAGTAGTTGATTCCCGTGTACACTGTTATTTTTTGTTTATGTGGGGTTGGTCTGAAGATTTGAGCTTTAATTTTTATATTTCTTAATGTGCTCTGAAACTACCGAGGCCATACAAATGAGTTGAGTAATGAGAATGCCTGACTGCCAGTTGTGATTAAGTGCAGTGGAATTTGTTAAACAATGTTTACGTTACTATTTAATTATTTGGATTTAATGTCAAGTTTTCAGGCAGCACTGAAAAAGCCAATTTAATACTGAATTATAAAATCAATTTAACTAAATAACCAATATTGTCAAAAAGCCCCTTTATTTGTTTATACATAATTTATCCATTTACTAAACATCCAGTAATTGAGCAGTTTTCACGCACCAGAGCTTCACCCCGAAGCTTTCAAGCGCTCTTGCAAAGTTCTTACGCTGAAAGTGTCTGTATATTCCATTGAAACCACTGAACATTAACAAATGTCTCTCGCTTAATACTGGGTCACGCTGTATTGACACCTCAGGAATAGCATCAATGCGGTCTCTGTTACCACTGTTTCTTGGGGGTATTTCTCTTTCTCTGATGGGTCATTTTTAAGAAAAAGTCTGACAGCTGCACCTGATAAGAAAATGATTGAGCATCCAGTACACGACCGCTACCACGGCAACAGTGAAAGAGCAATAAAAGACTGGCTTTGGGCCATTATGCTGTGGTACTTTAAAGTGAGAGAAATCCCACATTCCTCTCTGGTTATTACCCCATCTCCAAGCCGGAGAATGAAATGAAAAACAAAGACCTGAATTTGAATCTCTCTTGGCACCTTCTAGAAACGAAAACAGAATTTTATATTAAATAAAAGGGTGCGAAAACTTCACTTTTTTCATGCATCAGCATTTCATGTCAGTGAGAAACTGAGCAGACAGAGTAATCCAGGCACCTTTTATTGAAGCAGAGATGCCGAAGAGTGAATTAATAGTGTGCGAGATCGATGGCTAGCCAGTGTAGCCTACATAAATGTGGAAATCAGCTGTGAAATCCACAGCATTGGATGAACTGCACCGTGTCCACTGAAACACGCATGTGACCTTGAGCTGGTTAGTAGCTTGCAGGCTTGCTGAGGGCAGCCTAATTCTTTTTTTGGAGCACTACAAGGACATTAAAGGGTAGGAGAAACTACACTGTTACCAGATAATACTTTTTATGCCATTATTAAAATTTAATTCCTAAATTTGTAATTAGTAATGAGTCATTTATTTCTATGGATAAGTATTAGATAATGGATGCATGTGAGAGTAATATTTTTTACTTCTACGAATATAGCACTTGCTTCATTAACAGACAAAAACATGGGCATGATTAGAAAGGGCTAACTTGGTCTTAAACCAAATAGTCTTGTGATCTTTGCATCCAAATAATGACTGCCATGGGAAATACAAAGCAAGCAAAAGTGAGTAATAATGTCTGAAACAACTAGGGAATCACAGCAGCCCATAACGCTTGACATCTACACTGTAAATGCACTGGATCACCTAAAAAAAATATTCAATGAAACAAAAAAAAAGTTTTCACTTAATTTCGTTTACATGAATTAGTTAGAAAACGTAATTTTTAGGTGTACCATTTAAGAATTTTTTAGGTTGATCACTGTTCCTTTTTACAGTGTAGTTGGTACATTGATTACATGCAATTTTCTTTATTTTTCCAACCATGACACTATCTGCCTTCTATACGCACTTGATTTTAAATGCTATTTTCATCTTAAACCCTGAATTCATTGAAAATAAATAATATGAACATTATATTTTATATATGGTGCATAATTTAGAGGTTAATATATTGTCAAACGTTTTAGTTGTTTCAATGTTTTTTTCTTTTACATTCATCCCAATTACAGTCAGATGTTCTTAAGCAATAACCAGTTAAATTCAGAAACTGATTCAGAGCTCTCTTACTCATGTGATCTGCTGATCTGATGTATTCTTTGCTATCAGGAAATTCCTTCCAGACAAAACCATGAAAACAAAATCAGTTTCCATTGCCAGATGATGAACATTCAACAGGTTAATGAATGCTGGAGTGAAAAGCCCACTCAGTATTATTTAATAAAAGACTCTTGATTGTTCATGACTGTTGACCATTATCCTCTACTTGAATTCAAGATAGGGCTTCATTTGTTTCACATTTATCTGCATAATTAGATTGTTAAGCCTTTAATTCAACATCCAGCCATGGGTTGTTTTAATGAAGAAAAATGAATCCCTTGTGTTTAATTGAATTAATCTTCTACACAAGTTTACAATGCATTCTCCCTATATTCTGCTAAATACAGGCTGGATATATTGTATACTGAACATTTTATTTTATACTGCTACTTGTTTAACACGCTAGGTCTGGGTTTTGGTCTGCAGCGTATGTAAATGCATGGAATAAAGGAGGAAGAACTGGGCTTGGAGACTCTTCTGTAACAGCTTAAACTCAATCCTTCTCTCGTCACGCAGGAATGGGCCCCAGCAGGAAGAGTGCAGAGTAATGGCCGGACTATACATCACCTTTGTTCGAAGAGAAGGTGGAGAGTTCTGGGAAAAGATGGAGCATATAAGACAGTGAGATGTGGCACCTGCTCTTCGTGATGAAATTCTTTGAGATTATGGCCTGTGTGGATGCTAACAGGGCCAGGTCATTGTTCATATAGATGGACTGTGAAAGTGGGACACTAAAACTGTGAAAAGGGAAATAAATAAGATTTCAGATTTTTTTTTATTTTTTAAGTAGCCTATCTAACACCCTCTGAGGCTTTCTATTTCGTCATCCATCATAATGAAATGATATTTTACTTTGAGTTAAATGATGGATTCTAAAAGTGACTGAAATGTTGATGGTTCTTAAAATAGCTGCCAGGTCATTCCACCATTAGGGGCCTATAGCAGAACCCCTTTGGGATGTAAGCAAATGCTTTTGCCCTGTAGTGAAGAGTGAGTGCACAAAATTCTCAGACAAAAATATGGCCCTTGCTAGGGTTAGGATCATATAAGCTAGAATCTAACTCAACCTCAAAGTGGCGCAATTCCTACTGGAATAACGCCTGTTGTCCCCATGCATCAATGTTTTCTGTCAATATCTCAGCAATTATCTCGTGTGCTCCGTACATTCTGTCGGCTGTTCATTCAATCAATCGATTAAACTAGTAAGCAAAACGGCCTAAACAGTTCTTGTTTTGGACATACCGAACCATCTGGAGTGTTGAAACAATAACGCAATAGACTTTATAACACAGCAGCTCCATCTTTGATTTTTAACGGGAATGAAAGCGAGGCTGCGAGGGAAAGACATCTCTTCAGTGGGTTGTGGGCCTCCTGCTATTTAAAGTGTTTTGGATTGTTCTGCTTATGAAACACTGCAAAATATCTTTCAGAGAAATCTTTGTAGACACCATGAGCTCTGGAAAATTGTGAGTAATCTGAGCTTTATACAGCTTTTTACAGTGGATGCCAGTGAAGTATGTCTCCTCATAGCCTCGCTTTCATAGCTGTCGCAGTGCTGCTCTGAATTAGGTAGAAAGTGCAAAAAACAAACAAACTAAAACGCAGGACAAAAATGAAAGTGAAATATTTACCTACACTCTATTAAAAACAAACATAATGCATACAATGATTTTTAAAACAACATTACAACGTTTAATTAAAAACAAAAACGCTACACCATTGCTGTCAATGTTTAGCATTTGTCCGAATCGTAAGTTGTGTGTCCTGTATTTTCGGCCGGATGTTTGATTGATTTGCGAATTAATTAATATTTTGAATCGCCAATGAATCACTCTTTTGAGTCAGTTCTTTTCAATGAACACGTGGGTCACACATATTAGACTGTAAAAAATCGGTCAATGATTCTGAATCATTCAAACCACTTACTCAATAAGCTGTTTAGAGTGGTTTCTCACTTATTAACAGAGGTGGACAAAGTACACAACTTCCTTACTTAAGTGAAAGTAGAGGTCAAATTTTACAGCGGGCCACTTTTAAAATTTACCGTAATAATATTTATTAGTAATTTTTAAGGGTACAAAGCCTTAAGCTTAGCTTACCTTCTTTGTAGAGGTGTCAGTAGCATTGTAAGCAAAAATTTTTTTGAGTAGTTTGCCCAACATTGTGTATGGTTAATTAGAACATTTGAAAAAGGAACTATCTACTTTGTGAGCCAAGATCTCGGAAGTATAGTTGCCAAATTAGATGCATGCAAAGGGGGAGTTGGGAAATTTAATGAGCAGTCAGAAGTAGCAGGTCTGACCCCCATCAGTCCAAAAGAGATTTTAAAACCCAACCGGCCCATATGTTTGATATGAATGAACGATATGGCATATAAAATCAATGGCTCGACAGTAACCCACTGCCACAAAATCGATAAAGCTGGAACAGAAAGTTCTTGGCACTTGCTTAAATTATGTTGCTAGTCCTCGGCCAGATCACAAGTGTGAGTTATCTGCAAAGAGTACACTGAGCCAATTTCCATATGATAACTAGAGGCTAAAGGAACATCTGCAGCTCACTGTGGTCTGCATCTGGGACTATGCAGACGAATGTGCCATTATCGTTCTGGACAGATGCTTCAGACATGTCATCAGGTGATGTCCCGCTAGTTGTCGACACTGGTTCAAGTTTTTCACTGTTTGCCCTTTTGGCTGTGTCAAGGGCTGACAAAGTAAGGCATATTCAGTAAGGGATATTCACCCCCCAAAAATAAAATGTTGTCATCATTTACTCACTCTCATGTTTCTGCAAACCTGTTTGACTTCAAAACAAATTTGAAGAATGTTGGGGTCCAAACTACATTGGACTGTGCAGACTTTCATTGTATCTTCTTTTGTGTTTTACATGAGAAGAAACATGAGGGTAATTATTTTTTAAATCTGTGTGAAGCAGGGTTATTATAGTTTAATAAAACCACACAAAAAAATTGTTACCTGAAATAAAATAAATTTTGACTGAATTAATATAAAACATATATAATTGTATTTCAGCTAGTTGCCAAAGCAACATTTCTTTAGAATGAAAAAAGAAAATACAAAAAGTAAATCTAATTCAACATGTAAATAAAAAAGGAACTATAATAGTAGACCTGGTGTAAACTCATATATCTAATAAATTCACCTTGGAATTAGTTGGATGAACAATAGTGAAAATACACTGAACAAAATTATAAACGCAACACTTTTTCTATGACACACAAAAGGCCTATGTTTCTCAAATATTGTTCACAATTCTGTCTAAATATGTGTTAGTGAGCACTTTGCCGAGATAATCCATCCACCTCACAGGTGTGGCATATCAAGATGCTGATTAAACAGCTTGATTATTGCACAGGTGTGCCTTAGGCTGGCCACAATAAAAGGCCACTCTAAAATGTGCAGTTTTATCACACAGCACAATGCCATAGATTTTGCAAGTTTTGAGAGAGCGTGTAATTGGCATGCTGACTGCAGGAATGTCCACCAGAGCTGTTGCCCGTGAGTTGAATGTTCATTTCTCTACCATAAGCCGTCTCCAAAGGCGTTTCAGAGAATTTGGCAGTACATCCAACCAGCCTCACAACCGCAGACCACGTGTAACCACACCAGCCCAGGACCTCCACATCCAGCATATTCACCTCCAAGATCATCTGAGACTAGACACCCGGACAGCTGCTGCCACAATTGGTTTGCATAACCAAATAATTTCTGCACAAACTGTCAGAAACTGTCTCAGGGAAGCTCGACTGCATGCTCGTCGTCCTCATCAGGGTCTCGACCTGACTACAGTTCGTCATCGTAACCGACTTGAGTGGCCAAATGCTCACATTCGATGGTGTCTGGCACTTTTGGAGAGGTGTTCTCTTCACGGATTAATTCACTGTACAGGGCAGATGGCAGACAGCGTGTATGGCGTCGTGTGGGTGAGTGGTTTGCTGATGTCAACGTTGTGGATCGAGTGGCTCATGGTGGCGGTGGGGTTATGGAATGGGCAGGCGTATGTTATGGACAGTACTCACCGGACAAGTCACCCATTGAGCATGTTTGCGATACTCTCGATCGGTGTATATGACAGCATGTTCCAGGTCCTGCCAATATCCAGCAACTTCGCACAGCCATTGAAGAGGAGTGGACCAACATTCCACAGGCCACAATCAACAACCTGATCAACTCTATGCGAAGGAGATGTGTTGCACTGCGTGAGGCAAATGGTGGTCACACCAGATACTGACTGGTTCCCTTTCAGTCGCCCATGTTTGACGTAGTTGACGTGTCGACTGATTGGGATCATGCTTAGGGAGCCTGCTATCTTATGCTGCGTTTACACTTGGCATTAACATGCGATCACCGTGATCCGATCAAGCAGATCGGATCATTAGCCAATCAGGACATGGTGTGTTTATATTTGTTCAAATTAAGCAGCCTCTGTATCTGGATAACCGATCGGATTAATGTTTCCCGCATAATATTTAAATCAGGTCTGTGGCACGACACCAGATTAATAGTAGCCTAAAGATGATACAAATGAAACAATATCCCAATTGCTTTCACTCACTCACTTTACTTTCATATGCAATCTCCATTAATTAGATCAAATTATATTTTTTGAAAGAAGGAATAGTTCCAGAGTTGATCTTACAAAATGAACTGGGTTGAACTTGATCATGTTAAACAAGTCACATCATCGATCATCTGGGTTTAAGTTTATAGCGTGCAATAGGGCTGTCACTTTTGTGAAAAAATCCTGTTCGATTTTTGAGACATAAGTGTTCATTGAATCGATTGTAAAATCGATTTTCCGTGTCTAAAGACGTTTCCATTTTCAACACCAAATATAGGCAAATCCACGGACAACTAACAGGCATTAGGACGAACGTAAAGAGGGCGCAAATCAGCAATATTCCTGATGCTTTATTGGCGTGAAGTTTCGTGCACAATAACAAACAGGAGTGCTACATTCAGGGATTGAAATTAACACCCTGGCCTCAACTCGCCAAATGCGGGTAAAAATAAATTTTGGCGGCTAACGCTGTCAAATCAAGAGGCGTGCGTCTATGCTTACTCACTTTCTTTGCTGTGGAAGTTCGTGTAATCCAAATCTGTGTGGATTTAGCGCAAACACGCAACTCGTGAGTCCTCGTGATATATTAAATACAGCGTATTGCGCAGAATCTGCGCATTTCTGGCCTACTTGAAGACACACGTCACTAAGCAACG
The DNA here is from genome assembly GCA_036326025.1 of Chrosomus eos. Classification (NCBI taxonomy): domain Eukaryota; kingdom Metazoa; phylum Chordata; class Actinopteri; order Cypriniformes; family Leuciscidae; genus Chrosomus; species Chrosomus eos. Next base: position 13,178,884 of record CM070832.1, on the reverse strand, counting down.
GCTCTGGCAACAAATAACGGAGCGCTTGTTCACTTGCATTGAAGTAATAGCGAATATTAAAAAGCATTTGGTTAACAGAAAAGACATTATTATTTTCCAACATCCTACATGTTCTATTGATCTGTCCACCTAAAACACATTTTTGGTTAAAAAAAAAAAAAAAAAAAAAGGCAGCTAAAATCGATTCCCTATTTTCGTTTCGATACTTGTTGTTGGTTGGTCCGATCGATTGTGCAATCGATTTTCGAACGTAAAGTGACAGCCCTAGCGTGCAATTACTATATTGACAGAAATGGGAGATTGATAAACATGCTGAAACAATAAAAACATTTAAAACATTAAAAAATTCAGATTATTCCTCTGGCAAAGCAGCGTGCAGCTCTTCATAAGATCTCATGACTGACTGTGATTGTACAGGCGATCGCCTTGTTCAGATAATGTTGCACAAATGAAAAATGACACACATAGTATCATGTAAGTCTAAATAAACTGTTTTAAAGATTAACGTTTATTGTTCAAATAAGTTTAATTTCGTGTCTAAACTGCGTCTGGCCATTACTTTCTGACAGCCACGCGGGGAGACTGGGCGGAGATTTAAATTATGTTCACCTGTAAATGCAGACACGATGGCTGGATTGCATTTACAATACACTGAGATCCGATCACAATGCGTCCTCGACTACCTCCGAACCAGGACACGCTGATCGGATAACATTCCGATCACATGTGCGTTTACACTTGTCTTTTCAATGTGTATGTGGACAACATCCAGATACAGGTCGCATGTTAATGCCAAGTGTAAACGCAGCCTTAGAGTACTGTTAAAACGAGCCAATACATATTGGCGTGCGAGATCTGCATCTCACACTCCACCCCACGGCGCGGGTATAAATACGGAAGTGGATGCACACACCAGTTGTCTTTCGCTTCGGAGCCGATCAGTGTCAATATCTCTGAAGAGGTTTGAAGTTTTCAATGAGCGAGTGTGTCGTTGTAAAAGACCACTCTAAAATGTGCATTTTTATCACACAGCACAGTGCCATAGATGTCGCAAGTTTTGAGAGAGCGTGTAATTGGCATGCTGACTGCAGGAATGTCCACCAGAGCTGTTGCCCGTGAATTGAATGTTCATTTCTCTACTATAAGCTGTCTCCAAAGGCGTTTCAGAGAATTTGGCAGTACATCCAACCAGCCTCACAACCGCAGTCTCGAAGACTCACTCAGTGCACAGCCCTGTGCTAAGTCAGGGAGGAGAAGGAGCAGGTCTTGCTAGTTGCCCCCTATTGGCCCAACCGGACCTAGTTTCCTGAACTTACGCTCCTCTCGACAGCCCCTTCTCATTCCACTGAGACTCATTCCACTGAGACAGTTCTCAGGGACGGGGCACCGTAGGCACCCACGTCCAGACCTCTGGAAACTCCATGTCTGGTCCCGAAAGCATGGGACGTGGAGGTTCTAGGTGATCTACCACAACATGTCGTAGAAACCATCACTTCTGCGAGAGCACCCTCTACGAGGCATGCTTAAGCCTGAAGTGGAACCTGTTTGTTGAGTGGTGTTCTTCTCTCCGTGAAGACCCCCGGACCTGGCGGAGCGGCCGATGCCAAGCCTAACAGTCGTAGGCACTGGTGGAACCTGTGTTAGGCTTGTGATCCCTACGGTGATCCCATATGTGTATTCTTCCATGGCACGGCTCCCTGCGGCGAGCCCGGGTCTTCCCTTGGCAGAGCCCGCTCTGCCATCACTGTCCGGTGAGTCTCCCACCTGTTAATAGGCTGGAGCCACCTCAGTGACATTTCATATGTTGTACTGCCCGCTAGCACCCAGTCCATATGTGTATACTCCACATGCTACCTCCCTTTGGGCAGGATGTGGCTTCCGCAGCGTATTCCTTTCCAAAGAAAGGGAACGCTTTTCCAGTGGTCTTGTGGAACGGCAGTGACTTCCCCGGCCTAAGTCCTATCCCGTCTCCGCCTTAATAATGCGGGGGGATCAGAAGGCTTTTGTCAAGGCACTGATAGGTGGCAGCACTAGTGGCGTTTTAATTGGAATCCCAATCAGTCGACACGTTGACGTAGCGACTGAAAGGGAACATCTTGGTTACGTATGTAAAGGAGGAAACTGAGATGTAGTTCCGTCACCACTATTGCTGGGCCACCGCTGACTCCTGGCTCCGCTCAGCTCCTCACCGAAAAATAACTGGTGCATGCATCCACTTCCGTATTTATACCCACGCCACGGGGTGGAGTGTGAAATGCAGAACTCGCACGCCAATGTGCATTGGCTCGTTTTAACAGTACTCGAAGATGACAGGCTCCCTAAGCATGATCCCAATCAGTTGACACGTTGACTACGTCTCCGTTCACTCCTTCAGGGAACAAGGGTTACATACGTAACCGAGACATTTTCTGTGTACATAGAAAAAGTCTTAGATCTTTGAGTTCAGCTAATGAAAAATGGGGGCAGAAACAAAAGTGTTTCGTTTATATTTTGTTCAGTACGTAAAACTAAGGAAATTGAAGTTAGATCAGTATTTGTTTGCGAACACTTGTGTTCAAAGTTGTAACTGTTAGTGTATCTTTTATGTAAAGGCTTATGATGAAAAATGAAAGTGCAAAGTTTTTGCAGTTTACTGCTTGAAATTGTGTCTGCTTTGTAATGGATTAGATGGAATAGTGATGAAAAAGCTAGCCAAGAAGTGCGCAGCATGCATGGGACTCAAAGTGTACAAAGTGTGCAGTCTATTTTAATAGACTCAAAACTATTAAAAAGCATTGAGAGGAAGCCTAGAATGTGCAGAACTGTAATCCAGTCAATGGATGGGTACTTTAAAGATGCTAAAACAAATTAAAATGATTAATAAAAAGTAAATATATTCTATTTTGTTCTCTATTCTATTTTGTTAAATAATAATAACGAATGAATAACTTTTGATTGTTAATATATGCAGAAGTCTCCCTTCTCACCTCTTTACATTCTGGGTTGACCCTTGTCTGCGACGTTAGAGCAGCGTTATAGTTCACCATTCGCTTCTTAAAACCGCACTGCCCCTCCATCATTCGGCCTCCTGCTGATTTATTGCTTCGCATTAAAATCTGTGACACAGTTTTTGTCTCAGCTGAGCAATTGGCCGCTTAAGCAGCTCTGCTAATTGATCCTGTAAGACTTGTAAATCATGCTGGTGTCCCTCTTTTCTGTCTCTCTCAGCCTGTGGATTAATCTCATTAAGAACTGCATTACACTCGCCAAGGCGCATTACAATGCACTTTTGCAGCTTACAAGGGACTCTACCTCCATGGAATAACTCAACTGGAATTCTGCAGAAGGTAGGTCAGAGACTAGACTCTTGGGCAAAAAAAAAAAAAAGAAAAAAAAAAGGGCCAAGCCAAAAATGGCAAAATATTTGGTCTTTTAATGATCTTACATTTTAATCAAATACTGCAGATAAAGTAACTTAACTAAAACATCTCCCCACAGAATGACAGTTCTTCCTCCATGCTTTACTGTGGTAAAGATGCATTTATATTTCTAACCAGATTTTCGTAGAAACTGCTCTGGAGCATCACCATGCAACTCATGTTTCATTGTTATCCCACACAACTCTGCTGAACCACTCGGTTTGAACCAATCAAACTTCCCATATTCTGCCAAAAACTTCATTCTGTCTTTGATGTTTTTCTGGGGCAGCAATGGCTTTTTAAGTAGTGCATTTGCTTAGATTGGCTAATTTCCTGAATCCTGACCAAGACTTAGTAAGTAGTAAGTAGTAAGTCATGAAGGAATGACATAATGGTGAGTAAATATACATGATGACAACATTTTAATTATTTGGTGAACTACCCCTATGGTTCAGTCTTGTTATTGTTAACTAAAAAAGAGAGAATTGTTTGTGGTAATTTAAATAAAGTTGAAATATAATAAAATATATATATCAGATGAAAAACAAACAAAAATGAGTAATGTTGCCATGGCAACTAACTTTAAGATTAAATTTAAGTAGCCTACTAAATTACTAAAACTGACATAAAATAAATTAAAGTCCCCATAAAATCAATATTGACCATACTTACGTTGTTTGCCTAAATTGATCGTTTTGTGGTGAACAATTCATCCATGCAAGTCAATCCACTCAATTTTTGGCTTCGTAATCTGAAAATGCCCTCCCCTCTGCATTGGAGGACCTTGCCCGATGACGTAGGCTTGACGGTTTGGGTGTCTGCTTAACATCCGTAACCACGCCCCTCCAACTGACAGGCACACGGCGTGTGAAAGGAGAGATGGCGAGGAGGTGCATTTTTCTAGATCCAATCAGGTGCTAGTTGAAAAAAAAAAGCCACGCTCACTATTTTGCCTCATTTAGTATTCCGTTTCTCTCGGAAAGACGACTCACAGCACTGAAAAAAAAAATCGTTTGCAACTTCCGGTTCACGGGGACTTTAAAGCTAAATAGAAATGTAAAAAAAACCCTGCATATAAGCACATAACAAAATTACTATAACAAACTAAAAGTATACTGAAAATATAAAAATAAAAGCTAATTCAAAATACTATAAATAATACTAAATAACTGATGTGGTTTTCTAAAATCAGAAAATAGCATACAAATAGGCCTACATGTAAATAACAGTTCTACCAGAAATACTCGGGAGATAGAATGATGAAACAAAACATTAATTTATTGACAGCCCAGCAAGTGATTATTTATAAAGTTATCTGGTGTAGGCATCGTCCGTAGTTCACAATCCGAGGATATTGCATTTCCTGCCTGAAGATGAAGACCCGGGAGGTATGGACAGGACCATCCTGGTGGTGCTGGGGATGGTGAAGGTAATTGTCGTGTCAGCATCTGCGAACTCAAACCTGTGTAAGTACAGATCTTTTATACAGTGAGTATAAGGACATGATTGGATAGATGTGAAGGTAATAATGACATAGTAATTAAGTCTTCCTGGCAGAACTTATGCATAAGCTTTCATTTTTCCTCAGTCGCTTTGGTGCATTTCTCAAATCATCCTTAATATTTGCAAAGAAGTAGTGCATTTTTAAAACAATTCGTACAAACAGCAGCACCACACATTGGATTACCCGCAAAAGCCTGTAACTTCCTCAAAATCTCTAGTTCATCTCTCAAAAGCAGGTATTTATGTCAATGAACATATCAGTGCCATCAATGAAAGTCCTTGTGTCATTGTTCACAAAAAGATAGTCAATAATGCTTAGTCATGTTGTCAATAAAACACTGCACTCTGTTAGTATTACCTGATGTAAACTATGGCAACAGTTACGGTATTGAAATGTTCAAAGCTGCGCTTCTGCTGTATGCCATATATCCATTTCAAAAGTTTGCATTAACACTACTGTTACTCTATGAGTTATTGATTGAAAGATACTGGATAGGATTCACAGTTACACTTTTACTAGTGGTCTGAAAAAAAAAACATTACAATATTATTGTGATATAGAAAAGAAAAAGAAATGGGAGCACAAAGGCGAAATGCAACATTAGAGAGGCAAACACGGGAAAGACCCCTCAGGCAGAACTTTGCTTTTGCATGCAGCACTGCATGCCAATTGAAGGTTCATGAGATGCAACTTTGAGCTATTTCAGTGAACTGGTTTCTCATTGTTTGATCTACATTCTCTTCATTAGGGAAAGTCAAAATTCACCTGCACAGTTCATCAATTCATGGCACATTTACAAAAAGTCTAATAGAAATCTGTAGAAAATATGCTTGACAGTTTATGACAACTAGATCAACCATTTTGCATTTGTTACAGGCCCCGTGTAGACGGCCAAATATACAGATTAGAATATTCTGCAAAAGAACAGGAAAAAGTGATGAGACAGGAGCCACCGTGTCACGTCGCACCAAATCCTCTGCAGATGTGTTTATTCAATGTTTTTACATTGTTTTCTAATAAAGCATTAAAGTATATTTCTTGTTTTTCTTATTCATTTTTTTTTTATAAAAGTGTCAAACAGGTTCTCTTACGAGAGTATCTCTCGTACTGCGTAATATCTTACGCTACGGGGAAAACTCTTTTCCTCGAGATATTGAAGCCAAAAATTATCCTTAATTTTTAATCAATGTAAAACGCTTTGCAGCAGCAAGCAGACAAGGGCGAGGCAGCTCGCGCGCCCATTGGCTGCCTTGCTGGAAAAGCTGCAGCCTATCGAGTGAGGCACTGCGTGACGTAATGACGAATGGGGGCGCTTCGCGCCCATTTCGTCATGTCCCGCCAGTAAAGGCGTGGTCTCGCCCTATAAATACCCCTCGATAGCTGTATTTCCTCTGATTTTTCTACTCTTCAGCGAAGCTCACGCATCGCTGGATCCGGAGTGAGAAGCCGCGCCGTTGACCTGTAGCCTTCTCAGCGGGACGTGCCATCATCTGAAGTCGCTGGCCCAGCCGCCTTCAGCCGCCGTACCTGCTGCGCTTTCCAGCGTACTATATCCTTTACTCTGCTAAGTGTGTGTTTGCTTACGTGACGCAACACTCATTTCTACTGTTCTAAAAGAGCTGCGTCTTTTTAAAGATGCCTTTCTGTGGCTCGTGCCGCGCCCAACTCAGTGATGAGGACCGTCACGTCATCTGTGTGTCCTGCCTGGGTCATGAGCAGCGCGGCTATCGCGCTCGCGGATGGTGGATGCCCGCACTGTGAACTTCTGCCCATGGTGACTCTGAGGACTCGCCTGGCGTCGTTCTCTGAGCCCGCGTCCCAGCCTACTGTGCCGCGCCGCAAGAAGCGTCGCGCCCAGCGCGCTCCCGAGCCTTCTCCAGCCCGCCAAAGCTCGCCGGTTCGCCCGCCTGCTTCGCCGGCTTCACTTGAGTCGCTCCCGGACGGACAGCGCCCGCCGTCTGCCGCCGCTTCCGCTCCCGAGTTTGACGAACCTGCTGAGGTATGCTCTCTTGTGGCTTCTGACAGCGAGGATTGGGCGAGCTCTGTGGACCTCCCCCCCGCTGACGTGTCTAGCCAACCCTCTGGGAAGAGACCCGGCATTGAGGCTGAGCTGATGCGTCTGCTCACCCAGGCCGTGGAGTGCATCGGCCTCGAGTGGGAGGCGCCTGCGTTGCCGCCGCGCAACAGACTTGACGGGCGCTTTCTCAGAAAGGACAAAGCCCCGTCTAGGTCTAGGGCCGCCCCCTTCCTCCCTGAGCTTCACGACGAAGTCGCCAAGTCATGGACCGCCCCTTTCTCCGCCAGGCTGCGCACTTCCACCTCTGCGGCTTTTTCCTCTGTCGTCGGCGCAGGAGATAAAGGATATCTCTCCATTCCTCCTGTGGAGGCGGCGGTTGCGTCGCATCTCTGCCCGCCCTCTGCGGGACGGCGCGTGCAGACGACGCTTCCTTCCAAAGCCTGCCGGGTGACGTCATCGCTGCACGGGCGCGCTTACACAGCCGCTGGACAGGCGGTCTCAGCGCTGCATACTATGGCGGTCTTGCAGATTTACCAGGCTGACCTTCTCCTTAAATTGGACGAGGAAGGGCCCGGGGCTGTCAGTGTGGCGGATTTACGAGGCGCTACGGACCTTGCTCTACGCGCCGCTAAAGCCGCTGCTCAGGCCATGGGGCGGAATATGGCCTCTCTCACCGTTGCTGAGAGACATCTGTGGTTGACGCTGTCTGAGATGACGGAAGCTGAGCGCTCTGTATTCCTCGACGCGCCCATCTCCCCTGCGGGCCTCTTCGGATCTGCCGTCAAAGATTTCGCGGACAGATATTCTGAGGTGCAGAAGACTTCGCAGGCCATGAAGCACTTCCTCCCGAAGCGCTCGAGCTCCGCTGCAGGTCGCTCTAAGCAGCCGTCTGCTCGCAGCTCTCAGCCTCAGCCTGCATCGCCCGCAGCCGCCGCTACACAGCGCCGCCAGGCCCGGGATCAGAGACCACGCTCTCGCTCTGCTGGACGCCGCCCCGCTCAGCACGGGCCCCGGCCGAAGATTGAGCTCAAGCCCGAGGCCTCGAAGCTTTCCTAGCCACTCTAGGAAAGCGACGGTGTTCGGATCCCGCTGCGGCCGGTTCCCCACCGAAACGATTCGCTCGTTCAGTTCCTTGCGATGTGACTGTACCAGTGTATTTAGCAGCGAAGCAGCCGGTGTCTCAGCCCGCTTGCCTGCACACAAGAGCCGTTTTTATGGCTACCCAGATAAATCCAATAAAGAGTGTATTTTCTGGTGTACCGGCCACGGCCGATGGTGTTATGAGTGTTGTAAGAATGCCCACGCCCCAGTGCCCATTCCCACACCCAGACACAGCCCGCCACGGTGCGAGGCTAGCACACATAAATCTGACTCAGGTCGATTGTGCAGACAATGTAGTGGATGCGCCCATACAATGCCCGCTCACACTACACGCCGCGTGTCCCTTGGTTTCTGTAAAAACGAAACCAACACACAGTCTATCGGCTCCGACCGAAAGCGTGTACAGTGCAGTAGATGTGCCCGTAGTTTTGCGCCCACATCCCCCCGCAAACACGCTGAATCCTACGGGATTCGCCCCGCTCACTCTCGCTGTCCGTCCCGCCATAGAGAATTTGAGTGCGGCCAGGCTGCCCGCTGTGATCAGCACGCCCCCCGCCTCGAACGCTGTAAACACGGCGTTGTGTTCCCAGGGTACCGGGGCTCTCGTTGCCTGGTCACGGCCAGAGCCCGGTCTGCATTCTACCTCTAGCTATTCACGCAGAAGCGTGGTCAAAGCTACCCGGGGTATCAGACTGGGTGCTGAACACTATAAAGAGAGGCTATTCGCTACAATTCGCGCGACGTCCCCGCCGTTATACGGCGCGCGTCGAGACTACGGTGAGAAACGAAGTATCTCATCTACTTCGAGCCGAGATAGCGAAACTGCTGAGCAAAGGGGCCATAGAGCCCCTTTCTCAGGCTCAGAGCGAAGGGGGCTTATACAGCAGATATTTTCTGGTACCGAAAAAAGATGGGGGCTTCAGACCCATTCTAGATCTGAGACAGCTGAACAAAGCGCTTGTGAAGCGCCAGTTCAAGATGCTTACGACCAGGAAAATCCTCGCGCAAGTGCGCCAAGGGGACTGGTTTATGTCAATAGATCTGAAAGACGCCTATTTCCAAATACGAATAGCGTCCCATCACAGGCGATTCTTGAGATTCGCGTTCGAGGGCCAGGCATATCAATACACAGTCCTGCCGTTCGGCCTGTCCTTGGCACCCCGTACATTTACGAAGTGCATGGACGCGGCTCTCGCACCCCTGAGACTTCGGGGCATGCGAGTTATGAACTACTTGGATGATTGGCTGATTCTAGCTCGATCACGGTCAGAGCTCATAGAACACAGGGCCACACTGCTCGAGCACCTCGAGAAACTGGGCCTGACAGTCAACTGGGAAAAGAGCTCGCTGTGTCCCAGCCAGAGAATTTCTTTCCTGGGAACAGTGTTAGACTCGCTATCCATGACGGCACGCCTGTCACCGGAGCGCGTACTAAGTATTCAGCACGTCGCGGAATCCTTCCGCCACGGCTCTATAGTCCCGCTCAGAGGGTTTCAGAAAATGCTGGGCCTGATGGCCTCGGCAGCCTCTGTACTCCAGTTGGGCCTGCTTCGCATGCGCCCACTGCAGAGGTGGCTGAAAGCACGGGTCCCGCCCCGGGCATGGACCACGGGCCGGTGTCACCTCAGGGTCGACCAACGGTGCGTTTCAGCTCTGGAACCCTGGAAGGTAACCAGCTGGTATCAGTCTGGTGTGAGTCTGGGGACCGCCTCAAGGGTGAAAGTGGTGTCTACGGACGCCTCCACCACGGGGTGGGGAGCGCTGCTCGAGGGCAGACTGCTGGCTGGCCTATGGTCAGAGCGGGAGAAGCTCCTTCACATAAACTGCTTGGAAATGATAGCAGTCGACAAAGCGCTACGGCGTTTCTGTCCCCAGATAAAAGGCCACCACGTCTTGGTCCGGTCGGACAACATGTCAGTGGTGGCGTACATAAATCGCCAGGGTGGCGTCAGGTCCAGAAGCCTTTGCAGGCTGACGGAACCCCTCTTGGTCTGGGCCCAGCGCAACCTCCTTTCACTGAAAGCGGCGCATGTGCCTGGTCACCTGAATGTGGGCCCGGACAAGCTGTCCAGAGGCAACGTCCCGGCAGGAGAATGGTCGCTGCATCCGCAGACGGTCCAGCTGCTGTGGGAAACGTTTGGCAGAGCGCAGGTGGACCTGTTCGCGTCCCGCGAGAACGCTCACTGCCCAGTATTCTTCTCGAAAAGCAGGGACGCGCTGGCCCATGTCTGGCCCAGCGGTCCCCTGTATGCTTTTCCCCCCGTCTCGCTCCTGCCTCAGGTGTTGGAGCGGATCAGGGAAAACGGATGCCCAGTGCTGCTTGTAGCTCCGCTCTGGACGAACCAGGCTTGGTTTCCGGTCCTGATGCAGCTGACCAGCACTGCCCCGTGGCCTGTACCATTGAGGAGAGATCTCCTCTCTCAGGCGGAAGGCTCGATTTGGCATCCTCGCCCGGATCTGTGGTCCCTGCACGCATGGGCCATCAACGGGTACCCGCTAGCCTCCCGGAAGGAGTGCTAAACACGATCGCGCAGGCTAGAGCTCCGTCTACCAGACGGCTCTACGCCTCGAAATGGTCGGTGTTCTCTACTAGCTCGGAGGTTAAACCCTCCCAGGCCCCCTTCAGTCCCGACTTGGGACCTTTCCACGGTCTTGGAGACCATGAAAGGCGCCCCGTTCGAGCCGATCCAGCTGTCGGACATGAAGCACCTGTCCCTTAAGACGGTGTTTCTCTTGGCTCTCGCTTCAGTGAAGCGTGTAGGGGACTTACAGGCGCTTTCTGTAAGCGCGTCATGTATGGAGTTTGGGCCTAACGACTCAAAGGTCGTACTCAAACCGAAGCACGGCTACGTGCCGAAATCCCTCAATACACCGTTTAGGGCCCAGGTAATTTCCCTGTCTGCCCTTCCGGTTCTCAATGAGGAGAAGGACGCGAGTCTCCTTTGCCCTGTCAGGGCGTTAAGGGCTTATGTGTCCCGCTCGGCTGGGTTCAGACAGACCGAGCAGCTTTTCGTGTTGTTTGGCGGGCGTTCTAAGGGACTTGCCGCTTCAAAACAGAGCCTATCCAGATGGATAGTGGATGCCATAGCGCTGGCTTACACTTCCAAGGGCCTGCAGTGCCATTGGGTGTCAGAGCGCACTCCACGAGAGGCGTGGCCTCGTCGTGGGCATGGTATAGCGGGGTCTCCCTGCAAGATATCTGTACGGCTGCGGGCTGGGCTTCGCCGTCTACATTTATCAAGTACTATAACCTGGAGGTGCCCGCATTACAAGCTAAGCTTTTGGCGGTCTGAACTTCGGGCTTATCGGCCGCCATGCGGCTTGTGTGTGGAGTGTTGGCCTGTGCATCGCTCAGTCCGATGCGGCAGCTCCATGAGTGTGGTACCCTTACGGGTCTGATACCCCTACGGGACTATTTATAAAGGAGTGATGCTTCTAGCCTCTCCTCCTCTACTCTGTGAGAGTTGTGGTGATTGTGCACTAGATGCGCCCCGGGCTTCGGCCCTGGGACTCTGGTGTTGGATCCCTGTCCGCACGGCGTGTTACACTGTGTTCCCCATAGCGTAAGATATTACGCAGTACGAGAGATACTCTCGTAAGAGAACGTACTCGGTTACTAACGTAACCTCGGTTCTCTCTAGAGAGGGAACGAGTACTGCGTATCTTGCCGTGCTTGGAATACGCTCTGGTTCGCTTCGGCGTTGAAAAATCAGAGGAAATACAGCTATCGAGGGGTATTTATAGGGCGAGACCACGCCTTTACTGGCGGGACATGACGAAATGGGCGCGAAGCGCCCCCATTCGTCATTACGTCACGCAGTGCCTCACTCGATAGGCTGCAGCTTTTCCAGCAAGGCAGCCAATGGGCGCGCGAGCTGCCTCGCCCTTGTCTGCTTGCTGCTGCAAAGCGTTTTACATTGATTAAAAATTAAGGATAATTTTTGGCTTCAATATCTCGAGGAAAAGAGTTTTCCCCGTAGCGTAAGATATTACGCAGTACTCGTTCCCTCTCTAGAGAGAACCGAGGTTACGTTAGTAACCGAGTACGTTTTCTTTTTTTTTCCATATTATTCAAAAGAAACACAAATCTCACATTTACACTTTTTCCACAAACCTAATCCATTTTAGCTTTCCACAAGACTCTTGTACATCTACTCACATGAGTCAAAAGAATATTTTATGCATAAAGTATAATTACAAATGTCTGAACATTTAAGGACTAAGATCCTGATAAACATATGTAAACCATACATATTTAACATTAATTTTTCTTTCTGCCACGGCAGGAATTAACACAGTGTTACATCAGCTGAATGCATGTCTGAAACATTTGACTGGGAAAGTGCATCCGATCTTTATATGTCTACATAACTTAATAAATCAAATACAATTTTTAAAGTAAACTTAAAATGAACACTATAACCTTGTAACTGGAGTCAATTCGATTAAATTCAACGCATCTCACAATCACCTCGTGTTACAGCGTTCATGAAATGGCGGACAGTCTGCATATATTCATCATATTTACAACCCCAAATGTCATTACTCAAAATATCTGCGGCATGAACATAATACATTTGCATTACAGATCTTGTGTGCATATTGTCAAGTTGTTGTATCAATAATACCTGCAAAAGAACAGGAAAAAGTGATGAGACAGGAGCCACCGTGTCACGTCGCACCAAATCCTCAGCAGATGTGAGGGCGCGCGCGCACACAGCTCCTATGCGAGTCCTCCTTTCACTTTTCATAATAAAAGTCCCGTTTTTCTCACAACAACAGACTATACTCTTACACTAATCCTGTAATGATTTACTTTCAAGTCCCACATTTCTTACGATTCAAATAAGAAACAATAAACTTTTTCTTAATGTATAACAACAAAAGGTGCACATACTTTGGGGTGTCACATCCTCCCTGACAAAATGAAATAGACTCCAGTTACATAAACTCACAGTTCAATACTCAATTCAATTTTTTTTAAAACACTGCCAGTGTATAACTCAATATACTACCATTGCAGATGTGAAAGGTGTGAATGCGTTTATGTCAGTGTATGGTGTAATCTGGAACGAATGTGGTACTGTATAAGGTGGTGCCCACACAGGTAAGTATGGTAGTGTATAAGCTGTTACACTGTCAAGTGTGGTCAGAGGTTGTACTGAGGGTTGACCCAGTGTCTGGTATGTGAACATGCTCTTCGGTTTTCTTTCTCGAGCAGATCGTCTTAGCAAAACTGGGTCTTCTTCTGCTGAATAGTCCCTCACATCACTCATCCGAAGACTCTCGACCTCACCATCTTCTTCACTCCTTGGTAAGGATATGGAGAAGTGAACAGGTTCATCCAGTGATTGACTACTGCCTTGGATATCTCCCCTCTGTGGTGACATTTGTATTTGATCTTGCTCTTCTCTTGCAGGTGCTGGTGGAACTACTCCAACTAATGGATTTTCCTGACTCGGTTCTGGACTCGACAGGTAAGTACCACCTTGTCTAGGCTCGGTCCAACTCGAAGGAATCCTCAGCCAATACCCCCAGAGTCTTCCTCATCCGAATCAGTCTCTTCCCCTCCATGGTAAGTAAGCTCCTTACTCTGTGTCTCTCTGTCCTTATGTCTGTTTTGCTTCTGCTTCCCAGGTTTCCCAGGATCCGGAGTCTCAACCGGTAAGTCATTTACCAACAACAACAGGTTTCGATGTAGTGTGCGTGTTCCCTTCGTACCTCCATTCTCGGGGCTCACCTTATACACCGGGTTGTCAGCCACTTGTTCTTTGACCACATAGATGGCTTTCTCCCAGTATGTTCTGAGTTTTCCCGGGCCTCCACGCTCTCTCAGATTTCTTACTAGTACCCTGTCCCCGGGTCTTAGCACTACTCCTTTGACTTTGAGGTCGTACTGGGCTTTGCCTCGTGCACTTGCCTGTTTGCTGTTCTCACTTGCGATTTGGTACGCTTCGGCCATCCTTTTAGCCCACTGTTCGGCGAATCCTCTGGGCGTTTGCCCCTCATCCTCTTCAACCAATCCGAATATTAAGTCAATGGGAAGGCGAGGATGTCGTCCATACAGCAGGTAGAATGGAGAGTATCCTGTTGACTCATGACGAGTGCAGTTATAGGCATGCACCATCTGGGGTAAGTGGTCTTTCCACTTTGCCTTTTCTTTCTCCGCCATCGTTCGAAGCATTTGCAGGAGAGTTCTGTTGAATATCTCAGCCGGGTTCCCTTGAGGATGATAGGGGGAAGTTCTCGAATGACGTACCCCAGCCAGTTGTCGAGATTTCGGAACAGCTCATTTCGAACTCTCTGCCCTGATCATGATGCAACTTCCCCGGGTAACCGATCCGAGGGATGTAATCATTAAACAACCGCTCCGCCGCCGTCTTTCCTGACTTGTTTCTCGTCGGGTAGGCTTGAGCGAATCGAGTGAAATGGTCGATGACCACTAGTATATACTCATACCCTCCCTGGCTCTGCTCCAGATGCAGGTAGTCGATACAAACCAGTTCCATGGGCGAGCTGGAAGTTATAATCCCCATTGGTGCTCAGACATGAGTCACTGTTTTTTTTGCTTTGATGCATGGACATTTTTTTGTGATGTACTCCTCAACTTCTCTCTTCATATGTGGCCAATAGAACCTCTCCCTCATTAAGTGTATTACTCTTTCTTGGCCGACATGTTCCATCCTATCATGCAAGTACTCCAGGGCAAGTTGTCTGTATTTGGTCGGCAACACAAGCTGTTTCTTCCAGTCACGTGTCTGTACAGGCACCCATCTTCCAACGACAGCTTGCTCCACTCTCGTAAGAGTTTCCTAGCTGGACCCATCACCTGTTTTCTCCTGTCTTTGTCCGGCACCTCATTAGTCTCTTTCATCTCCATTACCCCGGATATCACTGGATCATCCCTTTGAGCTTTAGCAATTTCGACCTTGCTTACAGACGGCAGCAGCTGGGCAGGGAATAATCGATCTGGATCTTCGTGAGTCATTCCGAGTGCTGCAACCCAAGCCACATCCTTCTTCCTGGCAGCATGAGTTCCATCCCAAACCGCTCGTACCACTTCTGGCGACAGGTCTTCTGTGCATCCTGTGACATATTTCTCCATGTCAAGAGGGAGGCGTGACAGTGTGTCGGCATCAATGTTCGCTTTGCCAGGTCGATGTTTGATATCAAAGCGAAAATCTGACAGTTCCCCACCCAACGATGGCCTACTGAATTCAATTTTGCAGTGTTCATAACATAAGTTAGGGGATTATTGTCTGTGTAAATGGTAAAGTGGGGGGCGTAAAACAAATAGTCCCTAAACTTCTCACATACCGCCCACTTTAATGCAAGAAACTCCAGCTTCCCGCTATGCAGTCGGTAATTCCGTTCAGCTGGAGACAGGGTCCTGGATCCAAATGCAATGACCCGCAACCTTCCATCCTGGTGCTGATAGAGGATAGCCCCGAGGCCCCTTTCTAATGCATCAGTGTGTAGCACGAATGGGAGATTGAAGTCCGGGTACGCCAAGACAGGAGGATTTACCAGCATGTCAATCAGCAGGTCTAGTGTTTTCTGGTGTTCACTGGTCCATTCTACTGGCGTTCGAGAGGGCATTTGGGGACCCTTTTTCTTCCTTTGACTGTACTGACGTGTTGTTACTCCTGGCTGAGTCTGAAGTAGTTCATAAATTGGTTTTGCCACACGTGAAAAATCTTGTATGAAGGCGATAGTATCCAAGGAATCCAAGGAGTTTACGTACCTCCCCTACTGTCTGTGGTTGGTTACTCTTGAGCGACACCACTGCTTCGAGATCGCGAGGATCTATTCTCACTCCTTTGGCCGATACCAAGCGACCTACGTACCGGACTTCCTGGCGGAAGAGTTCACACTTCTCAGGGCGAAGTTTTACTCCATGACGTCTAAGGGTCTGGAGGACTTTTCGAATTACTCCCACATGTTCTTCAAATGACCGGGCATAACACAACACATCGTCCAGGTATGGAACGCAGCACTCATCCCTGAGATCATCCAGCATCTCCTCCATACTACGTTGGAATGCTGCCGGTGCATTTGACAGACCGAATGGAATCCTCACCCACTCATATAACCCCCATGGAGTGATAAAAGCAGTCATGTGCCTAGAACCCTCGGCTATGAAGCCCTGATGGTACGCTTTTCCCTGGTCGAGGATGCTAAACCAAGAATACCCACCCAGGGTATCAATCAAGTCTTGAATCCTCGGCAAAGGGTGTCTGTCTGGTACTGTCTTCTTATTGAGGAGCCGATAATCTACACATAAGCGCAGTGAACCATCCTTCTTACGAACGCAAACTACTGGAGCGGAGTAAGGGGATTTAGATTTCACAATCCACTCTTTTGCTAGAAGGTCTTGGATATAGTCCTTGACTTCTTTGAACAAAGGCTTAGGTATGGAGGAATAGGCACGTTGAACTGGTATGTCATCTTTGAGGTTGATAGACATTTGGAGGTTAGGGATACAGCCAAAATCGTTCCCGTCCCGGGCAAAGGATGCAGACTCCTCATATAGCATTTGCTTAACCACTGTTTGCTGATCCTCACTCAGATGACTGAGATCGACAGTTGGGTGCCACAATGCTGAGCTTTCCTCCACCACAGCCGCAGATGCACCTTGAATCCTCCCACTGGCTTTTGTCACCCGGGGCTTATCTGCTTCCAGCACAGTTTCAACAGGATGGACGTACCCTATGATCGTGTTGCGAGGTAGAGTGATGTCATATGTGAAGTGGTTGCCGATAGGGACCGCTACGTATGAGCTTCCTGATTTCTGGACTTCCAGAAGGCCTTCACCTATATCCAGCCTCTCCAATTGCACATTATCATCATCTGGCACAAACAGGGCTACTGTGCCCGACTGGAACATTTTGGGTGGGAATCTGCACTTTACCCACGCCACCTGTCCTGCCGGTATCAGAACACTGTCTTGGTTTATTTTCAGACGTCCCCACTGTTCGCTATGTTCGGGAGTTTGTACAAAACTAACTAGAGTCTGAGCTTGATCACTTGATACTGCTATTGCACTGGAGAGCAATGAAACTAAGGTAGGAACTAACCGCTCTGGTTGGCCCTGAATCAGCTCTTCCACCACATTGAAACCGAGCAGCGGCCTCTCGACCGCGATGTGGCTCACGAGAAAAGGAACATTAATTGAAAGGTCGGGGTTGTCGTTCCCTTGCAAGTTGACAGTAATGACAGCCCACCCATCAAAGGGTATTAGATCTCCATTGACAGCATACACTTCTAACTTCTCAGTCATACCCATGAGCTCCACCAGAGGCCTTACTTCTACAGTGGGTAGGTATTTGTCTTTCCAGGTCCGATCGATTATGCTGACTTGAGCCCCGGTATCCAGCAAGGCAGTAACCGCGAGGCCATTTAGATTACACTGAGTCAACGCTTTCTTCCCTATCAATTTAACAATATTGTCTTTCTTGGTTCCAGAGGACGATGGACTGTTGTCACCCTGATACCTCGCTTTGTCACTGAGAGTTTGGTTGTTACAGCAGGGAGATGTTTTTTCAGGTTTACGCTTCACAGAGTCCAGTTGTGTCCCTAACTTGGGTTCCTCCGGGCTTTGGGACCTTGGGGGTTCGGTCACTGTTCGTCCCTTAACAGTGCCCGTTGCCCGTTTCCCTGCGGCCTTTGCTTTCGAAGACATCCTCGAGCACGGTGCCCCTCTTCGCCGCAGAGGAAACAATGAGGGCAGCGCTGTTGTCCGGTTTCGACACATCTGGGGCAGCCCCGGAGTCTAGTCCCTTGCTGTGGAGAGTGACCTCTTGCAAAACATTGACAAGTGTGTTCCAGTTGCGGCTTTAGCGTTGACTGTCGCATGGAGTCGACCATGCTGGTGAGTGCATCAATGCGAGCAGTGAGTTGCATTATTGAATCACTTTTAATTTTCTGACCAGGTGCCTCTTTCACTCCTTTGTTAAGCTCACTTTCAAGTTGAGCACAGTTTGCAGTGCTTGGTTTGGGACGAGATGTCGAACCCAACCTTCGTGCTCGCTCATGCTCATCATTAGTGATTTTCATCACATTTCTCACGATTGCTTCATCTGTGATACTGTGGTCAGCCAGCAGAGGCTTGAGCTCACTCCTGACATCTTTATACTTGTGCCCCAGGCCCTGATATATAGTATGCAGAAATACATCCTGGATTGTGGCTGGACCGTATCTCACATCCGTGTTAGACTGTTTGATCGCAAAGAGTATTTTCTGCTTAAGGCCTATCACCCTGTACAGGAACTGTTGAGGTGTTTCGGTCTCCATCTGTTTAGCACACATTAATTCCTGAAATAGCTCTGTGCTACTTTTGTCTTCTAAGTGTGACTGAAGGAACTTCTTAAGCTCTTCCACTGTCATATCTTCTTTATTCATAATCATTTCTTTGAAGTTACCTGGTTTAATTACACGCAGTATTCCCCTGATCAATTCAGCTTCACTGAAATTCTCTTTAACTCCATCGTCAATTTGTCGGCACACACTGGCATATGTGATGTCAGATGCATAGTCACCTATTTGTCCCCCTTGTATCTTAAATTCACGCCGTTGTAAGTATGAGAGGTCTCGTAGAGAGACTACTTTCTCAGTGCTCTCCTGTGAGGTACGTTCAACATGATTACTATTCAAAGGTGTCTGAATGTTGGGTATCACAGATGTGTTGGGGTTAGAATGTGGAGTAAGATACTGAAGGAGTTTCCTACTCAGCTCTTCGAAATCTGAATGTCTGACAGTAGGATTGGTGTTCGGATCTGTAACTAACCCTCGAGCTTTCTCTAGGTCAGATGTAGTGTTAGGCGATTCTACATGCACAGTGTCTGTAGTGATTATGTGGTCTGTAGAGGTGTGTATGTGTGAAGTAGGAGCAGGGTATACATTAGCATCAACATTACTTTCAACCTCACCATGAAAATAAGGCGCCGGAGCATTATGCTATTGCACAACAGCCTCCACAGTCCCTTGTAAAACCAAAAGTTCAGTCATACCTCTGTCCTCTGATTCTAACAGGTCAGTGCTGTACATGAAAGCATTGATGTATTCGAGACAGCCCTCTTGATCTTCCGCGTCAATTTCAGAGAAGTCCCTTTCTGGTACTGGACTGATGCTTTTGGCGACTTGAAACAGTTCAACAGCAGACAGGTTGAGCAGCCTTTTCCTGATGTCCCACACCAGGCTCTTGCGTACCCGATCAGCCATGATGACCTCTTTTCCACAGCCCCTCGAAAAACACTTGCAGTTACCAGCTCTCTGGACCTCTCTTCTCACTGACGTCCCCTTGTCTATTGGATCACCGCATCAGCATCCCCGACCCGTTGGTCCTCAGGATCAGGTTTAATTGATCGACTTCTCTGGGAATCAGAAGTCCATCGCGGACGAGCCCCCACAAATCTGTTACAGGCCCCGTGTAGACGGCCAAATATACAGATTAGAATATTCTGCAAAAGAACAGGAAAAAGTGATGAGACAGGAGCCACCGTGTCACGTCGCACCAAATCCTCAGCAGATGTGTTTATTCAATGTTTTTACATTGTTTTCTAATAAAGCATTAAAGTATATTTCTTGTTTTTCTTATTCTTTTTTTTTAATAAAAGTGTCAAACAGGTTTTCTTTTTTTCCATAGTATTCAAAAGAAACACAAATCTCACATTTACACTTTTTCCACAAACCTAATCCATTTTAGCTTTCCACAAGACTCTTGTACATCTACTCACATGAGTCAAAAGAATATTTTATGCATAAAGCATAATTACAAATGTCTGAACATTTAAGGACTAAGATCCTGATAAACATATGTAAACCATACATATTTAACATTAATTTTTCTTTCTGCCACGGCAGGAATTAAACGTACAGTATGTAACTTTTGGCCACCAGGGGTCACTCAATCAAAATAATAGCAAAAGACGTATTCTGATGACGTCGTGAAAGAGCGTGTGCTCATGGGAGTTGTTGTCGTTGTCGAGAGAGAGAGAGAGGGAGTGCGCGCGCGAACCAGCTATACGATGTTCATTGGGACACGCGCGATCTGTCATTCCCCAGCCATCTAGCATCTCCAGCAGATAACATGTTCACTGACGAGGTAATGTGTTGTTATTTATATTATATCTCTATTCTTGTTACGTTTAGTTACGGCTATTAACTTTATGTAATGCCATTGAACACGCGCGCTCTGTCGCTCCCCACATTCCTCACTCATTCTAACTTAGTGTTTTTAAAATCACGTCTCTTCGAACGGAGAGATATATGAATTATCAGGGCTATTGAATCAATATTCCATCTAGCTAGTATTAATAGATGTTAAAAAACACGGTCACCTTTCGTTAATAATTATAATTACGTTTATACTATGATATTGAAAAAGATGGTGAACTGCATATGAAGCTACTTTCTGCAGCTATATCTACAACAAATGTGAATTTACATTATACTGTACATGAGAGCTAGTCCGTCTGCGTTTTACACATGCCATCATCGTTTCACAACATATAAGTTACGGATAGATAGTTAGCTGAATGGGTGCTTACTTGTTTATTAGAATGCAAGCGAGATCGGCATCTCTCTGTAGTTCCAGTCACGAAGCTCGTGGAAATGCAACTCCAATGTTAACGCGAGTCATGTCTCTTCTCCTGTCCCAAACCCTTCTCAAGTCATTTCTGTCACCCGTGCGTTTCCGCTTCACGGATCTTCCTCCAGCAGCAGAACGTGCAGGCAAAGCATAATCATGGTCCATTATTGATATCCAACTATTGATTCTTTATCGTCTTCTTTTATTTTAGTGACGTGCGTCCGGTGTTTACATTTGCGTTTGGCGGTTTTTCGCCGGGATCCGCACGAAGTTAGAGAAACTAGAGTCAAAGGTTATATGACGTCATAGACGGGCGACGAAACGGAAATAAAGACACGGCCCGTGTCTTCAAATTAAAATATAAATTTCTCCGGATTTGAAAGTTGGTGGGAACTTTTGGGATAATGTTAGTACACAACTAAAAGAAATATATAACATAGATACAGTTATTTTTGCTATTTTGAAAGCCGAAAAGTTCCATATTGTGCCTTTAACACAGTGTTACATCAGCTGAATGCATGTCTGAAACATTTGACTGAGAAAGTGCATCCGATCTTTATATGTCTACATAACTTAATAAATCAAATACAATTTTTAAAGTAAACTTAAAATGAACACTATAACCTTGTAACTGGAGTCAATTCGATTAAATCCAACACATCTCACAATCACCTCGTGTTACAGCGTTCATGAAATGGCGGACAGTCTGCATATATTCATCATGTTTACAACCCCAAATGTCATTACTCAAAATATCTGCGGCATGAACATAATACATTTGCATTACAGATCTTGTGTGCATATTGTCAAGTTGTTGTATCAATAATACCTGCAAAAGAACAGGAAAAAGTGATGAGACAGGAGCCACCGTGTCACGTCGCACCAAATCCTCAGCAGATGTGAGGGCGCGCGCGCACACAGCTCCTATGCGAGTCCTCCTTTCACTTTTCATAATAAAAGTCCCGTTTTTCTCACAACAACAGACTATACTCTTACACTAATCCTGTAATGATTTACTTTCAAGTCCCACATTTCTTACGATTCAAATAAGAAACAATAAACTTTTTCTTAATGTATAACAACAAAAGGTGCACATACTTTGGGGTGTCACACATTTAATGACTACACGATGGATGAACTAATGACTAGATTTTTGAGCGGTAAGACTATTGCACAGAGAACTATTTAATACATGTTGAGCAACATGGCATTAGCAACTGATAATGTAGGAAACAGTTGAACAAGTAATTTAGAAAATTTCATTTCTGATCTGAGAAATGTACCAAAGGATGTTTTAGACTTAATATAGTCAGTATAAGTCCATGCATGCAACATAAACAAAAAAATCACTGAGTGCGCCATTAAGATAAGCATCATTAAATAAAGACAATTATAAAATAATCATCATACGTAATTGCTCATAATTTCCACAAAGTGATCAGTCATATTATGTCTCAAATACGTTTTAACCCTTGCGATGGTAATTGGATAAGTGTCTCCTGAGCCTCAGATTTATTGGATGTCTGTCTTTGTTGATGAAGTAAACTATCTGAATGCCCCTTCTGATCTAATGAGGAATCCATCACAAAGGCCGACTGAGACTTCTCTCTAGCTTATTATATGAATGTTATGTTCTCTGTGATTCATCAGCCACAAGCGCTGCGTTCTACTACTATTGCATTATAAAGCAGAGTTCCTCTTATTCTTTTACACATTTGTGTCCTCCTCAATACACGTTCATTTGAAAAGTAAAAGCCTAAATGGGGTTCATAGCTCATGTAGTGTCTATATTATTCATCACAGAAGTGATAATGAACAAGTCTGCTTTTTTATCCCTGAGAAAAAGGGTTATTAATATAATTCTTTATATATTGGAGTTACTCAGAAACATATCTCCCGGCTACAATTAGTCCAAAATGCAGCTGCACGCCTCCTCAAAGGAAAACGTAAATTTGAACATATTACTCCGGTTCTGATCTCGCTACATTGGCTACCGATTAAATTTCGAATAGATTTTAAAGTTTTGCTTTTTGTTTTTAAATCTTTACAAAATATAGCTCCCCAGTATTTATCTGAACTGCTTCACCCAAAAATGAAGTCAAGATCACTAAGATCGGGGGAATCAAACTTACTTTCTGTCCCCAGGACCAGATTAAAAAACAGGGGCGATCGTGCTTTCGCAGTTTATGGTCCGAAATTATGGAATAGCCTACCCACAAATATCAGATCTGCCCAAACTCTGACATCTTTTAAAGCTTCTCTGAAAACGCACCTTTTTTCTCTTGCTTTTAACGTACCTTGATGTGTCTGTCTTTCTTCCTTGATGTGTATCTGTTTGTTATGTGCATGTTTTTGTCTACCTTTAATTTTACTGCTTTGTTAAGCACTTTGGTCAACGCTAGTTGTTTTAAATGTGCTATACAAATAAAATTGTATTGTATTGTATTGTATTGTTATTTCAGTCGTAACGCTGCAAGATGTTTCAGTTGTGACTCAAAAAGAACAATATTATAAATCTATGTGATATTGCATTTGCTCCATGCTGTGAGATCAAAAATGTAAATCATAAACCCCCAGGGTACATTCGATCATGATAAAGTGTCGTTTTGCTGTTACCAATGTCATCATTTCATTAGATTGCATATAATTTGATAGAAAATTGCCCTGTAAGACCCTCTAAAATAAAAGCCCCATTTACGAAACCCAGGAGATCGGATTAAAAAAAAATCTAGTTATTTGTATATGTTTATGATGAATATTCAGATATTGATGAATATTGTTGTTTGTTTCAATAGCGATCAAGTGAGAGCTGTTTGGCTCTAACAGGTAGCATTAGGACAGATATCCAAAATCCTTTTGCCGCAATTCAAGGCATGACTCCTTCCAAAATGCAGGCAACCAGCAAATTGAATTCTCCAAGCAACTGAAGTGAGAGAGCCTCAGTGCGCTCTCAGTTTGTATGTAAGGTTCTCATTTAAGCCATTGGCTCTTATTATTAAAGTTGGGGTATGTGATTCTCTTTTTTGTCCATTATTTCAAAATAACTTGAAATCCTATTCCTAACCCACTTACAGCCACTGAGTTGAAAGCACTGAAATGCAAATTGAGCAATTTAATCATCTGTGGAACGGGCAGGACTCGAAAAACTCCAGCCAATCATTTGCAAGACCAGCTAGAATCATTGGACAGTAAGTTCGTCAATCAAACGGTCGTACCACACCCCCCTCCCCCCAGCGCGGGTGACCCAGTCAGGGCCAGCGTTCGAGGAAAGAAGACCATTTGAATTGTGTATTTTCAAAATCTGCCGGTCGTTTTCCAAATCACATACCCCACCTTTAAACTAGTAACCCTCACCATCACCCTAGTGCATCACCCTCACTTTTGATCAATGTAATGTGTCCTTATACTTGAATAGAAGTATTCATTTCTTGCAATTAAAATGTTTTTAAATATTTGGCCATAAGTTTGCTGTTATGTAGATAATTTGCTTTTGACAACAAATAACATTTCTCATGTATCTCTGTATTGTGACTTCTAAAAAATATAGTCATGTGACAAAAATTTCACACAGTTTGCTAGATTAAGGGGTGACACATCTTTCACAGATTGTACCCAACTCTCCCATATATTGTCAGTTAATTTCTGGAACTGGAATTGAATTCTGACTCGAGGTTGCCAGATAGGCTGCAGGATCCAGCAATTTTTTTTAATAAATGTTTGTAGTTGCAGCTGTGGTAACTAGAGCAGAGCTGGCAACCCGGATGCCGCAACACTACTGACTTCGTGATTGGTAGATAGGTGGAGGGTGGCACATCACACCAAAACACAACATGACAACATCAACATCAGTTGAGGGCTGCAACTTCACTTTTTAAATGACAATATCCTGGCCGGACTACTGTTGTCAGTGATATAAGTATTTGAAATGAACATGATTTCTTAATGTCTAGTGATATATCAGGGCCATTTTATGATTAGCTAACTGAAATACATTTATTACATACGGTTCCTTTAAATTGTGCTACTTTTTCTTGAGTTGAATAAAAATAAAGTATTCAACTTCGCTAAATTTATTTTTCACCAAAAGTAAATCAAATGCTTCAGTTCTCTCTCAGTATGCACAGAATACATCAGACAACAAAACAACAATTCTGAACAAAACTATTGACATGAGTGAAAATACAGCCTTCCAATGTTTTTTTTAAATCCCTCTGTATGTGCTTCATCACTGTAGCTTCAGGTGGCATATAAGAGAACAAAGTGCTTATTAAATTTGACATATTCACGTTTATACATTGTTTTTATAAAATGTATCACTAAATACAGCATCCCTATATTTGCTCTTGATATAAAAATAAGACAATTAACTTTTCACTATTTTTAAAAGTTTTAGTAATGAAGAACCTTAGGTCTGATGTACCTATGCTGAGCAGTAGCATGCTTATTAAATCACAATGAGTTTAAACTGACAACTAAATGGATAAACTGCCTTTGCACCACATTACAACCAATCGTGTGGTCGCAAACAACGACATCTTCATCTTTAACATTACAGTGCAACAATTGACCGTTACTAAGCTTGAAAAATGGCCTTTGTGTAAACGCTTACATGCTATACATTACAAATCTTTTGACAATTTTGCAGTTATGAATCAAGTTGATGGCATCTGTGATAGTCGTTGCTCACGCGGGGGTGGGAGAGGGCTCTCATCGCCATGGAGATAAGAGTGCTTCATTTTTTGCGTGAGTGGAGTGGCTTGTCAAGGTCAGAACCGAAGTGTTCCTGTGCCGTCTCACAGCCCACACAAGAGAGGGAGGAACAGGGCACGCTGGTAATTGTTCACCGGGGAGGATTGTAATGAGAGGGATGGACTGTAAATAGGGACGCTTTCTACTGTATTTCCTCCAATCAGTGCTTTGATGTGGTAGCATTATAATTTATTGAGCTTTTTAGGCATCAGAACAAAAGCTCTGTGTTATCTTCGTTAGAAGTTAAAAACAAAACCTAACTGAGTACTTTGTCAGTTTTGCATTCTTGTATTGAATGGTATGAGTCCACTTGGAAGGATGTCTGTATATGTTTTGTATATATTTTTGTATATATCCAAACATTTACTTTATTATTCAGTAATGGCAATAGTTTAAGGTGTGATTTGGCTCCAAAATAATCATTACTATTACAAACATGTGTTTTGTGTGTCACACTGTAAAGAGAAGCCTGCAGCTTTTGCTCCAATGGTGAGGGCAGATGGAAGAGCAGCCATGTCTGTAATTATGTATGATTATGTGTCGCATTGAGTGGGAGGGTGAGCTGTGGTTATGTAATTATTAATCAACACTGTCCATAAACCTCCGCTGGCAGCCAGGTACAGTGGAGGTCCTCATCAGCTCAAAATGTAAGAGCTCTTTTGGGGATGAGAGACTGCTGTCATCTGTTAAATATAGATCAGAGACATACCCTTATCTCTGCATGCATGATAGACGGGTTAGAGTAGAGGGATATTTCATGTATTATTAATAATGATAATTCATTATAAAACAGTAGCTATATTTTATTTGAATAATCATAATACAACCTATGTGTTAGGAATATTAATAACAACAACTTATTATTATAATGAATAGTACCAGTAATAATAACATTAATACAAATAAAAACATAACTTAAATAATAATAATAATATCATTGATAATAGTTGTGCTACTACACTGAAAAAAATGAGCCGTTGGATCAAAGTAAAAAAAAATCTTGTTACAAGTAATCGGTTTACTTTTTCTCAACTTAAAACATTTAATTTACACATCATATTTCTATAGTCTATTAAAAGTAAAAATGCTCTTTCAACCAAAGAGATTTGTTTAATTTGCATTAAATTATAAATTATTTTTTGGATTAACTTAATTTTTCAAACTTTTAGATATTAAATATCAAAATAAATACAAAAACAAAATTACGCACAACATGAAATATAACTGAATTTTTTTCTTGAAAAAATAAGCCTTTTACACTCAGGGATCAAACATTTAACTGTTTATATTTAGTGCAATCTTCCAACAAACTCACAGAAACCACTGCAACTGTGGACTAGAACATCATTCAATAATAAAACATTCAACAAAGTCATTTTTATTAAAAAAAACAACATCCATCAATAAATGTATACATCAATTTAAATTGCTACAGTAAAATTGTCACTTAGACATATCTTTCATTAAATTTATGAAGGAAACATTAAAAAGCCCTTAATATGGTGTTGATAAATCATCCAGTGTAACATAAATTCATTGAAAAAACGTTTAAGATCAACATTGAAAGCTCCTTAAAAGACATGACATTCAAGAAAATATAACATCCATTTGCAACAGTAAATCAAACTGTTTTTTAAATTTATTTATTTAATTTATATATTTAGCCGCTCTGGAGAAAACACAACAGTGATGTCATCGTCCAGCTCAGTTCAGTTCTCTTATATATCTCATTGGTGCTGTAGATTGTTTAAAATAATTGATTTTTATTAAATTGAAGAGTACCGGTAACATTGAAAACGTCCTAAGTGCTTGGGCACAAAAAGGAAACATAGTAGCCACTTGTTTATAATATGTTTTGCATACTAAGAAACCATATAAAAAATAAATATGCTGGTTCATACTTCTGGGTCTTAATGGAAGATTTTACTCCTTACTCCTTTCTGACCAGCCTTTAAAATTTTCAACAAAACGAGATTCTACTTTAATACCAGACAAGTGTATATCAACATGATAAAACTTAATGAAAACGTATTTGTAGGATTACTCACCAATACTGTGGAACTTGCAGTCATCATACAGCAAAACAAGATGGCGGCCGAACTGAAAATTCTCAACCCAAATTCGATGACGTAGTCACATGGTTTAAACGTGGACGTAATATAGTAATTTGATTTAAAGCAATTAGCTAAAATTACTCCCAAAAAAATAGTTCTACTTCTAGACAACTAAACTCAATTACATTCGACCAATGACAAGGCATAAAAGTGAATTTATTGAGTCAGATCAAGTATAAAAAGTTCTTTAACATAATGACAAGCCATATGCACTTTTTTAAGTGTACTAATTATAAAAACTATAAATACAATAATGATTTTATTGTAATATAATTATAAATTTGTAACAGTGTAATAATACATTTGTTACAGTGTAATACATTTGTTACAACAGTGTAATTATTTGTTTGGTAAAGTGAAATAATTTTTTTACAATAGTGTAATTATATATTTCTTACAGTTTATTAATACATTTGTTACAGTATGATTATACATTTTTAAAGTGTAATTGTATATTTTTTACAGTTTAATAATGTACATTTGTTACATTGTAATTATACATTTTAATAGTGTAGTTATACATTTTTTACAGTGTAATTATAAGTTTGTTACAGTGTAATAATATATATTTGTGTAATTATACATTTGTTACAGTTTGATAACTTTTGTTACAGTGTAATTATAACTTTTGTTACAATGTAATAATACATTTGTTACAGTTTAATAATACTTTGTTACAGTGTAGTTATACGTTCGTTACAGTGTAATAATAATTTTTTTACATTGTAACGATTAGCGATGCACCGATGCAATAATCGGTATCGGCCGATTAAAGCTATTATTTTCACTATCAGCCATCAGCCGATTGTTTAAAAACAGCCAATGATCAGTGCCGATTATATCCTGACTCAAAAGGGGGCGGAAAAACATGTCAGACTGCAACTCGTGTGTGTGTGTGTGCAGAAAATCTCTCTTGGGTTGAATTTAGGGCAAGTTAACGTGACAAAAACGCTTTAACAGTTATAAAGTAGCAATGTTAAAGCAGGCTTTATTTGACCCTTGAATCACCCATAGTTTAAGGTTTTCAGATCTGCATTTTTCCCTACATCAATCATTATTTGTAGCACTCCTCCAACAATAGCAAAGTGCTTCGTGCTCTATACTTCTGATAACAAACAAAGTCTCAGCTTTCAAATTCTGCACTTTTCATCACAAAATTCTAACAATAAATATTGGTTTGACGCTCTTAAATGTGATGTAACATTGCTGTAGTGAAATCCGTTATCTGAAAATATGTAGCAGTTGAATATAATAGCTCTGTTGTTAATTTTAACCACTAATATGTAGCATACCAAATAAGAGGGTTCCCTGTATAGTTTGCAACATTATTGGGAGATTCAACTAATGTTGCAAACTATACAGGGAACCCTCTCATTTGGTACACTATAAAATCAAACTATCGGCCGATAGCATTCTGAATAATCTGCTATCGGTGGAGAAATGTATTATCGGTGCATCTCTAATTATTACTAATAATTCTGTATTGGCTTTTATGATTTATTATTGTTTTACTATTAAAAGTAGCAGTAATGATAATAACAACCTTAACAATTTTTTGTTTTTTTAATATTTTGTTTTAATAATAATAATAATAATAATAATAATATAAATAAAAGTACTACTACTATTATTACTACTAATAATAACATAATAAAAAAATACATGAAAAAAAAATTATTATTGTTTTTATAATAGTACCATTAACATTGTCTCCAGAAAAATCTAGTTGTTCTTAAGAGTGTATTGGAGCAGGCTGTTTGTTATCTGCAAAACATGTAACAAGATTATTCACCCCAGTCTTGCTGTAAACCTTATGAATATGATGCATCATGATGTTGGTTTACTGTGTGTGGGTGTTACTTTTGACCTCTGCAGTCTCATATGGGAGTCTTTGATGGCCATAATAATATAATAACGAAAGCCATTCTTTTCTAAATGACTGCCAACCACTTCTTGAGGTCTGTTTTTTTTTTTATTTATCATTCACGTAGAAGGACATTGAAAAGACTAGTTGCTTAAGAGTAATAGTTAGGGATGTCTGAAAAAATCTTTTTGACTAGATATTCGCCACAGGAGATTATTTGGGGTGTGAACCCAAGCTTTGTGTGCTTCGCCCACCTATGCACATCCACCCTGAAGACATTGTGTGTGTTTGTTGGGTGCCCTGGCTATCAGGCTGGGAAGCGTCATGGGATCAATATGCTTCATCTCCCTCTGAAAAGTGAAAACAGGTCCAGTTCACTGATTTAGAGCCTCACTGGTTGGCAAACACACACACACACACACACACACACACACACACACACACACACACACACACACACACACACACACACACACACACACACACACACACACACACACACACACACACACACACACACACACACACACACACACACACACACACACACACACACACACACACACACACACACACACACACACACACACACACACACACACACACACACACACACACACACACACACGACACACCCCTCTCTATGCCCCCTGCTGTTTGGAGATAGCCCTGAAACAACCTTTCGTTTGGCCTGCTGTGAGAAGGTGGGGTGCCACCCGTTTCCGCAGAAGAGCCCATAATTACAGAAGCTGGGTGCCCTACTACTGGTGCACAAGTGAATAATAGGCACAATTGGTTGAATAAATCCCCCCTAACCGATGACACTGAGGGAAGACAGGAGAGGCAAAAGGAGTTGATGAAGTGATGTTAAGCTTAGATTGAGAGACTGTGGTTCTTCACTATTAGCTCATTTGGTGGACATCAGTCAGAGGCAAAAAAGTATTACTGTATTAGGCTTGTGTCTCTTTTCTTCTGTTATTCTAACATGTCAAATGCGAAAAATGGTGGATAAAAAATGAGTGGCAATCAGTATAAAATTTTTATTTTTTTTTATTTTCAAAATCGTTAAACACAATATTTCTCTAGTCATTAGATTCTGATTCCTTATTCTTTTAGAACTCAAATTTCTTAATAACATTTTTAAATTGTATTGTGCTGAATGTCGCCCATCATCAAGATAAAGGTTATTATGATAGACCTTTTAATCTTGTACAATATTTACTGTGCATATACAACTTTATTTTGTGTATGTATTATTTATTTACATGTTTTATGACTATTATAAGTCTCTTATGCTCACCAAGACTGCATTTATTTAATCAAAACTTTTTTTTATAACTTTTAACACACTCAAATGCTGTTCCTTATATATATATGTTCCTTTATATCCGTGGGACTCTCGTGTGGCGCTGATATCTGTCTCTCTTTAGCAATCGCGCCTGCTTCATACCACAGTCATGTTAAAAAACATGAATGATTTCACTCATCCATAAACATTATTAGATCCATTAGCATGACAGCAAGTTCCATGATTCCACTTATTCACTGCATCATCAATCTACGCCTTTGCTATTGTAAGAGGTCAGCGACCCCTAGCGGCGAAAAAACAACAACAACAACAACATATTGTAGCATGATATCAGAGTACATAATGTGTAGGAATTTTTGCCCATGCACCTCTCGTGCTCGATGAGAATGGCTCAGTTTATATCTTTTGCGATGAAGAAGAAGAAGATGAATATTAAGTGGCACCTCTTAATGAGGGCACTGATTACACACAAAGCGCATCATCAATCAACAGGAGCATTTCTGCTTTAATGGAGCCAGACAAATGCAAAAAAGGGTAAAATCAAGAGCTGCTCACCAACAGGCCTTCCAGCTTTTATTAGTCAATCTGCAATGTTAATATGAATTATTTGTGCCATTATACCATCAAAAGAGTCCTCGGCACAAGAAAAGAATGTTGATTAGCACCAAATCTGGAGACTTTCTTTGAAATGACTCCTGTCAGGAGAATCATTAATTATGCTGAGCTTCTTTCTAAAGTCAATGACCATAAACTGAGGTTACTTGTTATGTGCAGCATTGATGAATAGCATTATATAGTAACACAGTTCAGCATGATACAGAAATATGAACTTATAGTGCTGAACGTTATAAAAAATAACAGTGCATACGTTACAGCAAACTGTTTTACAGTGAAGTGTAATTTGGACAAAAACATATATAAGAGGGTCTACGATAAATAAAATGAAAAAATGTTAATCGTCTTATATGGCTTAGATTGTTTATTAAAGTAGTCATGTTTTGGGTTAAGGGAAGTCTAACTGTTTGTGTGGATAACACCACATGTTTGTGTATAAACCAGAGATTTGGATAGTTCTCGCAGGATCCCTTTTATATGAGCTATTCGATTCGATAATCCTCCAGTGCTATTATGGTATATCTAAAAGAGGTTGAAAACACTTCATTATTGCTCTGGCAACCATCTCCACGGAGAGTCAGGTCTTCACGTAGCCATGCCTATTCAGTGGATTTTATTTCAGAATAAGTAGAGCTCTGGAAGGGAGGTTCTATGGGCTTTCATACACAGCATCAGGCCTCAGAAGATAATGCCACTAATTAATGTCTATTGTAAGGAGGACTCTCTGTAACTGTTTGAATGTATTGATTCACTAATCTTAAGGTTGGGTTGGGCTTTTTGTTTATGAAGTCATAGTTCCTTACATTTTGGTAATTACTTTTGCTATGCTAAATGTGTATTCATTCACACACAAAAATGTTTACTTGAAACAAAGATGCAATGCAACTCCTGTAATAAACTCCATGGCTCCAAGATACTGAATAATACAGCTAACTATCTATTCAAAATAGAATAGCAGATCCTGTCAATGCAATGCTTA
This sequence comes from Chrosomus eos, assembly GCA_036326025.1. Lineage (NCBI taxonomy): Eukaryota > Metazoa > Chordata > Actinopteri > Cypriniformes > Leuciscidae > Chrosomus > Chrosomus eos. Next base: position 13,146,645 of record CM070832.1, on the reverse strand, counting down.
ATGTAGTAGTTCAGTTGTCACAATAGTGTGGTAAGCAACATGCATGAAGAAGGAATACTCTTTAAACGGTCTTTAACTCTTTCCAGTATTTTTTTTGCCAGTTGCCAGGCACTGCCGAAAGTTTTTAATAATTTTCTAAATATATTCATGGCCCCCAGAATATTTTGATGTATGTATATCTAAACATGCAATATATAAAAAGAAAGAACAGAGCCTCAGGTTTGAAAAATAATTTTATTTTAGCTTCATTCATTCACAATTGAATGTGGGTGAGTTTCAATTAAAACAAAATAGAACAATTTTCTCAAAAACTACTAGCAGCCCTACCGTATAACAGTGAAAACACAGAAAGCCGGATAATTCGGCGGGGAAGTGTTGTCTCATAAATTATGCAAAATTCCGTCAATTGCAGGGAATGAGTTAATAATAAACTTAAGAGTGCAGTTTTAAAAAACGATACCCTTATCATTTCCGTGTAAACTACAAAGGTCTATATGGAACGTAGTGTTTCTTTACAAAGAACTACTCACTACTCTCCTGGCTGCATGATACTGCGTTTTTAGTACAAATTAAAAGTTTGTGTACAAAAATTATATTTAGATATTAAAAAAATTAAGATTATTTATTTCTTGGTTTAACAAATGAGCGCAAAATCTGTAACTCTTCCATTGAAAAACAAGATGCTCTTTGGATCATTCTGTAATCATGCTGATAACATGATTCATCAGATTTTACACAACTTTATAACACAACATTTGTTGTCTTTGTAGTAAAAAGGGCCATATAAGAAATGACTGTACATGTTCACACATAAACTCTTATGCTGGTAACATAATTTACAATTAAAATGGCCATATTAAATAGAAAAGAATGGATTTCAGTAGTGGTCTCAGACTTTTGTATCCCACTGCAACCTTAAGCAGGATGCACTGTGAGCAGGCTATGTGTCTGTTGGACATACTCTATAACTGTAAAATATAAACATTAAATGCAGAGGTTCTCATTGATCACAACTGGTCTGATTCCCAGAAGTGAAGCCTCCCATAGGCTATACAGCTTGACATAATTTTAAACTGACAGTGCATCGATAGTAAGGTATGAGAAATGCTCTTGGCTACTGGTCAGTACATCACTGTATTGATCATTATGCTTTTTATGAGGTTCAGAGTCTCAGTGAAGAAGCAGGCTAGTCAGCCGGAACAGATACATGACCTCCACTCCCCCCTAAAATAGGTGAGGTGGAGATTAAATTAGGAAAAAAATACTGAACTGTTTTTGGAGGCCTTTGCTGCACTTCTGTTGAATTGTTCACAATAAGACCATATGTATTTATAAAATAAATTAGATGAATTTTCAGTTCATGCAGACTTTAAGGTAGAGCTAAACCTGAGGAACAATGATCTCACCCTGATAAATTAGGTAGGCTACTGTATCACATATAATGTTTCAAAAAAGTTAAAAACCTATATTTTGTATTTAGCTACAGGTGACAGGGCTCTGGCCCTCTGTGATGTCTATTACTTACTACTTACAAAATCATAATTTTAACAATATTTTATTGTATGTCTTGTTGAATATAATATAGTCTTTACATTGTGGTAAAACTACAAACCCTTTTTTAAGTGCACAAGCAAAACACCTGTACAACTTGCTGCATACAACAGCTGCAATAAAGTGAGGGTCCTTCAGAGATTATTGCAAAGACTCCCCAGGCACACTGTACTAGACCGCTTACTAGCCTATGCAAGCTTAATTTTTCTTGTCAAATTGCTCTCTTTGCTTAATGTAGGATAAGTTGTCTGCCACTAGGGGCATCAGCACTGGAGAGGTGCCATATGAGAATATATTTATGGTCATGTATGAGAAAGAGAGAAAGAGGAAAGAAAAGCATGCGTTTGAAAGTCGAATGTTAAAGTGCACATATTATTCTCATTTACAAGTTTAGATATTTTTATTTTTGGGGTTTGCTGAATAAATGTACATTATTTAATGTTTTTTTCCAGCCCGATCTCATGAAAGTGCGTATGAATACCACGAATGTTATTTCTCGTGGCATTTATACGCCAAAATCAGTTTTGGCGTATATATGATACGCAGTTTTCGCGTGCATATGATACGCACTTTATGGCGTGTAATACGCACGCTCCCCCATCCCCCCCTCCCCCTAATCCTACCCAAGGGATTTTCAGTGCGTAGCATATGCACGCCAAAACTGATTTTGGCGTATAAATGCCACGAGAAATAACATTCGTGGTATTGATACGCACTTTCATGTGACTGCGTTGTTTTTTCTCATACTGTACGTTGCTGCAGCACCTCTTTTTACCCTCTGCCTGAAACGCCGTTTTAGTTCCTGAATCTTTCAAGAAAAGCGGAGTCTGCCCTGATCGGTCAGATAAAAAAAGCACAATAGGTGCATAATATATGTTGTATTTATTGTCAATATATGCTGCACAGAGGATTTAGGCCCTTATTGACCTGTAGAGATTCACTTACAAAGTGAACATGATAACCAGTCATCTTATCAATGATTCATGGTATCCAGAGAAAATGCAACTTTTTTGTGTTGTTTGATCTCGCTTCATTTCGGAAAGCTTCATGATTGCTGCTGAAGATGTTTGTTCTAGTCTGCCCTCAGTGTCATTACAGAGTGTTACATCTCTGCCGGCGTGCCTTTGAGTGCTCTGCACTTATAGTGAACCAGTGCCTGGTTGAGATGAAGGAAATGGAGCTATTAAAAATGAATAAGAGTTCCTGGAGAAGATTCTTAAAAGATATTGTCAGTTCGGTAGCCATGAGAATTCTGGACATCATGTCTGCTTAGTGCTTCACAAAATAGTTGCCACACACACGCACACATTCTCTCTTTATTCATCACTGAAGAGGCTTCTCCAATTAAATCAAAGACCAATAATTCTTTCAGAACACTGCGTATTCATGACAGGAATAAGAAACCTATTAAAAATGTGTTAATGACTAAACTCTTGTAAATGAATGTCCTTGCTAAGTCCTCCACAGATGAATTGATATGTGCTGGAGCAAATAAATCAAACAACAGTGAAGCAATTCCCAGCAGTGACTACCATATCCCATTGTGTTTCTCACTGTGCCTGCAGTATTTGTCATTGATGACACAAGCTCATTTTTTACTTTTCGTAAAACTACTGCAATGTAGCTGCAGCATGAGAACTTTTTATTAACATGTGGCACTGTGCTTATCTCAACAAGCCATTACTCTTTCTTCATATTTGCCCGACTGCCAGTGTACAGTTAGACCAAGCCTCCTTTTTCCTCCTGACGGGAAATTAAACTCAGGGAAGGCTGAACTTTACTTGACCTCACCATCTGTCTCCATGGTGATCAATTAGTACCCTACCATGGTAACTGTGTTTCTCAGAATATGGTAGTCCAGGGCGCGATATTTTTTTTCACAGGATGGTAGGGGAAGACTCATTAATATTCATTAGGGAACTCATCCCTGATTGGTCTTAACCCCAGTGATGGGTAGGTTTAGGGGCGGGGTTAGGGGTAGGTCATCAGACCCCCAGTGACGGGTAGGTTTAGGGGCGGGGTTAGGGGGTAGGTCATCAGACCAATCAGGCATGAGTTCCCTAATGAATATTAATGAGTCTTCCCCTACCATCCTGTGAAAAAAAATATATCGCGTCCAGGGCTGATCCAGAACCATCATTTACAAATCTGTATATTTTATAGTTCAGTGTCTCATCTACTGGAGAAACTCACACCTGCTCTTGTTGTTCCTCCTACTACCAGCAAGGGATAATTGCACCATGCTAACCAACTTGGATATTGAAAAGGATACTATAATGCTGGACGAAAAATGCTGTGTTTTAGCTTCGGAAGGAAAGAATTTTTAACCCCCTTTCGAAAATGCAACTGAATGGCAGCTGAAACATAAACATGATGGCACCAAGGTACATGAGGAATTTTAAGCAAATAAAATGGGTAAATTACTTAATAATAAATTATTTAGCAAATACAGGCATTTGATCAGCTAAAGGACAAACTTTTGGCCCTCTAGTGGTTAAAAAACAAAACTGCATGCATTGTGTGGAAGAACATTGTTTTGGTAATGTTTCGACTGCATGACTGTGTGGATGAATTTATCCTGTTGCTCATAAAACATTCACTACTAGGTTTAAGAGATATAGATGGAAATGATCCCAAACTGACTAGCTGAAGAGTTACTGTAGCTACCTATGAATACACGGTACTTCCTTGAAAATAAATTCAAGCACAGCTCTACAACAACCATAATGAAATAACCCTTCACAAAAGATAATGATTGATCTCTGTTAGAGAGCTACATATGGCAATTTATCAGTTCAAAAAAAAAAAAAAAATTACCTTACTCACCTGTTGAGTAATAAAAACAGCATCTGTTGCTTTTACAACATTTTAAACCATCTCCAAAAAGCCAAACCAATGTTGATTCTTGTTTAATTATGATCTCTGTCACTGTCTCTTTTTGCCAGCATACTCTCCTCTGTTTGGCAATTTTTTTCTAAACGGGTGATTCCCTGAATTTTGAGACTCCCACACCACACATGCGTCAGAGTAGCAACTTTTTTTCATTTACGGATATGATAAGACATGCACGGTTGAGTGACGTAAAGACGCAATTTTCTGCGAAAACGAAACATAAACACTTTAAATATAAATATAAATACTTATAATAGACTTATCATAGTGAATCAGGGTAAGACAAAAACAAATTTTAGAGGAAGAATGAATGTATTGACTCATTTAAATTTTAATGTAAAAAAAGACAGTTCACATTTAAGAAGGAAAACATGTCCCCCGTTTAATATGACTATACAACAGCAACAACAACAACAACAACAATAAGAATTCAAAATATTTCTTATTTTATTTTTATATTATTACATTTTTAATAATTATTTAAATAAAAAAAGAAATATATTACTATTGCAATAATACTACTTGTACAAATACTACTGCACTGTAAAATTTAAATATTTGTATTTTATAATAATAATAACTGTTATTAATAATATTCAAAATAGTTTAATTATTTAATTATTTATTATTTACATTTTAAAAATTAAACAAATCCATAAAAAATTTTATACTGTAAAATAAAAAAGCTCAGTATTTAATAATAATAATAATTATTATTATTATTATACAAAATTATCATGTAGGAATATCCCACACATCCGACTTTGGAACAAATCAGAGAGAATGGGGAAGCCTCAGACGAAGATGACAGGTGTGTGGGCACATGGTGGACCAAGACATGATCGTGTTAAAACCAGAGATGAAACTGGAGATTTGCGGGGGAGCCTGCCAAGAACAAAGTCAATATGCCAAGAAACAGAAAACTCTGTTGACACACACACACACACACACACACACACACACACACACACACACACACAGTATCACAGTACTATCGGCAACAACAAGTTTCTCACAGGCGGCCAGCCACTGCAGTGATCAAAGGAACCTATCAAAAGACAGCGTCAAGCAGAACTGACTCCGGGATATTTAGACAATACTAATCAAATTCAAGCGCTCTGCAAATATTTCTATGCTTCTGCAGATTTGAAAACTGGTTCTGTGTGTAGTTGGATACAGTAAACCAATAGCCTACTGCTCTTAAAGTCTTTTGCATAATTCAGACTAGCGCTTTATCTTCATATCTCAAGGCTGCTTCATGCATCGGCAAACTTGGAGATAATCTCTCAATCAAAACTCTTCATTTTGCTTCATAAAGTATATTCTAACAGTGATCAGATTGGTATGAAATAAGGATCAATCAGTCAAACATTCGCTATAAAAATAGTGAGCATGAGAGCATCCATTTCTACCAGAAAGACTCAGGAGGCAAAATGACGTAACAAAGCATTAATTTATTAACAGGTCAGCAAGCAAGTATTATGTTATGAGGTTCATTTCCTGCCTTCAGATGAAGGCAGGGGTGCAGCCTACCCTTGGGAGGTGTGCAGGGACTATCCTGGTGGTGGTGGGGAGGATGGAGGGGAATATAGGCGTCACTGCGGTTATCACTCCGCCCAAGTAGCAGTGCTTCGCCTTCTGAGAATATAGTTCCCAATATTTACGGTTAAAAGATGGCTGTTTTTCATATTACCTTGTTATTTGTACACTCTGTGACAATACAAATCACAACATGTAAATAGGAAAATGTTTGCGTTATTTTGTCCTTATTGGGATTAGTATGCTAGCTCTAGCCATTTACATCCAGTCTTCGTGCTAGGCTAGCGGTGGGTGTGTCAAACGCATGATTTTTTTCCAAACCACTTCAGCGGAAATCCCGCCTGCAGCCGATTTCATTGGTTTAGGTTACAGTGACGGGTAGGTTTAGGATCAGGTTGGGTTAGGCAATCTGTACAGTGATTGACATGACAATGAAACTTTAGAATCAGCTGCAGGGCGGGATTCCGCTGAAGTGGTTTGGGAAAAAAAAAATCACGCGTGTCAAACAGTTAGAGCACGCACGGGCATGAAAAAGGTGTGTGTGGACTTATCTAACTCTGGGGGAAACGGTGAATAAGCTAAAGTCCAAAAAAAATCAGAGTGTTCCTTTAAGCAGAGTGGTGGTGAAACAGTGGGAACCAGACGATGGTGACTTGTTGAATGATGTTGCTGACTTAGCTGACGATGACGGAAGTGGATCCTCTGTGCAGGTGACAAGTGAGCACGAAGACAGGAGATCTGGATCAGGATAACGGATGGAAGATGGACAAAAGACTGGAGACTTGACGAGATGATCACAGGCAAGTAGAATGGTAAGGAGTCTGCTGTGAGCAGTGGTAACTGTGATGAGACCAGACACTGAGGTGACGGTGAAGTGTGTAGATATAGGTTGTGTTGATGAGGGAGTGCTGGTGCAGCAAGTCAGTAATCTTGTGATTGTGAATGAGTGGGGGGTCCTGGTGATTGGGTGATGATTGGGGCTGTGATGGTGTGGCTGACTCTGTGACAAAAAGACTATTGCAACTTCAGTTTCATGCCGACTTTAAAGGCCTGTATACATAGTGAAAAGTTTTCTTTTTTCTATTATCAAAAATAACAACAGAGTTTAATCCAGGACTAAGCTTAGAGTCTTGGAAACCAGTCCTAAAGTATAATTCTAGAAGGTAAAATTAATTTCATGCTAGTGGCTGTTGAAATAATGCAATAAGAGGATTCTGATTAATGCAGAACACAAGCTCATGGCAATGTTTGCACACGTGTTATAATTTAAATTGATATTAGTTTCATTCAAGCAATGGGAAATAAACACAAAGGCAGCCTTTTTCTCAGAATATCTGAAGGCAGAGGCCTGATAATGATGTATATGTTGAGAAAAGCAATAAACATGAAAGAAAAAAGTCAAGGAAAACCTTAATGAAGTTTCTAAAACATGATGGAAATGTATTCCTTTTCATACGAGTTGCTGTGAAAAAAAGAGAAGGCCATGTTTAATATTCCAGGAATGAATCTATGACTTCACACCTCTCCTTCCGCTCTGCTGAGCGCTTATTTCTTATTATGCACATCATTTTGCATCTGAATACACTGCCTTTAGTATCCTGGGGATAGGAAACGCACAGAAAACCCTCATACCCAAACTCACCAAACATCAGCTCAGAACTCACCTGGGCAGCGATACTTACATGTGCCATGGATATTTGTATAAGAAGCACTGCGAGTAATTTACTCCTTCTTAGAAACAGGAGCTTAGTATAATATGTTAAACAATTAAACGTGTGCTTGCTTTTATCTGTTAATAAAACTAATTATGAAAGCTATGATAATACCAAAATTATAGCTTCAATGCTCCGTTGCCCCTAATTTCAACATATTGGTTCAGGGTCAGCGTGGCCCTCCTTACTCATTAACTAAAATTAACTATAAAGCACCATTCAAATATGTCCTTGTAAAATATTTCACTTTTTTCATTTTTTGTCAAAATCCCCTTAACAGCTGCTGCTATGACAAAGTAGTTGCAAAACATCAGTTTTGGGCAGCGATGTAATCCATCTAGTCCTCTGGCACTCAGTTTAGACTCTAAAGCCATGTGTAGCTGTTTGTCTTTGCCTCTGCCACAGCATTCACGGTTCATTTACTGCCAATAACCGCGCACATAATCTCACCTAGCATGCACAGGGAGCGTCCCCATCGTTCTAACATGGCCATTAATGATTTTAGCATGTGACAGTGATCCATACTGGGGTAAATTTATGGATCTCACTAGGCATACTGTCTGCTTATTAATTTTATGCTGTGCTGGGGAGATAATTGCCCATTGACTGTTCATATATACCCTCTGTAGTGAGCAAAGTAAATAGCAATGCTGGGCTTAACCATCTGTATGCACGTAACTCACGGGTAATAGGTACATTCTTTAAACAAATATGATTATTATTTTTTTGTAAGCATCTATCATTCTTTTTTTGCACTGGATCTAACAGGCTTTTTCTCATATTACTTACTAGACAGCAGTGTTATTTTAACATGTATATACTATTTATTCATATTTTGAATTAGATTTTATTATGGTTTAATTTTTGTTCATTATTTTTGAAATTTTGTGCTTTTGTCATTTGTTATATAGCTTTATTTTCCACATGCAGAACACATTAGCAATGCCTTGCCGTCCTCTCACATTTTCTTCAGAAAATCATCAAATAGTTTTTAATATCTTGTTCATAATTAAATATTTGCAAATGAGTGGCAAATAAAAATTGTGATTATGGAAATGATTGTACATTTTGCTACTCTTTTTCATGGCAATGCAATAATCTTAGTCATATGGATCACGTGAACTATTATGTCAATAAAATAGAAGGTAAAGACAGCCATGTTGGATCGCAAGACTTTTTGGATGCTGGGGTCTCATGAAACAAAGCTGCCCATAATGGACCCCTAATAACATTACTGACATACCATGCACAAGCCAATTAGACATGCTAATTGCTTAAGTAAATCACTCCCTTGGATTTTATTCCCAGTGCTGTTTGCTATCACAAGCTCCTTATACATTATTAAATTACAATTCAGAATTTGAGGCTTGCCTCAGCAATACTGAAAGATATACACCGTAGGTCTGAGGTCTATATTTCATCTGAAGATGTTGAATTAAAATTGCAACTTTAACTTCAAATCCAGACCACAGTGATATAGCTGAGCTGAGCGCATTCATTCCATGTTAAGGGAAGTTCAGCCATAATAGTACAATATTCACCTTTTAAAAGACTGACATCTTACAAGATGAAGCAGTCCTGTAGATTTATTTAGTATTGCTGCAGGCTTAAGACGGACTCACTCAAAATGATCTGGGTATATGATTTCGTTTCTATCCTGCCTTTACTTTTCTCTCTATTCTTCACGCTCACTCGCTGTCTTTCTCATGAAATCAATTTTACACACATCCTGCCAGGCGATTAATTGAACTTCATGATATTTATGGTATAGCAGATTTATCCTGCATACAGTCTGTCTTTGGCTGATAAGAAGAATGGAGAGCAGGTACTTTAACAACAGCTTAGTGATACGTCAAAAATAACCTCAATGACAGCGAAAGACATGCAGCAGACTTTTAATAACATAAAAAAAGATATTTTGACATTTCATTATAATTAGCAGATTTAAAAAAAAAAATTGGTCTAACTTTGTATTAAGTGGCTTTAAGTACTATGTACTTACATCGACAAATAAGTACAATGTACTTTTTGTGTTCAGGTTGTATTGTAAAACACTTTTGCTGCTATTGAGATGTGATACTGGTAAGGGTCAGGTGTGGTGGGTCGGTTTAAGGGTGGGTTAAGGTGTAAGGGAAGGGTCAACTGTGTAATTAAAAATGTAATTACTTTAATTACAGCTGTAATTACATGCAGGTATTTTCAAAATATAAGTACAATGTAAAAACATGTATACACTTAATATAAAGTGGGACCAAATGTAATATACAAAAAATAATGCAGTGGGATTTTTTTTTTTAAATCCCAAATGGCTTCTATAAAGGACTTATTTTAAATAACAAAATAGATTCGAAAATCAATAAATATACATATACATTATATACATTAGGTTATGTATGTTAAATAGGTTATAAAGAAATGGGTGATGAATCTGGAACTTGTTCTGAAAGGTTTACTGTAATCAGTCCAGTACATTTTGATATAAAGGCAAAATAAATTGGCATATTTGAAGGTTGTAAATTGTGAATTTGTACTTTCTAAAACTTCATTAGAAATGTCATAAAAGTTTGATTAATATATATTCATATATATTCATATTTAAATATACATAAACTACTGAAATGTTCAGCATGTTATTCTTGTTAATGACTTATAAATTAAAGATGTTATAATTGTTTCCCCATTTTGCTATAATAACACCAGTGATTAATTTCTGATGTCACCCATGTTCACACAGCAGGACACCTTGGATAAATTACTCTTCATTCACTATATGTGGGTGTCTGGATCCATATGCTGCAAAAATCTGTTCATCTTTAAACGGAAAGCACCATTTTGCATAAACCAACTGCTTTTCCCCCTTTACATTCAAGGGCACGTATACACCTTTGTATCATTGCAACATTAGCGGTACTTCATGGTAAAAAAAAAAAAAAAAAAAAGAAGTTCAAGTGGATGAGTGCCAACTGTCAGAGAGGTTAATGTGGTATCTGTTCTCCTCTGTGCTCAGTGTGACAATGTGCTGATTGTAATTGCTGAGCACTAATAACAAGGAGGTGCGGCTGTGACTGTAGCACTAATTATCTCTCTGATGCAGATTAGAGAGGGAGAGGAGAGATGAAAACACGGCCCCAAGAAGCAACTTCTAAAACATTTCATACTTATAACTAGAACTCATGTATACAACACAGGTACTCCACATCTTATATATACAACACAAGAACACCAAACCACAGATGTTTATTACATGGAATACCTCAATGGAATACTTGATCCCAATAGGTCAGTACATTCAAAGTCATTGAATTGTTTACTCAACCGATTCAATAAACACTACAGAACACAGATATCTCAATACTATATTTGAATAATTATTAACAACTGTTAAATAGTAGGTTCTGTATAGTATGAATGGGTTTTGTATGAATCAAATCTGTGAGTATCATATCCACTATGTTGTCACTGTTTTGTGACCTAAGGCAAGCAGTTGCGTCACTTCACTGCCATTTACAACTTCTCTCCTGTCGTCTCTTTGGCTGTTTTATGAATGCTATGAATTCAGATATACTACTCATGAAATTTTGCCTGCTATATAGTAGTGAAGCTGGCCTATTCAAATGCAGGATCTTTATGAGTGAGTCACTGAATCATTCACTGAACCAATTGTGATGTGATCTGGGAAAACCCATCGGATGTCGCGCTGTTATGTTTTCAGTATGGTCTAAAAAAAAGGGTTGAATGTCAGTTTTTTTGTCAAATTTGGGTTTTCATGAAATTATTATTCTGTAACATTGTGTCTTTAATATCTTGGCAAAATTCACTAGTTTAGTGCAGAAAAATCGCAATTTATAGTGGCAAGCTGAAAAGACTGTGTCTTTTTCTTTAAGAACACACACGGTGGAGGTGTAAAAAAAAAAGAAGAAAGAAATGCCCATAGCTCTCCTTCTCTTAGCAATACAAAGACAGGTCACCATTCAAAATAAACCACATAACATCTAGAATAAAGGTATATCAATGCTCATTTCCCACCAGTCCTGTGTAAATTACAACGCACATTTTACTTTTTTTTTTATCCAATGTTATCGTGAGATGCGATGCGGAGCACAAGAGAACAACAGAGTCTGACGTAGCTAAACCCGCTTGCAGGAAGTGATAGTTAAAGGTTGTATCAGCAATTTCAGGCCTAAACATAAATGATCACATTCATCTAATCTTTCCTAAGGATCCGCTAGCTGCCCACCCCATAAGCATGCCGTCAAAAAAATGCGTCTCTGTAGGCAGCCTCTGAGATCTGCACACAAAAACAATTGGTTTCACCAACCACTCAAAACCAAAATATATAGTGTTCCAACTTCCAACCAATCACGGACCGGGGGTGGGTGTTGTGAGGTTTTGCGCTCGTGCAATGCTGCATGCGAGAAGTCGGAGCTGAAGAAGAAGGAAGGAGGGGCGAGCTAACTTGGTTTGTTTGGGATCTCGCCTCAAACACAAACAGAAGTGACGTCACCCACAATCGCTGATACAACCTTAACAGATATCAGATAACCATAACTTGTGCTACCAACAAAGATGAAAGAAATAAAAACTGATTTGGAAAGGGTTTAATATGGTACCAGCTTTAATATGGTATCAAAACCTGTAATAGGTAAAATTTCACGTAGTGATGGCTTTTCTCAGATCGCATCACAATTAGTTAAAAAACACTGATTCATTCAGAAACGAACGTCACTACTGTGTGTTGCTTGAAATGGTAGATTCTGCTTTGACGTTGATTGAAAGGTTTCATTTGCAGAGCAAATGTCTCTAAAAAATAAGTTACTCCATATTGACTTCTTGTTTGAGTAACTGTATAAAAGAAATAAGCAAGTTAAAGATGTGTTACTTTATGTAATCCCAGGTTTTTTGATAACAGAGTGAGGTGTTTCACCTGGATCGCTTTGTGCATGACCTTTCTATACGGAAGCTCCTATACACCACACCTTCGCCCCCACATTTATCACTCAGGTCATCCCATGTCAACATCATTAAAAAGAGATTTCTTCCAATTCCTGTGCAAGGAGGGAAGTTTGGGTGAAACTCCTCACTCTGTTATCAAAGAACTTGGGATTACGTTAAGTTACCCATTGTTCTTTTCTGACTTTGCTTGGTGTTTTACTATGGGAGATATAGTCCACTCCCAGATTAGACAACATATTACTGTTATACATAACAATTAGATTGGTTCTGACCTGATGGCTCCTTGCACCGCATGTTCTAAGAATGGCTCAGGCACATTCAATCTATAAAACCTCACAAAAGTTTGCGGTCTAGCCCAATTTGCCACTGCACAGATATCCTGAACAGAAACTCCCCTAAGTAGGGCCCATGATGTAGCCATGCCCCTAGTGGAGTGGCCCTTAAGCCCTCAAGCAGTTGAGAACCTCTGCATTTATATGCTACAGATATAGCATCTATAGTGGGACAGCCGCTGACGAGACAAAGGCTTCCCTTTGTGAGGAGTAGCCCAAGACTTAAACATCAGGTCATTCTTTCTGGAATCTGCTGTCCTCTCCCTATACACATGAAGAGCCCGTACTGGACATAACAACTTCAATCTTCGATCCTCCGGAGAAGAGAACGGAGGAGGGTGGAAAGCTGTAAGTTCTGTAATTGGACATCCATAAGCCGAGACCACCACTTTAGGAATGAAAGCAGGGTTAGGAGAAAATAAACCTTTGTGAGCCCTAGAGCAAACTGCAAACAAGACAGGCTGACAGACAGGGCTTTATAAGTTACTCACTTGGCTGTCACCATAGCTACAAACAGTGCTGTCTTAAGAGAGAGAAGCTTCAACCCTATGCATCCCCTTGGCTGTGTTGAAAAAGGCAAAAATCCATAGACAAATCCCACAAAGGGACCATCTGCCCTCAACACTAATGGCGCTTTTCCACTGCATGGTACGGCATGATTCGGTTGGGTACGGCACGCTTTGGCGCTTTTCCACTGCATGGTACGGTACGGCTACGGTATTTGAACCTGAGTCTCTGGCGTTGGAGGCGGGTGCGCTAATAAGGATGCTAAAAACAACAGCTTCTAGTGTCTCTTGAGGCCAGGAGAGTTTTACCCGCACAGCTTTTACTGGCCTACATCTGTTACACTAGGGGTTCTAGACTGTTGGGCTGGAAAGGGAGAGTTGTCTTCCTCATCATCCATGTCGAGGAGGTCAGAGTTAGCAATGCCCACTGCATCCATGTCACCAGGTCCTTCCTCCTCCTGTGCGAGAAGGTCTTCAAACATAGGAGGCTTATCCATGAATTCGGCTTCCACAATGTCCGCCCAGCTCTTGGTAGCTGGCATATGATGGGCAATGGCCATAGATTTCACGGCAGCTCCTGAAAGACATGGGTCTTGTTGATTAGCCAACGCCACTCTCAGCCTTCTTTTTAAAATTTTCACCGCCATTGACGCACAGTATGCGGGTCCACAAGTGACATTTGAACGTGTTTAGGGTCCCTACACACGATACACATTGGGTGAGGGTCCCCGCCTTGGATGGTTGCTCCACATTATGATGGACACAGGAGAGATGAATGTCAACATAAAGGCTGATGAGTGAAAAAGTAATCCCATGACTCTACACAATACATTAGTCTTAACCCTTCTAAAGGCTCCCCTTAATGGTTGAAACCTGAAGTTGACTTGACACCACTGAAGTTCCTACCGTCGTAATTTAATAAGCGGTAGTCTGAAGTCTCACTATTCTAAATTTTGTGATTTCACAAAATCAACACAATCCAATTCTCGATGATTAAATCTAATGACGGTCCATGAGTGAAATCAACAAGAATTCAGATGTGCTGAGAGAGCTTTTGTATTGAGCAAATGATTTCCTGATGGTGCCTGATCACAGGTCATCAAAGACAGAAGTGGTGTCATGAGCTTCAGTAGTGGGTCACTCCCAAAGTGATTCCCATAGTGAAACAGCGAGCGAAGTTAGAAAAAGAATCACAGCCACTCCGGATCAGCAGCACAATTTGTCAAAAAACTTTGTCAAGTGTAATTAATTACTATAGGAATTAAAATTGAAGGTAAACAAAGACAGAATGACCCCACTATACTATACTATACTATACTATACTATAAATAATAATTGTAGGGAGAGTAATATTCTACTTTGCTAGAAATTCTTATATTGACTAAATAACTAGCTACTCATGTTCCCAGTGTTATTATTTGTAGTTACGCAATCGTGAGCCCAAACTGCCATTTTGCTTAATTTTCTGGGGAACTTTGGATGAGACCATGCTGCTTCAGCTGTTCATTTAAAATAATAAAGCCATGATAACTTTTCCCCAAGCTCAGATGCTCTTTTCCACGAAGTAGGCATGTGGACAGTAGCTGAACGAGCTTCTGTTACAATGCAAATGATAGCTTTGCGTTCCACAGACACCAGATCAACCATCAATGGAAATTCATGTTTCAGAATGTACCTCATGTGAAAGCTAGTTTGAAACCGCAATTCTCACCCCTTATAGCAGCAGAGCTCATTAAAAAATCATGTGTGCTGCTTTAATTTGTAATATAAAGCTGAGAAAGGTTCCACATTACTGAGCCTCGTGACATTTATGTGGGTGTGCGGTTGGTGTTGTAGAAATCAAATTGTCCCTGGCGATGTCATTATGTGACAAGCCGAAGCTCTCAGTCCACAAGGGTCAGTTCTGTCCGTTGTCAGGGGAATACGCTCAATCTCACTCAATGAAGCTGTTCGTTCACTCGTTAAATCTAATTTAAGGACCCATAATTACGTTCTAACAGACCAGGCAGAAGAATAACTCCACACAATTGCCTAAAATAAGGCATATTTTTTTCAAGCCACATTTTTTTCTTAAACACAAGAGAATTTAGATGAGAAATAAGAAGACTACGCTCTATACAAATGGTAGAGAGTCCCATTTGGTCCATAATGTAGTTTAGGCCAATATTGACATAGATTCCTAAGTGTGTGTGTGTGTGTGTGTGTGTGTGTGTGTGTGTGTGTGTGTGTGTGTGTGTGTGTGTGTGTGTGTGTGTGTGTGTGTGTGTGTGTGTGTGTGTGTGTGTGTGTGTGATGGTGTGTGTGTGTGTGTGTGTATTTAGGAATGGTACGGTCTTCTTGTCAAGGAGGTTTCATATACGCTCAAGTCAGAGATAAAGAGTCTTTAAATCACCAATGGGAACATGCAGGTGAAACAGGATTACAACTACACTTAATACAAACAATACTGGACAGAGAACTAACTCAAACTGAGGGCTTAAATACACAGAACAAACAAAAGAGTTAATGAGACAACAGGTGAACAGGAAAATCAATCAAACACACTGGGAAACAATAGGTCAAACAGGCAAACAGCAACAAATGGGCAAAGCTACAGTAACGTCTTCAGCTAGTCGGCTTAATATCCTTTCCATCTAAACGTATCTATTATGCGTAGTAGTGAATGTTTTATGAGCAGTAGGATAAGCTTATTCATCTGCACAGTAACGGAGCCAAATTACAACCAAAACATTTTTACAAAAGTCCCTTTAAATGAAGTTTAGAAATTTATAAATGTTAATGAATCTGACAACTGGTCGGAACTGATTTTGTTCGGAAATAAACGAGGGAGAGTGCATGGAGGACAAAGGAGAGGAAGACCAAGAGCGGTGATATCTGATGAAATAAGGGCCACAATTATTGACCATGAAACATCAGGGCATCAAACTGCCCTACCTTCATTGTTGTGTGGGATAATGTGGCATTCCACTAAAGTCACAGACTGGTTCACAGCACATCCCAGGATGTCAGTATTATTCCTGCCTCCATACTCCCCTTCTTAAACCCCATAGAGGTGTTTTTCTCTGCATGGAGGTGGAAGGTTTATGACCACCATCCACATGACCAGATGACTTTACTGGAGGCAATGAATGCGGGGTGTGAAGACATTTCTCATGAAGACTGGCAGGGTTGAATTAGACATTCGATAATTTCAAAGATGCATTGCCAGATAAGACATCAGATGTGATGTTGATGAGAACTTTTGGCCTAATGCAAGAGAGAGGGAGGACTAGAACCTTCACAGGACTTTACAATAGCCGCGTTTCCACTGCCGGGCCAGGGCCGAGCCGTGCTGGTGCGTGCCAGGGCCAGTCGCGTTTCCACTGTCACTTCCGGGGCTTGAGCGGGGCTTCCTCGGGGCCAACGGCCAGGATTTCTGGCCCGTCGAATACCTTGGGCCAAAGCGGGCCAGCTCGGGCTAGAGGCGTGCTCAAGGTAAAAGGCGGAGTTTATCGGTGTTATGGAACGTTATGATCTGAAGCAAGATGCACATTTCACTGTTTTATATCGCGAAAAATAATCGCTGCTCGAAATGGAGAATCGCCTGTACTGGTCTGTGGAAGATACCAAGCTCTTCTGAGCATTTGGGCAGAAGAATGACGGCGTGTGAAGAAACGAGGACGTTATAAAATGCATCGATGCTGAACTTTTTAAGCTAAGCATTCAGCGAGCAACGCTTAAAGTTCAGGAAAAATAAACAAGTCGCGGGCGCAGTATATTGTACAAGGCGATTAAAACGCACAATGGACAAAGCGAAGCTCAGAGAAGGGACTTTCCATGGTTCGACTTGATGTACGGTGACCCAGCACCGTCCACTCGCGAGACAATCGGGACACTATTGCAGCCACGGCCGGTGAGTTAATATACACGCTATCTTCCTATTATAAATACATTCATAATACCCGCTGAAATGGGTTGGGTTGTATTGTATTTTATGACGTTTGATCCAGAAAGGCGTGTTGGGGCGGGGTTTAGGGCAGCGCTGCAGGGCTACTGGCCCGGCAGTGGAAACGCGAGCCCGGTGCTTGAGGCCCGAGGCCACGGGCTCGGCTCGGCTCGCTGTTAGCTCTGGCCCGGCCCTGGCCCGGCAGTGGAAACGCGGAGTGATTAGACTACACATGTTGTTGAGGTGTTCACTCTTTTTTTCCTGGAATTTCAGGAATTTTTTTTATTTTTTATTTTTATTTATTTACAGTATTTTCACAAATAAAGTACTATATTCAAAGAAAACAAATTATTCCGATTCATTCTTGTTACATACGTATGCTTTAGTACATTTGATAAAAATCTGTTATTCTATAATGAAATACTGTTTATTTGAAAATTCATTCAAACTTTAAAAATAAAAGTTCATAATTTATGTAATGCTCCCAGTTGCTAGTGTTTTTTAGGTCAGTGTGTTATGAGTGACATGTTTTCTGAATGAGAATTTGTTGCCAGTTATTGGTGGAACGAGCTTATTTTGAGACATGTATGAAGTGTTTTGTTGGTCTTGAGTGAGTTTGAGATTAGATTAACTGTTTGGCCAAAATTAATGTTAGTAATGCAGACTGTATAAAGAGTTTTGAAAATGTGGGGTCACACTTTATTTTAAGGCAGAGGTCTTCACTCCTGCTCCTGGAGAGCCACTGTCCTGCAAAGTTTAGTTCCAACCCTAATCAAACACACCTGAATCAGCTCATTAAGCACTTCAGAATCGCTTGAGTATTCAAAGGCAGGTGTGGTGAAGCAGGTTGGAACTAAACTCTGCAGGACAGTGGCTCTCCAGGAGCAGGAGTGAAGACCTCTGTTTTAAGGTGTCATTGTTACAGTGTAATTATATATTTAAGTACTGAGTAATAATAGTTAACTACATGTACTTACTATAGGGTTAGGGTAGGATTAGGGTTTGGTTGAGGGTTAGCTGCATGTAATTATGCATAATTTACTGTTATTACTACGGTAAGTACATGTAACATATGTAACAAGGACACCGTAAAATAAAGTGTTACCAAATGTGGTTTCAGTATTGAACAATGCTTGTTAGCAATTGAAAAAAACTAAGTCAGGTCAAGTCACCTTAATTTATAAAGCGCTTTTAACAGTATGGATTGTTTCAAAGCAGCTTTACAGTGATATTAGAAATTACCGTAACAGATTGTTTAGGCTTTTCCACAGATCTAGGACAAAGTTATTGTCCAGCTAAAGATATTGACTGATTCACTTCCGTTGCGATGATCATTAGTTATTAACTCAGGGGCCACTAACACGATACCGTTCAAACAGAAAAAAACCCTAACGCACTCTGGCCGCCCATCCACACAAAACAGTGCCTGGTGTCTCGAGAACGCACTCCCTGAAATAGATTTGAAGGTGAAAACCATTATCCGTTTTCTCTGCGCAAAACCCACGAAAACGCAGACGGCGTGCACATGCGCATCACGTGTTCAGTCGATCGGTAGGCACATCTGAATATATATGTGCCCAGGCTCAAACCTCATTAAACTACTTGTCTTGCCTTAAAAATTTATAATACATACATTTTTGTCGCGTCTGCATAGCCACGCAAACCGGAATTATCCCAACAACGTTTTATCTGTACAGAGGTAAAAGGAAGGAGGCCTTCACAGGGGAGAGACTAGTTGATACCTCAGGACTGCATTGTCATCGTGTCCAAGCGCTGGTCCTTCCTCAGATATGGATACGGCCTGGATCCGGGGGACTGCGGTAAACCTCGGGATAAACAGAGAGACTAATAGCGTAGACACCATCTTTCTTGTGATGTACCAAGTACATCAGGATTTATGGGAAGTGTTCCCGGTCCCGGCTGATCTAAACTATGCAGCCTAACATTGAATTATAGAAGTCTATAATGTGTTATGTATGCTAGGCCAAAAATATGTGCTTTTAGTCTAGATTTGAACTGACAGAGTGTGTCTGCTTCCCGAACAATGTTAGGAAAATGATTCCAAAGTTTTGGTGCTAAATAGGAAAAGGATCTACCGCCAGCAGTTGATTTTGATATTCTGAGTTTAATTAAAGAACACTCTGTTTGAAGGGGCGTGTCTGCTGTGAGAACCGGCCGCTGCTGTGATTGGCTGACATGCTTGCATATGAAATATGACATGTGAAACTCTCTCGAATACTTTCACTACAGCTGTTATATACGTTTTAACTATTACAGCTATCGAGATTAACGAATCGTGAGATGTTTTTAAAGTATTCAAATCTATTTCCATCACATAAAATATTGCTGTGATGAGCATTGAGCAAGCAGATGACAGTTTGTTGATCGCGAGACAACGCAGTTTCTCTCTCTCATGCTTTCACCAATGCAAACGATGATGTACATACAGTAAGAGCTTTGTTGTGCAGTGTAACAGCGTCAGATTTCATAACGAGTTTGGCAAGAGAGATAAACTCGCGCTTTATGGATTGTTCTTTGACCGCTTTCTGTATAGTTTATTCACTGAGAATTAGCCTATTTAACGTTAGTTATGTATGCTCGTTACTTGGAGTTTGCTTTTGTTACTGTACTAGGATCTTGCGCTGGATCTAACACAGTGTAAATTATCTTTAATAAAATCATTACTTATAATTAGAATTACTTATAGAGGGAATATAGTTGGAATTACCCCCTTCTTCAGTTTGAGACGCTGAGAGAAGCTTGATATTGTCCGTGGTTAGAAAATAAGTCCTTGGTGAAATGGGCAGAGCAAACTA
This sequence comes from Chrosomus eos, assembly GCA_036326025.1. Classification (NCBI taxonomy): domain Eukaryota; kingdom Metazoa; phylum Chordata; class Actinopteri; order Cypriniformes; family Leuciscidae; genus Chrosomus; species Chrosomus eos. The sequence continues at coordinate 13,126,419 of CM070832.1, read as the reverse complement.
ACAACTATAACAACAACGAATTAAACTGTTGGGGTATCCGATTATATATATATTGGAGGCGTGATCCCCGACTGTTGCGTCACAGTCGGTATTATGTGGAGATTCGCCTGTTTTTCAGGGGTGTTTTTTAAAAACGAGATTTAAATAAGAAGGAGAAAACAATGGTGTTTGAAACTCACTGTATGTCGTGTCCATGTACTGAACTCTTGTTATTTAACTATGCCAACATAAATTCAATTTCACATTCTAGGGCACCTTTAACCTCAGAGGTTATAAATAAAACTAAACTATTACATAAATTCAATAATATATAAGTTTATTAACATTTCTCCCTCTCCAAAGTTGCATATGTGCAAAAGGAAGTGCTGCCAATATCTTGATATTGTAAAATTCAGTGTTGATGCAAAAATGTGTGTGACAGAACTTTAGCCTACAAGTACCTACAAATACTAATGCTGTAACAAATAACTAACATAACATACTAACAAATGTGACATACTAACATGTAACATACTAACAAATACTCATGTTGTAGCCAAATGCTGACGTTTTGTACATTTTACGTCTACCTAATTGTTTTTTTTTGCTATGTCATTATGATACAACAGATCCACCATAAGAACACTGAATGTCTTGCTATATGTTTCTCATGATTCTTGTTTAGGACAAATGTTAAGTAGGACTCTGTTCATGCCTCAGGCTATATTCTGACTTCAATAGGAAAGAAACAAACTCTTCTCTCAAGCAATTATGCACAAAATGAGTGAACAAGGCCATAGATTATTTATCATAATTTACCACAAATTATTCAATCTACTACACATCAAAAACAAATAACAAAACTCCATGGGCAATAAGAAACTCCCAAGTAACTACTAACATACAAGCCATTACATCTATGGTCCTGACTCCTGCCCTTTCAGAGAGGACAAACACTCCAGCACCGCATTACAAACAGCACAAGCATTTTGCTTTGTGTATTGACAATGGGACATTTGACAGCATTGAAACTCTCCAGGACTCCTGCTTTTACAGCAATGCCTCCTCGTGTGGCGAGATGGCAAAGCTGTCATATCTTGCCAACACGCCTGAGTGCTTTGTGTTTGTATCTGCTCCAAGCAAAGAGTTACAACCAGAACAGAGAGAGTTATATTAAACAGATGTATACTTGATACATAGTTTATGGCTAGGTTGACACGGTTCCCATCGCTTCTGTTCAGTGGATGTTCTGACAAAACTATTTACAGTATTGGGAAACTGCTTTAAAACGGTAGAATTTAATTTAAAGTCGTTAAATTAACATCAATGTATATATTTTTTGAAAACACAAGTTACTTACAAAAAGTTGCTATTGAATTAAAGGGCGCAATATTGGATTACAAAGAAATATTTTTCTGGCCCAAAAATACAGTTTATTTGTATGTATTAACCCTTAAATATATACCTATGGTCTTTAAAGACCCGGGACATCATTCACTATACCCTTCTCCCATTCATTTTTTTTAAAGTTAGACATCAAACTTTTTAGTATTCCTTAAACAGTTCATTATAAACAATACAAAAAGAAAAAAATACAAAAGATATTTCAAAAGAAATTTCTTCTGTAATTGTTAGTCTAATATCAGGAGAGTATCCCGACAGAGATCCTTCTGTGTTAGATATAGATCTGGGTCGCTAAAGAGCCTAATATGTAATAATGATTAATCTTGAATGGGGTGACAGAATCAGAACTTGATCAGACAGATTTTTGCACACCACAACAAAAATAATGCTACTTTTAGCATGAGAAAAAACACCTCTGATCGAGAAAGATAATGACTTTTTGAATCAAAGTGTTTTACCTGCTTTTACATCATTCAAGGTGCAGAAAAAAATCGCCATTTTCTCGAAAGAAAAAGTGACATTAATCATGATGATTTTGTTTGGCATTAAGGCACATTGGAGAAAGTCTCTACTGCATTATTAAATGTGACTGTAATTGCTTTTGATAGAGGAAGGTTAGTCCTTGCTTTTTAACATCAACTTCACATTGTCAGAGTCAGCCGCTTCTGTCATTGTCACTGTATTAAAGATAGAGTTTTTACTGTTTAATGACTTTCTTGGTAAAAGTCAGTCAGCTAAATCCAGACATACCCTCTAATCAGAGACTGAATGCTACACAGATAGGATACATTTGAAGTCAACCCCACTTCTTTCTGCGGGTTTTGCATGTAATTATTTGAATCCATTATTTGTAATTACAGATAAAGCAGAGTGATTGACAACTCAGTTTTAAAGAAGGACGATGAAGCTTAGTGGTTAAAGATCTGGTTTAGTCAAAAGATAGTAGGTTCAAATCCCACCCAACTGTGCCCTTGAACAAGAGAATTAACTTCAGCAAGGCACTTAACTTTGAGTTGCTATGAATAATTCAACTAAATGACAAATTAGTACGGTTAGGTAAAAAAAATCAACTGATTTTCACTAAAGTGATCTTATTCACAATTTTTTAAATCACATGATCAATCTCAGTGTTTCTGCACTTTCACAGATTAATCTACAAAAGTCCTGTTTTATCTGTTTGCAATTGCAAACAAACATGTGATGAATTAATTGTGAAGAGATAACCGAGTGATGAGATACACAAGCAAATGATTCTTTTAAACTGATTCTTTTTAGTTAATTAAAAACACACAGCGTGATCAGTATAGTCTGATTCACTAACAAATGTCTCTATGTCTGTCCTTGTTTTGAATAATTCAAAAACCTCACAAAAAAAACCTCACAAAATTTCTGCACTCTTTCACAGAAGTTTATAACTTCATATGAGTCTTCATGAGTTTATAATTATAACAGTTTTACACAGGAAATGCAATTTGCTTCAGTCTGTATCCACAGGCCACAGGGGAGTTTTTGTGTTTGTTGTATTTGTTGATTAAACTACATAGTTTGGGCACTGTTGATAATTTTCAAATTGAATATAATGTCCCAAGATTCACTGTATGATTTAGAGCTGAGAAAGTTTTCTTTCATATGTGAGAGAAAAAAATGGACATTATAACAGAAATATTCCCAAATGAATCAGAATTGATTTTGGAATTGATTGGCAAAATCTGTATCCATAAACAGATCAGTAGGCCTACAATAATAATAATAATAATAAAACATCTAAGAGAACAGGGTTACAGAAAGGAGAAAAAAACAAGAATATTACATTGCTCATGCCCTACAGTTCAGCTGCAAGCCCTTTACCAAGTGTAAATGAGTCCCCAGAGTGTAAAGATCTCTAGCAGCTCTGCTTCCATTACTGTTATTAGAACTGTATGAGTACATGTTAGCTATACAGAGAAAGGACTGTGACCGAGCAATGCCTTGTTGACAATGAAATTTAAGACTAGAAAACACCTTAAAGAGACTTGCAAATTATATGGTGTATGGACTAGAAAAATCCTACAGATTTGAGAGTCTATAGAGTCCTTTTTGTGTCAGGAACATGTCTCTAGCAAAGGGCTTTTGGGCTAAATTGGTAAGCTAGTCAGTTGAGGACAGTGGATCTGCCCTTTATGGATTCTTTCCTGAATGCCTCGAAGGAATAATGCAGCATTCTGGTGATAACAAGAGGAGGTTAATGATTAAAGTGTGGTCAATTGTGCAGTCGCCATCTGTGTTTAACTAGGCATGCAGTCTCTGTTATCATTGTGAAAAATCAGTGTGTGTGTGTGTGTGTGTGTGTGTTAGACAGACTAAACGGAGATTACTGAAGGTAGGGGGCAGCAACGCTTCAGTAGATGTAAATAGTCCAATACACCTGCTTTGTTATTATACACACTGCTACACATGCACATACAGACACCCGCATACATGCTGCCAAGAGAGCTGAGCTGACACCATAAAGCCAGAGAAAAGGTTTAAACAACCACCAGTGATGCTGTTAATCACAGTCAATCTCATGTGCACCACGCTTCACAAAGCCTGAAGAACATCCAGCGTCCTCAATCCCTCGGCACCCGCAACATCTGCCTACTCCCCTCCATATAGCACTCATGAGATGAACGCAGTACATACTCCTCATCCTACTCTATAATAGCAACCTTTGCTCATTCTTCCTCAAAATGTAGAATTACTAAACCATTTGTTGAAACATCCCTTCAGCCAAGGTTGATTCATTCAGACAGTGTGCTCAGGAAAATCTCTCATTTCCATTATATCTAGTTGCAGCCAGGGCAGGACTTAGGGGGCTGGGGTCCCCCATGCAGGCTTGAGTTTATGTTTGGGCCCTACGCTACAAACATCATTATGGAGTAGCACAAATTACACAAAAATTAAAATATGGTTTGAGGGTTCCTAGAACAATTCATATGCAACATGCATAGTCAAAGTTTAGTGGTAGTCTAATATTAAATCGTCATTTAAAATACAATATAATGCAGGATGTGCTCTCTCAGTTGAGAGAAGTTCAAAACTGTAATCACAAAGAGAAAACAGTATTTTTAAATTCATTGTCATAGCTATCTGTCCTCTGTCAGATTCTTAAATTTAGTCAACAAACTCAATCAGAATGCAAAGACACAGTGTATGGCTATTATGACCAAATAAAAGGAAGTCGGTATGGCCTATCTATAAAATCCATTTTTGGATTGACACATAGGCTGTTTAGGTTTAGAAATGAATGTTTATGCAGAAATATAAAATGATTTAAATAAATGAAATAAAGTCAACTTTTTAACGGCGGCAAGTCTCCATCTTAATGAGGGAGTTGAATCCTTTATTCAACCGATTCGTTCAAAAATCGTAATTCGTTTAACCTAGCAAACGACTGTATTTATGAATGGGTAGCCTAATTGAATCATTTACTCATCTGATTCGGTCAAGAATGCAGATATTTTGAGGAACAAAACACGTGCTGCGGTTCTGCTGTTTGTTCTGTTTTCTTTGACATAGCAAAAACAGAATATCCTTAAATAAAAGTTACTTTATTGAATTGTTGTATAAATGTCACATTTGCGATCGTGCAGATGTTCGGAAAAACAGCACTCTTGCTGGTGTGATAACTCACATATCATAGGCTAGTTAGACTAAATATATAAAACGGGCGCTCATTAGGTCTAAATGTTTTTTTTTTTTATTATCATTTTGATGACATGTATGCCTATTCATATACTGTGATGGGAGTGGAGAGAGTGCTCAAAACTCTCCCGAGCACATAATTTAGTGGAAAATTAATAGAAATTATCATTCTCTGTAAAGCAATGAGACGTGAACATATGATAATTTATCAAGATTTTGGACTAAAAGCCTAATTGAAGCTGTTTAAAGTAGCCGATTGCAATGGAGCAAACCCCCTATTGGCCAGGGCCTAGGGGCTGCAGCCCAGTCAAGCCCAATGGGGCTATGGTTGCAGCCCAACATTGTTTTAGCTTAAATAAGGAGGGGGGTTACTGCGATTACTGCATAGTTTGGGCATTAATGATGATTTTTTAAATCAATATTTTTGGAATGTCCCATGTTAGGTTCCTTGTACACGTTTCTAAGAGAGTTTCTGTGGCTGATTTACACTTGCATTTGAGAAATACAATGTGTAATGGAAGGAAATTGGTATTAAATTAAAAAAGAATGCAAAATAGAAGCATTTTCCCTTGTGGTCCAAGATTGTGAAACTATCTAGATAAAATAAAAAAAGAAGAAATATTCCACAGGTGTGATATTAATTATAATGCTAATTCCTTTTATATTGAATTATACAATGATGGAAATGAAGTGACCTAAAGGATGGTGAGAAAATCCTTGGAGGTTATTATGTTACTATGCACAGTCAGAATATATATGCAGTGGGAGTCTTGAGGAAATATGCATGAACATTATAAAATTAATGAGCAGCAGGTGACCTCTTCCTGTAACAATAGAAAGAAGCCCAGCGGCCTTCAGTGAGAGCTGAGTCAATGGGAATCAAGCAGTGAAAATGAGAAGAAAGCAGGAGGATGTGCTCACAGCCTCAAGATGGGGAGCACAGAAAGGATTTTCTCCTCTCTTCTTTCACTCCTCTGACTATCCTGCTCACTAATATAGGCAAGAGCTCAGTGGTGCCTCTCAGCAAACATATCAGCTGTCTATCTCACTGTTTCTTTCCTTCATATCCAGACTCACACCTCAGGGCATGTTCAGATCGGCGTTAAAACAACCAGAAGAGAAAATGATTCCCTTATGTTGTTCTAATGTTTGTTGTTGACACCTTTGAATTCGATTTTGTCTTCTATGCAGAGAAAAATCAGTCCTGACAGGCGAATTGAACCATGATATATCTGGCTCATAATGCTAAGATGGCCGTGCATCTACAACCCCCCGCACCTCAGGGGTGTCCCGTACGCATATTCTGATTTTAGTGTTAACTTTAAAGAGCTGATAAATATGCTGGCGGCACCAAAAGACAATTTGAATTGCAAGAGACAAACCTCAACAGAGCACGTCCTGAAAACGGCAGAGATTCCATTTAAAAGATTTGACCTCGCTGAAAGTCACTGTATAATTTGCACACTGACTATTACCACTTAGGGCATTCTGGGAAATGTCATCTCAAAATACTTCCTATCCTTAACGCCTAGTGAATAGATTCTCCCTAAAAGTATGTTTTACAAATCTTTTTTGTGTTTTTAAGATGTGCTAGATGGAGTCTATATCCTGCTGAATTATGAAAAATGTTCTCCTTCAGTAATTGGCGGAGAGAAGAGTTTTATTTTACTTTCTGCTTAATGACAGCCGATGGCCTGAGGCACAAGGGAGAGAAGTTCCATTTCACAGACACCTGCAGAGACGAACATTTTGTGGCTATAAAGACACTGTGTATGAACTCCCCATCTCACCCTCTAATGAGAACAGACTTTTTTGCTGTTTTAATTGCAGACTATGTTATGCAGAATATTTTTTTCAGAAGTTCATGAATATGATATGAGGACATTTATTGATGCAGGAACACTTTTAGCTCTTGCAAAATAAGCTGAATTTGTAAAGCAATCAAGCATTTTTGGAGGAAAATCTGAACAGGTTGTACAAAAACCGTCAGTGCAAATGAAACGCCAAATGGTCTGGCAAGTAGATTCCAGTTAGTTGCAAATTTAAAAGTGAAAATTAAAAACATTATGCAGTACAGTTTCTTTTTTCCAATGAAACAAAACAAAATGTTTACAAACTTATTTAATTCTGTTCTACTTGTTGCCATAGAATATACAGTTAAAATGTTTGGAGTCTGTAAGCTTTTGTAATGTTTTTGAAGGAAGCTCTTGCTTACCAAGGCTGCATTTATTTAATCAATAATATAAAGGAAAACAAAACAATAATATTGTGAAATATTATTACAATTCAAAATATCTGTTTTCTATTTGAATATATTTTAAAATGTATATTCCTGTGATCAAAGTGATCATTTCTCCTGGTTTCAGAGTCCCATCCTTCAGAAATCATTCTAATATGGTGATTTCAAGAAACATTTCTTATCATAAATGTGGGAAATGATTGTGCTGCTTAAATGTTTCCCTTGAAAAAATATCAGCAGCAATTCAAATTGTCTTTGAGAACAGTGACCATTAAGGTCACATCCCTGACCATGAGTTCATTTATTATCATCAACAGCAGTTAGAGTGGCTGTGCTGCGTTCCAGTGGAGGTACAGTAAAAAGGATCTGACACTGAATTAATGCCCCAATGAATTATCCTGAAGCAGGTTTATGAAGTATTATACTCCTCTAGCTTGTGCATGTACATCTCAGTGGCAAAGACAAAGATTCAGTTCCAGGATGGGAACCCTCCACCCCTTAAAGGGTACCTATTATGGCATTTAAAATGTTCCTAATAATGTTCTGGGAGTCCCCAACAACAGTTTTACATGCATGCAATGACAAAACAGCGCAGTCTCATCCCAAGAAGTCATATACTGACGTCTTGGGACGTCTTTTGACCATACGTCAATATCCGCCTTTTTAGGGTACCCTTAAACGTCGGTTAGATGACGTTATCGGATCCTAACTCTACCCCAGACCTAAACCTACCCCTAAACCTACCCCGTCACTTACTGACGTTTAAGGTAAAGCGTCAGTTGTATGACGTCCCAGGATCGTCATTTACCGACGTTTAAGGGTACCCAAAAAAAAAATGACATCGGAGACCTAGAAGCTGCTGAGCGTAACTCTCACTCTCTCACACACACACGCACGCACACACACACACACACACACACACACACACACACACACACACACACACACACACACACACACACACACACACACACACACACACACACACACACACACACACACACACACACACACACACACACACACACACACATAAAAGCAACAATTATTAACAGTACTTACAGGTTGTGATTCGGAGGAGGAAGCTGATCCAAATAAACTTGGTATTGAACGTTCCTTCAGTATCAGGCGACTCGCGAATACACCATAATCCACACAACATTTGTGTTTGTGAAGCGATCGTCATTAAAATAACGCGAACACAGCTCAAGGTGGCTATACTTGTGTGGTATAGTTGTAAATATAAACTCTAGCAACTGAGTCTTCACATGCTTGTCCCTGGGCAGTGAAAAAAAAAGTTTGCTTTTGATTCGCACTTAAGAACAGAGTCTCGTCGACATGTTGTTGTCAGGTTTCTCTGTCTGCTCGGCGCGCGCACTGAGTGGGCGTGTCGAATTCAAATAACTTGTACAAGTGACGTACGAAAGTGCATCGTTCGTCTATCGATTCATATCAGCGACTCAGAGTCGACTGTTACTTTTGAGAGACAATAACTTGAACTTTCATATTTAAAACTTTGCAGGATGTTTTTGTTCACTTAGATCTATGTTACACACTACATGAAAGGTAATTTTCAAAATTCCATGATAGGTACCCTTTAACTTAAAATGTCAAGTTGTCAATACTTAAAGGGTACCTATTATGGCATTTAAAATGTTCCTAATAATGTTCTGGGAGTCCCCAACAACAGTTTTACATGCATGCAATGACAAAAAACACTTTTGTTGTCTTATAATATGCATTTATTTTTACCTGATTTGCTCACCAACTCCCATATGAATCGTTTAGCGAGTCATTTTTCCAAACCCCGCCTTTGCGTGACGCTAATCTGCGGTGATATGTTAGACACCCAGCCGACGGGGTGTCATTGGTTGTTGCGCTAGATCTTACCCAGATACAACAGTGCTATTTTCTGATTGGCTAACAACACCAGACAAACAACACCAGAGGAGACCAGGGTTGCCAGGTCTGCACAACAAAACCAGCCCAATTGCTCATCAAACTAACCCAATCACGGCCAAAAATATTCAAATAGCGTTCCCGGGTGTTTCCTCAATAACAATCATGTTCCAGTGGATAAAACAATCGCGTCAACCAGCGTGCACTACACAAACAACCCGCGGAAACAGTGCAGGCATACGGACCTGGCAACACTGGAGGAGACGCGCTTGAATCCTGCCGGTTCCACAGTGAGTGAGTTTTGGGCACTGCGGCATATTAAATATATTACAAATAGTTTTTCAGCGTGAGAAATACAATGTGTGGCCGGAGAGCGTGACAAAAGACCGAAATGAGTGACTGTCACGCTCAATGCGTGATGCGTGACACTCGAGAGCCCTGTGACAACTCCATTATCAACGACAAACACTTCACATATTTCAATACAATTGACATTGAAGACCTAAGTTAGCTGCTAGAAGCTGCGCTGTGCCTGTGCGTACACAACACACAAAATAATTATAGAACATGATACAAACATAAAAGCAACAGCCTACTTACAGATTGTGATTCGGAGAAGGAAGCTGATCCGAATAAACTCGGTACTGAACCTCCCTCCTTCAGTATCAGCCGGCTCGCAAATTCATACTTTATAGAATTTAGGTTTGTGAAGCAATCATCTTCAAAATGACGCGAACACAGAACAAGTTCGGGCTATAATACTTCTGTGGTATAGTTATGAACTGTAGCCACTGTCTTCAAATGCTCCTCACTGGGCAGATGAAAAAAGTTTGCTTTTGCGTCGCACTTCAAAACACAGCAGCGTCTCGTCGACATGATGTTTTCCCTGGTGTCTCCTAATGCAATGAGTGAGCGTATCTTATTCAAATAACTTGTACAAGTGACGTACGAAAGTGCATCGTTCGTCTATCGATTCATATCAACGACTCAGAGTCGACTCTTACTTTTGAGAGATAATAACTTTGTATACGGTGAACTTTCATATTTAAAACTTTGCAGGATATTTTCGTTCACTTAGATCTATGTTACACACTACATGAAAGGTAATTTTCAAAATTCCATGATAGGTACCCTTTAAAATCTGCCATAATTGTAAGAACTTTTTGGAACAACTTTTTCCAACATTTGGAAAAATCTTATTACAGACTTCATTGCAATGGAATACACATCTCCCCTTCATAATTACGCATCTGAAACTGACCTCTGCCGTCCAACACTTTCTGACCTCTTACAGCTATGAATCCTTTCTCTGTTTTCAACTCCGACTCCTCCCACCTTCTTAACCAACCCACGAATATTAATGCATTTTAGCTGTTTGAACTTGCTTATGTCATCATTAGGGCCCAAGCCCAAAGGGCGAAGGCCCTATTGTTTTCCTAAGGATTATTTATTATTATTAGGGCCCAAGCCCAAAGGGCGAAGGCCCTATTGTTTTCCTAAGGATTATTTATAATTCTTCTTCTTCTTCTTCTAATTATTTTTTTACTACCTTTTGGACACTTTTGGAGGCCTTAACATGCTCAAAAACTCCTGAAACTTTGCACACATGTCAGAACCCGCGGCCATCAGGGCCGGGCTGAAGATGGTACCCGGGCGTGGCAGGGGGGCTCGACAGCGCCCCCTGGAACGGGGTCGGAAAACATGGTCCATAAATCAAACACGCTTGCATGTAATAATATGAAACTCGGTACACATGTAGATCTCATCGTTTCATATATACTTCGCACTCTAACTTTTTACCCCAGCCCAACAGGAAGTCGGCTATTTAGGCTTGTTTGGAAAACGCATGCAAAGGAATGTGAAACACTCCTCCTAGAGAATTCAAACACACGGCACGAAACTCGGTCAGCGTGAAGTCAAGACATTGAGGATGAAAGTTTGCGAGGGGATTTTTGATATCTCGAACGGTTTGGGCGTGGCGAGGAAACGAAATTATGGCGAGAAACGTGAAACGGGAAGTGTGTGATAACTACGGCATACATTAACTAATCTTGATGAAACTTCAGCAGTGTGTTCGTTGTAAGAGCCCGATCACATGGATGTGACTATTGTGAGTCAAAGTTATAGCGCCACCAACTGGCAGCAGGAAGTGTGTCACTTTCAAAATGCTTTGAAATCACCCTCTTATTTTTACCCGATTTGCTTCAAACTTCATCTGTATAATGTAAATACACGGCAGATGAAGACCTGTGAATGGATTCTTGATATCTTTGAAACTGTTGCTGTGGCAATCCATCAAACTTTAATATTCTTTTTGGATGCTTTTGAGACTCTTAGCATGCCTGAAATTGCTTAAAATTGCATGAAACTCGACAGACAGATCATATTTATTAGCCAGGTGACATGTGCATAGTTTCAGAAATGGGCGTGGTGCAGGGACTCAGTAGCGCCACCTTTTGACAAAAGTGGGCGGGTTAGTTTCATCTAGAGTTACAAAAATCTGTATTTATATAGTTCTCCTCCAGCCAGACAACTTTCTAATTTACAGTCATTAGCAATAACCAAGAGGAAGTCAGATATTTTGGTTTGAATATGGTCATTTCTCTCTGAGCCTACGTCTCTGTGACTGCTCTCTGTGTGTGTGTGTCTGTGAGTGTGGGGAGGGGGAGGGGGAGTGGGGCTATGTGCCTGCTCTCTGTGTGTGTGTGTCTGTGAGTGTGGGGAGGGGAGGGGGAGTGGGGCTAGATTAACCATTTCACTGCTGTGTGGTTTGGCCTTCATTAAAAAAGGAAATAAATGTCTTAAGCCTTGTATTTTTTAAATACGTTTTTTTAATAAAGTAAAGGCATATAACAGACATGCTGCATTTAAATTTTTTTAATAAAACATTGTTTTTTATGTTTTTCAAGCCATTTGATTTATGAGGACTTTTGAAATGTCCTCATAAACCACCCATAAGTTGTAATACCAGTGTAATACACGTCATTATACAAATTTGTGTCCTCATAAATCACATAAACCAACCCACACAAACCAACCCACACACATACACACACACACACACACACACACACACACACACACACACAACCAAATTGACGGTGGGTGGCAATGGTATATTTAAAAGTGCATAATTGTAATATCGGCAAGGCACCCCTAGTCCAGTCTTATTAAATGTATGCTTCATCTTTCATTTTAATTTGTAAATTTGATCAATAAATTCAATTATTTAGAATAATAAGATACTATATGGCTGTTACCCTAGGTAGGGCTGATCAAATTACATCATTTACATTGAAAAATAACAATGCATTAAAAGATGTTATGAGATTGTTTTAAATATGAGTCAATTAAAAATCGTTGGAAAGAATGATACTTTTAAACATAACACTGAACCGTCACTAGGTGTCGCCAGGCTACCGTCTTAATGAGCGAGTCATTGATTCATTCGTTCAAACGATTCGTTCGAACGACTGAGTCATTCATGAATGAGACAGGTATGGATTGGTCATTGAATCTAGGGTTTGCGATGTCTACCAATTTGGCATCAGACGATGTGTACAGTGAAACATCGCGATGGACGATGATATCGGGAGGAGGGGCGGGGCTAACGTTTTAATTTTTCACTTAAGCAATAAGCCCCGCAAAGCCGTGTTTTACAGTGGATTTAGAACAGCTAAGGGGCGTAGGCACAACGCGGAGATATTTTCCTCTACATCTCATCAGCCATTTTGATTTCGGCACGCTCTGAGTCTGCAGCAGCTGACCACTAGGAGCGAATGTACATGATGTACAATGTACACGTGACAGAGCAGCCAGATCCAGACTGTGCTTTCGCGCTGTGGCTGGCGCTGAGCCAGAGACAGACGCGTTCAGTGCTTGTCATATTATATCACAACTATTCAGTGTTTTTAATTAGGGCCCAAGCCCAAAGGGCGAAGGCCCTATTGTTTTCCTAAGGATTATTTATTATTATTATTATTATTATTATTATTATTTTTTTACTACCTTTTGGACACTTTTGGAGGCCTTAACATGCTCAAAAACTCTTGAAACTTTGCACACGGCTCAGAACCCGCGGCCATCAGGGCCGGGCTAAAGATGGTACCCGGGCGTGGCAGGGGGGCTCGACAGCGCCCCCTGGAACGGGGTCCGAAAACATGGTCCATAAATCAAACACGCTTGCATGTAATAATATGAAACTCGGTACACATGTAGATCTCATCGTTTCATATATACTTCGCACTCTTACTTTTTACCCCAGCCGCACAGGAAGTGGGCTATTTAGGGTTGTTGGTAAAACACACCGCTATGGAATGTGAAGTACTCCTCCTAGAGAATTCAAACGCACGGCACGAAACTCGGTCAGCATGAAGTCAAGACATTGAGGATGAAAGTTTGCGAGGGGATTTTTGATATCTCGAACGGTTTGGCCGTGGCGAGGAAACAAAATTATGGCGAGAAACGTAAAACAGGAAGTGTGTCATAACTTCAGCATACATTAACTGATCTTGATGAAACTTCAACAGTGTGTTCGCTGTAAGAGCCCGATCACATGGATGTGACAATTGTGAGTCAAAGTTATAGCGCCACCAACTGGCAGCAGGAAGTGTGTCACTTTCAAAATGCTTTTAAATCACCCTCTTATTTTTACCCGATTTGCTTCAAACTTCATCTGTATAATGTAAATACACGGCAGATGAAGACCTGTGAATGGATTCTTGATATCTTTGAAACTGTTGCCGTGGCAACGCATCAAACTTTACCATTCTTTTAGAATCTCTTCGGGTAAGTTTAAACTCAAAATCATAAATAGGGCTATACTGCCCTCTTGTGTTGTTCCTGTGTTATTGATACTTAGGAAAAGGGAGCCTTCAGTTTGTTACTCTTAAGAAAATGGAACCTTAAAATAATGAAACTAATTACTTTTAATGAAAGTCAATTAAAAAAAAAGACTTTTGAAAGGAAGTTATTTTTCGTAATTCGAGTAGGTCATAAATTTAAATCATATTGGTCATAAAAAGGTCTTAAAAGGTCTTAAATTTGACTGACTAAACCCTGCAGAAACCCTGTATGAAAGTAGAAATTAACTAAAAAACGTTCGCTCTGTTCTGCTCACTCCTCGCGTTGGACGCGCACTGTTATGAAGGCCTGTTGTGCAGCCGTGAGCTTTTTTAGTTTAATTTTAAAATAAAAAAAAGGGTATTGCTTGAATTTATTTTACAAAAACATGTGCTATATTTCAGATCAATATATTTGTTTTCCTTAAAATTATTCTCATCTGAATTACAAATAATTTATTTCTGTATAACATAATACTATAGCGGAACGAAACTCAATTGAACCGCGCGCGCCTCACGGACTGTTTATCCGCTCGGCTCAAAGTCCAAACGGCAGCGCGGGCTCAGCAGACGCGTTCTTTTACTGTCTATGGTTAACTCTGATCAGTCTCGATCACGAGATCCAGTGAGAAGCACTTGAATTCAGCGAAGAACACAAATGTCTCAGTGATTTAAACCAGTTTAAAGGCAGATGAAACAGCGCTGAGGAACAGGAGAAACACTGTGCGCAACTATACAGTCAGAAAGATTTTCCATCTACAAATTCCCATCATTTACCATGGTTTTACTGTAACGTTAGCCTAGTAATATTAACTGCACCATGAAATGTGGGATATACATATTGAATTGTATTATATTATTAATGTAGACAATGTATTAAAGGACTAATGGAATATAATTACAGTATTTATGTATTTAGGCTATAGCCTACTGTTTTTCATACATTTCATAAAGATACGTGCCATCAACGTCAGGCAACACAAACCTCTTTCAAGACTTGAAACAATATCCCCCATTAGCACATGCAGAAACTAAGAAATTAGTTTTGAAATAAAGATATTATTTTTGTTAAGGAAAAATTACAAATGTTTGAATGTTCTACCTCAGATTTGTGAAATGTTCTCCTGTTTGGCAAGTGTTTGTCATGATATGTTCTGACAGTAAAGAGTAGTTTAAAACCACAATTAACGCTCTGGTTTCTACAACTTTCAGTTAGAAACAAAAATCTGCCTTTAAAGTTGAAAGAAAAAAAGATTTGACATTTATGGTCATAATTATCGATATTGACTGATATATTATCGTGATAATTGTTAAGTGTTGTTCCTGTGTTATTGATACTTAGGAAAAGGGAGCCTTCAGTTTGTTACTCTTAAGAAAATGGAACCTTTAAATAATGAAACTAATTACTTTTAATGAAAGTCAATAAAAAAAAGACTTTTGAAAGGAAGTTATTTTTCGTAATTCGAGTAGGTCATAAATTTAAATCATATTGGTCATAAAAAGGTCTTAAAAGGTCTTAAATTTGACTGACTAAACCCTGTAGAAACCCTGTATGAAAGTAGAAATTAACTAAAAAACGTTCGCTCTGTTCTGCTCACTCCTCGCGTTGGACGCGCACTGTTATGAAGGCCTGTGCAGCCGTGAGCTTTTTTAGTTTAATTTTAAAATTAAAAAAGGGGTATTGCTTGAATTTATTTTACAAAAACATGTGCTATATTTCAGATCAATATATTTGTTTTCCTTAAAATTATTCTCATCTGAATTACAAATAATTTATTTCTGTATAACATATGACTAAAAACCCATTTGATGTTTCTTTTCTTTTTTAATCAATAACTTAAAAATAAACAGATTAGTGCTCTGTTTGAGGTCAAGAAATTAAATCCAATGCAATATGATGAATGTTTAAAAGATGGCACCGACAGACTGTTTTAAACAGGTTGGATAAATATTTCTTGCTTTTAAAGGGATAGTTCACTTTGGAATTAATTTTTGATATGTTTTAGCTTACCTCAAGGGCATCCAAGATGTAGGTGTCTTTGTGGCCGCAGTATTTTCAATTTTGATATTTTTAGGTCAACCCGTTCTTGTCTGTCAGTCATATAATGCAGGCAATAGGGAACCACCTTAAAAAGCATACACAGAGAAGTCCAAATTAAACATGATTTAATGACTCGTAAACGTAAGTACACATTGTTGACCTAAGACACGAAACGAGTGGTTTTTGTGAGAAAACGAACAGTATTTATATAGTTTTTACCTCTTGTAAACACAGCCACGTCCAAGTGATCTGAGATCGCGAGCGCTTCGGTCTTTTCCGGAAAGCACCGGAAGTGAAACCTCGCGCGTGTACGTCACTCATACAATTGTTTTATTTTTTTATTTTTTTGTAATTGTTTTCATTTACGACGGTTTAAACATCCCGGATAAGCGCAAATTAGTACCCTTTTAATTAGCAGTCTTACCTACAATCTCTGTTCTGTGTAAACAATGAGTGACGTACACGCGCAAGGTTTCACTTCCGGTGCTTTCCGGAAAAGACCGAAGCGCTCGCGATCTCAGATCACTTGGACGTGGCTGTGTTTACAAGAGGTAAAAACTATATAAATACTGTTCGTTTTCTCACAAAAACCACTCGTTTCGTGTCTTAGGTCATCAATGTGTACTTACGTTTACGAGTCATTAAATCATGTTTAATTCGGACTTCTCTGTGTATGCTTTTTAAGGTGGTTCCCTATTGCCTGCATTATATGACTGACAGACAAGAACGGGTTGACCTAAAAATATCAAAATTGAAAATACTGCGGCCACAAAGACACCTACATCTTGGATGCCCTTGAGGTAAGCTAAAACATATCAAAAATTAATTTCAAAGTGAACTATCCCTTTTAAACAGTGTGTGTGTGTGTGTGTGTGTGTGTGTGTGTGTGTGTGTGTGTGTGTGTGTGTGTGTGTGTGTGTGTGTGTGTGTGTGTGTGTGTGTGTGTGTGTGTGTGTGTGTGTGTGAGAGAGAGAGATTGTCTGTTACAGTGACAATAGTTTAACCCTTTAAGGCCTTGTCTTTTTGGATATATATCTTTTTTTTATTAAAAAGAAAATGTGCATACAACCCATATATTTTAAATGCATTGTTTGCTTTAAATTAAATTAAGATTGTATGTTTGGTAATTGAACCTAAATAAATGTAAAATTAATGTGCTATATTTCAGATCAATATATTTGTTTTCCTTCATTTTAATCAACACTAACTTTATTCTCATCTGAATTATAAATAACTTATTTCTGTATAAAATAAAAAATCCCGAATAATCCAGACCAACCAGAGCGCACTATTTCTACAACATCATCAGTGCTGAAGCGGAACTACCAGAGCCGTTCGGCAGATAGCGAGCAGATATTTTGTGTCACTAAAGGCACCAGGGTGGCGGTGCCACCGGCTTTATATATATATATATATATATATATATATATATATATATATATATATATATATATATATATATATATATATATATAAATATAGCTGCGAGCAGCGATGAAGGGCCAAAGCCGGCGGTACCGCCACCCTGGTGCACCAGGGTTGCGGTGCCACCGGCTTGGGCCCGTAATCGCTGCTCGCAGCTATATTTATTATTATTATTATTATGATTATTATTTTTTTACTACCTTTTGGACACTTTTGGAGGCCTTAACATGCTCAAAAACTCCTGAAACTTTGCACACATGTCAGAACCCAGAAGATGGTACCCGGGCGTGGCAGGGGGGCTCGACAGCGCCCCCTGGAACGGGGTCCGTAAACATGGTCCATAAATAAAAAACGCTTGCATGAAATAATATGAAACTCGGTACACATGTAGATCTCATCGTTTCATATATACTTCGCACTCTAACTTTTTACCCCAGCCCAACAGGAAGTCAGCTATTAAGGGTTGTTTGGAAAACGCATGCAATGGAATGTGAAGTACTCCTCCTAGAGAATTCAAACACACGGCACGAAACTCGGTCAGCGTGAAGTCCAGACATTGAGGATGAAAGTTTGCGAGGGGATTTTTGATATCTCGAACGGTTTGGCCGTGGCGAGGAAACGAAATTATGGCGAGAAACGTGAAACGGGAAGTGTGTCATAACTACTGCATACATTAACTGATCTTGATGAAACTTCAGCAGTGTGTTCGTTGTAAGAGCCCGATCACATGGATGTGACTATTGTGAGTCAAAGTTATAGCGCCACCAACTGGCAGCAGGAAGTGTGTCACTTTCAAAATGCTTTGAAATCACCCTCTTATTTTTACCCGATTTGCTTCAAACTTCATCTGTATAATGTAAATACACGGCAGATGAAGACCTGTGAATGGATTCTTGATATCTTTGAAACTGTTGCTGTGGCAATCCATCAAACTTTAATATTCTTTTTGGATGCTTTTGAGACTCTTAGCATGCCTGAAATTGCTTAAAATTGCATGAAACTCGACAGACAGATCACATTTATTAGCCAGGTGACATGTGCATAGTTTCAGAAACGGGCGTGGTGCAGGGACTCAGTAGCGCCACCTTTTGACAAAAGTGGGGGGGTTAGTTTCATCTAGAGTTACAAAAATCTGTATTTATATAGTTCTCCTCCAGCCAGACAACTTTCTAATTTACAGTCATTAGCAATAACCAAGAGGAAGTCAGATATTTTGGTTTGAATATGGTCATTTCTCTCTGAGCCTACGTCTCTGTGACTGCTCTCTGTGTGTGTGTGTCTGTGAGTGTGGGAAGGGGGAGGGGGAGTGGGGCTATGTGCCTGCTCTCTGTGTGTGTGTCTGTGAGTGTGGGAAGGGGGAGGGGGAGTGGGGCTATGTGCCTGCTCTCTGTGTGTGTGTCTGTGAGTGTGGGAAGGGGGAGGGGGAGTGGGGCTATATTAACCATTTCACTGCTGTGTGGTTTGGCCTTCATTAAAAAGAAAATAAATGTCTTAAGCCTTGTATTTTTTAAATATGTTTTTTTAATAAAGGCATATAACAGACATGCTGCATTTAAATTTTTTTAATAAAACATTGTTTTTTATGTTTTTCAAGCCATTTGATTTATGAGGACTTTTGAAATGTCCTCATAAACCACCCATAAGTTGTAATACCAGTGTAATACGCATGCCATTATACAAATTTGTGTCCTCATAAATCACATAAACCAACCCACACACACATCAAATTGACGGTGGGTGGCAATAGTATATTTAAAAGACTTAATGTGTGTGTGTGTGTGTGTAGAGAGAGAGAGAGAGAGAGAGAGAGAGAGAGAGAGAGAGAGAGAGAGAGAGAGAGAGAGAGAGAGGAGAGGAGAGAGAGAGAGAGAGACAGAGAGCATAATTTTTTTTTTTTTTTTTTTTTCATGTGCTTGTCTGTAATTTTCTGAGAAAAAAGTTGCTTGTCCGGATTTATTTATTTATTTATTTATTTATTTATTTATTTATTCTGAAGCAATATTC
Organism: Chrosomus eos; assembly: GCA_036326025.1. Classification (NCBI taxonomy): domain Eukaryota; kingdom Metazoa; phylum Chordata; class Actinopteri; order Cypriniformes; family Leuciscidae; genus Chrosomus; species Chrosomus eos. Next base: position 13,106,924 of record CM070832.1, on the reverse strand, counting down.
TCATCAGTGTTCAATCAGCTTTGATATTTAAATCGGCATATTGTAATATCTGCATTGAATGTTGTGGATATTGACTAAGAATATTGAATATTATGTATGTTATCAATCACCCTAAATGCAATACGGTGTTAGTTATATATCTTAAAGTGCGATACTGTCGCATAATAGTGTCCCATGAAGGGCATCCCCTCCCCCAATATTATTAAATGTCCTATTAGTGTCTTATTATTCTAAATAATTGAATTTATTGATCAAATTTAGGAATTTAAAATGAAAGATGAAGCATAGGCTACTGTTACCCTAGGTAGGGCTGATCAAATTAAATCATTTACACTGAAAAATTACAATTGCATAAAATAATGTTATGAAATTGATTTAAATGTACAAATAAGAAACAGTGGAAAGAAGTATACTAGGCTACTTATAAACATAACACTAAATTGCCAATAGGTGGCGGCAGGCGGCCGTATTAATGAGTGAGTCATTAATTCATTCATTCAAACGATTCGTTTAAACGGTTGATTCATTCAAGAATGAGACAGATGTTTAGGAATGGCTCATTGAATCTTTGACTCAACCGAACCGATTCGGGTCAAAATGCTGAATCATTCAGTAATGAAAACAATGAGTGTTCCTGTGAGATGCGCCGTGGTTCTGCTGTGATTTTTGTTTGGAACTATTTTCGCTGCTGGAACAGAAGAAAAACAGCCAATATTACATCTAAAATGTAAGTGACTACATTTTAACTGTTTATTGAACTGTTGTACTGTTGTAGGAAATCAATGTCACATTTTGATATGGTATTCAGGAAAAACAATTGAGGCTGCTTAACAAATATGTTAAAATATAGAAACTCCACATTTAGATTTTTAGAGGCAGTTACAGTATGTTGTTAACTGAGTGTGTGTGTGTGTGTGTGTGCTGCGCTCATATAGATTTCTCCTCGAGAGGCTGCGCGAGCGTCAACAGCGCAACCTATTTATTATCCACAATCGATCGCAACAACATACAATAAATGTAATAAAATCAGAATCATTCTCTCGGTTTAGTGATTCCCTAGTTATGTATTTTGTTTGTTATTGATGTTCTAATCAGGCTACTTGACTTGTCCGTTCGGGCAAGTAAAATTCTCTTTAATTTGTCCTTCAAAAATCCATTTGTCCCGGACAAGCGGACAAGTTAGACGGGCTCTGGAAATACGAAGTCTCTATTTTCATGCTACTAGTACTTATTTTTTAGATATTAGTATCTATTCCATTAAGTACTAGTACTTATTCATTAACGACTAGTGCTTATTCTGTTTAGAATATTCAAAGTGCTTATTCAATTTGTATGCTTATTTATATTTTCAGAGCAGAAAATTCGATTTTTCTGCTTATTAAATATTGCATCTAAAATGTAAGTGACTTGACGTGTGTGTGTGTGTGTGTGTGTGTGTGTGTGTGTGTGTGTGTGTGAGAGAGAGAGAGAGATTGTGTCTGTTACAGTGACAAGAGTTTTTAAGCCTTGTCTTTTTGTATATATATATATATATATATATATATATATATATATATATATATATATATGTATATATATTTTTTTTAATGTGCATACAACCCATGTATTTTAAATGTATTGTTTGCTTTAAATTAAATTAAGATTGTATGTTTGGTAATTGAACCTAAATAAATGTAAAATGAATGTGCTATATTTCAGATCAATATATTTGTTTTCCTTCATTTTAATCAACACTAACTTTATTCTCATCTGAATTATAAATAACTTATTTCTGTATAAAATAATAAATCCTGAATAATCCAGACCAACCAGAGCACACTATTTCTACAACATCAGTGCTGAAGCGGGACTACCAGAGCCGTTCGGCAGATAGCGAGCAGATATTTTGTGTCACGTCGTGCACAATAACCCTAAGGCACCAGGGTGGCCACCGGCTTTATATAATATATATATATATATATATATATATATATATATATATATATATATAATATATATATATATATATATATATATATATATATATATATATATATATATATATATATATATAAATATAGCTGCGAGCAGCGATGAAGGGCCAAAGCCGGCGGTACCGCCACCCTGGTGCACCAGGGTTGCGGTGCCACCGGCTTGGGCCCGTAATCGCTGCTCGCAGCTATATTTATATATATATATATTTGTTATTACTATCTTCACTGTTATTGTTATGATTACTATTTTCACTTTTATCTTTTCATTGTTGTAATTGCTGTTGTTGCTGTCTTTTGCTCTCACCATTGCGGTCACCACTGCCATCATCATTATCATTTATTAATAATATATTATTATTATATATTATTTTAATCATCAATATTGCCATTGTCAATGCTGTATTGGAATTAAATGTCATTATCATCACTACTGCAATAATTCCCCCCTTATCTCTTCATGGGTTTTTAATGCACCACAACATAGAATGAAAAAAAAAAAAAAAAAAAAAAAACGAATAATAGGATAAATAAAAGGAATATGTATATATGGAAAACCTCACAAACACCAGGGCAGGCAAGACAGACGAGAAGTGGTTTCAACGGGACAGCATCTCTGTCCCAATTTGAGACACTCTCGCACTGTACTCCCTCTTTTAATGCACCTTAGACATTGCACATAACACACAAAAAAAAAAAAAAAAAAAATTTTAGGAAATGATAGGGACTGATGAGATGTGGGGGAAGGTTATCTTATATTATCTTATCATCTTATTATATTATCATCTTTTATTTTATACAGCATTGACAATGGCAATTGTTACATAGGAGGAAGGATGGAAATAAAAATCGACCAACACAATATTGGCAATATGGTGGTAGTGGGGAGTGGGGTGGTGATGGTAATGACAATGGTAATAAATAATAAATGGTTACTTTGTTTACGCATACACACACATACACATACCCACACTCTCACACCCGCTCACATACACACTTAGATCAAACAATTATACCACTTTTATGTCACTTCTGGAATTATGGATTTACAAGATTGCTCACTACTGTACTATGTTGGTTTGTATGTATGTCTGACTGTTAAAAAAAAAAAAAAACTAAAAATAAAAAAAATAATTGTAAGAACTATTTATAATAACAACAATGTGTTATCTCGATTTCCTTGGTGCATTACCCAGTTTGGTAACACTTTATAATAACGGCACACTACTAATTATTAGTTAAGCATTAAACAGTTAGTTAATCATTTATAAAGCATCACTAGACATTAATAAGCAGTTTATAAATGCTTTATTCTTGATTTATAAGCATAACTACAATGTGTTTAATAATTGTTTTTTTCATATTTTATTAATGATCAATGTATCAATTTCTAAACAAAGTATTGCATTATTTACAAACCAGTTATTTAGGAGTTGTCAGTGATCCATAATAACACTTAGAAAGTGTAAGTAAATGATTAATAAACTATTTAAATGTACATTCATACATCTTATTATTAAGACATAATAGTTACTTAGTGTGTAAATAAATGCTTTATTAACCTGTATTTCTACTGTAATATATGGTTAATTCAGGTAGTTATAAAGCATTTAGTAGTGGTCAGTTAACTATTTCTATCACAATCACTATCGTCACATTGACAATTATAGTTCGGATTGGCGGTATGGTTCTATTCTGGGCTTCCTGCGCATCCATGCAGCCTAACATCGATAAGAGCAGGGAGAGCAGCAATAACCCTCTTAGTGTAAACAGAACATAACCAACATGAATATATTGCAGATATCAATAATTCAAGATTTTAAAGTACAACATAAATCGAGAATTTATTCTGATTCAAAGGGCACTCAGAAGGCCAAATCCTGACTGCACGAGAGGAGGAGCTGGGGATGGAGGAGGGTAATTGACTTATGGCTAAGCCACGCCCCCTCCACTCACTCGGACAAACAATCAACATTCGGTGACAGGCGCTATGGCAGCTGTCACAGCAGGAGACATTTCACAGGAGGCAATTGATGATTTTTGGAGACAGAAAGATTATATAGATATATATATTTTGGTAGAAAGTTGTCTAAAATATTGTGCTTTAATATGTAATTAATGGTTCATGATCAAATTAAATATGTACAGGTCTAAGTTGCATCCGTTTCCAGGACAAGTCTTTTTACCATCTTTACCAAGAGTATCTCTCCGTTAGTTTGGTGCTACAGTTACATGAATCATTCAGCACAACATTGCTAACATTTGTTATCTTGGTTATTTACAGATACATTAATGAAGCTAAGTGAAATTATGTACAACGCAGCTAAGCTAACGTTACGTTAGAGATGTAAAAGATAAAGTTCAAATACGTTGTTGACTTATCTTAAAACAGATGTAGACATCCTTGTTTAATTTATCCATGTTTAGTTAGTGTTGTGGTCTAGCATAACTTAATCCAGACACTTATCTCGGTTGAGATGTGGTTTGGGAAAGTGTAAAAAATACACGCCGTCGCCCAGCCTATCGGGATATCTAGTGTGTAAGAGTTGCATGTACTCCATGTACACCGTTTGACCATTTTAAACTTAAAATGACAAGAAAAAAACATATAAAAACGAATGAAAACCGACTAGCAATGCATTTCAATGGACGAGGAAGCAGAGAATGTCTGAGTGTATGGGACAGCTATGCGCACAGTGATTGGCTCATCGCGTTTGGGGGCGTGACTTAGCCATAGGTCAATTAGCTCCTGAGAAACGCGATAACTGCTGATTATATTGAAGGACGCGGGCGTCGTATTCCTATTGGTAGAAGTTCATAAGCTGATGTGAGCTCAATTTTTGTGAGCTCATCTAAAGTAAGGACTATTTATGCCTTGTAAAGCATTTATAAAGGAGATTTAAATGCTCATTTATCTTCAAAACAGAAAAAGGATACAAACACAACAGTGATACAGAACATAGGAATATTTAACCGAGCCTTTCAATCTCATTTGTAAATGCTTTACAAGGCTTAAAAAGTCCTCACTTTGTAGTGTACATGAGGATGTATGCCATGGAAGGCAAAATGCTCGTTCTCTTAAACTATACACTGTTAAAAAAAGTTAGTGCCTTACATTTTTAAGTAATCAACTTGGATGTTTAAGTCATTTCAACTTAAATTACATTAAAAATATCTTTAAAAATGAGTAGATGTATAACTTTTTTTTTAAATTGCTTAACTTTTTTTGGTGAGTTAAAGCAATGTAAAAACATGTTGTCATAACCCAGCAAGCAATTTTGCATTTAAAAGAAGTTTAACAGGCGTCCAAACATAGCCCTGATGTCTAACAAGGAAAAATTTGAGCTGTCAGTGAAAATTTTATAGACGTCTAAACCATAGATCACGAATAGACCAGTCATCAATCATGTCAAATAAATTAAACCAAACACCTTGTTAAACTAATCACTGTTGACTTTGCTTATACATGATGGAATATCATACATCTCAAGTTATTTCGGCAAAAACGTAATTTAACCAAAGTCAAGGTTATTTTGGCTAGAAGTGGGTTACTCATAGCCGGACTATTACATATGGGGTCTATAGATGGTGAAATGTCGGCAATTGCTTGCTGGGAACTTATTGATCATATAATTTTTTTTACAATGTACTGACATGCGCTGAACACATACACAAAAAAACACTCACCAAAATAATCAACAAACTGATTGTTCTTAGTAGAAGTGCAAGCACATCTGACACCTACTAAACATGACAACAAAATCACAAACAGCATTGTAAGTACTTGGTCAAACATACAACCATATTAATTATTCATCTCCCAGTGCATGCTGTAAAGAGTGGATGGGAGTGGGACTAGTCATTTATCCAGTGTAGAACTAACAAAAATGCATTCATCCAAATCATATGCTATGCTTTTTTATTTGACTTAAAAAGCAGAGTATATCCTAATAGAAAAGCTTTTTGTTGTATTCCTGAAAGTTGTACTTTTCTAGAGCTCCATATAAGTAAACAAAACACGATCAAGTAAAAATTTTGTTGTTTTTTTCCAACATGATTTACGTGATCTAGGAATGATTTTTTACAGCGTGGCATACTACTGAGCATGTATGATGATCGACTCTTAGAAGTAGCAACAACAAGGTTGATTGATCCCCAGAGGAATTCTGGTAATTATAAAACACAGAGATGACTCGCGTTAATTAACAATCCAATTACGCTTCCTTACATCTGATTTCTTTCACCCACATTGTAGACTAATCTTCCAATCTCAAATTCTTTCTCATTTAAATCATGTCATCTTGTAACGATGTGTAATCAGTGTGATAATACACGGGCCAGCCAATTAATATGCTTCAGTATTATTACTTCTCAGCTTTCGAAACCCCCTTACGCAGACATACCCTCTGATTACATAAGCTCTGTTAGTAAACTCAGATGAAAGATAAGGCTTTTAGCAGGCTATGTGAGATAACCAACTAAACTTAACTGAAACAGGACTTCCCTCACCTCGCATCTCTTCCGCTCTCCCTCCCATCCTTTCTCCTTTATCTTTCTCTCTTTTCTTATCAAACACACGAAGTCTGCAGCAGCGGACGAGGAACATCGTCTGCGTGCGCGCGCGCGCCAACTGACCTGTGTTCTTGAGCGTGTGTGTTATGTGTGTGTGTGCAGTGCGCGCACACGTGTGCCTCTCTCAGTGATGTGAGAAATCAAGAGGGACGCATCTCTTAAGCCTCCTGAGGTGGGATTTCAATTTGACGCAAAACGTCGCGCGCATCTTCGCTCTCACATACTCTCCTTGCATGTTTGTGAGTGCGCGCGTGTGTGCGCGTGAGCGTGTCCGCTCGCTGCAGCTCCGGCGTTGGGCAAACCCTCTCACTGCTGCACTTCAGCCAATGTGGAACAACTCGTCCGCCTCGCATGGCTCCCTAAGAAGCGGATATGCCCCAGTGCCACGGGAGACTGACGCCTTCACTGTCTTCCTCTCCTCCGCAAATGGTTCTCTTGGGGTGAGTGTGCCCTCCGTCCAGCTCCGTTTTCACATCAAGGGCTAGAGCAGGAAGGTTTGTTGCAATGTGCTTCGTTGAAATAAGGCTGGCTGACGGTTACTTACTGTACTGGTTCTAATTGACTGAGTGAGCTTGGTTTCGATTACACTTCATCTGTGTCTGTGCCACAAACTGGAGGATGATAATTTATTTAACTTTTTTATGTCCCCTGGAGACGATTGAGCTTGTGAGGTTTGAGATTTATGTGATTTGTTTGAGCTATTTTATATAGTTGGTTCTGTCATGCTAAAGTCGGATGTTTAGTTCCAGTGTTGCTACCGCCTAAAATATTGTATGTTATAAGCCACGTCATAATAATTTTGAATGCTACAATAACAGTAGGTGTAAAAAGCAATTTGATGAATGTTTGATTGTCCTTCGTGGATGAGGTTTTTTTCTCTCCCACGCCTCAGCAGGTTTTTGCGATTGGTTGCTGTAATTTTTTTCTCTTATGAATAAGGTGTATCTTCAGTTAAAGTTATTTATTTTAATTGTGCATACTTGTTTAAAACCTGTTTGTCACTATTGGGTTGTTAAATAAGCATTTATTGGAAGCTATTTTTTAGACTTGACAAGTAATCATTTAGAGAACTTTTATGTGAGGTATAAACCTGTCAGCAAAACATGAGAGGATGTGCCTTTGAATGATGGCATCCTTACCATATGATATTGTGCTACATTTTTTTGTGTTGGTGTGTGTGTGTTGGTTTGGTTGTGTGGTGTGTAGAGAGAGAGAGATTTCCACTTGGACCACCCTGTATGATAAAATGACACTTGCTATCTTCACTGTGATTCAGAATCTCATTTTCTTCAGATATGAACTTTTTGTCGTTTATACACATGCCAGAATGGAAAATTCTCCAGCGTAGGCTATTACTTTTTACCCATTTTGAGTAAATATATTTTCATCATTCTTTTATTATTTTTTCCTTGCAGGAAGATTAGATCCTGATTTTTTTTTTATACAGATTTACCTTTTGAGACTTCTCCCTTAGGTCGGAAACCAGACTGAGTGAGGTATATTACATCCTTCCATCTCATTTTAGTATACCATTTTCATCCACGGTCTTTCCCAACTCTGCACAAGTCTTAGGCCTCTATTTGAACAGAGGATGAATGCTTTTTGTCACGCTCCAAAGCATCTTTACTCTCTTTTTCTTATTTTTTGCTCCTTCTTCAGTTTTTGTTCACTTCTGTAAGTCATGACTGATGATGGCCCCTTTGAAATAAGCCTTTGAGTTTAAATTCTATAAATGTGTGAACAAAGGAAAGATAGTTTAAAGGATAAATTACAGTATTTAATTTTTTTTTCAGCACACCTAATCTCATTAATGATTTTCATGGCAACATGTAGAGTGTATTAAACCTTTCTTTCAGCCCTTTCACTAATGACGTCGTAGTCCACTGTAGAGGACATGTGTGTCAAAATACAGTGGGCTTTAGTTTTTGTACGATTTTGAAACATTTAAAACAAAAAAAAGTTAGGCTATTATGTAAAATTAGTTAAAAAATATTTAAGAATCTGTTCTATTTCTAGGTCACTAAAATATAAGAACATTTGAGAAAATTTACAGACAACTCAAGATGCTCTTTAGATCATTCTTAAATCATGCTGAAGAACATGATCTTCAGGTTTTACACAGACTTGTGGAGTTCAGTAAAGCAGAGTCAGTAAAGCAAAATGTCAATTTTTTTTAATCCCACCTAAATGTAAAAAAAATGTAATTAGAAAAATGCTAAATAGAAGATTTTGTGAATTCAGAACCTCAAAGTATAACATTTTGAATAAAAATTGTGAATGATTAATTTTTAAAAAACTTTTTTACTTGTGATTCATACACCAAAAGGGTTAATTTTTTTTCTTTCTGTCATACACCAACCACTTACTATGGTTTAATGACACCCAAGTGTACATCACAAATCCAAAAGGGGATTCCTCCATTTTCAGTCACTTTAATACTTTAGCTTGTTAGTGGGATTAGTGCCACATTTCTCATTTACAGCCCCGCACACAGAGCTATGGTAATAGCAGTCATTTGATCCCACTGCACTCCTTACATGGCTTGCTGATAAGTCTGTAAATCCAGTGTTACAAACTAGTGCACTTTCTCTGTACCAGCCAGTGTCCAAAGGTTGTTTAGAGAAAATGGTGATTTTTGGCCTGTTCCACCTTTTGACCTTCTCAGCTGAATGCAAAAAGAAAAATCAGGAATTTCATAATTTGTTTGATGGTTCATTTTAGTAAATAATATTTAAATTAACCATTTTTTAAAACAGAATTTCCCCCAAAATCTAAATGTTTACAGCAGCTGTGTTTTTCTCCCACTTACAAAAAATGCAACATTCCATAACAATAACATCATTTCAATCATGAGAACTCTCTCGGAGAGAATTATTTAACCAGTATTTATTGGAATGGTGCAATGAATGGCTTATGAGATCTGGTGCTGCTGAGCATGTACAGTACAATAATTTTTTCAGCTTAGTTAAATAATAAAGGACATGCTGCTGCAAGAATATTTTAAAACCCCCCATAGCAAATCTCTATGTGGTGCTGGGGAGGAGGAGGGGGTAAACAGAAGTTTTTATAATCGTGCAGCAGAAATATATCAAATAGATCAAACATATATATGGTTAGGTGGATTAGGAAGTACGTCTGGTTGGCCAATGCCACGGCGTTAGATAAAAAAATCAGTGGTCCGTTAGAGTTTCATGACTGAACCATGCATATAGATGCTTTTTGCAGCATGATGAGAAGACAATCAAATACTCCCACTGGATTTTTACACAAAATTGTGGTGTTGACTGCATTTGTCAATCTAAAAAGTTATTTTAAGCGAAAAAAGATCAAACTTTTCACAAGAAATATAAGTTTATTAGTAACTATATATGTATATCATACTAATACTTTTCTGAAGGTTAAACATCTCTTTTTCACTTTCACTTCACTGACAGTTTTTAAGAGTGTCACAAATTAGGATTTGTACCCTGGTTTTTGGAAAGTGCCATATATGTTAGACAGCAGTGTGAGGACTTTTGGCCTCCCAGCGAGCAACCTTCCAGTGACTCATAACTTTTCACTGTACCGCAGTGTTAGTGCTTTCGGGATTCAGACTGTGCAGCCATGTGGTGACAACGGAAGGCAACGGCAGCTCAGGAAAATCATTAATTGTTTTTCACGTTAAGGTTTGGTGCTACAAGCAGGGCTCAAAGCCCTTTGCAGAATAAAAGACAGAGATTACAGCGCTCCCAATATTAATGACTGTTGCACCACATGCAGTTTGGGATTATGATAAAGGGAGGAGGGGGAGAGGATAAAAAGGAAAACATTGGACTGGCTGAGGATATTGTATTATCTGTGTGCTTTTGGAACAAGCGATACATTTATAAATAGCAAACACACCAAGGTTTTCCAAAGGAGACAAATACATTGCTGAAAGTCCATTTACAGGTTCTTTTTGAATGAAGTTAATAACTCATGTTCATGTTTTTTTTTAAGGCTGAATTGTAAAGGGAAGATCTGACAAATCAGCACAGAGACAGGTCAGCTTTCATTTTCAACGTGAACCCCAATGCTAGCTAATCAACGGTCATGCGTCACAAAAAATACGTCACATTTTGACGTCTGTGACATTTCGAACAATATTTTATTACAAAGTGGTCAAGCCTTTTTTCAAAGGGACCTAATGAAATATGTCAGTTTAGTGTGTTATCAAAAGAGCAACAGACAAGGACGGCTCAAGACCTCGGCGTGATGCAGAAGGACAGTCAGTCAGGCGCTGTTTTATCTATGGCAGACAGGGCCTGATTTATGCATAGGCATTCTAGGCACGTGCCTATGCTCGCACGTTTCCTCAATTACGATGAGGAGAAATAATATATATTTTAAAATTATTATTATTATAACTATTATTTCACTATAAATGGAAAAAATGGTTTTAGTCTAGCATTTGTCGTCGAGTCATAGTCAACACTGTGTTAAAAAGCCTGTGCGTAGCTGTAGCTAAAACATGAGATTTTGGACAAATTACATAAAAACTGAGCACCCATGTGAGTTTACTTTCGCCCATGAGACACCAATTATTTAGTAATTGGTACTCATGTCACCACTGATGTGGTGATTTTTGGATCACACTTTAGGTGTTGTTATGAGTACATCAGAGTACCAATTTCCCCCTCTCTTAGTTTGGGGCACCAGTCAAGGACTTTTACCTTGGCAGTATGGGAATACTCCCAACAGAAGTCTGTTCAATCATTTAGAATTAATGTAAAGTGGAGGGAGTTGGTCAGCTGAATATATCTGAAAGATTGGTGAGATATTTTGAACTTGTAGAGCCTCTTCTGCATTATCAACACAAGTAAGACACAAGTGTAATGAAATAAAATTTCATTAACAAAAGATAAACAAAGAATAACTAACACAATAATAAATGAATGCCATGAATGAATAAAGTGCATATGACGCATAAAATACAAGTGATTAAGTTTGGTGTGGCTATGGCAGAGTTTCTCTAAAACATAAGGTGAAGAACCTTATTTTGCATCAAACAAATAAACAAAAGTCTGTTTGTTATTAGCTAACATCAGCTATATTACCTCTAATAAAAATCAGAAAATTATTTACTGATAATATACAACAATACCAAGGTCACTGGAAAGAGATTTGGTAAAGTGGTATTTACGTTCCACGTGGTCGAGTGAGCAGTCCGATGGCGTTGACTTGTTCCACTGGTTGTGCTGCGTGACAATGCACTGGGGAAATGAGCCGGAATCCATTTCAACAGCTCTGTGGGATGCTGATCTCCTGGAGCACCAAAGGGTCCTAAAATCTGGAACACTCAGATGAGGCCCTGAGGTAGGTGCAAAAGGTCCTTAACAATTTGGAACACGCAGACGAAGGAACCTTGAAGTGAAGGTTTGCTCCCTTGAGCTTAAACCTTGTTGCAAATGTCTGTTTGTCTTTGTCTTTTGCCTCTCTGGGCCAGACACTCATAACTTGTCAGTCCTCTTTTGTCTCTCTGGCATGGAGACTTGGAACGTGCTGCATCTGTTATTGTCTCGCTGGACGAAGACTCTGAACGTAGTGTTTGTTAATGTCTCTTTCCTTACAGATGGGAGGCTCAGAACGTGATCATATCTGTTGCTGTCTCACAAGTTGTAGACCCAGATTATGGAATTTATTGTCTCTCTGGACGAACCGGTGTATCTGTTATGTCTCGCCCGATGGGAAACTCAGAACTTGGTTGATCTGTTTCTGTCTCACCTTCGCAAACCCGAGACTCAGAACAAGAAGTGTCTGTTAAAGGGTGCATTTATCCCTTTCCGATGAGGAGATTGCAATTTGGCGCTTCTCCGTTCCAGTGCTGTGATTGCCTGCTGACATCAGAGGGGGCACACACAGTGTGGCCCACCCTTCTTTCCCCTGTGGAACTCATTTGCATAAAGCATATACAGTTAGAAGACTTTAAAATGTCTTTTAAAGTTTTACCAATGCATTTCTCCCTTTCCAAACCACCAGCAGAATACTTTTGGCAATATTCTAAACAAATAGAGTCCAAACAAGATGAGAAAAGAATTAACTGCCATGCATTCATTCATTTGTTCATTAAAGGAAAACTCCGGTCAATTTTAACATTGAGCTATTTTTTTTGTAAATTTGGAGTGCTGTCAGTACAGAGAACAATGACAAAAATCGATGTTTCCTACACCGTGTTATCCTCTTTTTAAAATTTACACCCTGTTGACTTAAACGGGGCAAGTTTTAAACCTGCTTTTAACCTCTTAACATCCTTGATGTGCATTTTAAGTGAACAGCCATGTGAGTGGTTTTATTCAGAGTGAACACGGTGAATCTGACTGCAGTAGATGTGAAAGATATGAATAAAAATTATGTTTATTCAGCCAGCGCACATACCTGTATTTTCTTCCTGTTTTCAGTCGAAGTCCACAGTAGCCGATTGTCGAGTTCACGCGCGCGCGATCAATGGGAACTAGATAGCTAAGGATTGCGCACGCAAACTCGACAATAAACTACTATGGACTTCGACCGACCATATATCTTTGAGTAAGTATGACATGGATGTGTAGTTTACATCAGTTTTAAGGTTTCAAAACATAGTTGTGAATGGATTTGGATGGATCATTGTGGTCTCTATTTGTTTCAATCACTGCTGCTGCATCCGGAGGTCCTGAGGAATTATGATGACAGTCACAGGGCAAAATCGTAGGAATTAGTCTCTAGATGGGTGAAAGGGGGAAAAAATGTATGTGGGTCAATGAGAAGTCTTGTCGTTCCTGGGCTTGGTACCAGAGGCCTTCTTTTTGCCCTCTAAGAGGTGGCTGGCTGTTGTCATAGCATCTTTATCTGATGGTGTTTGATAGTTATTTTGTGTTAGGCCCACCAAGATTCAATCAAAATGTGGCAAACTTTTTTCCACTGTTATGAACAGAGAGGAGCCCTGCCATAAAACTGGGCCCTGTAATGTGCTGTTCACCACAATAGCTATAATAAACGTTATAACCTGTAAGTTGATGAAAACGTAATGAGATACAACATCTACCAGGATACCAGCATCGTAATGTGGACAAGACTTGTATTTCTGATATTCACTGTTCAAAAACCTTATTTAAGCTTAATTTTGGTAAATTGTTAATAATATAATGACACATGCAAGTGTCTGATCATATAAAGCTGCAATATCATCACAAATCCTCTCTCTCTCTCTCTCTCTCTCTCTCTCAGACTTCTTGGTGGGTTGAAAGCTTGCTGGTAGTTGGTTGATTGCTTCGCTCACAGGCGCCATCATAGAAATAAAAAAGGAAGACAGAAAATCAAGTCGTCAAATCAGCTCAGTTCAAACTGATGGTTTGAACAAGGCGTGATATTAGAAATACCATCACTAAAATATTCCTGCATTCTCCACCATAATACGTTCAAATTCACATTTAGCAGTCTGACAGAGATTCGTGGCTAGATAATCATTATAACAAAAACACAACCATTGTATAATATGAATTATATTTTAATATAAAATAGTTTAATATTTTATTTTAATATTATATGCCTACAAAGTGTATATATATATATATATATATATTTCTCTTACGAGAGTATCTCTCGTACTGCGTAATTTCTTACGCTATGGGGAAACACTCTTTCCTCGAGATATTGAAGCCAAAAATTATCCTTAATTTTTAATCATGCAAAACGCTTTTGCAGCAGCAAGCAGACAAGGGCGAGACAGCTCGCGCGCCCATTGGCTGCCTTGCTGGAAAAGCTGCAGCCTATCGAGTGAGGCACTGCGTGACGTAATGACGAATGGGGGCGCTTCGCGCCCATTTCGTCATGTCCCGCCAGTAAAGGCGTGGTCTCGCCCTATAATACCCTCGATAGCTGTATTTCCTCTGATTTTTCATTCTTCACGCGAAGCTCACGCATCGCGGGATCCAGAGTGAGAAGCCGCGCCGTTGACTTGTAGCCTTCTCAGCGGGACGTGCCATCTTCTGAAGTCGCTGGCCCAGCCGCCTTCAACTGCCGTACCTGCTGCGCTTTCCGGCGTACTATATCCTTTTACTCTGCTAAGTGTGTGTGTGTTTGCTTACGTGACGCAACACCCATTTCTACTGTTCTAAAAGAGCTGCGTCTTTTTAAAGATGCCTTCCTGTGGTTCTTGCCGAGCCCCACTCAGCGACGAGGACCGCCACGTCATCTGCGTGTCCTGCCTGGGTGAGGATCACGCGGCCACCGCGCTCGCTGACGGCGGATGCCATCATTGTGAACGCTTGCCTATGGTGACTCTGCGGACTCGCCTAGCTTCGTTCTCCGAGCCCGCATCCCAGCCCGCCGTGATGCCGCGCCGGAAGAAGCGCCGCGCCCTGCGCGCCCGAGCTATTTCCAGCCCGCCAAAGCTCGCCGGTTCGCTCGCCAGCTTCGCCGGCTTCGCTCGAGTCGCTCCCAGACGGACAGCGGCCGCCGTCTGCCGCCGCGTCCGCACTTGAGCTCGACAAACTTACCGGAGACGGCATTGAAACTGAGCCGATGCGTCCGCTCTCTCAAGCCGTGGATTACATCGGCCTGAATGGTGAGATACATCTGTGGCTAACGCTATCCGAGATGACGGAAGCTGAGCGCTCCGTGTTCCTCGACGTTCTCGCTCTGCTGGACGCCGCCCCCCTCAGCGCGGGCCCCGGCCGAGGATTGAGATAAGCCCGAGGTCTCAAGGCCTTCCTAGTCTCTCTAGGAAAGCGACGGTGTTCAGTTCCCGCTGCGGCCGGATTTTCACCAAAACTTCTCGCTCGTTCAGTTCCAAGCTATGTGACTGTTCCAGTGTATTTCGCAGTGAGCAAGCTGGTTCCACAGCCCGCTTGCCTGCGCACAAAGGCCGTCGTTTCGGCTAACTAGCAGCGCCGCCAGGCCCGAGATCAAACACCGCGCTCTCGCTCTGCTGGACGCCGCCCCCCTCAGCGCGGGCCCCGGCCGAGGATTGAGGTAAAGCCCGAGGTCTCAAGGCCTTCCTAGTCTCTCTAGGAAAGTGACGGTGTTCAGATCCCGCTGCGGCCGGATTTCCACCAAAACTTCTCGCTCGTTCAGTTCCATGCGTTGTGACTGTCCCAGTGTATTTCGCAGTGAAGCAGCCGGTGTCTCAGCCCGCTTGCCTGCGCACAAAAGCCGTTTCTATGGCTACCCAGATAAATCCAATAAAGAGTGCATTTTCTGGTGTTCCGGCCACAGCCGATGGTGTTACGAGTGTTGTAAGAATGCCCACGTCCCAGTGCCCATTCCCACACCCAGACACAGCCCGCCACGGTGCAGGGCTAGCACAAATAAAACCAACTCATGTTGGTTGTGCAGAAAATGTAGTGAACGCGCCCATACAATGCCCGCTTACACTACACGATGCGTGTCCCTTGGTTTCTGTAAAAACGAAACTAACACACATTTAGTCGGCGCGAGCCGACAGTGTTCTCAGTGCAGTAAATGTGCCCGCTGTTTTCGCATTTCCTCACTGACACGCCGAATCCCACGGGATTCACCCCCGCTCGCTTTCTATGCACAACCCGTCACAGAGAAGCTGAGCGCGGCCAGGCTGCCCGCTGTGATTAGCGCGCACCTCGCACGCTGTGAACACAGCGTTGATTCAGTCGGCGCGAGCCGAGTGTTCTCCGTGCAGAAAATGTGCCCGCTGTCTCGCGCCCGCATTTCTCACAGACACTCCGAATCTCACGGGATTCGCCCCCGCTCGTCTTCTCTGCACAACCCGTCACAGAGAGGCTGAGCGCGGCCAGGCTGCCGGCTGTGATCAGCGCGCCCCCCGCCTCGAACGCTGTAAACACGGTGCTGTGTTCCCAGTACACAGGGGCTCTCGAGCCGCCGTCCTGCCGCGGCCAGAGCCCAGATTTCATTCTACCCCTAGCTATTCACGCAGATGCGTGGTCAAGGCTTCCCGGGGTATCAGAATGGGTGTTGAACACTATGACGAGAGGCTGTTCGCTACAGTTCGCTCGACGCCCCCGCCGTTATACGGCGCGAGTCGAAACTACGGTTTATAGCGAAGTGTTTCATCTATTTCGAGCCGAGATAGCGAAACTACTGAGAAAAGGGGCTATAGAACCTCTATCTCAGGGCGAAGGGGGCTTATACAGCAGATATTTTCTGGTACCGAAAAAAGATGGTGGGCTCAGACCCATTCTAGATCTGCGACTGCTGAACAGAACGCTCGGGAAGCGCCAGTTCAGAATGCTTACGACCAGGAAAATCCTCGCGCAAGTGCGCCAAGGAGACTGGTTCATGTCAATAGATCTGAAAGACGCCTATTTTCAAATACAAATAGCGTCCCATCACAGGCGATTCTTGAGATTCGCCTTCGAGGGCCAGGCATATCAATACACAGTCCTGCCGTTCGGCCTGTCCATAGCACCCCGTACGTTCACGTAGTGCATGGACGCGGCCCTCGCCCCCCTGAAACTTCGGGGCATGCGAGTTTTGAACTACTCGGACGATTGGCTGATTCTATCTCGTTCACGAACGGAGCTCATAGAACACAGGGCCGCATTACTCGAGCACCTCGAGGAGCTGGGCCTTACAGTCAATTGGGCGAAAAGCTCACTGCTCCCCAGTCGGAGAATTTCCTTTCTGGGAACAGTGATAGACTCGCTATCCATGACAGCACGCCTGTCACCGGAGCGCGGATTGAATATTCAGCACGTCGCGAGATCCTTCCGCCACGGCTCTATAGTCCCGCTCAGAAGGTTTCAGAAAATGCTGGGTCTGATGGCCTCAGCAGCCTCCGTACTCCAGTTGGGCCTGCTCCGCATGCGCCCACTGCAGCTATGGCTAAAAGCACGAGTTCCCCCAGGGCGTGGACCGCGGGTCTATTTCGCCTCAGGGTCGACCTTCAGTGCGTTTTCAGCTCTGAAACCGTGGAAAGTGACCGACTGGTATCAGTCAGGTGTGAGTCTGGGGATCGCCTCGGGTGTGAAGGTGGTGTCTACGGACGCCTCCACATCGGGGCGGGGAGCGCTGCTCGAGGGCAGACCGCTAGCTGGCCTATGGTCAGTACGGGAGAAGCTCCTTCACATAAACTGCTTGGAATTAATAGCAGTCGACAAAGAGCTAAGGCGCTTCTGTCCCCAGATAATAGGCCACCACGTATTGGTCCGGTCGGACAACATGTCAGTGGTGGCGTACATAAATCGCCAGGGCGGCGTCAGGTCCCGAAACCTTTACAGGCTGACGGAACGCCTCCTGGTCTGGGCTCAGCACAACCTGCTCTCGCTGAGAGCGGCGCATGTGCCTGGTCACCTAAATGTGGGGCCAGACAGGCTGTCCAGAAACAACGTCCCAGCAGGAGAATGGTCTCTGCACCCGCAGACGATCCAGCTGCTGTGGGATACGTTTGGCAAAGCGCAGGTGGACCCGTTCGCGTCCCAAGAAAACGCTCACTGCCCGAGATTCTTCTCGAAAAGCCGGGACGCGCTGGCCCATGTTTGGCCCCACCGCCCCCCCTATATGCTTTTCCCCCTGTCTCACTCCTGCCTCAGGTGTTGGAGCGAATCAGGAGGGAGGGATGCCCAGTGCTACTCATAGCTCCGCTCTGGACAAACCAGTCGTGGTTCCCTGTCCTGATGCAGCTGACCAGCGCTGCCCCATGGCCTTTGCCGTTGAGGAGAGACCTCCTCTCTCAGGCGGGAGGCTCGATTTGGCATCCTCGCCCGGATTTGTGGTCCCGGCACGCATGGGCCATCAACGGGTACCCGCTGACCTCCCAGAGGGAGTGTTAAACACGATCGCGTAGGCTAGAGCCCCGTCTACCAGACGGCTCTACACCTCGAAGTGGTCTGTGTTCTCTGCTTGGTGTCAAGCGTAGAGCTTTTCACCTGTAGACTGCGGGGTTACGGAAGTGCCTTCCTTCCTTCAGGAGCTACTGGATAAGGGCAGGACCCCTTCCACGCTCAAAGTATACGTGGCGGCCATAGCAACGTTTGTAAAACCGGTGTCTGGCCAGTCACTAGGAAAGAACGACTTAGTCGTGCGTTTCCTTAGAGGAGCTCGGAGGCTAAACCCTCCCAGGCCCCTTCAGTTCCGACATGGGACCTTTCCACGGTCTTGGAGGCCATGAAAGGTGCCCCATTCGAGCCAATCCAGTCGTCAGACATCAAACACTTGTCTTTCAAGACAGCGTTTCTTATGGCTCTCGCTTCAGTGAAGCGCGTAGGGGACTTGCAAGCGCTCTCAGTGAGCACGTCATGCATGGAGTTTGGACCTATGACTCAAAGGTCATACTCAAACCGAAGCACGGCTACGTGCCAAAATCCCTCAACACACCGTTCAGGGCACAGGTGATTTCCCTGTCTGCCCTTCCGGTTCTCAATGAGGAGAAGGACGCGAGTCTCCTTTGCCCTGTCGGGGCACTAAGGGCTTATGTGTCCCGCTCGTCTGGTTTCAGACAGACTGAGCAGCTTTTCGTTTCGTTTGGCGGCCGTGCTAAGGGACTTGCCGCTTCGAAACAGAGCCTATCCAGATGGATAGTCGGTGCCATAGCGCTGGCTTACACTTCTAAGGGCCTACAGTGCCCTTTGGGTGTTAGAGCGCACTCCACAAGAGGCATGGCCTCCTCGTGGGCATGGTCTAGCGGGGTTACCCTGCAAGATATTTGTATGGCCGCGGGCTGGGCCTCGCCGTCTACATTTATAAAATACTATAACCTGGAGGTTCCCGCCTTGCAAGCTAAGCTTTTGGCGGTATAAAGTTCAGTGCTATCTGCCCGCTGTGCGGCTCAGATACTGAGTTTGACCTGCGTATTGCTCACTGACCGGTACAGCAGCTCATTAAATTGTCGACACACTTGTGGCCACCCAGTTCAGGCTGAATGTTCACCCTGACGGTATGGTCTATTTGTCACATGATCAGCTCCTTCGGATGCTATTTACAGGGAATGATGCTTCTAGCCTCTCTTCCCTCACTCTCTGTGAGTTATGGTGATTATGCACTATATGCGCCCCGGGCTTCGGCCCCTGGGACTTTGGTGTTGGATCCCTACCAGCACGGCGTGTTGCATGGTGTTCCCCATAGCGTAAGATATTACGCAGTACGAGAGATACTCTCGTAAGAGAACGTACTCGGTTACTAACGTAACCTCGGTTCTCTCTAGAGAGGGAACGAGTACTGCGTATCTTGCCGTGCTTGGAATACGCTCTGGTTCGCTTCGGCGTTGAAAAATCAGAGGAAATACAGCTATCGAGGGTATTATAGGGCGAGACCACGCCTTTACTGGCGGGACATGACGAAATGGGCGCGAAGCGCCCCCATTCGTCATTACGTCACGCAGTGCCTCACTCGATAGGCTGCAGCTTTTCCAGCAAGGCAGCCAATGGGCGCGCGAGCTGTCTCGCCCTTGTCTGCTTGCTGCTGCAAAAGCGTTTTGCATGATTAAAAATTAAGGATAATTTTTGGCTTCAATATCTCGAGGAAAGAGTGTTTCCCCATAGCGTAAGATATTACGCAGTACTCGTTCCCTCTCTAGAGAGAACCGAGGTTACGTTAGTAACCGAGTACATATATATATATATATATATATATATATATATATATATATATATATATATATATATATATATATATATATATATATAGGCATGTTGTCTCTAAGCATTAGAGAGCATTTCCCTGTTAAATGTTACAATGCCTTATTCACACATCATGCTTCATTTGCATTACAAAACATGAATAATTTGTGTAGGTTTTACACAACAGCTGAGTACAATAGCACACAATAAAGCTTCCGATGCACACACAACAATAAAACCAGCAAGTACGGTTATATCACTGCGATGTAAAAAGAATACTAATTATATGGTAAAAAAGTCATATCAACTCACAAATCCACAGCCAATCTTATTATCCACCCAAAATCATGAGATTAGGACAGATTTTTGATATGAATTCCCTGGTGGAACTGACCCCTAAATCTGAGGTCTCCTTTAATGCAGACTATAGAAGTTGTGTACATCAGGCTTTGCTCCAAGTTGATAGGATTTAAAAAACCCGAAGCAGGCATAAATGAGATCTGAAGCATAAAGAAACATCTGAGAATATGATGACATTGAATAGGGATGTAAGATGATGTTTTGAACAAGACATTGTTTGGGACATTGGCTCCCCTGCCAAAGAGCATTGGAAGCTTTACATACAGTATCTACGATTACCATTCATGGACACAGCTGGATGAAAGTGTGGGTCAAATTAATAAATATTTTGAAAACCTAGAAAAAAAACTGCATATAGTTATAGAGTTAAGTCTGTTTCTTTTTTACAGTCGTTTTCAATAGGAGCAGCGGGCCTGTTTGAACTGACATGCTGCTAAAGTGCATGAGAAGAGTTAAGAGGATTACTTTAGCAATTTTAGATTCAATGCATTACTCATAATCCTGGGGTTGACGGTGGCCAAATTGTCAGGGTCGAAGGGGGACCTCTGCGTGTGTGCCTGAAAGTGCCTGAGAGTGAGAGAGATTCGTTTTAAAGAGATAGTTGACCAAAAAAATTAATTTTTAAAAGAATTTTTAAGTTGTTTTCCAATTACAGCAATTGAAGCTTTTAACCATAAAGGTGATATATATGACTTGTGCACTATAAATCGAGGTTTCTGAAGTCAATACAATAGCTATGCGTGGCTGTCTGACTTAATTTTTGTTTTTTTTACGGATGATCTCTAGTTGAACTTGAGAATCAGGTCAGTCTGATTTGTGAATTAATCATTCAGACAGCTTTTGTAAAAACAAAAAGTAATTATTTCCTAAAATGGACATCATTACTTTTCTCATGAAAACTCCAAGAAGAGCAAATGCGGTTGTCAGTATTTTCAGTGAATAACCACCCGGTTTATTCATGTTCATGGATTATTTTTATGATAATTGTATGGTGCTGTTGGGTCCTATTTGAAGCGTCATTTATTGTAATTGGCTGGAAAAACAAAACCAGGGTGAGTAAATGATGGGAGAATGTTGATTTTTAGGTAACTATCCCCTTGAGAGTCCGGCGGTCTCTATATGTAAAATATCAAGGTATTTTTGCCGCATACTCTTCAAGATGAGAATTATTCACTGCAAATTTGATGATGACAGTAATGATGACAGTAATTGCTGCCATCAAGAAACAGGATTGCAACACTAAGTGTTGTTGGGCCCTCTGGTATCGACCATTAATACCTTCCACAGGAGTAAACAGAATCAGTTGCACAAGTATCCACGATTAGTTTTAATAATTGCCTCTATGTGGCTTTGAATGCCTTCCCAGGACATTTCAAAATCATTTCCCTGTACACCACAGTGAGTACTTACAAATGACCCAAAGATTGTTTTCAGTCCTAATCATTTTCACGATTCAGTTGGCACTTATGAGACACGCAGGTGAGCCACTACCATGTGGATTTAATTAAATTACAGAATCAATGAATCAATCAGCAATCGCCATCTGTTTAAGGACAGATGGTGCTATAAATCAGAGATGGGAATGCAGATGCAATGAGAGATCAAGATTTTGGCATGTGCAAGACAATACAATTCTGACAAGTAATTATATGTATTAAAAGCATTTATCTGGAAAACCACAAACTACATAGTGCTTTTTTGGCCTTGTACCAAATGGCACCTGCATCACTCCTCTGGGTCTGCCACATGGCCTGCTGGGTAATAGTCCACCAACGCCATGAAGTCCACACTTCATCGGGCTCTGCAAAAGTGCACATCGAGGGGCAGTGACCACTCTTCTGAGGCCTAAAATGACATATGGCTTCACTGACACGCACACAACACTGATACCAAGCCAGAAATATTTGCTGTTTCAATCCACTATATATCATTTAGCATTAGAGTTCATATTTTAAAATGTACATTATTATGTAACAGCGATATAATATTTTATTAATAGTTTTTTATGTTATATTTTTAGTTGTAATATTAGATATTTTTAGTTGAATTTTTAGTAATTTTGTCATACTTTAAATAATGTTTTTTTATTTTTTAAATTTATTTACATGTAGTAATTTAGTAGCCAATGCAACATTTTTTGTTTATTTTAAGTTTTTTTTTTTAATCTTTATTATAATTAAAACATTTTTGGGATAGTAACAGTTTTAGATGTAGTTAATAATAACAACTATGTTACATTACAATAACCTTTTTTATACTTTTAAACTGAAAAAAATCAATGACTAAGTTGCTTCTCAGACTGAAGCATACTGAGGTACGTTTAACCCTGTTTGACAACACTGCCATAATATACGGCATATTCTGCAGCCTGGCCGAAAGTACCCACCATATTAGCTCCAAAAATTGACAGGACACCAGGCTCATTATTTTGAGATGCTGATTAAATCGTTAGCAGGGGCAGTTCAATGACTCACGGAGGATGAGTGTTATCACTGTCGAGTGAGATAAGCTTACGGAGTGAAAATCAGACACCGAAAGAAACTGCTGCTGCCTGACGGATGACAAGGTGTCCATTTGCATTCTTCCCTGTTACTGAGCCTGCCAGACATTGCAATGACTAATAGTAAATGATGGACAACAGCTGAGTGAAATGAATATGATACAGAATGAAGTAGTTTTGGCACTATATTTATCTGCATGCTGAAACATTTATTTGACTTCGTATAGCCCAGCCGTGGGATGTTACAAATTGTGTGAACGTGGAATTTATGCGTACAACAGTATTAGAACTTGCTGATCTGAGATTAGGAATCTTGAACAGAGTTATGGTGTTGAGCTGTAATTTAAACCATAATTAGTGGTGCTTTGCTATTAGTATTGCTCATATGCGGTGTTAGGGATTTGAACAAACCCTTAATAATAAACAATGAACATGAATGATATTTCAAATTGTACAGTTTATTGAGGAACAACAATGTGTGCTATTTCTTTTCTGAGCAAGACTGTTAATCCAGTTCATTTTCATTGTGTTCATTTTCCCCTGTGCATTTAGTTTATTCTGTCTGTTTTAAATGTATTTGTTCATATACATTTGTAAATTATTTGCATATTCCATTGAAATATATTCTGTTATTATTTCAATGGTAATGTACCGTTGACAGTTACTGTGAGTAAAAATAAGTTTATAAGTATAAATAAATATCAATACAACAAATAGAAAATTTTGACATGTATGTTGTTTTAATTTATATTTTATGTGCACATTTTGCACAATTTATTTACATAATGTTCTTGCTCTTATAATATAAATGAGTGTAAAAGTCAACAACATCCAAACTAAAGCATAGAAGTATGTCAAGGAAAACATGAGCTTATTGATGTGATCCATTTGGTTTGCCATTTTAGTCCAACTGTAACTCCTGGTCGTAGACTTCAGTATTTATTTATTGTATACGCAGGGTTATGTTTCTACTTTTTCCTTTTAAAGTTTAATGGTGCCGCCTTCAAATATTTAGTAGTAAGCAAGCTGTAACCCCGTGGCTATTTATGCTAAGCTAAGGAACTTGCACAAAAGTAGTGTTACCGCCCCCTCTATATCACTTAGAGGAGTGCATATTTTTGATTTGGGCTAGCAAGCAACCACTGGCAATGGCATCCACCCATAACACCTTAGAAACCACCTAGCAATTCCCCAGAACCACCTAGAACACCATAGCAGTGCATCAAAACCACTTAGGACACTTTTGCAGCTGTATAGGATAGCCCTGGCAGTGGCAACCACTCACCCAAGCACTGTCAGTGAGTTTTGCACAGCCATAGTTGAAATTGAAAGCAAACTGGCAAATTATTCACAGTCCACCAACTGGTAAAGCAGATTTTTTTTAGCACACACACACACCATCCATTAGCTTTTTCAGTACACGCGCAGCTTATTCTCATCCAAATTGCTGAAAACAGTGAAAACTCCTGTGCATCACTCTTTTTCCTGCACTTCCACACACATATTTGATTGTTGATGTGTTTGTTTACACCATTTTGTTCCTCTTAATTCAGGTGTCATGTTTTCTTGCGTTTCTGTATTTGCCATCACATGTTGATGATTCAAAGGCCCTGTTCATCATTCTGGCAGTGCTTTACCCCCCCATCTCCCATTTACTGGTAGCCTCATCAGAGAGATGAAGCCTTACTGTAATGAGAGAGCATGAATGCAGGTCCCTCTGTGTCAGCTGTGACTTCCACCGCTAAACAAAACACAGACGCACAAAAAAAAAAAAAAAACTAGCTTTGACTGCCAGGATGTTGTGCGCTGAAGAAAAGACAAAACTAAGCCATCTGTGCTTGAGCTGCAATCACTGCCATTTTATTAACTGTAAACTCTCTTGCCATCCCTCATTCTCCCTCCCCCACCCCCCCTTCTCTCTCTCTCGCAGGAGTTATGGTCAGTAAGGAGGCAGGCCGCTGCACTCTGTCAAGCTCAGAGTCTGACTCGGAGTCCGGCGGGCCTTCACTGGAACAGAGCGGAGCTGACTCGGTACGCAAGCGAAACAAAGCCCTGCAGGTGCGCTTTAAAGACATCTGCGAAGCGCAGAATGAGGCCGCCCATCGAGGTTCCAGGAACCGCTCTGTTTCCTGCAAGGTCATCCACCGGAGGTACATGACCATGCCGGCACGCCGTTCCATCCCGAATGTCACCAAGAGCACAGGTGTGCAAACCTCACCCGACTTGAAAAAGCGCTACCAGACTTTCCCCTTCGAGCGCAAGAAGGGAAACGTCATCAAACATACCGCTCTGGTGGAGAACTACCCGGATCAAAACAACGGCTTTCTCAGTGACGTGAAGGGTGGGGAGCGAGCGGAAAGGTGCGACGGACGGGTGCAGCAGACAAGAGTGTTGCTCCACACTACGCCGCAGTGCAGCGACGCAAAGGACTTATGCGCCGGGCCAGACTGCTCGGATGGAAAACTCTGCCTTGATCCATTAGATACGGTTTCTGATCAGTCGGATTCAAGGAGAGACGCCAACGTCCCAGGGAGTGGGGCCAAGCACAAAGGATTATCAAGTGAGAGCGAGGCAGGGGCAGGACAGCAGCCCAACTGTGCCTCCTCAACCACGCCGACTCAACCTCTGCAGGTCAGGGGTGACTGTTCAAAGATTTCTGGCCCTATTGCATGGACGTCTTTGACACAAGTGGAATGCCTGGAGAGTCCCTCAGGGAGCTGCAAACGCAAAAAAGACACAGCACAGCTGAACGGATTGCAGGGGCAGTCTCAGGCTTTGCCTCATTCGGCGAGCTGTGCTTCCCAGGCCCACATACATGCCCACTGTCACAGTAGCCAAAAGTCGGGCACCGCAGAGACCAGGCAGGGCACAAGGGGGCAGATGATTGCTCTCCCCGTGGCCGATGGGAATGTGAAAGCCAGGCTTCAAGCCATGGAGGCTCTGATCAGCTCCAGTCAAGAAACCATCAAAGTGCTGCTGGGGGTCATTCAGGAACTGGAAAGAGGAGAAGCACAGCGAGAGGGGTGAGTCACAGTGTTTATGTAACACATTTACTATTCATCAATTGCGCAGTTTTTGTGTTTTAGGTTTGTTTAAAGGCAGCATCACATGTACATGTTTACAATAGTTTCAACACGAAATCAACAGATAGTTTAGATCCAAGATCTTTTCTTATTTGTTGTGACGTACATCCTAATTAAATGGATTATTGACATTTTTTTAAATCACTGTGGATTTGATTCAATTAGTTGGTTATGTTTGGATGGAGGGCGAACTGAATGCAAGCTTGCAGTCAATTTGCAAGAAAGTGGTGGCAATTATGCATGGACGTACTTTTCACAGTAAGATCAATAACATGCATTTAGAAAATAAATAGTGTGAATTTTAATTTGATGATGACTTAAACTGAAGACTTTGTGTTTAAATAAGTTTTTTAACGATGCAATACAATCCTTACACACAATATCTGCTTTAAAACGCTCAGGCCCACTTGTCTAGACCTCCATGTTAAGTGTATTTGTATGTTTGTATATAAATGTGATTCCTATTCATTTTTCAAATGATCATTGTCAGTGGTATCAACAGGGCTCTACAGAAGTGGTCCATATAAAAAGTTGTAAATAATCTGCAATATTCCTTTTAGGCTGATGTTGGTACCAAGTTACAGTAGGTAGTTAAAATCACGTGTTATTCACTTTTCTTTCTGAGCATTTATGCTTTTAAATGCAATTGTTATGGAAATTGGGTAATTTATAATAGTGACACAAGTATCCAGTGGGGACCCAAGCAGTGTTTTTGTCCTTATCCAAATCATTAAATAAACCTTGACAAGTGCATGAAGTGAATTAAACTGTGACACACTTTTCTGAATGAACATGTTGAACATCCGTAAGAACACTGACATTTGCTCTGGGATTAATTAATCGTAACGTCATATAATTTATGTATTGTTTCAATTCTACCAGAAAGACTCGGGAGGCAAAATAACGTAACAAGTATGCATTTATTAACAGCCCAGAAAGCAAGTATTATGATATAAAGTTCTACCAGAAAGACTCGGGAGAATAAATACTGTAACAATAAATACATTTATTGATAGCCCAGCAAGCAATAAAGTTCTTTGGCGTAGCAATACGAGGGTCCGGACTCTGCATTTCCTGCTTGAAGACGAAGGCAGATGTGCAGCCGACCCCCTGGGAGATCATGGAGGGACCATCCTGGTGGTGGTGGGGAGGATGGAGGGGAAGGGACCATCCGGGTGGTGGTGGGGAGGATGGAGGGGAATGTAGGCGTCAGCATCTGCGAAACTCATACATGTGTAAGTCACTTGCGTTCAAATGATGCTTTTCAGTTGATTGTGAAGCATTTGCATCCATTGTGATTTGCAGTCTCTGCAGTTTTTAATCACATTACTGCAATATTTAACACTTTCTTTAAAGGAAAATGCAACGTCACTATTCATTCGTTAAAGGGATAGTTCACCCAAAAATGAAAATTCTGTCATCATTTACTCACCCTCAAGGTTCAAACTTGTATGAATTTCTGCTGAACACAAAAGAAGAATTATAAACATTTTGAAGAATACTAATAATCAAACATTTGATGGGCCCCATACTTGCATAGTATTTTTTTTTCCATAGCTGTTTGGTTACCGACATTCATAGAGTTTTGGAACAACTGGAGGGTGAGTAAATAATGACAGAATTTTTGCGTGAACTATACCTTCGACTGTTACTACTTTATGAGCACATTTTTCTGACAATAACGTCATTCCTATAAGATGATTTGTTAAGCAACAGTAGCAAAGGGATGCGGGCTTAGTGAAGTGTCAAGTAATTGGCTATATTAGTATTGTTCACAAATCTTGAAGAATAATGTTTGTGCTGGAGCTACTCTTGTGTTGCACTTTAGGCCTACCTCATTTAGCAGACAAGGTCACTGGTAAACAAAGCATTTCTAAAATGATCCATCATACCTGATTTATGAATGAAAGGCAGGTAGTCAGCAGGGAATATGTATTCATTTTCAGCAGCTTGAATATTTTAATTTCACAGCATTTATGGTGTCGGTGCCACACAGGTATAATCCGGTACTGTGAGCAACATGAACATCCATTTATAACAAGTGTTTAAAGCTTTTAAATGCACTTCAGCTCCATTTTCATGTCAGCATCTTTCGTGAGTGCCAAAAATACAGGCTTATGCATTGAGTGGTGACTGTTGAAATTGCAATATGGGAAGCAAATGAGCTGAAAAGATGCTTTGGTGCTTGTTGAAAGCCACTCGCGCAACAACACAGGGGGACACTTCAATGTCAGATGACATCCTGCATTCCCTAATACCTGATGCTCCACAGGCACAGAGCCTATCCTCACTTTCTCTCTGCCGCTTGTGACGGCCTGCCCGATGAGAGGAAAGAGCTCGATACAATCAGTGCTCCTCATGTTTAATAATGCCCCTCCATTAAGTGGACGTCTCTTCTGGTTGGGATGCTAGAAGCTTTGGAAGTGCCTGCCTCAGCTGTTGGCCGACGGGACGTGACAGTTTATTTAGTAAAGGTACTGTAGATAAGAGGCGCTTCTGGAAATATTAGCAGCTCTTAATCCCTGGTAGACTTCCAAAAGAAATGGCATTTTTTATACATATACATTTCCGGTCAAAAAATCAGGTCAGTAATATATATATATATTTATTTTTTTTTGTTGAAAGAAATGAATTATTTTATTCAGTAGCAAAGATGCATTAAATTGATCAAAAGTGACAGTAAAGGCATATATATGTTAAAAAATGTTTTAATTAAATGCTGTTCTTTTGAGCTTTCATTAAATACTCATTAAAAAATCCTGCAAAATGTGTATTACAGTTTTCACAAAAAATATTATGCAACACAGATATTCAAAAGAGTATTGTCAACTAATGGACAAATAGCTCTTGGGTTCAAGCCCAACTTCTAGTAATAAGAATTAGGCTTTCAATTTGATTTGTAAACACAAATTATGGATTTGAAATAGCAGCTTAAAGTGGTAAATTCAAATGTGAGAGTCTGTTGCAGTTAAAAAAATAAAAAGTATTTCCCCAACCATGATTGCTGAGTAAGGCGTTGGACTTTAGATCCAATGGACAAATCGTTCTTGTGGCGTTGGACTTAAGATCCAATGGACAAATGTTTCACAATATTAATGTTTTACTGTTTTTTTTCTAGGTATCTTAATAGTATACTGAAACCAAAAAAGGCTTATTTACATATCCCTAAAGTAATTAACTATTCAACAAGCTCCGCCCCATTATGTCACATTCTGTTGGTGTTTTGGCTTCGTTTTCATGGACTTTTAGTTTGTATTGCATTATTTCCTGCGTTTCTTTCCTCTGTCATAGTTTCTATTTTGTGTTCATTTGTTGTCATGGTGATTCATTGTTTCATTGATTAGTTCTCACCTGTTTCATATTTAATTCATTATCTTGTGTATATATAGCCTTTTGTTCTCTGAGTTCATTGTCTTGTTTTATGTATAGCGCAAACTGTTACATGTCTTCCGTGCGTTTACTTTATGTGTATTATTATTTTGATATTGTTAATTAAAGCAGTTCGGATCTGCGCTGCCTTGTCTCATCTTCTGATCTATTTATGGCACATGGTTATTGTTGCTAATTCAGACACGCTTCACAGGAAAGAGATTTCTGCAACATTATTTATACAAAAATATGTATAATAAGGTCTAATGTGGTATGAATTGGATTGGATTTTTATTTTTTTATTTTTATTTTATTTTATTTTTTACATTTGCTGGAATAAATTGTTATAATTTTATCTGATGCTTTTCTATTTTAGTATTTTTCTATTAAATTAAGCAAAAAATGTGATTTAAATCTAAGGCTTCTCACAGTCAAATGCATCTGAATTCTCAAAAGCAATTTAAACTGATAACAAAATCCTCCCTGGATACCTTGTGCCTATTAAGAGTGACCCGGCATCAACATTTGACCATAGTTCTGGAAAATTTATCTGAAATTACTCTTTCTCTATCCGAACACAGAGATCCTCTGTAGAATGACATGCGAGAAACCAAAAGTACTTGATAATCCAACAGCTGCTAAGGTAGCATCGGTCCGTAACATTTTTAGGATGGGCTCATTGAGGGGTCAATTATGGTCCAGTTGTAAATGGTAGCACTTTACGTCGACCTGCCATACCATTACCCATTTAGTATGGCAGATGTCTTGTCAGCAGCAAATGGTTGTATTTGTGTATATCTCACCTTAACTATTCCTTGAAATGAGTCAAATTTGCCACTCAGAGCTGGTCTAAAACTTCTAGTCTCAGCACTTAAGGTCCTTCAGGCATTGCTTTGGGCAGTTAATGGCCCTCAAGCCTAACTCACTGTCTAAGGAGCGCTAGACTTCTTTCTATTCCTAAGCCAGGAGTGAGGGAAGCAAGGCGTATTTTTTAGAGCACAAAACAACTACTCAAACAGCCTCAATTAGCAGTGCCTCATCAGGCAGCCCTTTCATCTTCCAAAGGACAAAGTGCGTCTGTTTTTTGCGTGTATGTGTAGCTTCCATCTTCCACAATGAGTGTGGGGACTATTATTAGATGCAGGACCTCTGTGCCTGCTCTCCCACATGCTAGGTGTCATCAGAGCAGCTGAGCTCAGAACCGATGAGTGGCTCAGTGTGGGCACATGAAAGCCCAGCCAGTCTCCCCGGGTTAAACCAGCCCGAGCCAAGAGTTTGATGTTCCTCTCTGTCTGAGAGCAAAGCTTTTAGTGCAAACAAAGCATCTGCGTGCTGCTGACAGCCAGGGTGGGAAGAGCCTAAAATGCCAAGCACTTGGGAGCCCTGGCATGAATGTCTCTGGAACACCGGTGTAGAGCCTTCAGGTGTTAATCCAGCTTTTAGTGCTGATAGAGACGTGCTGGACTTGGAATTTTTTCAGTTAGTTAGCTTTTGCAATGTACCCTTACGAAAAAGAAGTTCATTCAAGTGTTCTATTAGTATACTGTACTTCTTTTAAACTAAAAATAAGAAAGTATACTTTCAGTCTACATTTTATATACTTCTCAGAAATATACTTTATGTACTTCTCAGAAATATACTTAAAGTTACACTTAAAGTGTAAATTGCAGGTTAACCACCACAACCGATTAATGTGTACATTAAAGTGCACAATATGGATATATTTAAAAATTTCTGTCTTAAAATGCGTTAAAATAGCATTTATTGGGGTTTCTTCAAAGGTAGCGTGTTTTTTACCGTAACTGGGTGATGATGTCATAACAGGGAGCTGCGGGCAGTAATGCACTCACTCTGTGTGTGCTGTTTGAGGGAGAATAAAACGATTTGCGGGACTCCCGCAAACTAGAAATATCTGAATAAAACGTAAAAACTAATACATTTTTATTCATCTGTTGCAGAACATCAATAAGAACATCTAAAACAAAATAGAAACGGTTTACAGGCAGAGTTTCTATTTCTAACATGTCAGCAGCGAGGAGCGATGTAGCCAATCACAGACATATGTGTTGATTTCTTGAACGCAATAATGGCCAATCAGAAGCATTTACGATAGATTCCCCTCACCGCTCAAAACAGACTTTTTGTTCAGTGCTGAATTCTGTATGCTGGCAAATCCTCTAATTATAACAAACATAGTGTAACGTTATATATTATGGAAGCTTCATTGATAATAACAGAGATGTGCGAGATCTCTGTGAACTGATGTCAGCTTTAGTTATTATGGGATCGCACTTTGCGCGCAGTCATGCCAAACCATGCACGCAGTAGCCCGCTTGCTTTTATGTTATAACAGTGGTTTGTGTGTTAATGCAACAAACAATTGATCAGGAGCACGTATGCTGATGTGTATGGTGGGCTAACACGTAGGCTAACTTGAAAGTATTTGGAGGTATAGAAAAAAAGTATTTTTGCGGGCGGGAGCGGGACAAAACATGAATGTTGCGGTCGGGAAAGTAATATAAGAAAGTAGTTGAGCACGTCAGTTATAACGACACACGTATTCAAAAATAGCCGGGTTTAAACCGGGCTTGGGCTCATAATTACAGTTTATGTGTCGGGCCGGACTCGGACACAGCGGGCTCGGGTAACGTTAGGGTCTTGCTTGATGTTTTGGGCCGATCTAAGCTCTACCTCGGGTAAGTTATGCGAACACTTACAGGCACGAATCAGCCGTTTGTCCTTGGGGAACTTGTAGAGCCTCTCCCCCGTTTTTGATGTATTCGTACATCCCGCACAAGCACAATAGTTAACCATTTTCGCTAGCTAGGACTCCAATATAACGTAACTCTAGGCTTGTTGCATAGACCGTAAAAGCTTGGAGTCCCTGTTATGACATCACCAGTGTTGCCAGATTGGGACGGTGATTTCCAGCCCAAAAGCTCACCAAAAACCGCCCACTCCGAGAAAAAACCGCCCAAAATTTTACTGCCAAAATAATGTGATATAATTGTATTGCCATGTCATTCAAGGTTGATAAGCACCATTTTTAAAAAATAAATAAAAAATAAATAAATTTCGCAGGAAAACGGATCAAAACAGGGCAATAATTAAGAAGAATTAGCAAATATGACTAAAATGTCCAGGTGGACACTGTCAAAACGGCAATCAAGAAATGTACCGATGACTTTAACCCTCAGAAGTAGCTGTTACACATTGTAGAACATAATGCAGAATTTAGCAGTCAAAACTGATTCATTGTTGATCAAACCTTTTTCAGCAGCTGTCAGGGACAGGAGAGTTCATGCAGTCTGGACGGTGTAAAAGTTGCAGATGTCTGGTTAGGCTAGTGCACATGGACAGGAGTCGTCCCATATTCGATTCCAATTCAAGTATTTCAACTGAACTTTGCTCTCCTCTCAGAGTTAACCATCTCATCTCCCACCACATGTGTACGTTTTTAGAGTTGATCACTATCTTACTCTTTACTGTAGATACATCTACTGTATATGTAGGTCACTTTGGCATTATCGATCACTAGAATATACAGCTGCCTTCAAGTTATCGCGCTAAATCGCGTCTGCCTGCTGATCGCTGATTGGCTATAAGTGCGTGCGTGCTCATCGGTGACGTCAACACCAACGCCAGCTGACTCTGCATGGGCGTGTGTGTTTGTCATGATGACAGCACATGCACACTTTAGCTTAGTTTTTTAACCAATAGACTTTAATAAGTTGATGTTTGAAAACCGCCGAACTGACCCCAAACCAGCCCAAATTTTGTCCACCCGCCCAAACCCTTTTTTAACCGCACAATCAAATTCAAAACCGCCCAATTGGGCGGGAACCCGCCCAATCTGGCAACACTGGACATCACGCCCAGCCTAGTGGAAGGAGGGGGCGTGGTTAAAAGCACTGTAAAACGAACCAACTTTTCATTATATTCAGCATTTGGTATAAAAAATATAAAAAAAAACAATGGTGGGCGGTTCTTATCTTTATATTTAGTAAGCACATTGCATTATATTCGTGAAAATTTTTACCTGCAATTCACACTTTAAGTGCACTTATACTGAGAAGTCCAAGTATATTTGGCCTGTACTTGTACTCAATTATACTTTTAAAGGTCCCCTGACATTAAATTTTACTTTCTGAGGTTTTTTAACATTAATATTAGTTCCCCTAGCCTGTATTTGGTCCCCTCGTGTCTAGAATTTTCAATCGGTGTAAACCTAGTTTTGGCTATATTTCTGAGAGCTCAGCCTCAGACGCGCTCATCTTGAATCTCCTCCTTATGACGTCATAAGGGTTACCTCCCCTTTCTCTGCTTTGCCCACACAGAGAATTTGGCTCGTCCATGAGAAAATGATTTGAGTTTTTCCTCGAGAGATATAATGGCTTGCAAACGAGCGAAGCATGGCAGTTGATCAGTGTTCGGATGTACAAATGAACACAAAAGTATTTTTTAGTTCCTTCATCTGAGCCTCTGAAGAAACAATGGGTTAATTTTATTTTCTCTGGAAATGCACCAGCACAACTTCACAAAGTTTTGCATGGTCCAAACATTTTACAGACGACTGTTTCCTCAACTTGGGCCAATACAGAGATGGCCTCGATGAACGTCTGAAAATAAATCGATCGAGCTACCAAGCAACAATTCAATTTAAAGTTCAGACAGGTAATCTTTCTCTCAAAATCGTTCAATACTGTTTATGCATCAGTAAGTCAAGCCAGTGACAAAAATATCAACTTCATGAATTTTCTTTTAGTAGGATGAAAATAATCTTATTTAAATTGTGAACAAATTATACAGAAAGCGATCAAAGAACAATCTTTCCACACATCGCGAGTTTATCTGGACAACTCATTATGAAATCAATGACGCACGTTACTGCACAACGAAGCTCTTACTGTCTGTAAGAGCAAATAAACATTTTATTAGCTTCATACATCCTTTTTAATCAAAACTTTATATAAATTATAAATGCCCCCTACCATACAACAGTGAAAACATGGATAGCTGGAAAGTTCAGAGAGTAAAGTAGAATTAAAGTAAATTCCTATGTGCACTACCAGTCGACTAGCCTACACAAAAATTCAGATACACAGAATTAGAAACATATCTGTTTTCAATATTCTAATTATTATTAATAATATGTTCAAACAATGTAAGTTTAATAAGACTGTATATGAAAAACTATTTAAAAAATATATTTAATAGGCTACTCGATCAAAGAGTTAACACAACTTCAAGCCAAGTATACTTTGAATACTTAATCTTTTGATCGAGATATACTTAAAGGTCCCCTGACATGGGGTTATTTTATTATTTTATAATGTTTCCTGGGTTGCCCTTATAATGTTAGTATGTTTTTTAGATCAAAAATAGTCATAAATCAGAAATAAAAGGCATTTTTCCTAGCCCGATTTTAGCCTCTGATTTGAACACTCTGTTTGAAGGGGCGTGTCTGCTGTGGGATTCAGTGTAACCGGCCACTGCTGTGATTGGCTGACATGCTTGCATATGAAATAGTTACGTATTACATGTGAAACTCTC
Organism: Chrosomus eos; assembly: GCA_036326025.1. Classification (NCBI taxonomy): domain Eukaryota; kingdom Metazoa; phylum Chordata; class Actinopteri; order Cypriniformes; family Leuciscidae; genus Chrosomus; species Chrosomus eos. The sequence continues at coordinate 13,071,973 of CM070832.1, read as the reverse complement.
TCGAATACTTTTACTATAGCTATTATAGGTTTTTACTAATACAGCTATCGAGATTAACGAATCGTGAGAAGTTTTTAAAGTATTTAGATCTATTCCCATCACATAAAATAATGCCGTGATGAGCGAGCAAGCATGACAGTCTGTTGATCGCGAGACTGAAGATCTAATCATTGCAACGCTTTTTCTGCACTCTCTCTAATTCTTTCACCAATGCAAACCCGATGATGTACAGTACATACAGTAATAGAGGTGGGAATCTTTGGTCACCTCACGATCCGATCCGATTCCGATTCTGGGAGTCACGATCCGATTCCAGAACGATTCTTTATCTACCATTAATTTACATAAGTAATTAAGTACTTTTTAAAAAATAATTACAATTTTTTTTTATTAAAACAGTTGTATGTTAAGAATTTTAAACTAATATAACAAATAATAAAGAGGAGCATAGAAAAATATAACAAACAACAAACAAAAAGTGCTTTCAGTAGCCTATAGATTATCTGAACGTTTTCCATTCAAGAACTGTGAGTGATTTTTCTTCATCTTTACCATTGTTTTTTACTATGACATCATAGACTGCGGGAGATCTATTAAGCTGCATTCACGCACGCATCTCTTTTGAAATAAAATAAGTAATGTGGTGTGTTCTGTCCGTTTAATCCCTTAAGACATAACTGGCTGTGTTTACGTTAATTTTGCACAAGTAGCCTACATTAAACCACTACATGGAGTCGCACAGCCGCATGCGCGAGCAGTCTCACAAACAAAGCGCGCGTCAGCATTTGAAATTGAAAGCAGCCTTCTGTTAGTGAGGTTCATATTTTAAATATATAAGTCCACTGCATTCCACATAAATGATGACTTCGTAGAGCATTTGTAAGGAAAATACCGACGGGCGAGACAGCACACTTCAAGTGTAACATCAAAGAAAGCGCGCGTCTCTCACAGCGTTTCCTGTGCAATGAAGCCTGCGAATGTCCTTGTAATTCGCTTCAACCTTTCCGAACTTTATGAACTATTATTTTACGGAAGGTTCGAGTGGTCTATGTAGGCTATGTGAGGAATTGGAAGCAAGCAGAATACGCGTGTTTCTAAACAAACTCAACGTCATCGCACATCTGGTAAATAACTACCGGTAAGCTAAGAATCGATTCCGGAATTCTCAGAATCGATCCAGAATCGTTGGAGAGAGAATCGCGATGCATCGATGGATCGATTTTTTTCTCCCACCCCTATACAGTAAGAGCTTCGTGGTGCAGTGTAATGGCACTTTTCCATTACCAGTACCAGCTCAACTCGACTCGCCTCGGCTCGACTCGGCTCGGCTCGCTTTTCACTCCGTTTTCCATTACAGATAGTACCTCCGCAATAGTACCAGGTCGTCATAGCGACGCCACAGGAAACTGCCGTGACATAATCTTCTACGCGACACACCCGCTACCCACACACACACACACAGGACAATGGAGGAAATCGAGTGTATGCTGTTTTAACAGTAGTAATGGGTATATCATGCAATCTCTGGCCAAACTATTTAAAAATTCAGGTTATTCAGGATACCCTTATTAGACATTCTCTGAGGATACTCCGTCTGGCGTGTGCAATGATGACGCAGTGACAATTCTCTCTGACCAATCAGCAGTCTGCATTGTTTCACGTCACATTTTAGTATCGCCTCAGCTCGCCTCAGCTCGCTTAGAACCTCGCCAGAGGTGGTACGAAAAAAAGTACCCAAAAGCTGGTACAGGTACAACTTTTACACAGTGGAAAACCAAACAAATGCGAGCCGAGTCGAGGCGAGTCGAGCTGGTACTGTGTAGTGGAAAAGCGCCATAACATGCGTCATTGATTTCATAACGAGTTTGGCAAGTGTCCAGATAAACTCGCGCTGTGTGGAAAGATTGTTCTTTGATCGCTTTCTGTTTCAAAAGTTTCTCATTACAAACGAGAAACCTGCAACTTAAAGTTTACTACTGTTACAATTATACAGTAATACACTTAACCTATACGTTTATATACTAAAAGTGGGCAAATTTAATCCCAAGCCGTATTGAAATAGTACACTTACATGTTTACAACAAGTACACATTGATATTAGTATACTTACTACTGTGATGAGCTATTAAACGTTTTTACTATTACAGCTATGGAGATTAACGAGTCGTGAGATGTTTATAAAGTATTTAAATCTATTTCCATCACATAAAATGTTGCCGTGATGAGCATTGAGCAGATGACAGTCTGTTGATCGCGAGACTGAAGATCTTATCATTGCAACGCAGTTTCTGCACTCTCTCTAATGCTTTCACCGATGCAAACACGATGATGTACATACAGTAAGAGCTTCGTGGTGCAGTGTAACATGCGTCATTGATTTCATAACGAGTTTGGCAAGTGTCCAGATAAACTCGCGCTGTGTGGAAAGATTGTTCTTTGATCGCTTTCTGTATAAAATTTATTCACTGAGAGAAGCCTGCGTGATATTGTCCCAGGTTAGAAAATAAGTCCGTGGTGAAATGGGCAGAGCAAACTAACAACTTCGAATTAAACTGTTGCGGTATTCGATTATAGATAAACATCAACCACGCCTGTTGACATTTCTTTTCTGTGGGAAGGGTATGAAAAGTCCTCACCTCCTCTGCACAGCCTGGAACATAATATTTATCTGCCATTTTCCCTTTGATACTCGCTTGTTTCTTCACATGGGCCGGCAAATGCAAATTTTTGGAGGCGTACGTATTAATGATCCCGACTGTTGCGTCACAGTCGGTGTTATGTGGAGATTCGCCTGTTTTTCAGGGGTGTTTTTAAATAATGAGAAAACAATGGTGTTTGAAACTCACTGTATGTCATGTCCATGTACTGAACTCTTGTTATTTAACTATGCCAAAATAAATTCAATTTCACATTCTAGGGTACCTTTAAATTAGGGCTGGGAAAAAATTAATCGCGATTAATCGCATCCAAAATAAAAGTTTTGTTTACATAAAATATGTGTGTGTAGTGTGTATAATTATTTTGTATATATAAACACACACACATGTATGTATATATTTAAGAAATATTTGCATGTATATACTGTATATATATTTATACATTTTTATATTATATATAAATATACATATTTTTTATATTAATAACACATTTTTCTTAAATATATACATGCATGTGTGTGTATTTATATATACAAAATAATTATACACACTACACACAAATATTTTATGTAAACAAAACTTTTATTTTGGATGCGATTAATCGCGATTAATTTTTTCCCAGCCCTACTTTAAATAAAACAAATATAAAGTTATGAAACTTTAGCCAAATCAGTTTGCTCTGGAACAAGTAATAGATTAATAAGACCTAAGATTGCTTGTTTGATATACCTAAAATGAATGATACCTCATGTTTAAACACTATCTACATAAAAGCCAGCGGCAAATTCCCGAAAGACTGGTCGAAATAAACTGCACAAGAGGTGGTTACATGAGCGCTGAATGTCCTTTGACAGCCTGAAGCTCACATCTCTGAATCCGTCTAAACAAAATGTATCTATCAGTCGCAAGTTTTATGTCTCAACTACATTCTCTCCAAAAAACTCTTAAAACAACATTTTGTAACACAACAAAAGTAAAATTGGTAAAATTATTGTGGTTTGCTCGCCGCCAAAATGCTGCAAGCGAAGTGAAACAAACGGTGAAATGGTTCCCGTGGTGATAATGGTAGAATGTCGCATGGCTGGAAAATGGCTGGAAAAAGTCGAGAACCAGAATGCACTGTTGTAAATATATATTATACTATAATGTAATCTTTTAAACTTTGAAAGGATGCATTAAATTGATCAACAGTTACAAGGAAGACAACTTTCCACTCAAGCTTTTGAACTTTTTTTTTGTCTACATGTGATGATTCTTTCTGCGATACACTTCTATATGCACAACAAGTATAGATACTAAACACAATGAACATTTTTCAAATGCTGGCATGTCAGAATTTCTTGTTTTTTAGGGAGGCAATTAAAAGATAATTGTCGAGGGGTAATAAATGAAGATTTTGTGTTGCTTTGCTAACTTTACTGATCCCTCAAATGAGCAACAATACAACATTTTCTTCACAAGTACTTTACACATTTATTTTTTTCCGCTCACTGAGGCTCATTTCACCATTTTATTAGATAATTGCACCTTTTTTAATGCAGTACTTTCCAAGGACAGTCACTGGGTGATGTATCCAAATGGAGATCCAGCCGCCTGAACTGCTTTTTAATCATTATCACGACTGGCTCATTAGTGTGTCAATGACTTCCGCAGCCTATCCAGATGGCAACAGATTGTCAGTGTCTGGATGACAATGGGATTTCGCAAAGCATGCTCTGCTGTGGTTTGAGGGCATTTTGATTCCTTTACACTTCTAGTGTAATTTCCAAGTATTCACAATACATGACAATGCAAACAAAAAATAGTCAATGATGCTTTTTAGTGCTGCTAAGGCACAATAAATAGCTCTCTGAACACCTTAGCAATCCAACGTTTAGTTCATCCTGTCAAGCGTCAATTGTCACAGTTGTAAACACAACAGCTTTCTTCTTCCATGAGGGGGTTTGTCATCATGACAGCTTTGTTTCCAGGTGGACCATTAAAGAAATCCTGTAGAATTCAACCAATCAGATGATGACTTCAAAACTCCTGAAGTGTTTTAAATTTTGTGTGCCATATGTATTAGACTTTCAGCCAATGGTACGTGGGTGTGACACTTGAGGCTGAGACTAACTTAACACTAAATACACTTTGTTACATGAACAACCAGCGGTCACTCAAGGTGAGTAGGACTGTCCTCTCCATTGGGTCGTCTACTTGTGGGTCTTCAGATGACTGTAGAGGCCGATCCGCGATCTGCATACTTTGGTGCATTGTGGGAAGAGGAGAGTGGTGATCCTTGGTGGTGGTTAAGCCTTTTTGTCTTTCTCCTTGCTAAGCTGTCGCTTTGTCTCTGCGGCACGGCAGAGTTCTATTTCATGACGTGCAGCCCTTTCCTGCATGGATTTCTTCCAGGAGCTCCTGTCCAGTGCAATGTGTTCCCAGTTGCTCGATGTGATGTACAATTTCTTCAGAATGGCCTTGATATTGTCCTTGTAACATTTCTCTTGAAATCTGAAATTGTCTTCTACAGAATCTGTTTGTGGAGACATGCGGTATTGGACATGCGGATGACATGGCCGGTCCATCTCCTGGTGCCTTTTGTTTAGCTTGGGGTGACTGGTGCACTGACAGCCACCACACAGTCTTTGACAGATCTGGGTCAGAACCCAGTGGCATGGGGTCCAAGAAGACTATGGGCCCTTTTTTGCTGCATCCTTTGTCCGCCTTCCCAGCCGGGGGGATGCCAGCCATCATCCTCCGCCTGTTCCACCATTGAGGTCTTGGTTGGATTGGTCTTTGTTAGGGTTCTCCCCCTCAACTTTACCGTCATGGATGGCCCTACAAGGAGCATAGCTCCAGGCGGCATTGCTCTCGGGATCAAAGGACCACCAGGGTTTTTCATAGTTCCTAGAACTATTGGCGGAAGTTCCCGGATTTTGGCGCGTTCGCACCTCAGGAACTAGGAACTATTTTAGTCCTAGGAACTCTTTTGGAGGAACTAATTTAGCTCCTACTTCAGAGTAGGGTTTAAACCAGCGGGGTTTAGTGTACGCTGATTGGCCGAACACGTTACGCACGCGAAAAACCCAGCACCCGCCATTTTTAAAAAGGCTGTGTATGTAAACACACAGATTATAGCCTATATATTTACACCACAAAGTAACTCTACGGACATGGAAACCAGTAACAGATGGGCCTCTTAACCTTCACGCTGAGGAGAAAGTCCAACTCAACTTTGAGGGGACCAAGCGAAACATGATTATGTATTTCTGCTCAGCTAGCAACACTGGACATCAACCACACGGCAGACGCTACTAACTTTTCATTACTGTCTACTTTCTACATATAATAGTTCTATCTAATAATAGATAGTTCTATCTAATAATAATATTAGACAGGACTGTTAGACAGATCGTAAGCTAATGAACACGGAGAATGCAAACACTGTTTGCTCAGGCTCTGGCTGGCGTTCTCTGCACCATATAAAGGTCTCCTTCGCCGTCAAAATAAAAGTCACAACAACGAGCACAGCTTACGTCACTTCAGAGTTCCTACTGGCGGTGCGAATGCAACCAGAAAACATTCCTAGGGTAACCATTAGTTCTCGGGGAACCATCCTGGTGTTTAGTTCCTAAACCTATGTGCCTAGAACTATCCGGTGCGAAAGCCCCTTATGACAAGGTGGCAATCCCTAAATATGAAACTCTGCAGTGTAAATTGGGTTTTATTGGATAGGGCCTGTTTTTTATTATTAAAAAAACTGGCTCATAAGATTCATCAGTTAGATGAATGGTTACCCTATATGTTTTTCGATTCACTGAAAAAAAACCCACTGAGAGTAATTTGTTTAGGAATATGATTACACTGGTTGCACTGTATGTTTATGATTCACAAAAAACAAACAAACAAACAACAACTCACAAGAGTCATTTGTTCTGTAAACACACTATACTGGTTGCACCGTATATTTTTGATTCACTAAAAATGAACAGGCTCATAAGAGTCATTCTTTCAGGAATCAGAATACCTATCGAGCTGTGTGTGCTGTTTTGCACTAAAGTTTCTGTATCAGTGATGCAGTGCAGTTATGTAACTATTGCAGGAAGCTGTCTGAATATTTTAGTGTGGTTTTCCGTCTACATTGGCAGTTGATTGCCGTTATACTGGGAATCAAACATCAAACACCAACCCTAGGATTGGGTTCCTGGTTCCCAATCCTAGGCACGCACCAGTTACATTTAATTTAGAATCTGGTTCTTCTTCTCTGTGTATTCTATCTTTGATAAGATGAATTATCCATGACCAAATTCCAGCACATATTTGTGTCTGAAATCAAGGGACTTCAATATGAGTATCATCAGATGCTGCTGCTACTGATATTGTTGCATATTACTTTCATTAGCTTGTGCTAACACTGGTATGTCCTAATAGCATTCACTGAATTTCAACAACATGCCGATCCATTGCGAATTCACGTTAGAAACAAACATTAGCACGCTATTACACAGTGTGTAATGTGAGACGTGCTTTCTCTGCCGGTGTCAGTTTTCACAGATTATTCCAAGAGCGTAGCAGTGTTCACCTCCCTGCAGACTCAGGGCACACCACCAGTGAGAGAGGGCAGAGCACGTCTTTCAACAGAGCTGATGTCTGCAATAACTGAGAGCCAGCTTGCACTTGTGTGATTCAGTGACATGCACACACTGTTTGATCAATATTTATTTCAAAAGAACTGAAATATAAGATACTGTTTATACATAATATAAATGTATGCTCCGCTCACAAAATTGAAAAGGATCATAGAATTTGTACAGTGACCTAGAACTCTAAATTATTCCCTGCTGGAAAATCCATAGGTGTGTTTTGTTACATGGTAGCTGGTTTCTAGTTGATCTAAACTGGTTATTAGTTGGTGTAAGCTTGTAGACCATCTTAGATGGCCATACTAGCTTTAAGGAAGTTTACTTCTTGTAGGAACAAAAACTAATCTATTAAAGACCAGTGGTTTCTCCATGGGCATTGATGATTTTCTACAATTGCTCCATCAATGCAGGTTAAGAGCTTGGGTGTCATACTCTACAATACTCTATCTTTCGAATCACATATCAAAAAGATTACTCGGACGGCTTATTATCACATAACGTAACATTAACAGCTTCCGCCCAGTCCTATATCAACGAGGAGCACTGCCATTATGGTTCATGCTCTTGTCACCTCACATATTGACTATGGCAATGCTCTTTTTTATTGCCTTCCCTTTAAACTTTTACACAAGTTACAGTTAGTGCAGAACTCTGCAGCACGTATCATTAACTCCTAAGACGGAACACATATCTCCAGTTCTACAACAACTGCATTGGCTTCCTGTTACAGCGTATTGAATTTAAAATTTTTACTTGCTTACAAATCAGTGCATAACATGGCTCTTTCCTATTTATCTGATCTACTTTCAACCTATACTCCCTCTTAGATCATCATCCACATTCTCCGTAGTTCTACCTCGCATGCGCTTGGCTTCCATGGTATCTCAAGCTTTTATACGCTGCTCCTTATCTGTGGAACTTGCTTCCACAGGACATTTGCAATAGTATCTTTCCCTATCTTTAAATCTCATCTGAAAATGCATCTCTTAATAGGCAGGCATACCTGTTATATTGGATATCTCTGATCGTTTTTTTATGCGTTTTATCTGCATGCGAGGTGTTCTTGAATGTTACTTAAAAATGTTTTGTTTTATCAGCATGTAAGGTGTCCTTGAGTGTCACGTAAGGCGCCTATAAATAAAATGTATTATTATTATTAAGGAAGTTTACAAAAAATATATATTTGGTTCTATCATCATCTATCATTGTTACGAACCTTTTTGGCTTTCTTTTGTAAAACAAAAATTAAGATATTTTAAAGAATGTACATGCAGTGTAAGTCAGTGGGGTCCAAAACAACACTGGGTTTTTGTGCTGGTACTTTGCTGGTTTAGGCATGTTATAGACAGTATTCCTCAGAATCTTTTCAGTGTTTGGCAGTGACAGAAATCAACTTTTCCATTAAGGGGTGATATTTGACCCCTTAAATTGATTTCCAGGGGTATTTTTTTATAGCTTCCTATGGTCAATTGTTTCTCTAACCTTATTATATGTAGGACTCTTTTATGGCAAAGTCTTATATTTAATCAATAAATACAGTTAGAATAGTGTTTTTAAAATAAAATTTCAAATATATTACACATATTATATATATAAACCTAAAACCACCAGTATGCCAGTATAGGTAAATCTCTTAAATGCAAATGTAAATCTCTCTTAAATGTCTTAATGAGTCACTGAATCATTCAGAAACAAAACAAGTGACTGTCTTTATTAATAGGTTATTGAACAATTCACTCAAACAATTTGTTCATGCAGATTCATTCTTTATTGAAACACCGCCGTGTGTTGCTCACAATGAAAGTGTGCAATTTCAGGTTTGTTTGTTTTTTCCAAAGTGAGTGACATATTCGATAATGTCTGCTTACACAGGGTTAAAACAACAATTACGAGATTATCTTAGATGATACATATGGTTCACGCCTACATTGGACCTCATTAACTTTCATGGACAAAAAAAAAATACTGAGACAATTAAAAAAAATCTCATCTTTTGTGTTCCACAGAGGGGGGAAAAGTGTGAGTAAATGATGACAGAATTATATGTACATTCCTAAACACACACCAACCTGGACACAGCTCCAACAGACCATCACATATGGGTCACGTTAGCCACCAATAATTCCTTGCCCTCCCTGACCTTTAGGATAATTCTTCTCCAGTGCTTCTACTGCGACGAAGGTTTCAATCTCATTTCACTCCCATTTATTCCAGATCATTTTGACCATATTGATTTTCTTCCAGTTAAGTACTGATCTCTCCTATCATAACATCAGGTGCCCTGATTCTGAGCCTATAGGTAAAAAATATCATTATGCTGAAAAATATCACTTTAGTCTATAAGCAAATAAAGTAAAAAACTCAGTTCAGGTATTGTTCATTCCTGCTGCATGGCTTCAGCAAATATTGATCTTCTACGATTGGACAGAATGTGTGTAACCACTGTGGCTGTGAACTCCTCAGTATCATCAGATCGAACTGAATGCAGAATATCAATGACCATCCTGACACTTGAGCGCTCAGAGGGATAAAGTGATCCAATTAGGCTTTCATTAAGCTTTAATGAAAATGCATAACTGCATGGCTGCTGGGTACAGCCCCATTATTGTCTCCGTAGAAATGCAAGGCATGTGTCACAGTGTCACATCAGCACACAAATAATATATCAAAACCACTTCAAGTATGCCAGGCTAGTGCATGATCCATCATCCCCTTGTACATACATTAATGCTGCTGAAGCCCAAGGGCCATGAGTAAACAGCGGATAGATACAGGGAATTCAATCCTGGTGTCTTCCATCATGAAATAATCTATATAAATCCTGGGCACTGGGTAGAATAAAGCAATAATCGCAAGAGGCCCTGCTTTAATAAAATACATCAATGCACAAGAACAATTTGGGGCTGTGAATCAATCAAAGCATTTTATTGAATTAATTTAGATATGCAGTTTCATTAATCAAATTAATGAATAAATCCTGACACAATTAAAACAATGAAGCTATCACCATATCTACATTTAATTTATTAAAAATACAGTACTGTTTTATTTTAATATATTTTAAAATTGTAAAATTATTTCTGTGGTACTTCTGCTTTTCCATTCGCCAGTGTCATATGATCCTTCAGAAATCGTTCTGATGTGCTGATTTGATGCTTAACACATTTCTTATTATGATCAATGTTGAAAACTGTTGTGCTGGTTAATATTTTGTGGAAACCATGATCTTTTTTTCAGAATTGTTTTTACCACCCTTCTGATTAATTTTCATATAGTTTCCTATATAAAATAGTTTACCCAAAAAATAGTGGATAGTTCAACCAAAAATGAAATTTCTGTCATAATTTACTCAACCTCATTCTGTTTTAAACCTGCATGAATTACTATTTTTTTGTCCATGCAGTGAAATTCAATGGGGAATTCAATGGGGCCCAATGGACTTCAGCATTCTTCAAAATGTCTTTTTTAGTGTTCCACAGAAAGTCATACGGGTTTGGGATGACATGAGGGTGATTCATTGATGACATCATTTTTGGGTGAACTATCCCTTTAAGTTAAGAGTTGTATTTTTTTGCTACAGTACATTTATCACACACTGTTTTTCCACAGACTGTCATATCGAACTGGGCAGGACACATCCAACTGTGACACATGTCGTAACAGTGCCTGCATCATCTACAGGTGAGTCTCAATCTGATCTGAATCTTTGAGCTTGGCCCAAAATTTATCACTTGTTTTTCTCTTTTTTATTGCACATTTTGATGCTCCATGCATAATACTCACACAGAGAGGCAACTGAATCCTTGATTCAAAGATTCATTTACATACAAAGGTGCAGATATCCCAAACAAACATTTGTTCAAGTGCAGCTGCAGTGTCCAATCATATTGTCAAATTTGTCTCTGTTGCAGTAGAGCTTTGAAGAACTGAACAGTATAAAATTCATGCTGTTAGCCTGAGCTCTTCAACCAATGAAAATGTTCAAGGGTAAAATGAAAAATATCATGACTGAGTGAGTTCCTTTGATGCATGCAGCATATAGGCTTTATTCATTTTTACCAGACCAATTGAAAAAAACACTCATAGATTAACTTTTTATTTTTATTTTAAGTTTGTTTGTTATACAGGAATGCAAGTTAGGTATAGCTAATATAATTCTATGATTCTTAGAAACATAGCCATTCCTCTTAAATTAATGGGTTTGCTGTGAATTATCTTGTTATAAAAGCAATAATCTCTAAATGGGTTTGCAGTTAAAGGGCCTGTTGACTTTAAATTAAGCACTTTAAAAGCATCTTAAGTGCTCTCATTTTCTACACAAATAGCACGTTTCGTCATTCCACATTCCCCTCTCTCTCTTTTTCTGTTTTTCTTTCTCTCTCTCTCTCTCGCTACACACAAACATGAACACATATGGGTTGGATGATTTAAAGGGGTCATGAATTAAATTTTCCTTGATGTTTTGGCTTATAAGATGTCATTGTACTGTAAAAATAAAAAACCTAAATGTTTCAGAACTCAAAGCTTCCTTGTCAGTCCAAATACAGCTTTTATTGAAATCAAGCTGTTAAAATGACTCGTTTCAGATTTTGTCTCAGTATGAAATCATAGTGCGATGCAATACTGCTTCTGCAGAAGATCAACGCTTACTTCAACGTCATTGCCTCTCTAGCCCTGTCCACCGATCCGCGTTTCTCATGTAGTAGTAAAAAACAAGAGAGATGCAAACATAGGATTACTCCAGCAACAAAAGATGCTTCTGAGGATTACAAGACATTTTTTCAGTGCCAAGTTGTGGAAAAAGTTGTGGTCCTTACTTGTGATCCTAACATTAAGGAAGCGTGGCTGAATTTTATTTTTAACGAAGTTCCAGATCGCATCAGTAAGACTCATTTTGTGTTTCGCTTCATTTTACTGTGGATTCTTTTTTTTTTTTTTAAACAAGACTGTTCAGGGAGACTGAAAATAAAAGATGATACAGTGACGACTATCTTGAATCCAGCAATGTCGCAACACGAGTGTGAGTAACAATGTTTTTACCATGGGTCACTAATGCTTTGTCTGAGACAATTCGTTTGATACTCACTTCACTGAAAAATCACGATACATTTACTTTACTCTAAATGATGAACGATGAATATAAGAACAACAGTGCAGCAAACAATGGTAATTAATTAATTTATAATTAGTTTACACAAAACACGGAAAGTTATCCTGTCAACTATAACTTTGGTAACTCCAACTAGCCTACTTAAACTATGTGCCACAACCAAGACTAACAAGATAAACACATCTTCTTTTCAACACTAATTTAAGGTCATAAAATACAATACTACCTCACAAATTCATAAAGAAGAAATATACATTTTAATTCCTTATGTTTTGTCTTCTGATTTGGCATCAGATTCTGGCTCAAAAATGTATGGCTGAATTTCACTGGTTGCCATTTTTCAACATCGGAAGTTTAAAAACAATTCCTCAAGTTTAATGGCGGAACATTGGAAATTATTTTAATATGCAAAACTTTTATAATAATTAGCTGTAGACTGATGCAGTCTTGAATCGGGCATGTCTATCAAAATAAAGTGTTTTAAATAGGGTCAAAAACAGAATAGAAAATAGCCTATTACTTCTAAATTAGTTTTTTGATGTAAAAATCTTGCTAACATTAAAAGTGGACCTATGAGAACATTATAACTTTTTGTAAAAAAAATTACTCACACTCATGTCGTTTCAAACTAGTCTTTGAAATCCAGAATGCAACCACACACACGCGCGCCACACACACACACACACACACACACACACACACACACACACACACACACACACACACACACACACACACACACACACACACACACACACCACACACACACACACACACACACACAACACACACACACACACGCGTTTGTTTTTGTGACTTGTGAGGACATTCCATAGGCGTAATGGTTTTTACACTGGACAAACTATATATTCTATCCCCCTACACTGCCCCTGTCCCTAAACCTACCCCTTACAGGAGACATGCTGCATTTTAACATTTTAAAAAAAAAAATTGTTTTTTATGTTTTTAAGCTGTTTGAAATATGAGGACGCATGCAATGTCCTCATATTTCACGTGTAAGTTGTAATACCAGTGTAATACCCATGTCATTATGCACATTTGTGTCCTCATATATCACAAAAACAAGCACACACAACACACACACACACACACACACACACACACACACACACACACACACACACACACACACACACACACACACACACACACACACACACACACACACACACGGCTATGTATTCATTAATGTTTGTTTTGCAGCAATGTGTTGGCACATGGAAGCAAAAAAAAACGTTTTGCCTCTAAAGCATTTTTGTATTAATTCATTTACACATTGAAATCAAATGCAGTGACATGTACAAAGCATGCCATCTATCATCAGACAAATGCAGCACTTCTCCGCAAACCAGACGACCTGGAATTCATTACCTGGGTCAGAAAAGAAATCAAAAATATGCAATTCAGTTTACACAGTGAGGCAAGTCAAATACACACAAATATGCATATAATGTATCAGCATGTCAGCTCTTTTTTGAACACTAGCCCAGAGGGTTGGAGTAATGCTACAATAGAGAAAAGCTAAAACACATTCACCAAAGAGTGCACACTCTCATGCACACAGTAATTGGCAGATTATTTAGAAGTAATTGTTAAATTAAAATAATTTAAAATCAACAATGAAATCTTTAAATGGTGTTTTTTTTTAAATAAATATTATTGTAATTATTATCACTATACAATAAATATATTTAATAAATATATTATACATATATATATTTTTAAATATTTCGTTTTTCACATAAGTGTGACACGACGTAATGGTGAGTAAATGATGCCAGAATGAGACTAAATAGACTAATTAAAAAAAAAAAAAAACATAAAAAGTCTTCGGGCCTTATCATACAAATGGTGCAATGCAGCGCCAAGCACGACAAAGTGTGTTTTGCTCTTTTCAGCCCGACGCAGCTTACATTTTCACGGTCTGCGCCAATAACGAGTTGTTTAAATAGCAAATGCATTTGCGCCCATCGACGGGACAAGCCGGATTCCACCATATCTTTATGTACACAATATTAATCTTTTACATTGTAATCCTTTTATTTTTAATAATTGGCTAGTTTGTGTGCTGCTCTGCGTGCGTCCCTGTGAGTGTAATAAGCAGAGTGTAGGCGCTTTGTGGACCCCGCACATTACTAACACGCTCTTTAAATTACAAACAAAATATTGCGCCATTGACTTTAGACCAGGTTTTGGTCGTGGGCAAAGTCTATTTCAGTTGCCTCAAAATAGCAACGCGCCAACAATGTTTCTGAACACGCCTCGTTTTCAGACCAGCACGCTCATGTGTGCACATAATATGGGCACAAATACATTTGCTATTTAAACAACGTGGTGCTGGAGGTGAAAATGGGACTACGTCGGACTGAAACTAGCAAAAAACAATTGTGTCGTGCTTGGCACTGCATTGCGCTGAGTGTATGTTAGGGCCCTCAGTCTTTCCGCTTGTAAATTCCGTCATGTAAATAGCAATCCGCCATGGCACGAGCGCAACTGGCTTTTAAAGGGAATGGGAGATGAGACTCCGGTTGGTTTATTTCATGTTACACCCAAAACACACCCATTACTCATTAAGATAATAGGGACAACCCTTTTAGACCATGCGTGCCGACCATTATTCCCTTCGTTAAACTAGCAAAAGTGGATTCGGACACACCTTAAGTGCACTTGCGCCGTGCGCTTTAGGCCATGCACTTTAAATAGGGCCTTAGAGTCAATCCAAATTTGTGATTTTGCACCAGTAAGATATGATAATATTGTTAACATCTGTTAACATTAAAGGACTGTTTATTTGATTGTTTGTATGTTTATCGTGAATATTCATCCATTCTGCTCAGGGGTACTTCTGTTTGTTAAGCAAACCATGAAATTGAAGGATATGATTCGCAAAAGCTATAATTGGATTCGGTTCTCCGGTAGAAACAGTTCACAGTGGAAGGGACAACGAGTTTGGATGAGCAACATAGTGGGTTTAAATTGCAGTTCAATGCCTTTTCCAGATATTCCCTATAACCTTACCATTGGAAGGTTCTAACAGAAGAGGACACACTGTGACATTAGTATGAGAGGAATACTGAGCAGAGAGAGAGAGAGAGAGAGAGAGAGAGAGAGAGAGAGAGAGAGAGAGGAGAGAGAGAGAGAGAGAGAGAGAGAGAGAGAGAGAGAGAGAGAGAGAGAGAGAGAGAGAGAGATGTATTGGTGAGGATGATGTGGTTGTCATAGTTACCAAAGTGATGAGGTGGTGAAGAGGCGAAAGGTGGTTCCCGCTTTGGTTGGGGTAAGTGAATCAAAGCCTGTGTGTGTGTGTGTGTGTGTGTGTGTGTGTGTGTGTGTGTGTGTGTGTGTGTGGTCAGACAGAGCACTTCATTCTACAATATTATGTTGTTATGAACAGGGGTGCACATAACTTTTTCAGTGAGTTACTCAGGTGAGTACCAGGAGATGGTGTTTGGTACTCACCCCATGTAGCCTGGTCTTAATAAGTGCAGCCTTCCTCACTGTCCTCCTCAGTTTAGAAGCTGTCAATCATGATGTCACATTCCCGTTTTTATAGCATAACTAACTAAAGACCAAACTTATTAAAAAAAAAATGAACACTTAAATTTGCATCAGCGTGAAAAAAAAACTACATAAAATGACAAAACATATTTGGAAAAAATTCATTTGAAGTGTAATTTGATTGTTCAATTTCCATCGCGTTCTTTAGACTTCATGGGGATGATTTTCAACAACTCACTGTTGCTGTGGCAGCCGGTATGCGATTTGTCAGTTAAAAATAGTCGATCTCCGAATGCAACTTAACAGGGAGGAAAGTAACAATGGAAAGCTCCTAAAGCTTATAGTTCCATATAAATTCATGGTTAATTTGTTGTTTTATCGTAAGTTAAAAACAAAATTGACCTTGTATTTGAAAAGGATGCTCGTATAAGAAATAATACTAAAATTCAGAGTCAGTTCATTCGCGTTCGGAGATCGACTATTTTTGACTGACAAAATGTCTGCAGACACAGATACAGTGAGTTGTTCAAAATCTTTCTTTTTAGTAAACTCTGTGTACACAAACAATGTTCTCAATGCTCGAGTTCATGTGTAGATCCCCTGGTGATACTTCAAGCAAAGTTTCATGGTGTGTCAAGCCTTCTTAGGGTTTTAAAAATTGCGATTTTTGATGCTATCATATACGTGCCCCTAGCTCTCCCATTCAAAAGGCAATTTGACCGAAAACGAAAATACGGTCAAACTTAAGTGGCGTTTTCATTCTAATTATGCTTTTAAACGAAAGTTTGCCTCGGGTAGATTAACAAAAAGACATTAGGTTGCATTTTGGCGATAGTTACCCTTAAAGTACGCAAAGGCGCGTTGTAACACAAGTGGCATTACGCATTCCTGATTTTTGTCGCGCATGCGTAGCTGCGTACCAGTTATGTGCACTCCTGGTTATGAACCACTTTAAGGGGCTGTTTACACCTGCCCACTTCATGCGTTTTCTGTGATCGGATAGCTATCCGATCGTAAAAAGACCAGGTGTAAATGCCCTCCGAAACGCATTTGAGACGGATTTGAATCCGATCGTTCAAACCACACCAGGAGGTGGTCTGGGCCGCATTCCAGACGAAACTGGAAATTTGTACATAATTATGTTCAAAAAAACTGGAACATATGTAAATTTTACTCCTCCCAAAAAGCTAAAAAATAAACGTGTGAGAGCGTGTTATATACGTATGCAATATGTCATGTTATAGTCAGATATGACGACGCAACTGCAACACGCATTACCGCAGATTAGAAGCTGCATCTCTTCATTAAAGGGTACCTATTATGGCATTTAAAATGTTCCTAATAATGTTCTGGGAGTCCCCAACAACAGTTTTACATGCATGCAATGACAAAAAACACTTTTGTTGTCTTATAATATGCATTTATTTTTACCTGATTTGCTTACCGACTCCCTAATGATTCGTTTGACGACTCATTTGTCCAAACCCCTCCTTTGCGTGACGCTAATCGGCGGTGATTGGTCAGATGACGCAGTCAGTTATATTTTGTGTTAGCCCAAAGCTTAAACATGTTGATAAAGCACTGCAGTACTACAATACGCTTCACATAATTTCACATATTTCAAAAAACAAAAAAAATGACATTGGAGACCTAGAAGCTGCTGAGCGTAACTCTCACTCTCTCACACACACACGCACGCACACACACACACCACACACACACACACACACACACGCACACACACACACACACACACACACACATGCACGCACGCACGCACACACACACACACACACACACATAAAAGCAACAATTATTAATAGTACTTACAGGTTGTGATTCGGAGGAGGAAGCTGATCCAAATAAACTTGGTATTGAACCTTCCTATATCAGCCGACTCGCGAATCCACACTTGAAAGCATTTGTGTTTGTGAAGCGATCGTCATTAAAATAACGCGAACACAGCTCAAGGTGGCTATACTTGTGTGGTATAGTTGTAAATATAAACTCTAGCCACTGAGTCTTCACATGCTTGTCCCTGGGCAGTGAAAAAAAAGTTTGCTTTTGATTCGCACTTCAGAACAGAGTCTCGTCGACATGATGTTATCAGGTTTCTCTGTCTGCTCGGCGCGCGCACTGAGTGGGCGTGTCGAATTCAAATAACTTGTACAAGTGACGTACGAAAGCTAGAGAGAAAGCATCGTTTGTCTATCGATTCATATCAGCGACTCAGAGTCGACTCTTACATTTGAGAGACAATAACTTTGTATACGGTGAACTTTCATATTTAAAACTTTGCAGGATGTTTTTGTTCACTTAGATCTATGTTACACACTACATGAAAGGTAATTTTCAAAATTCCATGATAGGTACCCTTTAAGCCAACGTGCAAACTATCGCAAATCAAAGTGAAAGTAAGTCGCAGAACGCTTAACACACAATCATCTTCATTAAAAGTAAAGAAACGAAATGATCTTACCAGGGCTGTTGCCGCTCTCTCTTATTGCTGTCTTTGATTTTGAAATTAGCTGATGATCAATAAAATGCAGCTCATATCTGTTGCTTTTGGTGACGTGCATTAAATCTGCATATAGCGCGGGAATTGAAGATCGGATTTGTATCCGTTTTGCAAAAACACATTTATGTGACCAGGTGTAAATGGAATCGTTTTGATAAATCGGATAGCTATCCGATCTGAGAAAACGCATGAAGTGGCCAGGTAAACAGCCCCTAAGTATCTGATACCTGTACCAGTGAAATTTCACAAGTCTGTGTCAATTACGATTCCACAGCCAAAGTTAATATATAACATATTTATTTAATATACCCTACTTACTGTAATTATTAATAGTAATGTTTTAAAATATATTAAATTAAAATAATGGGGTGCAGCATTCTAGTATTTCAAGAAGTTGACAGTAACAAAGTATTTTAAGTAGATTTTTCAAGTATCTGTATTTAATTGCAGTATTTTTATTTCGAGAAATTTTTCTTCACTGCATTCGAAAGCATAATATAATACTTTTTACTCCACTACATTTATTTTTTTCTCGTTATTTTAAACTGAAGAAATCGTCACCTGCTCCGAGACGCAATAACTGAGTCTGATTCGTGAACGCGCTTATTCTTTTCAGTTAACCTGATAAATCGGTTTGCAAATAGCACTAAACGATTCTTTTGTGGATTGGGCGGATCCAATTGCATCTGTTCTCGAGTTCTCGAATTCACTGAACTCACAAGTCTGAATCAAAATGATCCAAGAATGAGAGATCCTCTGAGCTCTAGTGCGTGTGACTGATGGCGCAAAAAGTTACTAACGCCGAATTTTGGGATTTATTATTGTAATATAATCTGCTGTAAAAGGGCGAGCTGTTTAAGCCCACTGTATGAAATGCTTGAATGCAAACACATTTTTGTATTGCTATCTGAACAGGGTAAGTTAAAATAATGTTAAAATAAAGCAAATTAATGCAAATTAATCTTTAAAATTATACAAAAACTAGTATGTTTGCATAGTGTTCTCCTTAAATTTTAATGCATTTTGCCATGTTGTTTATATCTGTTTATATTTGTCAACATATTTGTCTCATTTTATATGGTTTATTTTATTTGACTTATTTGCACACTTGAATTATCAGTAATTGTTATCAGTGTATGACAAGTTTTAGCAATAAAGTAAACATTTTGAGCAGTAGGATGGAGTAGGCCCTATATAAAATTTCAAAATAAATAAACATTCATCAATCAGTTTTACTTTTAATACTTAAGTACATTAAAAAATTAAGTTTGTTTGTACTTTTTCTCAAGTAAAATGAAAATGATTTTATTGGAGTCAAATTTTATTAGGGTATCTGTACTTTTTACAGGCATGTAACAGCAGTATTCAAGTAAACAATCAGAAATTGGATGTATTTTTAACTTTTAAAGGGGTCATGAACTGGCTTTTTAAATCTTATTATATTGTTGTCTGAGGTAAACTTATGACGTTCGCTTGGTTTCTGCGTTCAAAAACATCAAAATGAATAAGTAATAGGCTACTTTCTACCCTAGTTTTGAGCCTAGCTGAAAAAACGCTCGGTTCCCTTTATCGAAAAGGGAACTTCGAGATGCGTCGAAACGCTGCGGGAACGCCTTCTGCGTGAATGCGTCTGAAGCATCTATGCCAACTAGTCCAATGGAAAAAGGGAATGAGCGTCACGGGCGGGTGACGTCATGACCAGGAAAGGATAAGAGCACTTCCGCTGCTCGCCGGCATTTAGCTTCTGTGCCTCAGCAAGCGATCTGTGTCAAACTGTCCCTGTCTATTTATTGTTGTCTGTTGCAATATTGTTGGTATCGTTATGGCGAAACAAATGTACAAACAGTGTGTTCCTCCCTGCCCGCGTTTATTTAAACGGGTGGGGACACACACAGCTTTGTGTCATTTTGTTTAGAGTAAGAGCATGCTGAGTGCTAACATTGTGAAAGTGAAACTACCGGATTAGCATGCTCTGCTCTCGCCTGTCACTCTGTATGATAGTGGCAGGCTCGCGATTCTCACGGGGTGCAGGACCCGCGTTTGCCGAGGCGGCGCGGAGAATGCATTCCTGGGGATCGCAAAAGGATCTTTTGGAGGGGTGGGAGAACGATCCGAGGGGCCTTTTCTTCTTCCTTGCCCGGAAGATCCAGCTCTATCTCCCCGGTGTTGGAAGCACGCTCTGCGGTTTCTTCCGCTCGGGGAGAGAGAGCCCTTTTTTCCTTCAATTTCTTCCTCCGAGGAGGTTTGTGTTTGAGAATATTGAAAGTGAAAGCAAGCACACACACTGTTGAATTAGATTCGCCATCTATTTTTCCAGTATATGATGAACTGGTGGAGGTTTTGTCCCGTGCTGTTAGTAAATTAAAATATTTAATGGCCAGCTGAGAAAAAGGAACGCTCGTCCTAAGAAACTTGACGAGCGTTTTCTTATTTCTATCACATTATCTCCACCACGAGGCTTCCATTTTTTCCCTGATTTACACACTGAATATTTAAATTATGGAATAAACCCTATTTATCACTACTTTCAGCCCTCGTGTTAAATGTTTATTCAAGATTAGAGGGTTGAAAGATTACGGTTATGATATGATGCCCCAGGTTGAACAGAAATAAAAATAGGAAAATGCTATTTTTTCACCTGGTCCAGTATCATCATTTAAGCCTCTGCTTGCTCATAAGCCTATACTAAGAATCTCGCGTTTGCCGAGGCAGCGTGTAGGTTTAATGTTGTAATCAGAATCTAGCTCGGATCTCGCGTTTGCCGAGGCACCGCTTAGATTTCGAGTGTATTTTGCAAAAATAAGATTCTGTGGCTGGGATCTCGCGTTTGCCGAGGCAGCGCGTAGGTTTAAGCAGAACTACTTTGGTTTTATGGGTAAAGCTTATACGGCAGCAGGTCAGCTGGAGAATGTTTATAGAAATCTATATTATAATGCTCCAGGCTTATCAGGCCGATCTGCTGGGGTTCTGGATATAGCGAAATTTGAGCCTCCGGGTCTCTTCGGCGACGCATTCCATGCGGTCGTTGTTAGGTGATACAAGATATATATATATATATATATAAAAATATATATATAATAAGGTTTCTCCCTCGCTGTGTCCAGCCCCCCTGGGGCTGCTGGGCGTGAGCAGCCCCAGCCGTCGAGTTCATCATATTATGTGCATAGAAAGAGAGTGCTGCGTCTCGTGTTCCTCCATGTAGATACTGGGGACAGACGCAACCCTCTCAACCGAAGTCGCCTAAGCCTAAGCCGGATCTGAGGACCGTTCTTCAGGCGAAGAAAGCTTCGGTTCAAAAAAAAAAAAAAAAAGGTCCTGATGCTTAGGCATCAGGCCTGTGAGGACAGCCCCGACCGGAGTGGAGCGGTGTTCACCTCATTATACGGTGCCCGTTCCACTTCGGGGTCCTCACGAGACCCTCCTGCCAACCCTGCCACCTCTGGTGCTTCAGGGCGCAGTGGTCTCCAGCGAGTCGCTGGTGCTATGCTGCGGCACAGCATCGGTTTCGCGCCCTCTGAGGGGGGTTTTAGAGCAGTCAGGTCAGGTAGTTCCTGCCGGTATGTTTCAGGCTCCAGATTTGGCTCTCTCAGTAACACCAGAGACCAGCCTCGAGAGGCTGGTTCCCTTAGTAAATTTTCTGGCAGCGTGGAAGCTTCTGCCGAATATTTCTCATTGGGTCCTGCAGATTGTAGAGAAAGGATACAGAATCCAGTTTGGCTCTCGTCCTCCTCGTTACAGCGGGGTGCTACCCACAGTGGTGCATCCCGAGCAGGCTCTGGTAATGGAGCAAGAAGTAAGGGCCCTGTTAGCAAAAGAGGCTATAGAACAGGTGTACTCATCCGACCGAGAGTCGGGTTTTTACAGCCGTTATTTCATTGTTCCAAAAAAGGATGGAGGGTTGCGTCCCATTTTAGATCTTCGCCTGTTGATTCGGTCAGTTCAGAAACTCAAGTTCAAGATGCTGACCCTCAAGCAGATCGTGACCCAAATCAGATCCGAGGACTGGTTTGTCACGATAGATCTAAAGGATGCATACTTCCATATCTCCATCCTCCCTCAGCACAGGAAGTTCCTAGGGTTTTCTTTCGGGGGCAAAGAATACCAATATCGGGTTCTTCCTTTCGGTCTAGCTTTATCACCCCGCACGTTCACGAAATGCGTGGATACAGCTCTAGCCCCCTTGGGCTTCAGGGCGTACGTATTCTGAACTACATCGGTGACTGGCTGATTCTGCGGAATCGGAGCAGTTGGCGGTTCGGCACCGAGGTGTCGTTCTCGCTCTTATGCAGATGTTGGGGTTGATGCTCAATACCAAGAAGAGTGTGCTTTCTCCAGTATTGAGAACCACTTTCCTTGGTGTGGTATGGGATTCAGTGACGATGAGGGCCAGCCTATCGCCCGTTCGTGTAGCTGTTATCCTGGCAGCCACCAAAGAGCTAAAGCTAGGTCAGTCACGCACTGTAAAACAGTTCGAGAAACTGTTGGGTCTACTGGCAGCAGCGTCCAACGTGATACCTTTTGGCCTGCTGTAAATGAGGCCTTTACAGTGGTGGCTCAGGACCAGAGGGTTCTCCCCGAGGGGAAACCCTTTCCGTATGATCAAGGTTACGCGGCGATGCCTTCGTGCCTTAGAGATATGGAGGAAACACTGGTTCTTAACCCAGGGCCCGGTGTTGGGAGCTCTTTGCCATCGAGCTACTATCTCGACAGATGCTTCCCTCACCGGCTGGGGAGCGGTAATGGAAGGCCGCTCGGTTCAGGGTCTGTGGAAAAGCCATCATCTTTCGTGGCACATCAATTGCCTGGAGATGATGGCTGTCTTCAATGCGTTGAGACATTTCCTTCCGGACCTAAGAGGCCATCATGTGCTCGTTCGAACAGACAACACATCAGTGGTCTCTTATCTGAACCGCCAGGGGGGTCTGAGGTCGCGTCCGCTTTGCAAACTGGCGCACCAGATCCTCCTGTGGTCCCTGGGGAAGGTACTCTCCCTGAGGGCAGTGTATATTCCTGGGGACCAGAATATAGGAGCAGACATCCTGTCGAGGCAGGAGCTGAGGCCAGGGGACTGGAGACTCCACCCCGAGGTGGTGGAGAAAATCTGGGAGGCATATGGCAGAGCAGAGGTGGACCTGTTCGCGTCTCACAACACGACGCACTGTCCCCTCTGGTATTCACTTACTCACCCGGCCCCCCTGGGGCTGGATGCCATGGTGCAGACGTGGCCGAGGCTACGTCTGTACGCCTTTCCCCCTGTTGCTCTGCTCCCAGGAGTTCTGGAGCGGGTCCGTCAGTGTGGGATAAGCCTGCTGCTAGTAGCACCACGCTGGCCAAGTCGGATCTGGTTTGCGGACCTGATCCTTCTGCTAGACGGGCCTCCATTGGAGATCCCTTTGAGGAGGGACCTTCTGTCTCAGGCCGGGGGCACAATATTTCACCCTCGGCCAGAGATATGGAATCTTTGGGTTTGGCCTCTGAGGGGGCCCAACTTGTAGATAGTGGTCTTTCAGCTGAGGCTGTTGAGACCATCCTAAGCTCCAGAGCTCCAGCTACGAGGAAACTGTATGCGCTTAAATGGAGAGTTTTCTCCTTATGGTGTCACCGACATCAGTGGGATCCGGTTAATTGTTCTGTCAACACAGTAATCGAGTTCCTGCAGGAGCGCTTTGTGTCAGGTCTATGTCCTTCCACACTAAAAGTTTACGTGGCAGCCATTGCGGCTTACCATACCATGGTGGGAGGTATATCTTTGGGTTGAGACCCCTGATTACACGTTTCCTTCGTGGCACTTTGAGGCTGAGGCCTGCAATTCGCACTAAGGTGCCAGCTTGGGATTTGACTGTAGTTCTAGTAGGCCTGTCTAGGGCTCCATTCGAGCCCTTAGATTCGGTCTCAGAGAAGTTCCTTACTCTTAAGACCATCTTTCTCCTAGCTATTTCGTCCCTCAATAGAGTTGGTGACCTTCAGGCTCTTTCGGTCTCCCCCACCTGCCTTGAATTTGCACCAGGGATGGTCAAGGCGTTCCTTTATCCAAAACAGGGATACGTCCCTAAGGTGCCGACCTTGACTCCGAGGCCTATCGTGCTGCAGGCTTTCTGTCCTCCTCCGTTTGCAACTGCGGACCAGGAAAGACTGCACTTGTTGTGTCCAGTGCGAGCATTGGACACATATGTACATCGGACATCCTCAATCAGGAAGTCCGATCAACTATTTATTTGCTTTGGATCACCTAAAAAAGGTCTTCCTGCTTCAAAACAGACAGTCAGTAAGTGGATAGTCGAGGCTATTTCACTTGCTTATGAGTACTCGGGCCAGCCTTGTCCTTTGGTGGTCCGAGCTCATTCTACCAGGAGTATGGCGGCTTCTAAAGCCTTGCTGCATGGGGTTTCTCTCCATGACGTTTGTGATGCGGCGGGCTGGTCCTCTCCGCTCACATTCGTGAGGTTTTACAGCCTGGACCTGGATGCTGCCCCAGGTTCTCAGGTGCTTAGTGCTTAGCTGAACAGTCTGACACTCAGGTACTTGAATTATGGCGCATTGGGTATTCTCGTTCCCGCAGCGTTTCGACGCATCTCGAAGTTCCCTTTTCGATAAAGGGAACGTCTCAGGTTACTATTGTAACCATAGTTCCCTGAGAACAGGGAACGAGACGATGCGTCCCTCTGCCATACTTCTGGCGTCCCTGCGATCGGCTTGCTTCGGCACTGTCGAAGCTAAATGCCGGCGAGCAGCGGAAGTGCTCTTATCCTTTCCTGGTCATGACGTCACCCGCCCGTGACGCTCATTCCCTTTTTCCATTGGACTAGTTGGCATAGATGCTTCAGACGCATTCACGCAGAAGGCGTTCCCGCAGCGTTTCGACGCATCGTCTCGTTCCCTGTTCTCAGGGAACTATGGTTACAATAGTAACCTGAGACGTTTTTATGGGCGTCTCGCATTGAAGACTTGGAAGTAAACGCCCACTGCTGTGAGTGGATAACAGTGTTGCATATTATAAGGAGTTTCAACTCACCCGTCGATGCACTTGGGGGAAATTGTTTTGAAAACGTCCAATGTTGTAAAATGGCAACCGGAATGATTCGCCCATGCATGTTCGACCCAGAGTCCAGGTGTTGCATAATTCCTGTCAGATCCAATATAGACGGCACAGCACCGTCTTTTACTCTTAATCGGTCTGCAAATCCAGTCTTGTTTACAAAAAAATCCTCAGTGAAATGAAGCGAACAGACGGACAATGTTTTACCTCATCAGCTGGAGTGGAACGTCATGAAAAATAAAATTAATCCATGCACTCCTATTGGAATCCAGAGATGCAGCGACTGTCTTCTTACCAGGAACTGCACAATATTTTGTATTGCTCGGTACTGTAGCTCGATCCGGTTTGTCATCACGAGGTAGGCGGCCTATGTTATTTAGCTATGTATATGCGTGTAAAATGCGTGAATCGGTGGGCGGGGCTAAACCGGCCGTGTTGAAGCAGGCGTTGATCTTCTTCTGCGGGGGTGGTGTTTTATCCTCTTTGACGTCATATGTCCCCACTTTGAAAAACGAGTCGTTTGCTGAGGCTGGTGTCAATAAAAGCATTTATTGGACTAACAAGGACGTTTTCAGTTCTGAAACTTACAGGATATTCTTATAATATGATGACCTCTCAGATGTCAAAAGCTCAAGGAAAATTTGATTTCTCAGTTCATCACCCCTTTAAGATTTGTTCTAAGATTTAGTAAAATGTAAAATAAAAACATTTAAACATCTGGCATGCATCATTATCAATATCATTACATTATTTACTTATTTTAGTATAGTATAGATTTCACACTAATGTACTTGTACTTTGACATTACTGTACACTATCCAACTGCTCACAAATCCTTCTGGACAAGAGATGAAGGCCTACAGGGTCAAAGTTCATTGTTCATTCAGTTTACTCCACATGAAACATACAGATTGTACAGGGTTTCAAATGGGTGCCAGCATGATGTAAGATAGCTCACACTGTTCCTCCATCACAACTTCCACAAAGCAACAGAGAAGGCACTGTAAGAGAGCAGCATGCTCCCAGCAAACAACCAACTAGCTGGCTGCATCATACGGTGCCACATTGTTGTTTTATGTCATTAAACAACAACACATACTTCACTTAACCCAAACTAATTCACGTGTAGTTCTCCTTCAAACCTTTGCATTGATGAAAGCTTATCAGGTGTCTTGGAGTTCTATATCAGGACAGTGTCACCTATTCTATTCTATTCTATTCTATTCTATTCTATTCTATTCTATCTATTCTATTCTATTCTATTCTATTCTATTCTATTCCATGAAGATAAAAACTAAGAAACTTTAATGAACACCTCCAGAACTACACAGCAAAATATAACATTACCACAGAAAAGAGAAAAAGAAAACAGAGGGCTTAAATACACTACATATAAATAATGAAACATGGAACAGGTGTGTAACAAATCAGAAACCACTACAAACTAGAAATCAGGCTAAACAGTGACAGGGAAACTATGATAAAGAAACTATGAACTAAACAAGACATAAATGTGACATATTACAATAAAAGTGTAAAAAATATTGTATATAATTATTATTTTTATTAATTAAATTAATTTTCAGTGCACTATTTTACTTAGCCTGGCTCCGCCCTCCTACGCACTTCCGCTCAATTTCATTTTCCTTCAGTACTGCGTCTGGGATTGTGCTGTAGACTTCGGTTTCCAGAAATCATTTTTTTACCGGGCCAATGAGCGAACAGAGGGAGTGGCTGAGAACGATGACATTGATGTCGACTCGTGCGTTATTTGAGTTGTAGTTCAGTAATGGCAGAGGAGACAGATGCGAGTGAAGCCATTCGGTCCGTTGTGGCAACGCTGCCGAATATCAAGAAGTTAAAGCCGGAGCAAGAACAATCTTTGCTTAGTTTTGTGTTTATGGCCATCCTCCCACGGGGTTCGGGAAAAGACATATGTCACGACCAAACGTTAGCGATTGGTTATGGCAGATAGAATGACTCTGGGCAGATCCAATAGTTTTAGACTTCAATAGAGTACCCGCCTACAAGGAAGTTAACACTTGTCAATGGAGCGGTGCCAGACTCTATGTACAAATGAAATGTACGAGAGTCTGGTAGAACCAGGCTATATTTTACTGGCCTTAATCTTTAAATTTATACACTGCTAAATTTGGCAATACATTTAGCACAAGAGCAATAAAATATTCAAATATAACAGTTAAGCAACTTTCAGCTAATATGGACTTTCAAACGTCCAAACCACACAACTTAGTTAAGAAAATTTTAAATACGAATGCACATAGCAAATTTAAAAATATTTTTAAAAAATCAAAGATTAGCAATATACTGTATATATTGCTATATATATATATATATATAATATACAATATACTGGTCAGCACTGCCATTTAGCAAATTTAAAAGAATCACCCTGACTTTTTGCTATATGTGTAGTGAGTTGATAAGCAATCATATACTGTGGGTATTTTTAGTTGTAACTGAACCTTTACTTGGGTCTTGATGCTCGATTCTCATTCTGCGTTTGCATCAGCTCAACTAAGCTCAAATTCTTAGTGCTTTTGTTTGGCGCTCATATCTCAAAGAACACGGCTACAAAGATTCTTATCAAAAGCCCAATGCACCAGAACATATGGCAAAAACAGCATCGGCTTTATAATCCAGGGACTTATTTCTTCACTGAACCACATGACTCGCGGAATATGCTCTCTAAAGCATGTGCACAAAATTGTTTAAAAAAGCAAGCCTGCAGGATGAGGCCTTGCACTGTACTGTATTAATGGTGTCACTGCTAAAGCATTAATAGAAATATAAAGAACATTCTATCATCATTTATTCTCCCCGATGTCATGTTGAAGACAAATAATTAACAAATAATCGAGTTATGTGGTGATAAATACAGATTTTAAAATCAATTAAATATATAACTGCAAAATATATGGCAATGCAAACAAAGAAGCTTCTGCAAACTTCTGTGTATGTAAAGACAAAATGGTATCAGCATGCACATGTACCTCAAAAGTCGGCACATGTGTATTATACATTCAGGTACATGCACTTTTGTATATTTGTACATTCTCATATGTCATAGTAAGCCTGCATGGTGTGATTTTGCTGCGATGTCTCTGTAGTTGGACACATATTGGGAGACAGATAGTGACAGAATGAACAGCCCGACCTGTGGTCGTCCTGCCGCAGCCTCTGTCCTCAGGGTGCGCTGTCAGGAGACAGGCATGACTCATTCATCAGAAGTAGGAAAAAAATAAACCATTAGAGTTTTGAAATAGTGGCAACCATCAGTTTTTCTGCGCGGTGTCCAAGATAACTCCCTTTGGTATTCATACAGTACACATTTAGCACCTTTTCCCATCCAACTTCATTTATTTTGTGTCACATCCCACGGCGGCCCATTTGTTTCTACAGACGTTTGGCAATACCTTTATAAGCTTATGAAGAAGGCCTATTAATGGTGCCAAATACAGTTGCAGTTTATTCCATTTGGATCTGTACATGGTATTTTATATTTCTTTGTTTATTTCCAAGCGGATTACTGTAAGTGTCTTTCGTGCATCAATTATTGAGATGGTGTGATGCAGATTTCCTCCTCTCACTTTCAAAGGCTGCAATAGTTCTCATTATAAGCAGCGAGTCGGTTTCTATTAAGTATTTATGAACCAGGAATAAACTGGGTAAATCTTGTGCTTTGTACAGGCTCCAAATTATTTCTCAAAATGTAGGAAAGTGTCCCTGTTCTTTCTCTCTGTTTCTCAGCCTAACACCCTGGCAGCTCAGAGAAATGCAGCTAATCACAATGGCTACATTCACACAGCAGCAGAATATGGCTGTTTTAGAGTGATAAATATTACTGCGTTCACACAAAGTTTGTTATCAGCAAGAGTGACAATGCATTTTATAATCGAACTGGCTAACTTAATTTTTTGGGATTTAAGTGCATCCAAGGTCAAAAAACATATTGCACATCACCTGATTTCTGAAAAATAAGTGTCTGAATGGTTGACGAAGATTGGTCTCTAAAAACTTCCACAAGCATACTCTGCTCTGATTGGTCAGATGGCCCAGTCTGTTGTGATTGGTCTACCGCTTCAGATGTGTTCGAAACGAAACTTCCATTATAGCATCTAAATTTTAGCTCCCGAAGCTTACTCAATCCTCAGCAATTATACATACTGTAAGGACAGTAACAATGGTATCATTTTACCAAAACTTGGAAGAACTAGTTCAACCTGGACCAGTAAAACGATGGGAACACATCAAAAGTTTGGAGTAATACTGCTTTGGTAACATTGTAAAAGTTAATTTTACCACTGACTCTTCCGTCTTCACATCCTCATTTTTTGGTGTATACAAAGAAAATTTGCTTTCGCAGCGTCTTCTTGTTATGTCAACAATACAAACCAACTGAAGTGTTAAAGGTCAAAGTAGACGATGACCAATGTTGACCATAGGCTTGCATTATGCAAATTGTTAAAAAATCTACATAGATATGTAACTGAAGTGAGACTGGATTTGCAGACGACTCGTTTTGGCAGTTCAGAATCGATATGTTGTGCACTTTGATCTTTAAAACTTTGCAGACATTCAGCTTTACACACTATGAAAGGTAATATTGAAGCATAATAGGGACCTTTTAATAAGTTAATTTTATCAAATCAAATTTATTTATTTAATCAAACAGGATGGAATGTTTGAAAAAAAGAAAGAAGAATACAAATCAACTAATGACAGAAAACATCACAGTAATTCAAGCTAATACTTACTAATGTTTGTGCTGCTGTCCCAACATGATGATGTCACTTCTTGGAGGTTCATGTTGTCAGGATTATGTTTTATTTAGTTGTCTTTTCGTTACTACAGTATGTTTGTTTCTTGTGCTTCAGTTAAGTTTAGCCTTGATTGTTTCCTAGTTTTTCTCCTTGGTTACTTATTAAGTTCAGCTGTCGATCATTAGTTTCCTTGTCACTTCTGTGTAAACACTCCCTCTCTTTTGTTCAGTTCTTTGTTGGCGATTGTCAGTATTTAATGTGCTAAGGGTTTGTGTTCTTGTGAGATTCTCCTGCATAACTCTATTTGGATTAAAGCTTTATTAGACAAAAATTCCTACGTTCTCATTTTGCCAGTTAAAAGGATATTTCGAAAAACAAACAGAATGAAAATCAATATAGGGGCCCACAAGGGGGCCTCAGAAAACTTCTAAGGGGGCTGCAGGATGTTTATGGAATCACAAAATTAATTGTGGTTAATTTAATATAAATTCCTCCAGTTTCTATTAACAAAAAAGCCATAATTACAGCAGAAATATTGGAATTATTGTATAGTCTACATGGAAGGGGGCCTTCAAATATTGTGTTTAACAACAGGGGGGCTTAAACAGTATGAAAAA
The DNA here is from genome assembly GCA_036326025.1 of Chrosomus eos. Lineage (NCBI taxonomy): Eukaryota > Metazoa > Chordata > Actinopteri > Cypriniformes > Leuciscidae > Chrosomus > Chrosomus eos. Next base: position 13,041,107 of record CM070832.1, on the reverse strand, counting down.
ACAATAAAAAACAATATTACTATTTCCATAGTGAAATGTTTTGTTTGAAATATTGATCAGAGATTTCCTAATGAACTTCCTAATGAAAGTTATATTTATGTTCACCTAATTGGTAAGCAATAAAAAAACAAAACAACTTTTAAATATTAAGCTATACGGTGGGGGACCACTAGTGAAAATGCACCTGTTGCTTTATTATAATTTTTTTTAATTCATAATAAAAAAGATTTGGAGACTTTTAAAGTGAAAAGTCTGAATAAAAAAGTACAATAATGTCAGAATTTGACATACCTTTTGTATTATTATTAGTTCTTTTTCTTTATTTGTTTTAAAGAACATTTGGACCTCTATAAATATGATAAAATTAATCATACTGTATAGTAGGATTGACCCAGAGAGGGAAGATTTTTGCAGTTGGATGCCGGTGCTCACTGGTGCTGAACACTGCGTACTCCACTTAGCACTAATGAGCAGATCAGTTCTTCACTACCAAACAGAGGAGAGGAAACAGAATACAAGAGGAAGTCTGATTGTCTGATTGCCAAAAATCTCATTTCCTGCCCTGAGCTGGGAGAGCGGCCAGTGAGGAAGTGCTGATTGTGATGCCTGTTGCTGGCATAGTGGACTGGATAAGTTCGCTCTGCGGCTGCCTTTACAAGGCTGCAAGTACAATGTGGCCATTAGTCACATGACGGACCTGTCCTTTAGCACAACCTTGGCCTGACCTGTCCACGCAGCACCACATGAACTCAGACATGGACACAAGAGGGTATAGCGGTATAGTTTGAATAAGAAGTGGCAGAGAGACCCGGCAATGTGCACACCAGGGAAGGACAACGGAGCCACTCAAGCAAAAATTACAGACAAAGCTTGATAATAATCCACTAGCTTCTGTAAAACCCTGAGAAATGATCCAACTGATCTCCGCACCAGCCTCCACTCACTCGGATAAAAACCTTTAGGACTCCTTCTAAAATCAATTGGGATCTTGTCTCGTACTGGAACATTATTTGACATTGTTGTGTCCAAGATTGAACTTTAATTAAAATTTTTCCCTGTGGTAATAATTGTGGCATCTGACGTTTGTACCCTGTCATTGACTCAAGCACACAACTGAATGTTTGTATACCTATATAAAAGATAACATCAGTGTTACTGTGATTAAATATTTAGCTTCATGTTTACTGCCCCCTGAGATTGACTGTATGTTTGTGTGTGTATGTTTCTGCATTACAGAGAAGCAGTGAAGCAAATAATTGAGCAAGAACCAGGGTCACTTACATTTGATGTTAACAACTGGGAGTTATTTTAACATCCGCCTATTCATTATCACAGCGGTTTATTTAAAATCAATTTCAAATTAAATTCCTGTGAATTTACTGGAAGCCAAAAGGATTGTTCACACAAAAATGAACATTCTATGAACACTATTCATTAGTCACTATTTAACTTATTATTTTTTTATTGTCTATATTCTGTAATTGATATTTCATATTCTATTGCTATTATTATAGTATTATACATAAACTATATGCTATTATTATTATATTATTGTACTTATGATATTATATAATTATACTATGCATTACTATTTTATTTGCTGTATACTGTTTGTTTATTTTATTGATACACTAAACTTTTTACAATTACTTCTTTTTCTTATATTTACTTTTTGCATTGCACTGTAGTTGTACCATATAATATGTATTTCCATAAAGGATCCATCAGTTATCTTTGTCAATGTATATTTGGAGTATATATCTGTAAAATATCTATCATTTTAGTGCTGTAAAAATACAGAAAGCAGCCTGCCGGTGTGATTTGTATTTCCCGATTTGTTTAATTTTCTCAATGGCGGTCAATTCTAGGAAAGCTAAAATCGGGTTAAACACAGAAAATGCTTTTGCAGAATAAGAAAACTTTATTTCATTTAATGTGAAAATTAAATTTTATCTCAGTATGGGGGTCTTCACAATTCTTATCCAAGAATAAAAAGCCAAATAGATTACAAGCCTGAGCTTTGACAATTTTAAGTCTAACTATCGAGATTTTAAATAACTAGAGATGGAACTTTTTTTCTACACAACGTACAAACCACTGAAATCGGTTGATATGTAAACGTTATTTTTAACCCGTTTATATTTTTACACAATATTATTTATATTTATACCCGTTTACTTGCATTTGTTTACAGCACAGTCTTGCCTCAGCAATATGGCGGACGCATTGACGTACTGTATCGCAGCAATGTTACAAAGCGGCCAACAGGGCATCTATGTTAATATTATGTCTATGGTCACCACCTCCTCACTACATTTCCCATCATCCTCCCTGGCCCTCACCTGCATGCAGGTAAGGGCCTGAACGGCAGTCTTCGCCCTGGTCTCCCAAACTGCAGTCTTCGCCCTGGCCACCCGAAATGCAGGCTCCGCCCGAACGGCAGTCTCCGCCCTGGTCTCCCGAACTGCAGTCTTCGCCCTGGCCACCCGAAATGCAGGCTCCGCCCGAACGGCAGTCTCCGCCCTGGTCTCCCGAACTGCAGTCTTCGCCCTGGCCACCCGAAATGCAGGCTCCGCCCGAACGGCAGTCTCCGCCCTGGTCTCCCCAACTGCAGTCTTCGCCCTGGCCCCCTGAATTGCAGGTTCCGCCCGAACAGTAGTCTCCGCCCTGTTCTCCCGAACTGCAGTCTCCCCCTGGCCACCCGAATTGTAGGCTCCGCCCGAACGGCAGTCTCCGCCCTGGTCTCCCGAACTGCAGTCTTCACCCTGGCCACCCGAATTGCAGACTCCACCCGAACGGCAGTCTCCCCCCCAGGTCTCCCGAACTGCAGTCTCCACCCTGGCCACCTGAACTGCAGTCTCCACCCTGGCCACCTGAACTGCAGTCTCCACCCTGGTCTCCCGAACGGCAGTCTCCGCCCTGGCCGCCCACACAGCATGCTCCTCCCCGGTCTCCTGAGCTGCCGGCACCGCCCTGGAGTCTGCAGACACATACAATGACAGACACAAACTTCAAGTTACTACAAGTTTATGTCTCATTGTATTTCTGTGAATGACATTTTTCACATTTGTGACCCTGGATCACAAAACCAGTCTTAAGTAGCACAGGTATATTTGTGGGAATAGCCAACAATACATTGTATGGGTCAAAATTATCAATTTTTCTTTTATGCCAAAAATCATTAGGATATTAAGTAAAGATCATGTTCCATGAAGGTATTTTGTAAATTTCCTACCGTAAATGTAAAACATTTGTTTTTGTGAGTGAATGCAGCACAATCGGGAACATAAATGCAAAACTTTAAAGGCGATTTTCTCAATGTTTCGATTTTTATGCACCCTCAGATTTCAGATTTTCAAATAGTTGTATCTCGGCCAAATAGTGTCCTATCCTAACAAACCACGCATCAATAGAAAGCTTATTTATTCAGCTGTAATGTGATGTATAAATCCCAATTTAAAAAAAATGACCCATAAGACTGGTTTTGTCATCCAGGGTCACATTTGTGGCTACTTTTCTGCAACAACTGCGGAAAATCTAAACAATCTAAACATTCAACTTCAGATTTGTATTTTACAGGTTTTCACAGGAACTTGTACAATAAATATTGTACAGGAGTGTACAATTTAGTGTGCAAGTACAAATATTTACTGTACAAGTTCTCAAATTCACATCTAAATGCTCTCGAGGTTTGCTTCTCTTTTACCATCATAACTTAGACATCCTCTTTATTTTGAGCCACGTTTGCAGATTCTGCAGTTGTTTACTGTGCATTGTTCACCAGGCACCCATATGTTTCATTCCCCCTGTCGGTAGTGTACACAAGGTAACTGCTCAGGTTTGTCCTGTGATTAATTGCTGAGTGTAGTATAGCTCAACCTGGAGCAGGAACACACTGTTGTTCCATTCTCTTTCACCCTCAGAGAGTCTGCCAAGAATCGCTGCGCTTTCACAACTTCTGTAAATAGACAAACCAAACACTGCAGCTTCTAAATATATCATGGCAGAGAAGTTTTTCTGATCATTTGTGAAAATCCAGGGCAGACTTGAAAATGATATGCAGATCGCTTTGTCTCTGTGGGTTTAGTCTGTTTTTGGCGCGCTCTGTTGTCACAGTACATATGTTTTGGGAAAAAGTCATTGGTTTTTTTAGGTTTGTTTATGTAGATATGTGATAAAGCACTATTGTACTGTATTTTTAAAAACGTTAAAATGCAATGCATAGCAGCATTATTTGGGTTACTTATCCAATAAAAAACTTTAAATGAAAGCCAAAGGTGCTTGATTGTCTTATAAGTAGACATTCCTTACCGCAAACCAAATAAACCCTCAGTGTAAGGACGTATATAAAACAATAATTGACTCCCATGCTGCAATTTGGTCAGAGAGATCTGTTTTTTTCACAAATCTAAATAAATGGATGTAATTAATGAGTCAAACAGCATTGATTTCCAATACGCCCATTTGCATTGCAGTAAAGTAAAAAGAAGTGAGAAATGGGGCAGTTGTGTGTGATTGGTTTGTCTGTCTCTGTTCTTTACACTGATGAGTCAGACACTGCTTTGTGAATGATTTCATTTAGATCAGATTAAAGCTGCCTCTGACGGTTAATCTGGGAGTTCAGCCACTGCAATAATCAGGAATCATCTGATTGTCATGGGATTATGACTTTAGAGAGAAGACGAGGTCAGGCGGCTGTGCGAGGACATTCAAACCTATACATAGACACATACACTGAGACTGAGCTAAACAGCTTAGTCATGATGTTAGAGGTCAGGAAGGAGGTGCTTTATGGGCATAACATTTGCTAAGGCAAACAGAACTCGGACATGAAACGGCATTTGCACCTCAATGTACTTTCATAACATTGCGAATTTCTGAGTAAAACAGAATTTTCAAGATTTTATCTATTGGGAATTGATGATTAAAAACATTGTAAAACAATGGCTAAATAGCTATTTGGTGATAGGCTAAAATTATCTAATCATATTAAAATACCGTTCAAAACCTTTTGGGTCGGAAATACAGTAATAATAGTCATATTGTGAAATATTATTACAAATTATTTTTACATGTGACTGTCACTTTTGATCAATTTAACGGGTCCTTTCTGAATAAAAGTATTAATTCCTTAAATTTTTCAAATGTTAAAAGTAATATTGTAACGTGCAGACTTGTTTTAGTTTAATGTTTCATGGACTTTGTTTGGTTCTCATTGTTTTCCATTTTTCCTATCTGTTTTCTTGGTTTCTGAAGTATGTTTGCATTTGGTGTCATAGTGATTCTTTAGTTGTGTGATTAGTCCCTATCGGTGCCTTGTTTTTATCAGTTAACCTGTCTATATATGGCCCTCATTCTCAGTTGGTTTTTGTCTGTTCTTGTTGCTCTATAGTTTGGTTTGCTTTCTCCTGCGGGCTTCTGTTCTGTCCAGTGTTCCAGAGTGTTTTGTTATTTTATAAATAGAGAAGGGAGAAACAAAGCTTTTCAAAAAGCTTTTCACTGTTTCGAAGTGATCTAAACCCTTATGCTGGTGACGCCTGCTGGTCAAAACAGTGTAAATGCAACATAAATGCAATTAACTAATCATCTAATACAATTATAATTATTATGTGTCTGTATAGTATGTTTTTTTAATCAATTTCCAGGGCTTGTTTAGTTTGTTCTATGGATGGCTCAGGTAAACAGGGAAATAAGAGACCATTAACTAGCATTTTTCCTTTTAATTATTCAAATGTCTCATTAAAACATCTACAAAGGTATGCAACTTATCAGAGATCAGGTGAAAACTATAGACACTTGTTCAATGCTTCGCTGCTGGGGTGAACCACTGAAATTTCGAATCATTTATTTCGAAACAGTTATGACATAACGAAGCCTCATTTTCTGAAATCCCGTGACTTTGGCAGTTTGATATGCGCTCCGAACCACTGATTCGAGACAAAAGATTTGTAAAGGTTTCAAAGCTTCATGAAGCAGTGTTTCGAAAGCGTCCATCACTAGCTGCAAATAGATCCTGTTTCTGTAACAGACGTAGGCCAGTAAGAGCTGTGCGTGTAAACCTCACTCCCCTGGCCTCAAGAAGCACCTTAGCAACTGAGGGTTTTAGTGTCCTTGTTAGCGCGCCCGCGTCCCACACCGGAGACCGCGGATCGAATCCTGTTCAGAGTGGGTCAAGTAGGACCGATTACATTTCTACGCTCCCTTCTTGCAACCAACCGTAACATTTACTATACTATCAAAACAGCCTTTAAGTGATGTTAGCTAAAAGGGAATGTTATTTCAGAGGTGGTAAAAATTATGAAGACAAACTTTGTTTTTGAAAAATGTTGATGCACTAGCGTTTTGAGATCATGAAATGGGCAAGTAAATGGAGTCAACTTTGATTTATTGTTGACTTTATTATGACCCCCGTTCAGACTTCATTTCAGATTCAAATTCAGATTTTATATGATCTCTACTCTACATTGTCCTCACCTAAAATGTTCCTCTTTTTTCTTTTAGTGTGGAACTAGATTTTAAACTTCAAGAGGACAAACTGCAGCCCTTAATGAAGAGACTGTGTCCTTTAGAAGAGCCGTGCTACCCGTCTCTGCCTTACACACACGAGGTGTTCACCTCCACACCCAAACGCAAGTCCAAGACTGAGACCAAGAAGCACGCTCGATGGAAACTCTGGTTCCTCTAAAATATGGATTCAGGGAACCTTAAACCATCAGGACACCACACCGAGCAAATTCTAGTGGAATTCAGCTTCACTAAATGGATAAACATGGAGAAATGCTCACTGCTAGCCACCGTTTTGGAACATGCATCATGGGATCCATCGAGTAACTGGATTTTAATAAGGAATAACAGTTGTTTTCTAATCATGACCCTCTGATAAACCCTCTGAGTTTGGGAACTGCTGAATTCACCTGATCTCACGTTTTCCAAAGGGATTACACAATGATCATTTGGTTTAGACAAGTTAGTAAGGTAAGCGAGCAGTGTGTGTGTGTGTGTGTGTGTGTGTGTGTGGTGTGTGTGTGGTATGTATGTGTGTGTGTGTGTGTGGTTGGTCTTTCCCATGATTAACTCTGATCTTTCTCTCTCCTTTCTACATGTATCCTGTTATATTTAGGGACCCTGCAGAGGCGACAAGAAACTTCAAAGCTAAATGATAGTTTGCCACAAAACTACTTTGGAGCCGTACATCAAAGACATCTAATCAGCAAAGCACAAACTTTTGAGAGTTATAAAGTAGATTTGATAGCTGAGATATACCTCTCTCTTTCTTTCTTGCTTTCGTCTTTCTAAAAGTCTCTCACCTCTTCAATTTTAAATGAAAATTGGTTATTCTGTAACTAAATAAATAAAACATTTTAGTGAGTAAAAGCAGAATCAGTTGACGGCATGCACTTATAATCGATGGATTTGTAGAGATATTTTTCCTGAAAACTGTTGAGAATGTACAATTAGTATGTCAGAAATGGTTAGGCTGTAAATGTATGAATGAAAATGGGTTTACACAGTTGTTTTAAAAAAGTTTTAATTTATTTTTTGAAAATACAAACTGTGAATTGTCTTTCAATTATATTGATTTCTGTATCAAATAACGGGCTATAAACATTTCTGAGATGAGAAACGCATTCACAGAAAAAATGTCAATTTGCAGTGTTTCAGACCTGAATATTTTCTTGGGAATATAACGCTGTATTTACAGCATAAACATACATTTTTTCAGTAAATATATTTGTCATACTCATAAAGAGCTTGAAAATATTTCAAAATTGGCTGAAAATTGGTAACATTTAATATGTCCCATGATGAAAAGTATGTTATATGGTGGAAAGTGCACAATTTCAAAACACAAAACAATACATGACTCTATAATACACACCACTCTGTTCAAGCTGACGTGTCATTTGCTCAATTAAATTTGAATATGATGGCAGCCAATCACTGAAATCTTGTGCTTGTTTGCCCACCTAAAGCAATGTAATGAAACGATCACACAACACACAATTTGGGAAGTATAATAATGCAGGTAACATATAGAGGGCTATGTATATACAATCTGTGCTTAGCATTTATTTAGCTTTTAAAAGTGTTTGTATTAGATATTCTCAAGTCAAATGTCTTCAACACGTTCACTACAGTGCCAAACACTGTATTTAGCTGGTAGCCCAAGAACCTTCATACTTGGAGGGCATTTTGATATGTTATATATTTAAAAGTAATAATAAGTTGGTCACTTCACAATATCGTTTAATTGGAGCACAGTACCTGCATAAACTATTCTTGTAGCATAACACAGATGCATCATTATACCTTGAGAAAGTGCAATTGATTTATATTGTGCAATATTACATTTTATACAATTTCTACCCACAGTGCATTTACAATAAAGAAACTGATGCAACATATTATGACTCGACTGTCCTGTTCCCATGAATGTTCTTTTAGAGTAAGACCAAAGAAATGTGGGTTGCTTTGGGATTCTTGCAAAGTGAATTCTGGTGGTGATACTCAATTCAGGAAGATGATTGAATAGTGCTTTGAACAGGACTCAGCTGGAGAACGAGATGGTTGCTACACTTCTCTCTGAAATTGATTGGCTTCAGCTTTGGCGCACACTCCACAGACGTGCTCTGTGATTGGACGGCCTCCAGTAGAACACCTGCTGCCAATATACTGCCACTCACTTTGACTCAAGGGAAGAAATATTCCTCTGAACTCATTCTGCAAACATAACCAATGTAAACATAGCGAATGTAATTCTGCTGACCCATTGAAGGGAAATAACTCCAAATTAAACTCGCAAGACTTTGCATGCACTTATTCTCTGATCAAACAGCCTTATTTTAGTAGTCATTAAGCTAATGAACACATGGAAGTCATGACCAAAATGACTTAGACTGACAAAACTGAGTCACCATGAAATCAAAATGAACAATTCTTGTTCTTTTATGGAATATTGCCGTAATTATTAGAAATTATTTATCCATTCACATCATTGTTTTTTTTTAAACCCCCTTATAATCTTTAATCAAAATAACTTCCTCTCTCACTTGCAGCAACATCTCTTCTCTGATGATGTTTACTGGCAGGAGGGCGGGACAACATGTCACTCACATGACATCACAGCAATTAGCAAACCACAACCATCTACAGTAATCAATTCCTGATGGACAAAATCAAGTCCCACCCTATATGCAGTTTCTCATGAATATAATGTATGTTAAAATAGGGAAGAAAAGACTATTGCAACTTTAGTTTAATGCCGATTTTAAAAACCAAGGTTATTTTCCTGTTTCAATGAAATTGAAACCTTGAAATTTAAAAAAATAAGAGTCAAAGTTGCTTTCATTGTCTAGGAATGAAAAATCTTTTAAAAAAATTATGTATTCATTTTTGACTTCTTTTTTTTTTTTAGATTATAGAGAAGTACAGACACATTTTCGTGGAAATATGCTTACACTTTCTTGCCAAAACTACAACAAAGGCTTTAGAGGATTGTGATGGTGGCAGAAAACAATTTTACCAGTGAACAGATAACCAGATCTCATTTCAAAGAGAATTGTGCTGAGGATAAATCTTATAGCATATGGAGTGACTGTAATCTTCCCAATAGCCACTCATGCTTTGAGTGCCTCTCGTGTCTGACAAAATCCATATTTCGCCACTGGCCTTTAAAAAGCAAAAAAAGTGAAAAATTGTCCAGCTTGCCTGCTCCCATGACCTAAAAATAATAACTGTAGATCATAGAATATAACAAGATCTCAATATAATATAAACCAAGGGTTTTTAAATAAATCAAAGAGAAAAAATACTTCTTTATAAAAACACTTTATAATTTATTACAAAGTTACTAAATGCTTATTTAATTTAACAATTTTAATTTATTAAACAATATTTTAAACCATTTTACAAATTTGTTATTATTATTACTATTATGCTCTCTTAATACTGGATGGAAATCATGAGATCTTAGTTTTAACAGTAAAAACTATTTTTTTTTAATAATAATCTCTAGATTATATTTTTATAAATTGTTTTGGCCTTAGAACATGGAATTAAAGCTTTTTATTTAAATTTGGAAACAACATGTCTTTATAATATGATGCATATTTACACATGAAACTATTTACATAATAAATAGTCATATAAATTCAACATAATTATTTATTAAATCAATTGCAGCTTAATTTTAACATCTGGTCTTAGCACTGCATAGTCAGTTTTGTATGGGAAATGATTGTGACTTTCCATATTCTATTTTTTAAACCCTCTAAATATGGGCTGGTGAGGGCAGTTGTAAAAGGAAGCTGTGTCCTTTTTGAAATGGCAGTAGAAGCCCAGACTATCTGCATTACTGACACACACAACACACTTATAGGGGTAGCCATGGTCACCCTCAAAGTGATTTTCCCCACGAGCGAGAGGGAATAGCATAAATGTACTGTTCAGTAAACACAGTCTCACACACAGCAGGAACAGGTTGAACATTTTATACAGCAAAGTAGCTCAAAGCACGTTTCATTAATAAATTAAGCGTTTGCATTAGGAGTAATTACAACTGCAAGAGAGAGAGAGAGAGGAGAGAGAGAGAGAGAGGAGGAGAGAGAGGAGGAGGAGAGAGAGAGAGAGAGAGGAGAGAGAGGAGAGAGAGAGAGAGAGAGAGAGAGAGAGAGTGAGTCAGCAAAAGCCGGATGGGCTTGTCGACAATCGGTTTGGGCTAAATTTTAATCTCCATCCCTCACTGCTTTAAAAATTCAAGGTTTCCTAACAGCTCATTAATAAATGATAGAGGACTTGAGCTTAGTGGGCTTTAAAAGTAAGCAGCCGGGGCCCGTGCCCCCAACCCTTCAAATGTTTATGAGGACACTCAGACTCAGCAGTGGACTTAACAAGGCCTTGTGACAACTGAAGGTTGAGGAGCTTTAATGTAAATTACAGCCTAAGGTTAATGTGTGCAAGAACCACTTTACTTGTAAAATGCTTACTCTGCATCTATAGGCCTGTTCAGATCTCCAAATGAACCATCTGAGCTATGGAATGCAGTATTATCCATTCAGTATATGATTTGTGTAACCTGTTATCCCCTGTTTTACAATGCTGTATCTCATTGAGCAGATAATGAGGTTATGCCATCAGTGACTTTATTGGGGTAATTGTTGATCAAGTTTACAGCTGTAAAGGACAGTTTACTGCAACTTTTTATGGTTTGCTTGGAGATTTAAAGGGTATAGTAGAAAAGTTATCTATATAGAAAAGAGAAAACACTGAGCTCTCTGTAATATTTCATATTCTGTTGTTTAGTGAATTTTCACGGGTGAAATCCAGTCATTTCAATAGGAATCTGCATGATGTGGAGTTTCTTGTGAGAGTCAAAGATTTCCCATGCAGATGTTGGTCATGTTCAAGATGGGTGCGCAAAATTGCCGTGTTCACTAACAAAAAGTTTCTTGGTTTGAAAGTGAGCTTCATTATTACAAATGGACAATGGACCACATTTTTGGTCACTTCAATCAGCAGACTAAAAAAACAACCTGCGGCAACAGTGTAAAAGTAGCCCAATTCCACAGTTAAACCGTGGACTTGGCAACATGGTGTGAGATAAACATGTTGAAAAAAGGATTGAGACATGTGCAATGAGCATGTTTAATAAAACGAGTAAAACAACTTTTATGTGAACTTGCCTTTAGTTCACATAGCACCCGTTTTTGCATGTGATTAAAAATGTGAAACGCAGGCTAGTGGAATGGTAAAAAAAAAAAAAGCAAGGTCTAGAGACACATTTTATAAAAGTTCCACATTATTAGACTGATGTGTAGTGCAAAATACGCAAGCACAGAGGTCTAAGATGTCTGTCAATAGTGCATTTACATAAAAAACAATGGAAAAGAAGTGGAATGTAGAGCCGTGTTCTATATTGACGGCAGTCAATTTGATAGTTAAAGGTAACATTAATGAGAACTCCATTTAGTTTCCCTTACTTTGATAGAGCAAACTCAGACAGTAAATTTTTAGATGTATACACCCTTTGCATACATCGAAAAAAAAAAAAAAAAATAGAAAAGAAAAAAAAGAGTTTTGTATCTCCTGCTTTGTATAGGGAATTAATCACTGGGAGAATGAAAATGTGGGTGTGAGAGACATAATAAGACACTAGCGAGTCACGACTAATGGACTGAAATGTTGAATCAGAGGAGTTAAACAAGATCTTTCCAAGAACGCAATCTTTCACATATGAAACCTGACCTGTTGTGTCAGAAGGGGAATGTGATAATATAGGCCTGAGACTATAACACCACAGTCCTTCTATTATCCTGTGCAACAATGGAAGAGAGTGAGAAAAAATTACAGGTTAAGGCCATGTGAGAGCGAGAAACATACACTGATGTTTATAGTGCCATTCGTTCTCTGACCCTAACTGTGTTTATTTACAGTAAGCCACTAACAGCTTGGTTTTTGCTTTCAAAGCCATAATAGCCTCTAAAAGTCTCTGTAGACTTTAAAGCCTGTACAATTTCACGCCGCCGTGCCCCACAAGTGCTAGGGGTCAAAAAAATTCGGTTTGATTTAGAGCTTTAGAATTGGTCCCACAAAAACTGACAGAAGAAACGATCTAAACTTTCTTGCAGTACTTCATGGAGGGATCATACTGGTCTAAAAGCCCAGGGCGCAGGTCTAAGCCTGGAAGATAAAGCATGAATAATGCATGGCACTGATCTGCAGGGGGGAAAAAAGCACAGCTCCTTGGATATCGTTCTCTCTCTGCTCAGTGGAATGGAGGTTTCAGTCCTGCTGGCCAACAGCTGCAAAACTCATCCAAAAAGACCTCCAGAGCAGAGCCACAGTATCATCCCTCTCTCAGCAAATGCTAACCCACAAATTACCATTTTGGACTAAATTCATCCATCCAGATTGTCTCAGATCATCACAGGTACTAATCAGGTGTTAACCAGGTGTTCCATCATTAGAACCATTATTTTGGGTAGTCGTTTAAGATTTACTCCAAAAACATTTTTTATATAAATAAATAATTTTGCATACCAAGTTGCACCAATATTAGAATACTTAATTGAAAACAAATACATTATATTTATATGTCTCGACGAGTGGCTGGTGTAAATAGAGTGCTTAAAACTTAAAACGTAATATTTAATACAATTATCCACAGAGAAGGAACACAGGGGAAACACATCAACTCTGCATACATATTCATGGAGGAATCATATTAGTCTAAAGGCCCATGGCGCAAGTCTAATCCCAAACAGGATGATACAGGACAAAGAACCAAGGACAACTCAGGGCTTAAAGGTGGGGTATGTGATTCTCTTTTTTGTCAAGTTTTTCAAAATAACTTGAAATCCTATTCCTAACCCACTTACAGCCACTGAGTTAGAAGCACTGAAATGAAAACGGGCAGGACTCGAAAAACTCCAGCCAATCATTTCCAAGACCACCTAGAATCATTGGACAGTAAGTTCGTCAATCAAACGGTTGTACCACACCCCCCTCCCCCCAGCGCGCGTGACCCCTCGTGCTCATACTCAAAGCTCGTGACGCATGCGCATCTCGTCAGTAAAGCCGGTTCCATGATTAGTAGAAAATCGTCATTACAATCTCTCGCGCATCTGAGTTTTCGCTCGTGCATGATTCGTGCATGATTCCATGTTCTTCGAATGGGTGGAGTCAGGGCCAGCGTTGGAGGAAAGAAGGTAGGACCATTTGAATTGTATATTTTCAAAATCTGCCGGTCGTTTTCCAAATCACATACCCCACCTTTAAATACACAGGGGAACTAATGAGATAATTAATAGAATGACAGATGTACGGAATGAATAATCAAGAGAAAACACTAGCATATATACACGGGTTTGTGTAAACTAAAGCCCCTTTCACACAGAGATTCCGGAAAATACACCGATAATGTGACCCGGGATTTGACCCGGGTTCGTTTGATTTCGGTTCATTCACACTGCCAGTGATTTGCCGGGATCTGTGAGTGCGTTCACACACAACCGTTAATGTCCCGGAAAGCCGCGTGACGTCAGGATGAGACGTGTATACGCGTCGTAAACATGTGCACGCGCGCACATTTCCACAGAGCTGGCGAACGATCGCAGCTGCAGCGCGGATTGTGAGGAGCTCCTGTCTCTGCTTCTTTCCAGTTTGCAGACATTTGTTCGTTCTTTCTTTGTTGATGACGAACACAAACTTTCTTCTAATAGCAACAGAGTCGCACGATGGCACATGCGTCATCACTGTCTATGACACACCCCTAACGGCATTGGTTCTGGCTTTTGTTCACACAGCGCGCGTTCCGGGTCGAAACACGGCAATGTTACTAGGTCCCCAACCCGGGATCGGTTCCGGCATCAATCCCGGGTCGTGTTTGCGTTCACACAGAAGGCACTCTGGCAATTTGCCGGCAATTTGCCGGGTTCAAAGTGCTGTGTGAAAGGGGCTTAACACTTTTCTGAAAACTGACAGGTGGGCACGATGTTATTTTTGAAAAAGGAGATGGTTAAATGTCCGTTTATGAAAATAGCCAGCCACGTGTAAACATAGCCTAAAAAAACTGGGGTTATATATGTATTTAACATTCAGCAGGGAACCTTGCAGTGAAGACACTGAGGAATGTTTACCTGAATCAGTCCATTTGCTTCCCCATCACTCACTAGTGTGAAGGGGGCCTGGCCACTTCACACGGTCGATAAGTGGACATTAGGGGCCAGATCTCACTATATGAAGGATAGGCAGTGGGGATCAAAATGAACAGGTTTACTCCCAGAGCTCAGGCTTAGAGCCACGAAAACACCAGAACAATAAGCTAAAGCCGGTTCCCATTAGATGGAAAAATTTGATGTTAACACAAAAGATTGATGGCTGCCTCCCTAAGGGTGTAAAACCTCTGTAAGGCTCTAGTTATTGTCTTGATGTAAAGACATATTGAATGTGGATTTTCTAAGCTTAGTAATCATTATAATATCCTAATAAAGGCTAACTAATTTCATGTCTCATCTCTCCATGGGGTAGATCATCTGCACAGGAAATTAGGTCTACAATGTGTGAATGTCACATGGGATATTGGGTTTAAGGATTTAGAGGAGAAATTTACTTAGAGAAATCTTGTGAATCTGCTACATGTCACAAATGAAAACTCTCACGAAATATCATTCATATTTATATATATTTCTGTGTAGAGATGAATGGAAAAAATTCTAACAAGATTTATCTATTTATTTTATGTAACTTATAATCATTAGTCCTTTAGTAATACCATCACTAGAAAGGCTATGCTGGTATGACTAACAGTAACAGTATGACTAGGAAGGTCTGGGAATCAAAAAATCAGGTAGTCAGATTCATGAACGAATGACTCGTTTTTCTTTTAAGTGAATCAAAAACAGATAGCATGGCTTGTTTGAATGGTGAATGAATGTGTCAGGTTTGGTTCTGTTTAGTTTCAGTTTCCCTGTGCTTGTTTGTTTATAATAACTCATCATGCCCTTGTTTGTTTCCATAGTTTGTTCCCAAATTAGTATGTCACTCAGTACCCTTATGTATTTAACATTGCATTTCAAGGTACACATTTTTATCAGTTAAACATTCTTATCAGTTCTTGCTTTCTCTGGGAATCAAACCCATGACCTTGGCAAGTTGGCATTGCGAGCACCAAAGCTCTACTCCTTGAGCTACAGGAAAGCTGTATATTTAAGCCCTTAGTTCTCCCCAGTTCAGTGTGGTTAATAGTAAGTGAACTATCTTTTTCCTGTATTTTCAAGTATTTTTGGATTGTAATTAAAAACTACTTGAGTAAATCTCCTTCGTCGTATATTTACTGACCAGCAGTACGTGACAGAAGGACTAAGAGCTATTTCTTTTTAGTGAATCAAAAACAGACAGTGGCTGCGTCCGAAAGCTTAAAATGTTGCCTGCCTAGGATGCATTCCAAGGAAGGCTTCAAGGCGCATCTGAATCCAATAGTTAGCTTCACTTCCTGTCTCCTGAGATACCTTCATCTGATCGATTTTTGAAGGCAGCATAGATTTTACAGTTTTTTACAGTCGCTAGGACCCATTTTTCAATACTTAAGTCACTTTTTCAAAACTCTTCACACAGTTCTCCTAACCAACTTTCAGCTCGGCACAGCAGTTCATTTCACATTCAAAATGCACTAAAACTACCAAATCACTTCATACATATCTCAAATCAACACATTCTTCCATAACACTAGCAAAGGTTGTCAGCTAACAAACACACTTTGTCACCCACAAAACAATAACATAAAAAACACTAACAACAGGTAACTTTATACAATGTTTTCCTATGTAAATGCTTTCTTTCTTCTTCCTCTCTACTGTTTAGAATTCACTGCAATACTAGAATGAATCAGACATCATGCAGTTGTTATATTTTATGTTTTTGGAGTAATTCCAAAGTACAACAATTTGTATACACACCATCCACCGATACAGATACAATAGGAATCAGCTGTGGTTGGTCCAATTGTTTTTATACCATTTAATTTTTAGATTCTAAATATATTTCATTACAATACTGTAGAAATGTTGCAAAATGCTGTCTTATAATTATTCAGTTTTG
Organism: Chrosomus eos; assembly: GCA_036326025.1. Classification (NCBI taxonomy): domain Eukaryota; kingdom Metazoa; phylum Chordata; class Actinopteri; order Cypriniformes; family Leuciscidae; genus Chrosomus; species Chrosomus eos. Next base: position 13,024,511 of record CM070832.1, on the reverse strand, counting down.
TATTATGTTATTGTTTTGAACATAAGTTTAACAGTTTTGAGAACAGTGTGTAAGCGTGTGCAGATTGGCCTGTCGGTACACAGAGTTTTGGCGGTTGTTGTGTCGAAGTGAGAAAAGAATTAATGTAATTTGAAAGATGTAGTCATTGAATGCATTTTGTGCCAAAGCAATGATAAATGATCCACAGTTTAGCCCACATATACTTCTGTTGTGCTCACTGTGTGAAGAGTTTTGAAAAAGTGACCTAAGTATTGAGAAATGTGTCCTAGCGACTGTAAAAAACTGTAATATCCCACAATCCTGTGTGTTCCATTCCGTGACAGTTAAGATAAAAGATTGCGTCTGAAAGTTGCAAATGGTGGTCAGTTTGTGTGTAAATAAATGTTTTTGATTACTAACACTTTAATGTTAACTTTAATTGCTTCAGGTCACATACAGACAGTTTCAGGTTTTGTAGCAGATGTTGTCTACAGTGAATAGCTCCTCTGTGCAGGCTATGTTGATGTCTGTTCCTGCAGTCGTGTCCCTATAGATGGTAAATCTCTGTAAACTCATTGTTTGACATCTCCTGTCAGTGTGGTAGCAGGGACGCACTGTTCCATTAGCCAGAGCGCCAGTCCCTAATTAAATATTTCCAGCCCTATTCTGGCATCTTATAAAACACTAAGGAGGACAATCTGCCAGACCAGTCAGCAGCTGAGACATTTTTAATATGCTAAATAGTGCTTTCAAAAAGAGTGTGTGTGTGTGTGTGTGTGTGTGTGTGTGTGTGTGTGTGTGTGTGTGTGTGTGTGTGTGTGTGTGTGTGTGTGTGTGTGTGTGTGTGTGTGTGTGTGTGTGTGTGTGTGTGTGTGTGTGTTTTCAGATGACACTGTCCGATTTTATTGTTGTTTTGAATGATATATTCTGACTAACAATGTTATGGATATTTCTGTATTTCCCATTCAGCTAGAGCATGTACAATGAGTTCCATGTGTTTAGATAGCTTTAGCCAAACTTTTACAGATATTATCCAAAAATATGGTAAAACACTGTTGTCTGGGCACTTATACATATATTGCACACAGTATTGAGCCTCATTTCCAAATAAATATGTACATTATCAAGAGAGTCATCTACAGTATACTCGCCATGGTAAATTAATATCTTAAAGTTAGTTACACACACCAACCATTCCAACCAACCTAGAAATAAAATCCAATCAAACTTGACCACTTTATAAGAACCTTTTCTGAAAATCGTGCTGTTCATAAATTTCTTAATTTTAATGGAATTTTCTAAAGCTTGTCTGAGCGAGCAACAGTAACCAAATTCTAGGAAACAATAACTAGGATAATAACAAACAATAACTACTTTGCCATTACAGATAAAGGATTTATGAAGATTACAACCTAATCCTGTAAAATAAATAAAGAAATAACCAATGCATGTGTTGATGCTTCAGAGACACCACGAAGAATCATGAAAATGGATATCGAGCGATCCCATGCAAGGAGATCAAAGTCTTCAAACAACAGCGCAGTGAGAAAGACAGATTCATACCTGGAGACCGGTTTGTTTTTCATGGGCTTTCAGACTGCTGTGATAACTGCATTATGTTGGCTGAGCTCTTCTGTAGTAGATCTCAGCATAACAGCAGAGCTGCAGCTTTGGCCTGTGAGAGCTGAAGGCAGCAGAGTGGAACTATCAGCGCAGACCAGCACAGTGCTCAGACACACACACACCATCATACGACACATACTCATATCACAGCACTTAACAATTTATGTCATTGATTTCATTTAACGACTTCAAAAACTGAAATGTGAGTTTGAAAAAATGCCGCAGCTAACACCTTTATTTCGAGACATATGGACGGTACTTTCACCACCTGAATGAAGTGGATATTGAGCGAACACACTCCATGTACAATGTGGAAAGTAATCCTATTTGTCCAGTAAAATAGAAAAGGCGAGTTTCATTCTCGACTGGCATTTCAACATAAGAGCTTCTCTAAATCCAAACTGCACACTTACGTATTTATTCAAAGAGGTACTAAATGTTCTTGAATGATTGTAAAATCATTATTGGTACAAATGTGCTTTTGTGCATAGGTATTCGTATCAATTAGAAAGTTAACAGTATGTCTGTGCATTTTCAATTGGTCAGATTTCCATTATTCTCTACTGATGCTGTTTGAAACGCACAGAATTGAAGTTTTGAAATGTGGTATAATAGGTTACACTGGAAGCATTATGTGTGTGTGTGTGTGTGTGTGTGTGTGTGTGTGTGTGTGTGTGTGTGTGTGTGTGTGTGTGTGTGTGTGTGTGTGTGTGTGTGTGTGTGTGTGTGTGTGTGGTCTGTGTGTGTGTTTTTTAAACAAAAAAAGTACAAAGTTCACTGTCATGGATGCATGCAGTGAGTCTAATGAAGATGATGTTTGATACAGAATACACAAATAAAGAGACTTTTATTAGACACATGGGGTACGAGAAACACACTACACTTTAACATTGACAACCCCAAACAATGAACAGAAAGAACTGAGGGCTTAAATACACAGAAGGAATGCAAAAATCTGGTATATGAATAATTCCCTTTTTTGGGAATGGGATGCTGGTTAAATTTAGATAAATTCAGCGTTGAAAATGTTTCATCCCTTCATAAAAAAGTAGAGTAAGGATAAAAAGTTGGAGATGTAGGGGATTTTGGCTAATAGGATAATTAGGAAGGGATGGAAGCCTATCAATCCTTTCAAAAAACATGTGCCGGCCCATGCCTTTCTACGATCTTCCTAAACCAAACTGGGTGCATAGCCTGTTGACAGGTCTGGCTAATGGGAAGGTGTTGCTAATACAAAAAAACCTTACCTAAAAGTCTAATACTCCAATGAGAGTTAGTTACGTGTATTTGCAAATGAAAGAGAATTAGTTGACATGTAGGTGCAATGTTACTTAAAGTGTAAACCAATAATGAAACAGTTTATTGTTAAAATTGAAATCCTTGATTTTCACAGTGATCACAGACTATTGGAATCCAACTGTACCTCAGATACTGAGAATATGAGCTTTAAAAGAGGCCAAGCAAGCCTGCAAACACATCATTTAACACAAGCAGCCTGCAATCCCCAGAGGGAGGTCAAAGCAGGAACATGAGGAAAACATCATAGCTCTCTGTTCTCTCAATGAGGCTTTTAGGTTTCCGCAGCGATATCGTTTTTTTTTTTTTTGGATTCTCGAAAGATTGAATGTTGCAGTGAAGGTGGATAGCCATGTGTGAGATATAGATGAAGAAAAATAGAGTGGATTCTGACTGTGAGAGGAGAGAGAGTGATGAAGAGGGCAGGGAAAGATGAGATCGCAAGAAAGCAATATAGATTGAGGAAAGAGGTTGAGGAAACCCAATTCTGAGATTGGTGAAAGTTTTCCCGCTAATAGCTGTAGAGTATTTGCAATGAAGTGTGTAACTGCCAGAGAAGTCAGTTAATTATTTCATGTTTATTTAATCATTTTGTTAAAGACTCTTAATTTGAAACTGCACTGTGAAGAGTTGTTTGAGTGGAGACTTTTATTATGAAAAGCTCAGAGTGACTCAGGAAGAAAACGTTTTACACCGCATGGCCAGTTGAAGCTGTATTCCACATTTCTAAAGAGTATTTAAGTTAATTTACTCATCTGAAGTTACAGAAGATATCACACGATGCAAGATTAAGTTCTCCTTTGGTAATAAGCAGCCAATGAAGTAAGTTTGTCATTTATATTGTATGTGATTAATGTGGATTGTGTTGCTGTGTGGAAAAGAGTGATATCTATACAAAGACTATAGTTTGCTGTTAAAGTGAATTTTACTCTGTTTGGAAAGTTTACAAAGACAATATTTATTTGGTTTATTTGTCTTTTTATATTCTTTATTGTAACTTTATTTTTGTATATTTAGTTCTCACGGCATCTTGAGTTGGATGGTTATCCTCATGGTGAACCAGTCAATAAATCGCCTGTCATCAGAGAATCCTTGTGCTCGTGAAATTACTGGGGGGAGCTACAAAGTGGATGTGATGGTCTAACCTGTTACCGCCTCTCCTCTCATCTGTTTCTGCGTGGCTTTTGAGTGGCTCATTTACTGATGTTATGCTGTTTCGCTGTCCTCAGAAACACTTTCACAACCTGAGCTCAGCTCGTACTAAAAACACTTTGGATTTTGAAATGAATTGACCACGTCCCACACAAAGTAGAATTGCATTTGAAAAAAAAAACATTTAATGGTATTCTGGGAAATTAAGTGTTCTTCTACCCTTATTCACGTTTATCTATAAAGCCTTTTACCATCAACCTACAAGTTTTCTCTTTTTTTATATCTTATAAAAGGGTACCTATTATGGCATTTAAAATGTTCCTAATATTGTTCAGGGAGTCCCCAACAACAGTTTTACGAGCATGCCATGACAAAAAACACTTTTGTTGTCTTATAATATGCATTTATTTTTACTTGATTTGCTCACCGACTCCCGTATGAATCGCGAGTCATTTTTCCAAACCCCACCCTAGCGTGACGCTAATCTGCAGTGATATGTAGCTACCATAGCCCAAAGTTTAGTGGTAAAAGCACATTCAGTCTTTGTTTGCGCTGCACTTCAAAACAGCGTCTTGACATGATGTTAGTTTTCCCCTGGCGTCTCCGACAGGGTTGCCAGGTCTGCACAACAAAACCAGCCCAATTGCTTATCAAAACTAACCCAATCACGGCCAAAAATAGTCAAATAGCGTTCCCGGGTGTTTCCCCAATAACAATCATGTTCCAGTGGGTAAAACAATCGCGTCAACCCGTGCACTACACAAACAACCCGCGAGAAACGGTGCAGGCATACGGACCTGGCAACACTGGTCTCCGAACGCAATAAGTGGGCGTATCTTATTCAAATAACTTGTCAAGTTGACGTCAACTAGACAAAGGAAAAGCATCGTTCGTCGAACGATTCATATCAGCGACTCAGAGTCGACTCTTACTTTTGAGAGACAATAACTTTGTATACGGTGACCTTTCATCTTTAAAACTTTGCAGGATGTTTTTGCTCACTTAGATCTATGTTACACACTACATGAAGGGCAATTTTCAAAAATCCATAATAGGTACCCTTTATAAACAAGCCTGCCATGCTTTCAAAGTTTACTTTTTCTTGTTATTATACGTCCGCTAGGGGTAAGACGCCATAAATAAAATAAAAGAACCAAAGGCTTCCAGCAGGCCGTCAGACCAAAGAAAACACAATAAATTATAATATAAATGTATTGTAAATCACAGAAAAATCACAGCCTGCTGATCACCCAATTACAGCTGGCAGGCGGCAGCAGAAAATCAGCAGTGATCTGAAACTCAAAAGAACAACATCGAAAAGGATGCGTCATAACGTAACATTGTTAAAAATTACACTTACTGAGGTTATACTAACTACTAGGGATGCACCGATACCGATACCAGTATCGGTATCGGGCCCGATACTGAGCTCATGTACTTGTACTCGTACTCGTAAAAAATGCCCCGATACCAACAACCGATACCAGGCAGCATGTGTACAGTGTCAGAAATTATAATGGGGATAAAAAAAAGAAGGCTGTATATGAAATAAATGTATCTTATCAGTGGAATATTAAACAGAATATATTAACGCGTCGTCTATATAACTATATGGTGCGCAAGCTGATAAGAGAAAAACGCGCAGTGGATTGAGCGCGCTACGACACAGACGCGCGAGCTGGTCGAGCGCATCCCTTTTTCACAGACGTCAGTGGAAAGTTTGTAGTTCAGTCGGATGTCAATGGCAAATCAAGTAAAACAAGGCATGTAGCTTATTAATAATGTTAACTGACGAGAGAGAGAGAGAGAGAGAGAGAGAGAGAGAGAGAGAGAGAGAGAGAGAGAGAGAGAGAGAGAGAGCACTTCTGTTGAATGCTGTTGGTTGCGGATCGTTCACTCAGCACGTGTTATTTGGATTAAAAACTAAATCGTATAGGTAAGTAAAACATGAACTGTTACCTTACTTATGTTTAACGAGTGGTTGCCTACATTATTACAGGACATTTGCAGGTCAAGAATTTCCATGAACTTCAAACATCCACAGCGCGCGCCCCGAAAACCACCAGACAGCGCGCGAATACTGAATGGAAGTCTTTCACGCATTGCGCTTGTACGGACGAATTCACACAAAACTATGTAAAAACACCTGTCTTGGCGAGTATCCTAGTAAAAGTCTGTTATATATCTCAAGTGAACGTAGACGGTATAATTCAAATGGCGTCACTGTTATATATCTCAAGTGAACGTAGACGGTATAATTCAAATGGCGTCAGTGCGTTTGTGCGTTCGGCCTTAAAGGGGCGGCACTTTAATAAATCTGCTGCTGTGTTTTAATGTTAATCAAACAAAGGACAAATAAATTACTCTCTGCTCTTGGCTAAATAGGCTACCTCTATCAACTTTACAAAAAGAATCCATATATATTTAGTTTATACAGTAATGAATATGCAGTGCATGAAATATATATTTGTTGAACTAATTAAGATTAAATTTAATAAACAACTAATATGATTGATATTATTTTGGTTTCTCTACCAATACATTTAAAAATTACAAATGCATGAATTGAAAATTAATTGAAAATTAAAAATACAGGTATCGGTTACGGTATCGGTATCGGTATCGGCGAGTACCAAAAATGAAAGTATCGGTATCGGACTCGGTCTGGAAAAAGTGGTATCGGTGCATCCCTACTAACTACTCTGTATTTCAATTATTACAACCAAAGACTGCTGGCTTGGGACATTCATACACACTGCTCCTTCCATACAAATCTATCAGAGCGAGTTTTCCTCTATTACTGTAAAATGTTCTTTTCTCTCTTTATTCTCTTTTCATCTCCAGGGCTATTTGATTCTTTTTCTCTCAGATGAAACTCTCAGAGCGGTAAGAACAGGTTGTGGGAAGGACCATCTGCTTGGTCTGCTGGTTGAGTGGGTCATATAAGGGAAGGTAAATAAAGTATGAGCCGGGTGTATGTACTATTGGTCCAATCTATCTGATCTATTATAGCATGACCCAGCTGCTCTCCCTCGGTGCTGATGAGACCAAGAGACCTTCTTACCTGGAGACACACACAAACTGTACATGACACACAAATATATGATGCACTTGGACGACCGTCTATCAGTTTTTTTTTTTTTGTTTATTTTGGACAATCTCTGTTCTGGACTTGCACAAACTGCATTGCAGTCATTTCCCAAAATGTAATTTATGTGGACATATTATGAATTATGTAAACAGTGTTACGTAACACAGAACAGAGACACACTGAATGCGGATGCAAAGAGGTGAGGAAAGCACTGTTCACGATGCTTAAAATACTAGAAGAAAAATAAATATATTCAATTGGGGGTTTTATTTACATTTAATCATTTAGCATCCAAAGCTACTTAAAAATGAATAGGACAATAGAAGCAATCAAACCAACAATACTGTATATAAGTGTTGTGACAAGTCTCATTTAGTTCAGCACAGTACACATAGCAAGGTTTTTTTATTAGAAAAATAGAAAATAAAATTGATACAATTGACATAATAGAATAAACCGGGTTTGGAAACCGGGTTCTGGTTGAGTTAGGTCACCAGTAGGGAACAGTCCAGGTAAAGGTTCATGGAAGTGATTTTGTGCCTTTTTGAGTTGGCACCACAAGGTGCCGTTCACTAGCAGAATGCAAGCTTCTGGAGGGCACATAAATCTGAAGAAGTGAGTTGAGGTATGGGGGGGGGGGGGGGGGGGGGTATAGAGCCAGTGGTCATTCTGTAAGCAAGCATCAGTGCCTTAAATTATATGTGAGCTGTTATAGGCAACCAGAGAAAATTGATGAAGAGAGGAGTGACTTGAGCTCTCTTTGGCTTGTTAAAGGCCACTCTCGCTGCTGCATTCTGGATCAGATGCAGACATTTGACAGTACTTGCTGGAAGGCAAATAGAGCATTACAGTCCAGGATGGATAGAGCAAGAGCTTGGACAAGGGGTTGTGTAATATGGTAAAACAGGAAGGGCCTGATCTTACTAATGTTGTATAAGGCAAACCTACACGACTGAGCCATTCTAGCAATGTGGTCTGTAAAGTAAATGATCATTAATAACAACATCAAGGTCACTTGCTGTCCTGGAAGGAGTTATAGATGATGAGCCTAGCTGAATGTAGAAGTTAAAGCGTTGAGTTGACCAAGATCACAAGCAGTCCTGTCTTTGGAAGGTTGAGTTGAAGGTGGTGGTCCTTCATCCTGTCCAAAATGTCTGTTAGGCAGGCTGAGATGCGAGCAGCAACCGTCGGATCATCTGATGTCTTGTAGATGGAGAAGAGAAGTGGTCTAAGCACTGAGGCCCCCCAGTAGCTAGATGTTGTGACTTAGACCCCCTCACCCCTCTAAGACACCCCAAAGGACCTACCTGAAAGGTAAGACTTGAACCATTGGAGTGCGTTTCCTGTGATGCCTATTGTCATGAGGGTTGACAGAAGGATCTGGCGGTAAACAGTGTCAAAAGCAGCAGACAGATCCAGCAAGGTGAGTACTGATGATTTGGAAGCTGCTTTTACCAGTCTCAGAACCACTCTCAGAGCTTCAATAACTGAGAGCAAGGCAATTTTGATTGAGTGGCCGCTTTTGAAGCCAGACTGGTTGTTGTGCATTAGGTTGTGCTGTGTGACAAAGGTAAAGACTTTGTTGAACACTACTCACTCAAATGTCTTAGCAATGAATGGAAGGAGGGGTACCAGTCTGTGATCTTCTAAAAGTGTTGTGTTTAGAGTTGGTTTCTTAAGCAGTGGACTTATCAGAGCCTGCTTAAATGTTGTGGGAAAGATACCAGTGTGGAGAGGTGTTGATGATGTGAGTGAGTGCAAGTACATCTGTAGAAAAAAATGGCAGAAAAGAAGCAGGAGAGAAGTGTGTGTGTGTGTGTGTGTGTGTGTGTGTGTGTGTGTGTGTGTGTGTGTGTGTGTGTGTGTGTGTGTGTGTGTGTGTGTGTGTGTGTGTGTGTGTGTGTGTGTGTGTGTGTGACAGGTACAAACTAAGGTCAGTGGGATCTTTTAATTTACACTCTGCTTCCCTGAGAATGAGAGTGAGCATAGGTTATGCCAAAAGATGGCTTGTGGAGGAGTGTGTATTGTGTCAGGAGCCAGGTTGAGGTTAAGAAGGAAGGGATCTGAAGTGTGCAGTGGAGTAACCAGCGAATGATCAGTGGAGCAGAAGTAAATAATGTCCAGTTAGTTACCTGATTTGTAAGTAGCCACAGTAAACACTCATTTGAGGTCAAACGAGGCAAGCAGAGTGATGAAGTCAGCAACCTTCTTTTTTTTAAGGTGGATTTTGAAGTCTTCATGCACTACCAGAGCAGGACCATCAGAGAAGGATAAGAGAAACACATCTCTAGCAAGTCTTTCGGTAATGGAGATATTGGCGAAAGGAATGGGTCTTCGCCATAGGTGCCCCTCTTTCTCTGCATCTCCTGCTGGATGGTGGATATTGGCTGTCGGTATGGTCGACACCTCATTTGCTGATGGTCGGTGAGAGAGCAGAAGGATGTGGAAGCTGCTTTAGGTGCTCAGTTCACACCAGACTTCCTGAAAGCACTTTGCCATTGTTTTCCTTAGATATGCCAAAATATGCATACAGACAAATATGACCATGAAATGGGCCTAAGGAAAAGACAAAGTAGGAGTCAGAGTAATTAGTTATTGAAATGTGATGATTTTTTTTATAGAAATAAATTGAGTTACATAGAGTTACAATAACAACAAGTAAATGGTACCAAACAGGTAAGAATAAACCCAACAATATATATATATATATATATATATATATATATATTATATATATATATATATATATATATATATATTAAGTAAATGGTAACAACCAGATAAGAATAAACAATGTAGAACATGTTTTGTTTGGAAGTAATCAACAAATCTTGCAGTAGGACTTTGATCTGACTTTGAAGTGTGTGTGCGTGTGTTTTGCACAGTGGCTGATTGGCACATAAAAAAAAAATTGTGTATATGTGAGTGACTGTTTTTTATTTGACACAACTGCTATAGGCTTATAGGCTCATTGTTTGTGTATGTGTCTGTGTGTATGTGTGTGTATTTGCCACATTGAAAATGTTGTATGAGCTCACCCCTTAATTTATGTGTATGTATGATCTGCATTGTGTTGGATTTGATTTTTATAGGACAAATAAAAAAAATTGCTCTGAATTATAGTCTCTCCCATTCATTTCATATGGGTGCCCACTTTTGTACACGAAGGACCAATACATTTTTTTTCAACCACTTAACATTGTTGAATCAAGTAAACAAATGTTGCGTTCAGGTGGCAAACCAAGTCTTGAACAGCTCAGATTAAGTAAACTTTTAAAAGAAAAAAGATTTCGCCCACATTTGTCCCCAAGGACCATTTAGGGTTAAAACTGTTCATGGTGCATTTGCACACACACATTTTACAAATGAACATAAATATGTTAATGACCCCTAATAAAGCTACTACAGTATATAAATTACATTAAAAATACATGCCGAATATATATATATATATATATATATATATATATATATATATATATATATATATATATATATATATATATATATATATATATATATATATATATATATATTTCCCTTTATCGAAAAAGGGAACTTCGAGATGCGTCGAACGACACGGTGGGAACGCCTCTTGCGTGATTGCGTCTGAAGCATCTATGCCAACTAGTCCAATGGAATGAGAGAATGAGCGTCACGGGCGGGTGACGTCATGAACCAGGAAAGGATAAGAGCACTTCCGCTGCTCGCCGGCATTTAGCTTCTGTTGCCTCAGCAAGCGATCTGTGTCAAACTGTCTCTGTCTATTTATTGTTGTCTGTTACAATATTGTCGGAAACGTTATGGCGAAACAAATGTACAAACAGTGTGTTCCTCCCTGCCCGCGTTTATTTAAACGGGTGGGGACACACACAGCTTTGTGGCATTTTGTTTGAGAGTAAGAGCATGCTGAGTGCTAACATTGTGAAAGTGAAACTACCAGATTAGCATGCTCTGCTCTCGCCTGTCACTCTGTATGATAGTGGCAGGCTCGCGATTCTCACGGGATGCGGGACCCGCGTTTGCCGAGGCGGCGCGGAGAATGCATTCCTGGGGATCGCAAAAGGATCTTTTGGAGGGGTGGGAGAACGGTCCGAGGGCCTTTTCTTCTTCCTTGCCCGGAAGATCCAGCTCTATCTCCCGGTGTTGGAAGCACGCTCTGCGGTTTCTTCCGCTCGGGGAGAGAGAGCCCTTTTTTCCTTCATTTCTTCCTCCGAGGAGGTTTGTGTAAATGAGAATATTGAAAGTGAAAGCAAGCACACACACTGTTGAATTAGATTCGCCATCTATTTTTCCAGTATATGATGAACTGGTGGAGGTTTTGTCCCGTGCTGTTAGTAAATTAAATATTTAATGGCCAGCTGAGAAAAAGGAACGCTCGTCCTAAGAAACTTGACGAGCGTTTTCTTATTTCTATCACATTATCTCCACCACGAGGCTTCCATTTTTTCCCTGATTTACACACTGAATATTTAAATTATGGAATAAACCGTATTTATCACCTCTTTCAGCCCTCGTGTTAAATGTTTATTCAAGATTAGAGGGTTGAAAGATTACGGTTATGATATGATGCCCCAGGCTGAACAGAAATAAAAATAGGAAAATGCTATTTTTTCACCTGGTCCAGTATCATCATTTAAGTCTCTGCTTTGCTCATAAGCCTATACTAAAGAATCTCGCGTTTGCCGAGGCAGCGTGTAGGTTTAATGTTGTAATCAGAATCTAGCTCGGATCTCGCGTTTGCCGAGGCACCGCTTAGGTTTCGAGTGTATTTTGCAAAAATAAGATTCTGTGGCTGGGATCTCGCGTTTGCCGAGGCAGCGCGTAGGTTTAAGCAGAACTACTTTGGTTTTATGGGTAAAGCTTATACGGCAGCAGGTCAGCTGGAGAATGTTTATAGAAATCTATATTATAATGCTCCAGGCTTATCAGGCCGATCTGCTGGGGTTCTGGATATAGCGAAATTTGAGCCTTCGGGTCTCTTCGGCGATGCATTCCATGCGTTCGTTGTTAGGTGATAAAAGATATATATATATAAAAAAATATATATATAATAAGGTTTCTCCCTCGCTGTGTCCAGCCCCCCTGGGGCTGCTGGGCGTGAGCAGCCCCAGCCGTCGAGTTCATCATATTATGTGCACAGAAAGAGAGTGCTGCGTCTCGTGTTCCTCCATGTAGATACTGGAGACAGACGCAACCCTCTCAACCGAAGTCGCCTAAGCCTAAGCCGGATCTGAGGACCGTTCTTCAGGCAAAGAAAGCTTCGGTTCAAAAAAAAAAAAAAAAAGGGTCCTGATGCTTAGGCATCAGGCCTGTGAGGACAGCCCCGACCGAAGTAGAGTGGTGTACACCTCATTTCACGGTGCCCGTTCCATTTCGGGGTCCTCACGAGACCCTCCTGCCAACCCTGCCACCTCCGGTGCTTCAGGGCGCAGCGGTCTCCAGCGAGTCGCTGATGCTATGCTGCGGTACAGCATTGGTTTCGCGCCCTCTGAGGGGGGCTTTTGAGTAGTCAGGTCAGGTAGTTCCTGCCATTATGTTTCAGGCTCCAGATTTGGCTCCCTCAGTAACACCAGAGACCAGCCTCGAGGGGCTGGTTCCCTTAGTAAATTTTCTGGCAGCGTGGATGCTTCTGCCGAATATTTCTCATTGGGTCCTGCAGTTTGTAGAGAAGGGATACAGAATCCAGTTTGGCTCTCGTCCTCCTCATTACAGCGGGGTGCTGCCCACAGTGGTGCATCCCGAGCAGGCTCTGGTAATGGGACAAGAAGTAAAGGCCCTGTTAGCAAAGAAGCTATAGAACAGGTGTACTCACCCGTCAGAGAGTCGGGTTTTTACAGCCATTATTTCATTGTTCCAAAAAAGGATGGAGGGTTGCGTCCCTTTTAGATCTTCGCCTGTTTATTCGGTCAGTTCAGAACTAAAGTTCAAGTTAGCTGACCCTCAAACAGATCGTGACCCAAATCAGATCCGAGGACTGGTTCGTCACGATAGATCTAAAGGATGCATACTTCCATATCTCCATCCTCCCTCAGCACAGGAAGTTCCTGAGGTTTTCTTTCAGGGGCAAAGAATACCAATATCGGGTTCTTCCTTTCGGCCTAGCTTTGTCACCCCGCACGTTCACGAAATGCATGGATGCAGCTTTAGCCCCTCTCAGGCTTCAGGGCATACGCATTCTGAATTATATCGACTGGCTGATTCTAGCGGAATCAGAGCAGTTGGCAGTTCGGCACTGAGGTGTCGTTCTCGCTCATATAGAGATGTTGGGGTTGAGGCTCAATGCCAAGAAGAGTGTACTTTCTCCAGTACAGAGAACCACTTTCCTTGGTGTGGTATGGGATTTATTATCCTAACAGCCACAGAAGAGCTGAGGCTAGGCCAGTCACGCACTGTAAAACAGTTCGAGAGACTGTTGGGTCTACTGGCAGCAGCGTCCAACGGAATTCCTTTTGGCATGCTGTACATGAGACCTTTACAGTGCTGGCTCAGGACCAGAAGGTTCTCCCCGAGGGGAAACCCACTTTGCATATCAAGGCACGCGGCGATGCTTTCGTGCCTTAGTTATATGTAAATTCTGGTTCTTAACCCAGGGTCCGGTGTTGGGAGCTCTTTGCCATCGAGTAGTGATCTCGACAGATGCTTCTCTCACCGGCTGGGGAGCGGTAATGGAAGGCCGCTCGGTTCAGGGTCTGTGGAAAAGCCATCATCTTTCTTGGCACATAAATTGCCTGGAGATGATGGCCGTCTTCAATGCGTTGAGACATTTCCTTCCGGACCTAAGAGGCCATCATGTGCTCGTTCGAACAGACAACACACCAGTGGTCTCTTATCTGAACCGCCAGGGGGGTCTGCGCTCGCGTCCGCTTTGCAAACTGGCGCACCAGATCCTCCTGTGGTCTCTGGGGAAGGTACTCTCTCTGAGGGCAGTGTATATTCCTGGGGACCAGAATATAGGAGCAGACATCCTGTCGAGGCAGGAGCTGAGGCCAGGGGATTGGAGACTCCACCCCGAGGCGGTGGAGAAAATCTGGGAGGCATATGGTCAGGCAGAGGTGGATCTGTTCGCGTCTCAGAACACGACGCACTGTCCTCTCTGGTATTCTCTGACGCACCCAGCCCCCCTGGGGCTGGACGCCATGGTGCAGACGTGGCCGAGGCTACGTCTGTACGCCTTTCCCCCTGTTGCTCTGCTCCCAGGAGTTCTGGAGAGGGTCCGTCGGTATGGAATAAGCCTACTGCTAGTAGCACCACGCTGGCCAAGTCGGATCTGGTTTGCGGACCTGATCCTTCTGCTAGACGGGCCTCCATTGGAGATCCCTTTGAGGAGGGACCTTCTGTCTCAGGCCGGGGGCACAATATTTCACCCTCGACCAGACATGTGGAATCTTTGGGTTTGGCCTCTGAGGGGGCACAACTTATAGATAGTGGTCTTTCAGCTGAGGCTGTTGAGACCATCCTAAGCTCCAGAGCTCCAGCTACGAGGAAACTGTATGCGCTTAAATGGAGAGTTTTCTCCTTATGGTGTCACCGACATCAGTGGGATCCGGTTAATTGTTCTGTCAACACAGTAATCGAGTTCCTGCAGGAGCGCTTTGTGTCAGGTCTATGTCCTTCCACACTAAAAGTTTACGTGGCAGCCATTGCGGCTTACCATACCATGGTGGGAGGTATATCTTTGGGTCGAGACCCCCTGATTACACGTTTCCTTCGTGGCACTTTGAGGCTGAGGCCTGCAATTCGCACTAAGGTGCCAGCTTGGGATTTGACTGTAGTTCTAGTAGGCCTGTCTAGGGCTCCATTCGAGCCCTTAGATTCGGTCTCAGAAAAGTTCCTTACTTTCAAGACTTCTTTCTGCTAGCTATTTCGTCCCTAAAGAGAGTTGGTGACCTTCAGGCTCTTTCGGTCTCCCCCACCTGCCTTGAATTTGCACCGGGGATGGTCAAGGCGTTCCTATATCCAAACAGGGATACGTCCCTAAGGTTCCAACCTTGACTCCGAGGCCTATTGTGCTGCAGGCTTTCTGTCCTCCTTTTGCAACTGCGGACCAGGAAAGACTGCACCTCTTGTGTCCAGTGCGAGCATTGGACACGTATGTACGTCGGACATCCTCAATCAGGAAGTCCGACCAATTACTGATTTGCTTTGGATCACCTAAGAAAGGTCTTCCTGCTTCCAAACAGACAGTCAGTAAGTGGATAGTCGAGGCTATTTCACTGGCATACGAGTACTCGGGCCAGCCTTGTCCTTTGGTGGTCCGAGCTCACTCGACCAGGAGTATGGCGGCTTCTAAAGCCATATTGCAGGGGGTATCTCTTCAAGATGTTTGTGATGCGGCGGGCTGGTCCTCTCCGCTCACATTCGTGAGATTTTACAGTTTGGACCTGGATGCTGCCCCAGGTTCTCAGGTGCTGAGTGCTTAGATCAACAGACTGACACTCAGGTACTTGTAATTATGGCGGGTTGGGTATTCTCGTTCCCACCGTGTCGTTCGACGCATCTCGAAGTTCCCTTTTTCGATAAAGGGAACGTCTCAGGTTACTATTGTAACCATAGTTCCCTGAGAAACAGGGAACGAGACGATGCGTCCCCCTGCCATACTTCCTGCGTCCCTGCGATCGGCTTGCTTCGGCAACTGTCGAAGCTAAATGCCGGCGAGCAGCGGAAGTGCTCTTATCCTTTCCTGGTTCATGACGTCACCCGCCCGTGACGCTCATTCTCTCATTCCATTGGACTAGTTGGCATAGATGCTTCAGACGCAATCACGCAAGAGGCGTTCCCACCGTGTCGTTCGACGCATCGTCTCGTTCCCTGTTTCTCAGGGAACTATGGTTACAATAGTAACCTGAGACGATATATATATATATATAACCTTTTGTGTATTCACAACCAAGGTAGGTTGAGAAAACCCTTTCACCTTAATCTCTTCTCTCTCATTAGTCTAAAAGGAACCTATCCAGAGGTATAGCTTACTCGAAGACTAGAATACTTCATTGTGGATCTTAAAGGGGACATATCATGCTAAATCTACTTTTTTAGCCCTTAAATGCCTTTTGTTGTATATTTGGAGTGTTTATAAGTACAAAAAGTTGAAATTAGTCTCTTCAGGAACTTCGTTGATATCTTTATATTCTGTTTTGGTCACATTTTTCAACCGGTTTAGATTTTTCTGCAATCTATGACGTTTTGTTAACTATTATGTTGCAGTATTTGCAGCGGAACGTGGAACTGCCAAATAAGGACATCGACTTCCGGCCAAACACTTTGAGCAATCCGCCATTATTATTTCTCGCTGCAATTTTGTAGTCCAAGTTCAAGGATGCAGAAGTTACGAGAGGGTACGTCAAAATGTTCGGTTGTTGGATGTAGTAACCCACACGCTTTATTACACCGTCTCCCAGCATCAGAACCTCTTTGAGTTTTATTTTTCACGGAAATGTACCCATATCTGTGGGTAAAGTCATGTTTGTGTGCACGAAGCACTTCAAGAATAACTAACCTTACTTCAGCAACCTCTGCCAGTATAAAGAAGGATTTGCCGATAGACTTCGTCTGATTGAGGGGTCAGTTCCTTCTATCTTTGGAGACGATGAACAGAGCACTTCGGTAAGCTGTACTGTTAATAAAAATAAAGTACTATTTTCTTAAAACACACGGTGGTCATGGTTTAGCAGTTGTCTTATTATTGTGCTTGTTTTAACAAAAAATAATCGACTTTTCTTTAATTGTTTATAATATAACTTATATTTTGTTTTGTGAGTATTAAATAGTCGTTGTAAATCATGCAGTATTGTAGTAGTGGGCATGGATGGAGAACTTACTGTAAATACAGTAACACACCATTGCGATACATCCATATGAAGACGTTGTTCTGCAGGTTCGTCGTCTTTATTTTCATCTCGCTCCTGGCTCGAACATGTAAGGCTTGATGGACAAGTCTTCCGTTGTTGACATTTTGTTAATAACTGTGATTAAAAAGTTTCTGTTCCACTAGATAATCGTATCTCTGCTATCAAACTACAATAATGGCCGAACGGGGTGGAGTTGAACCGAGTGTCAGCCTGCGAGCTGGATTTAAAGAGACCGCACCAAAACGAGTTGATCTCAGACGCACATCAGAAAAGGGGTAGAAAAGTGGCCTGTGGAGCTATAATAATGAGGAATTTAGACCAAAGCATTGCAGTTCTGCTTTATATAGACCACAAATGTATGATTTATATGTAAAAAGGAACGATTTAAAAGCATGATTTGTACCCTTTAATATGTTGTCAGCAGTCCGTTCTGATTTGATATAAGATACACAGTTTTTCCTCTAATAAATAAGACTTGATCTGAGGAGCTTTTTCCTGGAATAGAGAGAAAAAACAGAACTAATTCTCAGCTGCCTACTGTGATTCATTCCAGCTGAGCCAAGATTTTCAGCATTTTTTTAACACACCATGAAACAGAGCAGTGAATGGAATGAATACACCCTACAAATTAGGTGGAATTTCCTTGTCAACATCACCATTGTCCTTCAAGTAATGACTGCAAAACATCTGCAAAATACGGAGAGTGCACAATATTACAACTGACACTTATGCTAGAATTTGCATTTAGGTGTGTTGACTTAAACATCCATAGCATTACATTTGCATTTAATGTGAGATTGTTGTGGTCAACAGATGACATTTAGAAAGTTACCTTAATAATATAACGGAGGATTCCTCTTACAAAAAAGAATACTTTAAGGTTGTTTAAACGTACAGTTTGTAACTTTTGGCCACCCGGGGTCACTCAATCAAAATAATAGCAAAAGACGTATTCTGATGACGTCGTGAAAGAGCGTGTGCTCATGGGAGTTGTTGTCGTTGTCGAGAGAGAGAGGGAGTGGCGCGCGAACCAGCTATACGATGTTCATTGGGACACGCGCGATCTGTCATTCCCCAGCCATCTAGCATCTCCGGCAGATAACATGTTCACTGACGAGGTAATGTGTTGTTATTTATATTATATCTCTATTCTTGTTACGTTTAGTTACGGCTATTAACTTTATGTAATGCCATTGTAATGAACACGCGTGCTCTGTCGCTCTGCATTCCTCACTCATTCTAACTTAGTGTTTTTAAAATCACGTCTCTTCGAACGGAGAGATATATGAATTATCAGGGCTATTGAATCAATATTCCATCTAGCTAGTATTAATAGATGTTAAAAAACACGGTCACCTTTCGTTAATAATTATAATTACGTTTATACTATGATATTGAAAAAGATGGTGAACTGCATATGAAGCTACTTTCTGCAGCTATATCTACAACAAATGTGAATTTACATTATACTACACATGAGAGCTAGTCCGTCTGCGTTTTACACATGCCATCATCGTTTCACAACATAAGTTACGGATAGATATAGTTAGCTGAATGGGTGCTTACTTGTTTATTAGAATGCAAGCGAGATCGGCATCTCTCTGTAGTTCCAGTTAGTCACGAAGCTCGCGGAGAAGCAACTCCAATGTTAACGCGAGTCGTGTCTCTTCTCCTGTCCCAAACCCTTCTCGAGTCATTTCTGTCACCCGTGCGTTTCCGCTTCACGGATCTGCCTCCAGCAGCAGAACGTGCAGGCAAAGCATAATCATGGTCCATTATTGATATCCAACTATTGATTCTTTATCGTCTTCTTTTATTTTAGTGACGTGCGTCCGGTGTTTACATTTGCGTTTGGCGGTTTTCCGCCAGGATCCGCGCGAAGTTAGAGAAACTAGAGTCAAAGGTTATATGACGTCATAGACGGGCGACGAAACGGAAATAAAGACACGGCCCGTGTCTTCAAATTAAAATATAAATTTCTCCGGATTTGAAAGTTGGTGGGAACTTTTGGGATAATGCTAGTACACAACTAAAAGAAATATATAACATAGATACAGTTATTTTTGCTATTTTGAAAGCCGAAAAGTTCCATATTGTGCCTTTAAGTAAACTCAAGTAATGTTCAAGTATATTTTCCAAGTATACTTTAGTAAGTAAAATCAGTGTAAAAGACTTTGTTTAACTCCACTTTTAGACATAAACTTGTGAACGTCCCTAAGCATTTCCCATCAGAGCTTAATTTATCCCCACCCCATACAACCCCAGTGTATGATATTGGAATTATTTCAACAATTAATGACATAATACTTGTACAGTAGCTACCATATCCTGACTTTTTTTTTGACACAGTTTAACCGCACGCCTGGAAAGACAGGAGTGTCAGCACTCTGTCAACAAACCAAGAACAAACAGACCGAAGTGACAGAACTCTGACAATTTTGACACTTATATTCTCAAATCATTCTCAAAACTGGCATTGGTAAAATAAAATAAAAATACATGTCTATCGTGAGTGATGTTCGATTAAAATTGGATTGGACTTTTCAGCTAGACAAAGGAAAGAGAAGAGAAGTTTCTAAAAGTTATGCTGGTTGAAAAAATTCATACTTGAGCACAAATTGTTGCCTGACAAGCCAGACCCACATCAAGA
Source organism: Chrosomus eos (assembly GCA_036326025.1). NCBI lineage: Eukaryota > Metazoa > Chordata > Actinopteri > Cypriniformes > Leuciscidae > Chrosomus > Chrosomus eos. The sequence continues at coordinate 13,004,869 of CM070832.1, read as the reverse complement.
TGTTGGGTCTGGGAACACACCATTGGCAGGGCTCAATCCGAGGGGCGGGGTAAACGGTTGTCTTTCAAATTCCCTCTGCATGCAATAGGATAACGCTACAACCAACCAGAGCAACGAAGGTGACGTAGTCAGAGCGATGTATTTATGTGCCGTTCTTTGTTCAAAGAAAAGCTTAACTCCAATTCTTACAGAGTCACGGCCAAAGCCAATTTGAAAGACCGCTGTTCGCCAGCAGCAGCAGCCATCTTCTTTGTTTTCAAGCAGAACCGTCGCAACTCTACCGTCAATATGTTAAGCCCGCCAACCGACTATACACGATGTGATTGGCTTAACTAGAGTTTGATTTTTCCAGCTCGCAAGCCAGCGGAGAGTTGCTAGATGACACTGGCTGCAGAATAAAATTTGTTGCCGCTAGGGTGCGTCTAGATTTCTAGGCTACACAAATTGAACTCCCTAAAGTGACAAATGTAGCCCTGGTTAACTGAAGGCCACTCTCTGCTTATAGGTATACTGATAATTTGATAGCTATATTAAAGCAACACCATGGAACTTTTCCTCTTCGGTCGCCCTACTGGTTGGAAACGAAATTGTCCATTACCGCTGTCGTAAATAATTTAGCCTACCGTCGCACGCACTCTCGCTGTTTATCCAGCACCGGCTTTAGAATGAACGATGTCCACAGACAAGGTAGAGTATGTTACATGATTTCATGAAAGGATGATGTATTGCGACATCAGTGACTATTGTAGCGCTTGACGTAGAGCAGTCGAATTTTGTAGTTCTTTTTGTGTTCGAGTTACTACCCGAACCTCGAAGTTGCATAGTGCCAGTAAAAGCGATACAGACCCCGTCAGGCTATGGCAGAAGTGCCTTTCACTCTGTTACGACTTGATGAACCACTGATAAGATTTTTGAAACATTATTTTAAGGTAAAAAATATTACATAGTGTTGCTTTAAGAGGCTACTCTATCAAAAGAGTAAACTCAACAAGTGTTTTCTCTTGTTATACTTATCCTACATGAAAGTTTAATTATGGTCTATCTCGATCAAAAGATCAAGTACACGTATAGGCCAAATATACTTTGCTGTTATATACTCAAGTATAATTTTGGGAAGCATATCAGATAAGCGCAAAATAATTATTTTTAATAAGTAGTTTACCACAGCACACTTAAATAAACTTTTTGTAAGGGTCACTACTACAAAATGCTGTTGTCACTGCATTGTCACCTTGCATAAATGCCATAAAAAATCACTACATTGATACTTGAGTCCAGAATGGCGGGCTGAAGATCTTCAGGTTCCCATGCTCCTGTTTGCTGTGAGGCGATGTGGTGCACTCTAGTTCCACGAGGAGAACCCTTGGGAGTAGAAACGCTGAAGACCCTATCTACCCAGGCCACAGGAGGACCTAGCAAAGCCTTGTCCGCTCAGCTGAGTCTTGGGAATGGGAGAGAGCTGTCTTTGAAGTCTAGCGGTCTCATAAATCACAGCAGCCTCATCAGTACATACCCTTCCAGGAAGCAATACAGCGGGTTTAGCAGCAGCAGACACTCGTGATTCCTAATTACGCTATGCAGATTATGCTAATTTTTCTCTATCGTGTGAACAACATTGTGCGGTTAATTAGATGACAAAACATGCTGGTGCTGTCAACCCTCATAGTGTCATTTTCTCTAAAGAGTTTACAGGTTATAAAATTCTAAGGTACAGCAAGAGCTCTATTGCAACTGAGACTGGAGGCTTGTACATTATGTGGCTCGTCCTCATGGCTAAGTGGCCACAAGCAGTTTAATGTGCTTTAATGGTTTGTTGACAGATGATAAGCAAGATGCTAATTAGTAGGTAATCTGTACACATGTGGTGCAATAATTTTACTGACACAGGTCGGAGACACAGTGACTGCCAACAGTGACCGTATGGCATGGGTGCATATCTGTTCATGCTGACAGACTGCTTAAAATGTTTGGCAGGAATATTCCATGTTCAAGTTAAGCTCAATCGACAGCATTTGTGGAGTAATGTTGATTTAAAAAAAAAAGGTTACAGTGAGGCACTAACAATGGAAGTGAATGGGGCCAAATTTTTGGACGTTTTAAAAGCAGAAAAATGCAGCAAATAATCTTTAGAGCACTTTCAAAGTTTTTTTTTTATAACCTGTGTTATTTGAGTTTTAAAACAACCATTTTACCTTGCATTTGTGGTTTAAGGCATTATGTTGTCATGGTGACATGAGTTTATATTTAAAAGGACCTTTTATAGCAGGTTTGTAAGCGATTTTATTTACACTAAAATCAAATTAACATGCATATTGTTTAATTATTGTGGATCCTGAAACACTGATAATGTTAATGTTCGCAGATTCACATTTTTGTTATTATAAGTGCCTCACTGTTTTAATTTATTATTATGTATTTTTTTAATTGAAAATATTTTTTTTTGTGGTAATGAATATTATGTCAAAAAGTGGTTGATTGAGCTTAACTTGTACTGGACTCAAAATAGTAATTTTAAGCATTAGCTATTTCCAATCCCCCTCAAACTGGGAGCTTCAGGGTGGGCGTTATTCCCCTTTTTTTTGTAGATCTGTTCCCCAAGATCAATTTTTAATTTACTGACAGTTCAACTAATAACAAATCCAATTACACAGCAGCTGCGTCCAAATAGACTTATTGGAGCCTGTGTTTTTATCGTCTGAAAGAGAGAAGACTAGCGTGGAAGACTATGTGAAAAAAGCACTCTGTTTACTTATTAGCATTCAAAGAAGGAAAGGGTAAAGCAGTGGAGGGAGGGAGAGTAGAACGGCAAGAGAGGACATTTGAGAGGTTGCTTGGGATAAACCTAAAGGTCATTTCAACCACCAAGTGTCATAACAGCATCAATTTATGACTATTCGAAGGCAGAAACTTCAGTCTCCTCAAAAATAATTTCAGACATTCCACCAGAATATTATTAATTTGGTACACATGTAGTATTTAGAAAAACTGATGCACTGAAACAGTGACCATGTTTTATGTTTGCATTCATGTTTGAATATACACTGAAATTAATGTTCAGTTATGGTGGATGTTCTGAATAAGTTGTTATATGAACCAAAATTCTGATTAAAGGAGAAGTTCACTTTTAAAATGAAAATTCTGTCATCATATACTCACCCTCATGTTGTTTCAAACCTGTATGAATTTCTTTCTTCTGCTGAACAGAAAGGAAGATATTTAGAAGAATGTCAGTAACCAGGCAGTTTCTGGTTCCCATTGACTTCCATAGTAGGAAAAAAATATACTATGCAAGTCCAATGGGAACCAGAAACTGCCTGGTTACTGACATTCTTCTAAATATCTTCCTTTCTGTTCAGCAGAAGAAAGAAATTCATACAGGTTTGAAACAACATGAGGGTGAGTATGATGACAGAATTTTCATTTTAAAAGTGAACTTCTCCTTTAATACAGGTACAGCATAGTATATGCCAGCTGTCATTTCTTAACCAAAATAATTGCCTTGATTTGATTACAGCAGTCAGATTAAATTAAAAAAGGATCAAATTCTGATTAAAATATGGTCAAAAGTTACCAAATGTACCAATATTGTATGTAGGCTAAGTCTTATTCTTTTTTGTTCAGTTTTCAAGGATAAGGTTATGTTATGCAATGTCTCCTCATGGTGTCTGCCTAATTTGGCTGCATAATTAAGTTGTTAGTTGCATTTTATCATTTGCATGCAACCGGGGCAGGAATAGCCTAATATTTGATTAATTTCCCTGGTGATTTACCCCTATATTTGCTTTGACCTAACCCTAACCCAACCGCTTGCATGCGCAAATGAGAGATAGCGTCAGACTGAAATTGAGCACAGTTTGAAACAGTTACACAGAGGGAGAAATATTTGATAAAACTGTTAAAGAGAGAGAACATTTCCAGTTTGATATTGACTTGTGAATCTGTGGTGATAACAGTTGTGTGATAGTATCGAGAGTATGGTTTATTTCGCCGCTCATACGAGTGTGGTGTTTCTGCACATGAGAGATCCCGTTGCAATTCGGACAACGTTGACGGACATTGAGCCTAAGTTAATCTTAAATATGTTATGAAAGTTTTTAAGTAATGCTGTTGATTTAATATATTAATGAAACATGCTAATTATTGTTATTTTTGCCATGTTGAGAACAACAATACGTGAAATTGCACGTGTGCAGCTACCACGTGAGCCTTTTCTGTGTGCTTCAGAGTCTCAATAAAAGTGAGTTTTGCTAATTTTATTCTCCTAAACTGTTTATGTATAAGTTAAGAAGAATATTTAGACCCGGTTTTAAGTTTATACTATTTCCTTGAGTCTAGTTACTGATTGATTTGAACACAAGGGGTTAAACTGTGAATCGTAATGTGTTTATGTGGTGAAATGTGCAGATTTCTCATGTTTTATTTCTTTCATTAGGCACATCCAGGTCACTACCGTTGTTTTTGGCACACCCTTTATTTAGTTTTGAGATTATTAATGTGAAAACACCTTTTTTGTTTGTTTTAAAACTATTACTACTTTGTTTCATGCACTCATTTAGTCAATTGGACCGTTGTCATTTTGTTATGCCAGTTTCTTTTATTAATTGGAATGGTTCTCCCTGAACAAAGAATACATTAATGCTGTGTCTCATTTGAGGCTCAGTGGGGAATAAAATAATCCTTTTTCTTTAGATGTTATGGCTGCCTTATTCCCTAACATAACTTGAATGGCCACAGCATATAGAATTGCTGTTTTGTTATTTGTTATTCATTAACAATATAAAGAAAACAAAAGGTTTGTTTCAGCATTGAAACAGGTATGAGACTGTCCTCCAGTGCCAGAGAATCCTCTATCATCACCAGAAGACTCATCCATCAGAACAACAGAACTATCTTCCTGCCAGTCAGCCGTTCACATCCACCCATTACAAAGCCATTATCCATTATGAATGCGCTTCAAAAGATTATTAATAGAGCAAATGGTTCCTCTGCTATTAATCACATCCGGTCTGTGGCCCCTACAGCTAAATTGTGGCTCCCTGAGTCATTTACATTTTATGAAAATCAAATTCTCAAACTGCAGGAATAAAAAGCACATGCTAATAATGGCTTGAACTTCAAACCCTTTGTAAAGTTCATGTCCAAACTGCTCACGCTTGCAGTTAGTCACAAATCTGATTGGGGTCTGGAAATATCTAGAACAGTCAACCCCAAATATTTGGTTTTCTAATTTCATTCTCAGAGATAATTTCAGTCTCATAATGTAGTCTGCCAGATGTCAGTTTTTGTTACATGCATGATTCTCTCTAATTGCTACGAGCAGAATGTCGACATCAGTGCCTTGCAATCAGAAATAAATATTCGTCAAATATAAATAATTAGATGCACAGACTTTTTATCTCTCTATCGCTGGACACGAATTTCCAAATGATGCAGATTATATCTGATCTGCAGACATAAACTCTCTCACATGCACACTCAAGCTCATTAATTTGTTGAGATATATCCTGGGAGGTCTAGAAAATCACTTGGTTGCTAGGATACACGATTAGGTGAGGTATATACCCTACGTGTCCCCATGCTTTCATGTCAAAGTACTCTCAGCACAAGCCAACTCCAGACAGAGAGAGGCTCTAATTCAAAACGACTCCTGTTTTTACACTTAATTCAATTAACTCAATTAAATTCACTTGCGCTTTGTTACATTTTAATATAAACATAATTGTAATTGTATAATTGATTAAATAGTTTAAAAAGCACAAAATGTTCAACTTAGCTCTGCATCTACAATGAGATGAATATTTTTTTTATAACAGACAATATCCAGCTGAGAGCAATGAGCCATCCAAGCCAATAATGGAGTCGAGCAGAGTCCAGAAATTCCCCAAACTTTTTTATTTTGGATATGAAACAGCGACCTGGGATGAGAGACAATCCCTTGCACGGCGGAAGCTGATTTCCCTGAGGCTCTTGTGAGTGGCAAAGGCTCCCAGCAGTGCTCAGTTGGAGACAGTGATACATGAAGATGTGTCAGTGGAGGATCTTTTCAGAACCTCTGTATAAACACAGTGGCTACACAAATTACCTCTGCTTTCTCTATCTGGGTTACAGGAAAGTTGGAGAACAGTGAAAGATTCCCCTGTTGTGGATTGTGTTTTGGGAAATGATCCAATGTTTTGAAGCCTACTATTTTTCTGTAAACACACATTCCTGAGGTTTGTGCCTAAATTCTTGTATGCATGAAGAAAAAAAAAGCACAATTATTTTAGTAGCATACAATATAGATTCGGTGTTGTGCCGAATTCTGAGCCCCGCCAAATTATTACCCTCCTAGAATTGGTAGATTAAGATTAGGCAATCAGTTAGCGACTTCAGCGAGGGGGTTAATAATTTGGAAGGCAGTCAAAATTCGGCACAACAACAGTCCTTAAATTTGAATGCTGTGTTTTTGCATTCCACTGCTTTGTTTTTCCCTTTTTTCCTATGTAAACATGCGCTAGACAGATGTGTTTGACAGTTGCTTCTCCCATCTTTTGGTGCATCTCGTGCTGACAAAGCAGTGAAGTTAAAATTAATAAACGCATTTTTCGTTTGTACTTTGAGTGTTCTGCATGTTACAGCGATACGCGCTAGTGTCATTCAACTGATTCATTCATTCAACCTATTAATAAAAAAAAAAAGCTAATTCCTCAGGAATGATTCTAGTAATTGACTGATGAGGGAGTCATTGAATCAATTACTCAATTTGGAATTGTTCTGGAAAATGTGGTTAAAAACGTAAGTTACTGGACAATAATTTATAACACTCTAAAAAATGCTGGGTTGTTTTAACCCAATTTTGGGTCAAATATGGACAAACCCAAATGTTGGATTAAAAATGCATTATAAAAATTTAACCCAATGGCTGGGTTTGTTCATTTTTTTACCCACAATTGGGTTAAAACAGGCCAGCATTTTTTTGAGTGAAGTATGTTTATTGAACCGGGACTGTATTACAGAATTATTTCCTGTCTTAATTCTTGACTTAAAAATATTCAAAAAAAGTTACTATGAAGCAATCTAATGGTTCCCGCAGGAACGTTGTCCTGTTGCATTCGCACCGCCAGTAGGAACTCTAATGACTTTCTGGGCCGTCAAGTTTCAATCCCTTAGGAAGCCTATGGAGGAGTGATCCACCACTCAGATTTAACCAAAATATCTTCATTTGTGTTCCGAAGATGAACAAAGGTTTTACGGGGTTGGTACAGCATGATGGTGAGTAATTAATGACTTAATTTTCATTTTTGGGTGAACTATCCCTTTAAGAGGCCCATCTACAGTATCACTATTTTCCATGTTCGTAGAGTTAGTTTCTGGAGTAAACATATAGGCTGTAATCTGTGTTTACATAGCTTTTTTAAAAATGGCGGATGCTGGTGTTTTACGTTCGGCCAATCAGTGAACACTAACGTCACTGATAGTTCCTATATTGTGCTGGTTTAGACCCTACTCTGAAGTAGGAGCTAAATTAGTTCCTCCAAAAGAGTTAGAACTAAAATTGTTCCTAGTTCCTGCTGTGCGAATGCGAATGCGCCAATATCCAGGTACTTTCGCCAATAGTCCCCTAGAAACTATGAAAAGGTTCCTCCGGTGCGAAAGCCCCTAGTTAATAAACAGATAGAATAGGATTCTGAGATAGGATGTTTCTGTAATAGGCCTAAAGTCCCTGATGTACAGATGTAATATGACAATCGAGTCCTTTTATTGATTTAATACAACAGCAGCTCTTGCTCATTTGATATTGTTCATATTCCGTCTCCATGTGGGATTTCATTAAATGTAATGAAGGGATTATTGCTGTACACACCTGTGAAATTCACCTTTTTTTCCCAGAGCAAGTATACATTTTGGTTCACCTGCTATAATACACTATTACCAAACCAGCACTAACCTGTATAAACCATCCTGGTTAGTCTATTCTTACCAGGTCTTTTCAGCAGGGATTATCTTTGGTGCTTGTGTTTGAATCCTGTTTAGACAACAGAAATATGTTTTTTTTTTTTCTGTAATGCATATTTTTTTTGTCTTAATCTTCCTTGTCTTTCTGACTCCCCCTTTTTGTTGGTGTTCTAAAGATTCAACACATTTTTCTACCCCCCTTCGGTTTTATTCTTCCAATATTTCATCTCTCGGTATTATCCACTGGGGTGGAGATATTTGTCACTGTCAGCGGGCCATAACTTCACCATCATTAAGCTGCCAGGTGCCATGCATTGACCTGTTTAATACATGGTAAAGGTGACTCTTCAAGACAAAAACAACCATGTGGAGTGTCAAAGGACGTAAATGTAAGTGACAAGCATGAGTTACATCTGACAGATACAGTATATTCATTATTTATGCTGTGAATAGAATAAAGAAAATAAGGGGTTGTTTCTGACCATGTAAACTTGTACGCCTGCTGAGAAAAAGAATAAATTTACCTTCGTAAATATTAAATGCAATTAAATAAACATCTCGTCAATGCCAAGACAATGAATGAATGCTAGATGACTGCTAGAGAAGGTTTTAAACACTTGTGGATAATCCCTGATAGACAGAAAAGCGTGATTTTTTGTATAAATACTGCAAGTAGTGTTTTCACACTGAAATTTGGCTCAATTGTCTCAGCTTTCCTGAGGGAGCAGAGGGAGATGGGCGATCAGAAAGTTGGATGAAAAAAATAACCTTTTAACATTTATACATTAGATGGTAGAGTACATAGGGCATAGTATAAGTGCATAGTGTGTCATTTGGGACACAACTTACCGTATGTCTCTTAAATCACTCCCTCATTGAACAATACAGTAGATTGAACCCTTGGAGAGAGTGTGACACACAAGAGTTTTGACAACATCTTATTTCTACATTAAAGGGGTCATATAATGCCCTTTTTGTACACGCTAATATGATTCTTTGGGGTCTAAATTAAAAGTTTGTAATATACTTTAATTAAAAATTCTCATTAGTATTGTAAGAAAACACTTATTTTACCTGGTCAAAAACAGCTCTGTTGTCAGCACGCCGTTTAAGTGCATGTGTCTTTAAATGATAATGAGCTTTGCTGACTCCGCCCCTCTGTTCTGTGCCTACACTGTTTGTAACACAATAATGCATTGTTCATTATAAACGTGGGATTATGAATTATATTCCCTTCGAAAACAAACTCAGCCACTGCGTCTTCAGCGGTTCGGATTTAGGAACATTAATGACTGCTGTGTTCCTTATTGCGCCCAAGAATAGAACTCTGCTCATAGACAGTGCTCCAGTATCAACAATGGCCACGTCCACGCGCACTATGATTGACCGCTCACGAGCGAGGGCGGGTCTGTGTTGAAACGCTGCTGTCAATCAACAATCGTGGGAGGGCCGTCCATTTTATCTACGTCACAAAAACGAACGGCTCAATTTGAGTCAGGGGAAAACATATAAGGAGATTAAAACAAAAACACTGGATGGATTTTTATCATTATATGATGGTAGTGTACAGGCACTGCAAACACACATTTCAGTACAATCAACCTGTAAAAGTGCATCATATGACCCCTTTAAGATGCGAAATAGGTTTTTTAAACAACCACCAGATTACTCATAATGTGATGTCACAGGTGTAAGTGTGTCACAAGTGATTAAGTGTAATCAAGTTTGTTTTTGTTCTTAAAGGCGCTATAGCAACACCAATAGGTTTAGTTCCTAGGAAACCTAAATAAAGCAATTATGTATGTATTTTGACTTAGTCAATATGGCACACCCACGTTCGCTTGACTGACTGAGTACCGGGCTGTACTTTTGGACAGGCAGCAATTTTGCTCACAGTCTATATGCAATTTCTGTTATTTTTCCTGTTTTTTTCTTTACAAATCTTTGAGGAGCCTGCATTTTTTTTTCACAGCAGTCTATTATTGTAGTATATAACCTATTTCAGAAAATATCCCCCCCAAATGACAACAAAAATAAAACAAAACAAACTACAAAAGACTAAAGTTGAATGCGCTGTAATTTGCTGTAATTCGCTACGGATAAAAACGTCTGGCAACTGCATAAAATGTAAATGTAACAAGACTCTTGATTGTGTCATTAAACCTCAGCTCTCACAGTGAACAGCAGGCAAGCAGTGATAAGCATCATGAACCCTGCAGTGACATCACTTTCCGTGTTTATGGAGTGATGCTAAACGGTATCGGGCACACACTGTATTAAACCAGTGACATTACTTCCAACCGCCAGCCATTTAGATGCAGCAAGGCTGCTCGTCTGAGATCACAGTGTTGTGGTACATCATTCTGATGACCCAGACAGTGAAAATGTTTGAGATGCAATCTCGGTCTGGGATGCTTGAAGATAAAAATGACTTGCATATGCCCAATTGAGAGGTTTATGTAATCCCTCTGAAACATGACAGACAGGTACACATCCCTCATTAGAATGCTAAAGTAATACAGAAGTGTTTTACATGAACACTGTGTGCCAGACTGTAGGAGGAGGATCCTGAGATGAAAATGGAATTTAAAAGAAGACAGGGTTGAAGATGTGAACCCTTTCCCTCACACACGTAAGGTTGTTTTGAGATCTGCACCTGCTCACTTTTGTCAATACATCAATCCTTCTTTCAAAATGTGTTTCACTATGAGAAGCCTATTATAAGCGTTTATATTTTAGACCTGTCGGGATGGTTTTCGCAAGAAATTGCGTACATACGCCACTTGCCCGTCCATGTCTCATCATATCCAAAAATGGAGAAAGGTTGCTCCGGCTACTTTGATGCATGTATGGTGTGGGAGCACAGGTTAGTTGTCACAACGAGTGAGGAGGAGCACGCTAAATCTCGAACCTCTGGGGAATCACACATTTAAAAAAAAGAAATAAAATTCAGAAATGGCAAAAATAAAGCGTGACAGAGCTTGTAATAAAACGAGAATCAACATTGGCTTGGCTTTTCGGATATGACGAGAACTGAGGGATCTGAAATGTTGTAAAGGCATGGCGTTTTTTTACTCAACAGGTGAATAAGGGATTTTATTGAACAGATAAACAGTCATTTGTAGCCCTCTGACGGAGTTCATTGAAGAACATCTATTGCGAAGGGTCATTTCATTATGGTTGTTAGCGCTGTGCTGGAATTTATTTTCAAGTACCGTGTCTATTAATGGGTAAAGCTACAGTAATGTCTTCAGCTAGTCAGCTTGAGATCCTTTCAATCTAAACTGGTTATATCACCTAAGCTTAGTCGTGAATGTTTTGTGAGCAGCAGTTGGGAGAAGCTCTCTCTCTTTTTAGTTATGAAAAGGAAACATATTCATCCGCACAGGCACGCACAACCAAAACAATGTTCTTCCACAAAATGCATGCAGTTTTGTATTTTTAACTGCTAGAGGGCCAAAAGTTACATAGTGTGTGCCTTGAAGTAAAGTGAATTGTTTTTATTTTTGTTCACAAAAAATACAGTATTTTAAATCAGCACATCAGTGTGTACATTTAAGGTCATCATTTTACAAAAAAAAGACATTGAACAGAAGATAACTGAAAAAACTTCACCTTCAATGTTACAAAACAAAGGGGTTCATATATATGGTATATGACAGAGTATGATTTATCATAGCTCACCAAAGCACTATATTTACCATGTTCAAAAGATACAAAACTAATGCCCATTTTTAATAATTGTGAGAATTCCAATAATAAACCGATTGCAGAACTAGAAATGTGCCGGGTTTGCGCTTCAGAAATCTACCAAAACACTCCCACTAACCATCTACGCAGCATCTGTATTAGCATTCAAACGGTTTCCATTTCAGAATAATGTCTGCAGGCAAAGGAGGTCTCCGAGTCAGAAGTGGCCATACATCTCAATATCAGATCAAGTTGTAATTTATGATTACAGGACAGGAGGTTATACAGTGCTCTGCATGCATAAATTCATATTCAGCTCAAAAAGCCTGGTCATAAATAATATATCAACTCATTGGAAAAGGGATAAATAATGCTACCATACAGACATATGTGAGCTATTCCAGCACAGACTCTTGCGATTTTTTTATATTATGTTTTTTTTCTTGATCCTAACCCGTAATCATCATTTTAGATATCCTTGTGGTGGTGCTAGCAGCGCAAAAAATTGCACATTTTCCCTTTAAAGGTGGGGTATGTGATTTGGAAAACGACTGGCAGATTTTGAAAATACACAATTCAAATGGTCCTACCTTCTTTCCTCCAACGCTGGCCCTGACTCCACCCATTCGAAGAACATGGACACGCAATCATGCACGAGCGAAAACTCAGATGCGTGAGAGATTGTAATGACGATTTACTACTAATCATGGAACCGGCTTTACTGACGAGATGCGCATGCGTCACAAGCTTTGAGTATGCGCACGACGGGGGTCACGCGCGCTGGGGGAGGAGGGTATGGTACAACCGTTTGATTGACGAACTTACTGTCCAATGATTCTAGGTGGTCTTGGAAATGATTGGCTGGAGTTTTTTGAGTCCTGCCCGTTCCACAGATGATTAAATTGCTTAATTTTCATTTCAGTGCTTCTAACTCAGTGGCTGTAAGTGGGTTAGGAATAGGATTTCAAGTTGTTTTGAAAAAATGGACAAAAAAGAGAATCACATACCCCACCTTTAAGTATATTTGAGTGTAAACGCTTCTATGATTATACACCTTGTTGTCATTTATCTTTCATTTACTGCTGTGAAGAGGCACCTCACACAGCTGTGCACGATTGTTTGAAAAAGGTTGTCTGTCAAACTTAACTCCTGTCTTGTGAGTTATCTCGATTTGAACAACACATCAGTCTTCACACAAACTTCAAGAAACATTTGCATGCATGATTTATAAGCCTTTTTAGCCATGGCTTCGTTGAACATGCACTCACAAACACACGCACAGGCTATTTTCTATTGCTCCTGATGTGCACTATAGAACAATCAATGGATTAATATGTGCTGCTTTGATGTTTAGAAGACATATGGAAGTGTGTTCAAAACTGCATCTATATTTATCAAAATATATCTATTTTGTATGGATGTTTAAATGTGTGCACACAAACACATTTAAATATCCACTTTAAAGATCCATATAAACCATTCTCAAGTGCTGGTACAGAAAACAATCTGCACTCTTAAAACACATTTGTCCGATCAAATTAGTGGTGCTGAACTAATTGTAGTATTATTATTAAATAAACATGCATCAAGGGTGTTAGAGCCACAATTTCTAAGTGTATTTACTGTGCTGAATGTCATGGTCATTAATCTTTCATGCTATTTAAACAATAACATAGACAATCATGCTATAACCATTTACATTACAAGAGCAAAATCGCATCTGGACAATGCATGAGTGGGAATTCACAATTGACCCCAAAACCTATTCCAACACATCCTAAGATTGATTTTACTGGTGCATTGTGTATAAATTGCTCAATCAACCTACAGTACATACCCCAGAACAGCATCTAAAACTATCTTAAAATGGATTGCATTTCCAAAGTCTTTCCTGTCCAATTAATCCCAGACTGCACACAGTAAAATAGGTGATCTGTTTACATATTGGATCAGTTTTAATTATTGGATCAGCGCGTCTGTTGTGTCTGTAGTTTTAGTCATAAAATGACAAGAGATTCACCAGCTACTGTTCCTGCAAAATCAAGAGCACCACCTGGTACATCAAACTCTTCTCACAGCCAGAGGAAAACAGCAGCAGCTAGTCTCTTTCATTCATAAAACATTTCAAAGTTGCCAGCTGGGGCTCGTTCTTCGTACGTCGCTAACTCAGTTAGCTGGATTTGATTGTTGGCGATTTGGCATGATCTTGGATCGTTTGGTTCTTCGAAGCTCATCCTAGACTTGCTGTCATAGCAACAGGTGCGCTAGCTTGAACCTGCTCGCGAGCAGGCTTATTTCATGTAAACAGGATTAGATCGCGGCTTTATAAGCAGAGCTGATACGGGAAGTCTTTTAACGCAGCGCGATGGTGTACTTTTTGAGATATATATTTTTTTCTCATGACTCGTGAGTATGTCGTTACATCATTAATTTGTTGGAAACGCATAAATGTTCGACTCGTCGGAGTCGGGCTTTAATAACAGCACAAATAAACAGCATATAGAGATTCTTTGCGAGTGGCTCTTTCCTTTACATTGGAGATGCGGAGAACTTGGTGATAAGTAATGTCTGTCGTGCCATTCGCAAAGTTTACCTGCCTCATCTTAAGCAGGTTTTAGGGCATTTCCAAGCCACTTTAGACCCAATTGGTTGTATAGCAGTTTTTTTTTCAACGCAGGTAGGCCTAACGTTACATTATAATTTTTAATGTCGATCATGTAATCGTTAGCATGATGATTATGACTTTCAGTACAATATATTCCTCAGGCTTCTCTAATGTGATTGATGCCATATAGACTGCACATGTGTTCCCATCAAGGCCACAATGAAGGGGATTTTGTGAACTGAAAGGGGGATCACAATGTAAATGTGCTGCCAAGTTACTATTACGATTCTTAATATTCCAGATTAGTAGCCTAATATTACATCAAGTTGTAAAAAAAGGCAGTTGACAGACTAAAATCTCTTAGATGGTGTGTGACTGTTCATATCACAAATGTGGAAGCACAGCGATTCACATTTATGCAAATATTTGAACGTGGTAAGGAAAATATTAATATCAAGCTCACTGTATTACTGTACATACACTCAATGCAGCTCTAGGACAAGGGCACACAATGCAATGAACTTTGGCCAACTAAAGGGGAGATTTCAGTGTCTGAAAAGCCTGAGGGTTGCACCTGACAGGACCTGTGACATTGCATGTGTCATATTACACAACCACCATCAGAAAAAAATATAAAACATTACATTAAATGTTTAATAAAAGACGAGACAAATTTGCTTAGTTCTTTGAGTTTTATTTCAATTGTTCTTTGTAAAGAAAAGCCAGTGATCAAGTCATATTTTGCCTGCAATAAGAGATACTATGCAAGGTCAGCAATAGTTCTCTGTGTGAAATAATATATTAGCACTTACTCTTAGAAGTTCATTTGAAGCAACTATATCTCTAGTGCCAGTCTTTTTCTTTAAGTTGTCAAGTCCCCCCCCAAGAAAAAAATACTCTATAGTATACTCTATATTGGGGGGGCTTGGGTTAAACCTGTCAACACAAGCCTTATGCAACACAAATGACAAGGAAAAGTACAACACTGCCCACCTCTGCATCACTGCTTTGTGCAGACTCTTCTGTAGATGTGGACTCCTGCAACTCATATTGCATTCAGAAATAATAGGTAACTCAAGTGTAAATTAAGTAAAGTTATTTATGCACTTAAAGATACCTGAGAGGGTTTCTTCACTGTCCTGTGCATTGGGGGAAAAATGGGCATTACAAAGTGTTGTACTTTCTTCCCTTTTGATGTAAAGTTATGAAAAGTCTTACTGCACATGCTTCAGCCACTTGCTTGGGAACACATAAACGTGTTGGTGTATTGTTTAAAACTGCACAAAAGAGGAAAACACAATTGCATTACAATGAAGTACACTGGGGGGAAATGTGATCAATAACTCATTTCTACATTTTTTTTTTACATTAACTATGTAGTTTCACAGTCACACATGTAGACTTTCACAAGTCAAAGCAATCCATAGGTTTAACAGCTGATATGACTGGACAGCCATTGGGATTATAGGCTTACTTAATTTAATGCAGCAACAAATTATTTTACAGTGTACTAGGATCATTTAAAGCTCATTTACCAGCAGTGAAGGTGTTACTGGTCCTGGCCTCTGGCTGTGGGTCTGAGGAAGAGCTGAACCCAGGGATGCTCTCCACAATGGGTCACATTTAACCCAAGGGCCAGCTCTTCTGCCTGGGTATAATGTGGGGGTGCAAGACCACCACCTGTTTGTTTTTCTTTTCTTTTTATTTCTCAGCCTTTTTCATGGTTGCTTTTATAAACAGGCAAACATTTATTAACAGTGCCTTTTTAAAAGAGATTAGTATAAGTAGTACAAATTACTATTATGTAGAATAATCTAGTACTTCACTTTTACTTGTTCCTATGTTCTAGTAGTGGGTGGTGACTCTGACATTACAATGAACAAAGTTATTAATTATTTACAAATTATTAAAATATAAAAAATATATACTGTAATAAGTGATAAAAACATCTAACTACAAACTTAATTTGTCTGCTACTTTTTGCCAGCCCTCTCTCCTGGCTTTTGCACACGTTAAGGTGTTCCCTGGCGTTTTAATTAAGTTTTCAAATTCAGCATATCCTTCAAGCAATAACTCTTGCTCTTCTGTGGAGAAAAAAAACTGAGCGCGCTCTTTGGCCACGGTGAGTAGCCAATAGCAGCGTAGCTGATCAATGTTTCTACTATCGATACATATCCCCTTTTAACCCAGCGCATGAACGCGCAGTTATCTCAGATAATTCAATCCAGCGATACTAATCATAAACAACAGGTGTGTTCGAAGAACCCAATTAGCCGGATCATGATTAGCCCGATGATATTATCTTGGATGTCTCATTTGATCTCGGATGTTTTAAGCAACGTACGAAGAACGAGCCCCTGGTCTCTTTTCAGTCTAGAATTAGCAACAACAGGAGCAACAACACGCTCAGCCTGCACGCTGTTTCCATCAGCAAATCTTGCCACTTTTTCATCATGAGTTGTCTTGTAGTGAAAGAACAGACTGGAGAGTGCAGCTCTATTAGTCTTAAGATATGTAGCCTAGATTAAACAAGCTATTAGATAACAAACAAGCTCATCAGATTTCATGCATTATCTTCATTTCACTTCTCGATCAGCTGAAACTGTTAGCTTTACAATAGAAAATTACACAATGACTGATGACAAAACAACAATGGAATAAAGTATGCCACATTCAGAGACATTCAGCATGGCCTATTCAATCACCCATGTTAGCATTAATTAACAGTGCATTAGTTTAATGAACCAACTTTGGCGCAAAGGCTTCCATGTGCACTTTTCAAATTAACTGTAAGAGATTCCTCACCACACACTAGCAGGGTCTAAAATGAACACTCTTCAAGCATAAAATTGGCGTATAAATTGGTTTGGCGAGTAAATACAATGCAGATACTCGCCAATGGCTGATAGCTTTATAAAGGAACTAGAAAATGTTGTTCCAGAAAAACATTTTTACGCTATTATTAATGCCCAGCAGTTTACAAAATAGAAGAAAAAATTATCTGCTTTGTTATTTGTTTAGAAAATGCTTAAACACGCTTTATGGACTTACTTTTTTGTAGACATGCTACATTTTAGTAAAGGCTAATAAGACTGTTGTGAACATCTGTTTTTTTTTTAAAGGGGACCTAGTCTCAAAATACCCACAGATCATTTATTTTGTAAAATGCATATTTTTGAGTGGAAGGAAAAACATGCTGGTACATGCATCTTTAAATGCAAATGAGCTGCTGGCCCACTTTCAGAGCTGTGCCTCGGATACTCTGCCGAAAAAAACTAAAACACCTCTTTGGTTTTGATTATCATCTCTATCGCTGCCACGCTTACATGTCATTGCAGTTCTTCATCATGAAAGTTTATTATTTGCATTTGTTTTAAAGCCATAGTCTAAACTTCTGATATATGGTGTTCTGAGCACACACATCCGAAGCTGCGCACAGATCAGACGGCAAGCCATGTAAGTATTCAACTAACTTCTCTTTCACGTCTTAAAGCGCTATAACTGTCAAATACACGTCAAACAAAGTTCATATAAACACAGTCGGTTATGTCTGTGAACGTAAACAGCAAGTAAAGAAATCACATGTGTATCGCAATAGTATTTACTGCTATATGTTGTTAATATGAATCAAACTACAAAAGAAAAACAGAAAATCACTCACAGCTCTTGAATTAACTTTAGTAGCTTTAAAAAGAATATATATGATTATATATTATTATATATGATAATATATATATGGCCATATATGATTTGTGGGGATTTAAAAAAAAAAAAAATTAATTTAGGGATTTAGAACAACAAGACCAGACGCTGATGATTGTGTGAATCAGGCTTATATAGAGTGGAGCTGATGACGGTGAATGATGACAGGTGTGGATGATATGAAGTGTGTGGAGGTGTGAGTCAGGAGGGATTATGGGAAATGTAGTGTGAGGTGACTGTCTGGTGACTGAGAAAATAAGAGCAGTTATTAGTCTTTTTATACCAAGTTACCACAGTGACACTGACATGTTGCCACCAACTGGCATATTGTCATAGCCTGCAGAAAAGTCACTGGCAAATCAACAAACACATTTAAACTTTTAGGAAAAAAATTAAAATCTCATATTTTTGTGACTATAGTCAAATCTCATACTTGATGCTGCATGTGACACAATAACCTTTATGGAAGCTTGTTTCCGCCACTGAATAAAATAAAAGGTAATTGCGTTTTTTTTTAATCTTACAATTATGAAATATATACAAATACTTTTTTTCTTAGAATTACGTGATAATTGTAAGTTATGAATTCAGAATTGTGAGATATTGGGCCCTATTTTAACAATCTAAGCGCATGGCCTAAAGCGCACAGCGCAAGTGCACTTATGGTGTGTACGAATCCACTTTTGCTAGTTTAACGACGGGCAAAATGTTCGGCACGCTCGGCATGGTCTAAAAGTGTTGTCCCTATTCTCTTAATGAGTAATGGGTGTGTTTTGGGCTTAACGTGCTAAAAACCAATCAGAGTATAATTTCCCATTCCCTTTAAAACTCATTTGCGCTGGCACCATGGATTCGCTATTTACATGGCGGAATTTGCAAGCGCAAAGACTGAACGCGCCTCCAGAGAGCAAACGGATCTGCTCATGCGCGAGGTTAAAGCATGCAAGCAGACCATCGACAGGACAAGCTGGATTCCACCATATCTTAATGTAAACAATAATAATATTTTACAATGTAATCCTTTTATTTGTATTATTTAGCTAGTTTGTGTGCTGCTGGGCGTCATTGTGTGTATAATAAGTGTACTCATGTTGTTGACCCGCCTATAGGTGCACATTACTAACGCGCTCTTTAAAAAACAAAAAAAATATGCGCCTTTGACACCTCATTTTCAGACCACCTAACCCATGGGCACAAATGCATTTGCTATTTAAACAACGTAGCTCAGGACATGAAAATGATAACTGCGTTGGGCTGAAACTAGCAAAAAACACTTGCTGCATTGTACCATGTGTATGATAGGCCCCCTAAACGCACAATTCTGAGAGAGAAAAATCCAGTCTTTTTTGCGTTTTTAAAAATCAGAATTGCGAGACATAAACTCTCAATTGCGAGAAAAAATGTCAAAATTGTGAGATGAAAACTTGCAATTGTGAGAAAAAACTACTCGGTTACTCACGTAACCTCAGTTCCCTGAGTTAGGGAACGAGTATTGCGTAGCTATACGCAGTGGGGAAACTCCTTTTCCTCGATTTACTGAAGCCTTTATGTAAAGCGCATTTGCAGCTGCACAGCAGAACATGAGCGTCTGGCTCACTCATAGGCTGCGCAGCGGCAACTGCATATCCAATGGCGTGGGCGCCTCTGACGTGCGACCAATGAGATCACTCTGCGTCATACACGTCAGAGCCCGCCAAGGGGGCGTGTCCTCAGACTATAATAGTCCCCGAATTCGCCATTATAGCAGGTTTAACGACTGAAGCGACAACTTGCCATGTTAAATAGTGCGGCTGGCTACGCAATACTCGTTCCCTAACTCAGGGAACTGAGGTTACGTGAGTAACCGAGTAGTTCCCTTTCGAACGGTCACTTCGTATTGCGTAGCTATACGCAGTGGGGACGCCATGCAAAACGCCGCACTGGATAACTGGCTGCCACTGCAACTCAGACCCCTGAGCATACAGAACAAGCCATAACCGCATAATCATGTATAAATAGACCAGACACCGTCAGGTCTAAATAGTACACCTCAGTTAGTAATAACCCAACCTACTACACCAATGAACCCAGACACTGTCGGGGTTATTAGTATATGAACATACCACCAGACAAGTGGGTTTATATATATATATAGTTATAACCGGCAAAAAGCGGGTTTTCTATATATGTAATCTACCCGGCAAAAGCGGGTTTATGCATGAATACAACCGGCCAGCAGCGGGTTTTATATATATGTGAATGTGATTGTGCACAGTAATATATGACAAGACCAGCCTCCGACGGGTCTTAATCATACCGAAAGCACCTTCGCCTGCAGGGAAGGCACTTCCATATTATAGAAATTCATAAATGTGGAAGGCGAAGACCAGCCGGCCGCATCGCAAATATCCCTGATGGGAATGCCAGATGACCAAGCCCATGACGAGGCCATACCTCTGGTCGAGTGGGCCTTGATGCCTATGGGGCAGACTTGACCGTTGCGGTATAAGCCATAGAAATAGCATCCACTATCCATCTAGACAGTCTCTGCTTAGTGACTGGATCCCCCTTAGATCTACCACCAAAGCAGACAAAAAGCTGTTCTGATTGTCTAAAAGACGCAGAACGCTCCAGATAGATTCTCAGCGCTCTGACAGGGCAGAGAAGGTTAACCTCTCCATCCTCTGCAGAAGGAGGGAGGGCTGATAACGTCACCACCTGTGCTCTGAACGGTGTTGAGAGCACTTTAGGAACGTAACCATGTCTGGGCTTAAGGATGACTCTGGAGTCATCTGGACCCCACTCCAAACATGCAGGGCTCACAGAGAGCGCCTGCAGATCTCCCACTCGCTTGATAGATGCCAACGCCATAAGGAGAGCGGTCTTCAGCGAGAGAGGTCTTAGATCAGCCGATTGGAGCGGTTCAAAAGGCGGACCCTTCAGAGCCCCCAGGACCGTGGAGAGGTCCCAAGACGGCACAGACGGAGGTCTGGAGGGGTTCATTCTCCTAGCACCTTTAAGGAATCTCACGACCAGGTCGTTTCTTCCAAGTGACTGGCCATCTACCAGAACATGATGTGCTGCTATGGCTGCCACATACACTTTGAGCGTGGACGGGGAGCGACCCGCATCCAGCAGCTCCTGTAAGAATGAGAGAACCACAGATATCTCACATGACTCTGGGTCAGCCTGATTTTCCGAGCACCAGCTGGAAAAACCCGACCATTTTGAAGCATAAAGGCGCCGAGTCGAAGGGGCCCTGGCTTCAGATATGGTGCTTAGGACCTTCTCAGGAAGGTCCTTTGGTACCCGTTGAGGGGCCAAACATGGAGGGCCCATAAATCGGGGGCCTCATTTATAAACGTTGCGTGCGCACAAAAGAAGGCGTACGCCGCTCTCTACGCAATAATTGGTATTTATAAAAAGCAAACTTGACGGGAAAATGTGCGGTCCTTCACGCAAGCTCTGACCCAGGCGTACGCACAAAAACGGCTGAAATGAGAAATGGCGACACTGTCGGCAGATGGAAGAAACACGTGAAAGTGTGAGAGAGTGTAGACTGTTATGTTAAAGAAATGGCAATACTGCCTCTCATAAATAAAATGAAGACTTCACAAAGCAAGTATTAGCCCACAATTAACAGCCTACTACACGAACACCCGTTTGATCGATCTGCAGTGTAAAACAAACAAAATCAAACGAAGATTACAGAAATGCAAATTAACACATATTTGCAAAAAGAAAAGTGAAATATGTTCTGCAATAATATTGGCATGTTATGCAATTCATCCTCATAACACATCTGTAGCTTGTCAGATGCAATCAAATGGATGGAAATAAAATGCCATTAGGCCTATGCCATCACAATAATGGAACGCTAGACGCTTTTTTGCATCGACTTTGATGTCCGACCATTTCTGTTTTATTTCGGCCACGGTCCGAGGTTGTGAGGCTGCAGCATTAACGGCGTCTGCAACCTTTTGCCACTCTTGTGCCTTTTTGGCATTAGTAATGCCCACACTGTGCCCTCCAAACAACATTTTCTCCTCTTTTCCACCTCGCCAACGATAATTTCTACTTGACATTGAGTGAAGTTAAGTTTCTTGGTTTTTCCTCTCTGTATTTGCCATGATTTCGCAATCGATGCATATTAAATTGTGGGCATTTCACGGACTATTTATGGGCAACTATGGGCGTGACATGAAGCCGCAAAAGCTGCGCTACATTTAGAATTAATTGTGATTTATTAAGGGAAATCTGCGTAGGATGTGCGTGCGCACGGTTTTATAAATCCGAATATTTTTGTACGTACGCACGTCCTATGTTTCATCCGTACGCCACTTCTGACGCAAATCCTACGCAAAGTTTTATAAATGAGGCCCCGGGTCTCGGATGCCACAATGTCCCGTTCGCCTGTGTGAGGAGGTCTTTCCTCAGTGGGACAGGCCATGGGATTGTGTCCGATAACTGAACCAGTTCCGGGAACCACGGTCTGGTTTTCCAGAGAGGGGCCACCAGAAGGACTGGGCACCCGCTCTCTCTGACCCGTTTGATGACTTGTGGAATCATTGAAACGGGGGGAAAGGCATAAAGGGGACGGTTGGGCCAGACATGGGCCAGCGCATCCCTGTTCTTCGAGAAGAACAATTTGCAGTGGGTGTTGATTCTCGAGGCGAAAAGGTCTATTTCGGCCTCTCCAAACACCTTCCATATCAGACTGACCGTCTGTGGGTTCAGGGACCACTCGCCGAGGGGAGTGTTGCCTCGTGAGAGCATATCCGCGCCCACATTCTGGACGCCTGGGATATGCGCTGCCCTCAGAGAGCTCAGGTTGGTTTGTGCCCATAAGAGGAGGTCTCTCGCCATCGCATGCAGGTTTCCTGACCTGATGCCCCCCTGGCGATTTATGTAGGCCACCACTGACATATTGTCTGTGCGGACTAAAACATGGTGGCCTCTGAGGTTCGACAGAAATGCCTTCAGGGCCAACCCAACTGCTTTCATCTCCAGACAGTTGATATGCAAGCTCTGCTCCGTGCTCGACCAGAGGCCGGATGCAGGCATGCCCTCGTGCAGCGCTCCCCAACCCAGGTTGGACGCATCTGTAAGAACTACTTTCCTCCTGGAAATTGTTCCCATTGCCACCCCCTTGTGGTACCAGTTCTGGGCCCGCCAGGGAATCAGGGTTCTTACGCAACCGTGATTCACCATAATATGCAAGTTGCCCGACTGCCATGCGTGAGTTGGCACACGGCGTTTCAGCCAATGCTGCAGCGGGCGCATGCGCAGTAATCCCAAGTGGAGTACTGGCGATGCTGCTGCCATGAGACCAAGCAGTTTCTGAAACCTCTTCAGTGGCGCGCGCTCGCGCGCTCTGAAAGTGCCTGCAAGCGCTCGCACTGAGAGCGCGCGCTCTGGTGTGAGTCGCGCTGTCATAGTTCTCGAGTCTAAAACTGTGGCCAGAAAGATCACGCTCTGGCTGGGGGTTAGTTTGCTTTTTGAAACATTGATTGTGAAACCCAGGCATTCTAGATGGCCGAGAATCAAATCCCTGTGAGCTAATAGCTCGGTTCTCGACTGTGCCAGCACCAGCCAGTCGTCGAAGTAAATTTAACACGCGCACTCCCTGATGTCTCAGAGGAGAAAGCGCTGCGTCCACACACTTCGTGAATGTGCGGGGTGCCAGAGATAGACCGAACGGCAGAACGGTGTATTGATAAGCCTGGCCCTCGAAGGCGAATCTCAAGAATGGCCTGTGACGAGGATTTATTTGAATGTGAAAGTAAGCATCTTTCAAATCCATTGTGACAAACCAATCCCCCGGGCGCACTTGCGCGAGGATATGTTTGATAGTTAACATTTTGAACGGCCGCCTCATGAGAGCTTTGTTCAAATGTCTCAAATCTAGAATGGGTCTGAGACCGCCGTCTTTTTTCGGAATCAGAAAATAGCGGCTGTAAAAAACCCATATGTTTTAGCGCGGGGGGGACTAATTCTATCGCCCCTTTTGCTAAAAGATTCTGTACTTCGGTGCGAAGCACGTGACCCACGTTGCTTCTCACCGAAGTCTCGAGAACTGCCTGAAATTTTGGGGGTCTGCGAGCGAATTGGAGCGAGTAACCTCGTTTTATAGTGTTTATGACCCAACTCGACACACCGGGGATAGCTTGCCAGGCTAGAACCCGTGTGGCTAGGGCTTGACACACAGATTGGGGCTGGTCGCCTAATGCAGGGGGACCCGATACCCTTATATTGTGATTTTTGCACACATTGAGTATTGGACTGACTATACAAGCATTTGCGTGTGGGGAAGTCAGTGTTACAACAGGGGAGGGGCCACCTAGTGAAGGGGGACCTGATACCCTTATATTGTGATTTGTGCACACATTGAGTATTGGACTGACTGTACAAGCATTTGCGTGTGGGGAAGTCAGTATTACAACGGGGGAGGGGCCGCCTGATGAAAAGGGACCGTGAACCCATGTGTTGTGATTGTGAAACATGCTCTTTTTGTGCTTTATTTGGGTCACCGTGAAAACGGCGTTTGTTTGCAAGAACGCGCTTACTGTTGCGGGCCTGTTTGCAGTAATAAAATCCCCAGCCGCCTGAACTGAACAGGGGGCTGTGGGAAGTTTTCTTGGCTTCTTCGAGGGTGGTCCGGCGAGTGCGGGACCCGTGTCCTCTCTCTTTCCTCTGCGTGCTAGGACGACTTTGGTGGCGCTGAATGGGGCGCGACGCTTGGTCTCGGGCCTTGGCGTCGGGGAAACGGGAAGCGCTTGGTTTCTCTCGGCTGGCGCTGGGCATCAGCCGCAGGGCGGGGCTGAGAGGCCTGTTTCGCGGGCTTTGTTGGCCGCGGCGTCGACGGAGCTAGCTTGTGAGCACTCGACGCCGAGCTAGAGCGTTTAGGCAAAAAGTGACGCATGGCCTGGGACGCTTTCTGTGCCTCGGTGTATCTCTCCGAGAACCCTTTCACCGCCGGGCCGAAGAGGCCGGTGCTGGATATTGGGGCGTCGAGGAACCTCGTTCTCTCCGCGTCCTTAATGTCAGTGAGGGTAAGCCAGAGGTGGCGCTCAAGCACGACCAAACTCGCCATATTCCTCCCGATAGCCTGTGCGGTGGCCTTGGTAGCTCTCAAGGCCAAGTCCGTGGCGCTTCGCAGGTCCCGAAAAGCCTCGGGGTCGGGGCCAGCCTCGTCCATAGACCGGAGGAGTTTGGCCTGGTAAACCTGCAGCACGGACATCGTGTGCAGGGCCGATGCAGCCTGACCGGAGGCGGAATACGCGCGTCCAGCGAGGGCTGAAGTGCTACGGCACGGCTTGTTGGGATGAACAGCTCTAGTTCGCCAGCTAGCAGCTGTGTTCGGGCAGAGAAGGCTTGTTCGACGGCGAAGGCTTTCAACAAATGGTCAGAGACGTGAAGTTTGTCGTTGAAGGAGTAAAATCTGCTATAATGGCGAATTCGGAGACTATTATAGTCTGAGGACACGCCCCCTTGGCGCCCACGCCATTGGATATGCAGTTGCCGCTGCGCAGCCTATGAGCGAGCCAGACGCTCATGTTCTGCTGTGCAGCTGCAAATGCGCTTTACATAAAGGCTTCAGTAAATCGAGGAAAAGGAGTTTCCCCACTGCGTATAGCTACGCAATACGAAGTGACCGTTCGAAAGGGAACTATTTTTAGTTAAGTAGTACTTCAACTTAATTTCAACGGATTTCATTTAGTTTATATTGTAGTTGGCGATGCCACGTAAAGAATCATGTAATATGCGTGCACATGAAGTCACCTCTTTAACAAATTCGCTTTTAGTAGTTAACACAGAGATGATAATAGTTTAGTTTTCAAAAACCTGCACTTTAAAACCCATTTTCAAAAGTGAACGGCCATAATGAATAAAAAGCGTTTTTAGATGAAAACAGTGTCGTGTAAACGGCCCTTTAGTTAACTATAGCAACACTGTGCAGTTGTGGACCCTGTACAATGGTTTTTATCACTGCAATATAATAGCCTGATGAGCACTAGGACATAGGGCTAATTTGCATACAAATACATATTTAGACACACTGCTTACTGTTAGCAACAAATATCCCCTGTATGAACTATATTCCCTTTGATTCCTAATGACTTTTGAGGTTGGTTATCTCTGTGGCTTATCTCTCTTGATTTAATAAGTGCTCTATGAAACACAAGTGGGGAGGCTTTATAATCCTCTTCATGAAATATCGAGGGGTGAAGTATGATAATACGCCCATCTGTAATGGATGTTAGGCCTGATGTGATGATTCAGGGGTAAATCAATCCTCATCAGTGGGCGGTGTGGAGCTTCCACGTAGCATCAGCGCTAGCTTATTAGCGCCTGACAAAAGCAAATGAATATGAATGCTGTTAGCGGCAGTGCTTTACCTTGCTCTGTGCTCACTTATATCACTAGTACTGACCTTAAATGTCAGCTATACAAACGGAGAAAAGGAAGGGTAGGGGAGAAATCGAGGATGAAAATATTCAAGGTCAAATCTATGTAAGTGACCAGATGTTATAAAAAGATTTTATTGTATACAACAATATTAGATGAAGAACTTTAACATTAAACATTACTTACATTATTAAGAACATTAAAATCAACTTATAATGTATCAGCAAATGCTATAGACTGGATGGCTTCATATTTGTGTAATAGACAACATTGTACAAGAATTAAAGGAAAAACCTCTGCATTTTTAGATTGTCCTACTGTTGTTCCACAAGGTTCAGTTTTGGGCCCACTTTTATTTAGTATCTATATAAATCATCTATCTATTTGTCCAGAAGTTAATATCCAAATGTATGCAGACGATACGGTCATCTATGTCCATGCTAAATCTAGACAGCATGCTGCATTTCTACTCTCAGGAGCTATGGAGAAAATTGCAGATTGGATGTCATATTCCTGTTTGACACTGAATTTAGCCAAGACGGTAAGTATGTTTTTCTCCATTAGAGGAAGTAATTGCACTCCTCCTGAGATTAATATTAAAGGACAAAAGATACAGGATGTTCAGCAAGTTAAATATTTAGGTGTGATTATTGATAGCGGTCTAACCTTTAAAAAACATATTACAAAAATCTCAAAAATAGTAAAGTATAATATGGTTCATTTCAGATTTATAAGAAATCAACTGAGTACAGATGCAGCAAAACTGTACATGCACGCAATGGTATTGTCACATCTTTCTTATTGTTGTACAACCTGGTCTCAGACAAATGGTGCATCAATGCAACCACTTAAGAATCTGTATAAACAAGCATTGAAAGTCATGGATAAAAAACCTAATTCTCATCATTATTGTAATATTGTCAAAAAGAATAACTTGTTGACTTTTGAAAATTTCCTGTTTATGTCTAATGTTGGGTTAGCATATAAGATCATTCATGACTTAGCACCACAATCTCTCAAGCAATATGTAGCAATAAGCAAACCAGGCTCAAGGTTAACGAGAGCTTCATCTAGAGGGGACTGTTGTGTTAAGTTTCGGTCTACGACTTTTGGTCAAAACTGCTTTTCAGTAAAGGCAGCAGGCATGTGGAATTCTTTACCACTGAGTGTCAGAGAATGCAGTACATTAAATATTTTTAAGGGTAGTGTGAAAATATGGTTGAAGGACAATCAGGTTTGTAGTCATTGAGCTATGAGACATTGAATGTGGCTAGTATGTTTTTACTGTGTGTATGGTAAAATTCTTGTGATAACATTTTGTTTATTTTTGTATTTGTATTTGTTTTTATGTTGGTTAATATGGTTTTATTGTAATATTTTGCACGCTTTTGGCACCTGCCCAGGGACTGCAGATGGGAATTAGCTTCTAGCTAAATCTGGTACAGTACATTTATTGTACACTTTCCCTGTTAAATAAATAAATAAATAAAATAAAATAAATAAATAAAAAATAAAGAAAATTTGAACAAAAATGAGAAATGTTGCTTTGGCTACTAAAACTAAAGTTGAAGCACTAAAATGACAAACTAAAACTGAAATATTAAATATTTTTTTTATTATTATTATTAATAATTGACAAAAATAAAATGGAAAATTGAAAACTGAAAATATAAAAATAAAAGCTACAAACCTGCATGATTTTTTTTTTACTGTGAAACAAAGGAAGATATTTGAAAAAGTAATAAAGTCAAAGTACAAGTGTGGAGCTCACTGATTTTCACTGTTTGGACAAAACATATTCTTCAAAATATCTTTCTTTGTGTTTCACAGAAGAATGAAAGTCATGTAGTTATGCACAACTTGGCATAATCAAACTGAAACAAATGACCTTAATAAAAAGGTAATTATATTTATTTAATTAAAATTGATAAGATAAAAATGAAAATAAATTATCAGCTGCATGAAAGGGGAAAAAAATATTGGAAAATTATTTCACAATAAAAAATTCATTTTGAAAATAATGTCCACTTCACCTGTAAACACATTAATCATAAGAGAAATATTCAGATCTTATCTCACTTCTCTCTACCTTATCCTATTGTCCTTTGAGGAAAACGGATAAAATATATGACTGCAGATTTGCTAAATAAAGCAGCCATTTCTGGATTCAGGTCATGAGTCACACGGCATAAATCAAAGAGCTCAGCGCGGAGAGAGTCTAAACTCATGAGTTAATTACGGCACTCAGGGCTGGTGTGTATGTGGACTCTAGGTAATGCATGTGGCCTGAATGGGTCTGGTGAGGTAATTACCAATGTGTTTTTAATGAAGTCTCATGGGAATCACCAAACATCACCTCTGTAAAGTGCAGATAATCAGCTTTTAGACACTGCCCACTCCACTATATTGGGCGGGAGGAACCAAGCTCTCATAGAGGAGATAATATGCTAATGAAGGTGTGCTTACAGTATGACATTGAACGTTTCCGTGATCCAGGCAAGGTAAAGGCAAAAGATTATCTCTTGGAGAAACACGCATACTCTCCAACTCATAGGCTGGAAGTCAGCATTAAATCTCCATCAGATTTAATCTATTAGCCTTATTTTTGTATTTCACTACCATGAATGTGAATTTGAACTATATATATAAAAAAAGAATAAGGTCATTTACACTTGTAGCCAATCAGCAATAGGAGGCGTATACACTCATGTTGTGGAGGAGAGAGAGTGGGAGATTTGAAGATAGATTGTAGAAAGAGAGATGGCTGAGAGATTACAAAAGAAAAGGTCAGAGGAATATCACTGGAAAAGAAGGGTTACGATCAGGCAAGAGCTTTAGGACCTGTGTTAATATTAGAAAAGCTTTCCAGCGAGACCTTGGAGAAGTGGGAAGGCCTGAAAACGAACGCAGAGGTTGCATTGCTTCTGCTCCATATCAGTTCAGTTTGTTTGTGTTTTAGTTTGGTTTGCCCGGTCTGTCTGCCCGTCTGTATTCACTACTTAGTTGGTTACTGATCATGTTACGCACCTGTCACTAAATGTGACAGAATACCAGACCCAACAAATCCATGGATTTGCCAGCAGGCCAGATGATCTGCCTGGAGAGGGGAGTTCGCTCCCTCGAGGATCACACGAGGGACTTTTTAGATTTGTTGTGCTGACACTACCCTGACCATGCAGTTGAAGGCACAGCTAATGGTCCTCGAGGGAGCTTAGAGCAAAGAAGGGAGTGTGTTTGTTTGGGTGGATTTCAAATATCAACATTGCTTCTCAGAAATTGCCTTTAAGGGAATTAAATAATTTATCTTTTATTATTATAAAACTACTAAACTTTTTGTCTGCCAAATCACAGTCATGTGGTCTGGTCTCACAGAAGAAAAAAACATAAAGCAGGAAAACCCCTGCAGACCCTCATGACTTTGTGTCAAGTCTCTGTCAAGACTTGTGTCAAGTCATCAATCAGATCATTGAACTTTTTATGACAAGGCATGGTTAGTCCAGGTTGTAAAATGTTTTTTAATAATGATTATGTTTATATTTACTTGTAAGGAAAATATTACTACTTTTTCCAGTAACTACCAATAACCAGTACCAACTCACATCTTACCCTTCATATAGTAGCAGAAAGATTGGGTAATTTCTCATTTCATTAAGCTAACGGGTGAGGATGATATTGCAACCACTCTTTTTGATTCCTGCTGGTGTAACATTGGAGTTACGCTGACAGTTGACAAGCCTGGGAAGTTTTTTTGTTCCAACACTTCAAACATGGTTTGATGTCATATCATCTATGTGCAGCAGGCTTTCTGACTGGTGCCCCATTTGAGGAATATAGAGAGGCAAAACGCACAACATTGTTTCAGTGGAGAGTTTTGAAATTCTCTGAAGAGGAAAAGAAAGGATGTTCCAGTTGGCTTGATGATGAAAGACAATTCTTTAACAATACCATATGTAATCGCTCAGCTTGTTGCTTGAGCTTGAAATTGATAGTGTCATGATTGAGGCATATTATATCAATACCCACCGGTGGAATAATAAAATCTTGCACCTCTGATGGGATCACCTTGACTAATGTCTAAAGAGCGTTTTCTGTGGAAACACTACTTACGAACAGCATTAAAATGACAGAATTCTCTGCATTTGCTGAACACCAAACTCTTGTCTCTTGCCGCAAATGATAATGGAATAATATTTGCAATTTAACCTCTGAAATTCCTCCATGAAATTACCCAGTTCTATCTGCATAATATGATACTCAAATAACAAATGTCAAGTGCTCTGGCTCTGCGGTGGACCTGGAAGAATTGGCAACATTTTTCCATGTTGATAAACTAAAGGAAAAGAGCCAATCTAATTAGCTAAATACAGACAAGGCGAACAGCCAGCAGGAGCAACTCAGGCAGCTAGTCTTCACCCTGGGCTTCCCATCCATGAGTTCTGAATGAAGGCAATAATTAAATTTAAATGTTCTATTTGAAAACTGATAATAGAGAGAAATAATAAGCAATTTAAAATGATTTATAATATTCCAGCTCAATGATATTATTATTCCATGTGGCTTAGCAAGGATACGGAGGGTATATTTGGAAGAAAATTATCCTCTTAAATACACCATTTTGTATTCATACATCAAGCCCAAAAGTGCAAGACCAATAGTGAATATACTGCTATTTTGCTTTCCCCCATCACAAATTATATGATCAGCATAACAATTTTTCCTAGAGCATTTTGTGAGCTTCAATGGAAACAAGGAAATTAAATGAGTTCACATGGGCAATTTCAAGGATTTGCTTATTTGATTAGTGATCTAGTGCACTTTCATCTAAAATATTTGTTTGTTTTGTCGGTTTAAAAAAAAATAAAATTCAACATCTCAAATTATTATTTTTACTTTCATGTTGAAGATCCAGATTTTCAATGTGGTCTTAGACTTTTGGACACCACTGTATGAATGAAAACATCTGACTGTTTTGAATCTGTCACTATATGTTTGACACCTAAAAAGGGTGAAAAAACATTGCCATTATTTTTTATTGGACAACACAGAATCCATTCATACATTATGCAAGCTGTATACACAGCAACATTTAATATTCACTGTGCTTTCAGTATCCTTTAAGTCATTTTATTGAGTCTAGGTGAATGGTCTATGATGACAGTCCCACTGGGAGCTCTATGGACTGGTCATCTTTATAAATATAAAGACACATATTCACAAATGCACATTAATACCTCCTTATTTTTCTGTCAAGGTCTCCCTGACTACATCCAAACCCCTGAGGGCAACTGAAAAACAGGCCTTATGGAAAGTTTGAAAGCTTGGCTTCACTGTGGCTGTTTTAAAATCAATACTGTACCTGAGGCTATCTAGGTAGTACTTGTGGCAACCCAATCTACCATGGCAGTGCCAGCGCCACTTAACATCTGACACAGTCAGCACTCCATCTCAATGTCTCCGACCCAGACATGAATCCTTTTACAGCCAATTTTTCTGCACTATAAAAGGCCTGGGGAACTAAATCAGGTTATGACGCTGTACAATGTACCTCACCAGTTCAAGGCTGATTATACTGCAGTAGATAAACGCATTTTAAACAAAAACTAAAATAAGACCTTGACTCGCAGTTTAAACTAGCTGAATCCACCACAATTCTCACCTAATAATTAGATATGATCAAATTCTTGTCAATGTCAAAATTATTGAGATGGCCAATCAAATAAAAGAAAGCAGGCTTTATTGTTCACAGAGCCAAACATAACACTTCCGTTTTAATGGTAAAAGAACATAAGGTAGTTAAACATTTAAGATACTTTTATAATATAAATGTTCGATGACTGAGAGTAATATCCAGTGATGCCTACCACTTATTTTTTCTGTCAAATTAAATCGTTTTGAAATAACATTTCATTTTCTTAAATCTACTAATGGTAGGTGGTAGGTTAACCAATTACAGTGGAGGAGAGCTGGTACTGCTTCATGTTCTCTGCCACATTCACAACAAACTCAATGAAAACACAACATGCTCAGTATGCAATATAGTGACCAAATACAGACACCATGCTAGCACTAGCACTTTAGCACTTTAGCACTTTGGCACTTTGGCAGTGCATTAACATGCAGTTAAAGAATGCAATATGATACTTTTTTGTCTATATGAACTCTAGCTTCAATACTGTCAAGGTGACATCTTGTCAAAACACAATATATTTTAATATAAAAATGTTATTTGTTGTGAATATGTACGTGACCTTATGCTTCCCACCACTCCAGCCCAGAGTTTAAACACTGAGAGAACATCATAAAAGAACACAATTAGAGCCTTCATCAATCAATCTGCCAATGTTTGCTGCTTAATCTACAGAACCCATCTGTTCCAGCTCAGAGGCAGTCCAACTTTATATTGAACTTGAAATAGAAGGTGGAGGTTGTGGCGAGGGGGGCGTGGTAAAGCGAGGTCTGCAGCGGGGGAACGAGTGCGGAGATGAGCTGTGATAAGGAGGTCAAGTGAATAATAACTAACACCTGTCTTTAATTCCAGTGATTGGCAGGGAAACCAGATATAAGCGCCCCGCAGACCTGGGACAGGGAGAGAGAGAGAGAGATGATTAATCCTGATGTGATTGATTGTGTGCTGTTTTTGTGACTGTGGAGGCAGAGAGCCTGACAGGATTTATTTTGTTCATTTATTGATTTTGATGAGTAATAAAACTAGGTTTAGTCGCCACCCCTGACTTCTTCGTCCTTCTTCCTTTGAACTTTGTTACAGAGGTATTTTAAGATAAGAAGATGAGAATCTAGCATAATTGTCTGAAGGAACATTGATAAAAATGAACAGGACATCTAGAACTTCAGATTTATATTACTGTGAGGTTTCACACATAGCTTACAGACAGGCAGAGATTAGAGTACAGTAGAGTAAAATAATTTTTGTTTGGAAGGACCGACCAATGAGAGTTAAGGATGTTGTGTAACGCATTTTTTGTTTTCTGAATTTTGCACACGGTTGGAGCTTTAATTGGCAGAGCAAACAAGAGCAGACGTGATTCAGATCTCTCTAAATAAATTAGTGTATTTATTTTAGTGATGGGAAACCGAGGCTTTCTGGAGCATTTGAGGCTTTCATCAAATTGTGCCGAAAAAGGTTCATTACTCGAAGCTTTTAACACAAATGTGCATTAGTAACATCTGGTGGTCACACTTGTTTACTCAACCATATCTAACAAATCACTGCAGAGCAGAAAAGTCAAAGTCCTTGCGGTAGAGTGGGGCCAATGAAGTTCTATGATCTAATCTCATCTAAATAAATTTGTGCCAATAAGACAACAACTCATGTCATGTGTAGCCTGATCAACAGATTCACATATTGATCAATTAAATATACAAGTATGTGATCATAGTCATATAATATAATCATATAACAAAAAAAACAAAAAAAAACAAAAAAATATATAAATTATGTTATAGGGAAGTGTTATATACCGTTATATGCGATTGCCTCGGGACCCGTCGCGGATATATGCGTCTGCCTCGGGACCCGTCACCGTTATATGCGCTTGCCTCGGGACCCGTCCACATTACATGCACTTGTCTCGGGACCCGTCCACGTCATATGCACTTGTCTCGGGACCCGTCACCGTTATATGCGCCTGCCTCGGGACCCGTCACTGTTATATGCGCTTGCCTCTGGGCCCGTCATCCTTATATGCACTTGCCTCGGGACGCGTCATCCTTATATGCGCTTGCCTCGGGAACCGTCACCATTATATGCGCTTGCCTCAGGACCCGTCACCGTTATATGCGCTTGCCTTGGCCGTCACCGTTATATGCGCTTGCCTTGGACCCGCACTGTTATATGTGCCTGCCTCGTGTCCCGTCACCGTTATATGCGCCTACCTCAGGTCCATCACCGTTATATGCGCCGCTGTGTCCCGTCACCGTTATATGCGCTTGCCCTTTGGACCCGTCACTGTTATATGTGCCTGCCTCGTGTCCCGTCACCGTTATATGCACCTACCTCAGGTCCCATCACCGTTATATGCGCCTGCTTGTGTCCCGTCACCGTTATATGCGCTTGCCTCGGGTCCCGTCACCATTATATGCGCTTGCCTCGGGACCCGTCACTGTTATATGCGACGCCTACCTCAGGTCCCATCACCGTTATATGCGCTTGTCTCGGGTCCCGTCACCGTTATACGCACCTGCCTCGGGTCCTGTCACCGTTATATGCGCCTGCCTCGTGTCCCGTCACCGTTATATGCGCTTGCCTCAGGACGCACTTGCCTCGTGACCCGTCACCGTTATATGCACTTGACTCGGGACCCGTCACCGTTATATGCGCTTGCCTCGGGACCCGTCACCGTTAAATACGCCTGCCTCGTGTCCCATTACCGTTATATGCGCCTGCCTCGTGTCCCATTACCGTTATATGTGCTTGCCTCGGGACCCGTCATCGTTATATGCGCCTGCCTTGTGTCCCATCACCGTTATATGCGCTTGCCTGGGGACCCGTCTCCGTATGCACCTGCCTTTGGGAACTTACACAATATAAAGGTGTTACCCAAGCGTAGGGCCTGCCTCAAGATCTCTCACTGTTTTACTGCCTGATACTCCGACTGACATGCTGAAGAGAAAAGCAGACGAATATTCCTTACTACATCAATTTGTTTGTTTTATAGGCCTAGGCTATTTTTATTTCATTTTTTTTACAGAATATTGTAGAATATCAACATTTAAAGGGGTGATGAACTGAGAAATCAAATTTTACTTGAGCTTTTGACATCTAAGAGGTCATCATATTATAAGAATATCCTGTAAGTTTCGGAACTGAAAACGTCCTTGTTAGTCCAATAAAAGCTTTTATTGACACCAGGCTCAGCAAACGACTCGTTTTTCAAAGTGGGGAACTATGACGTCAAAGAGGATAAAACACCACCCCCGCAGAAGAAGATCAACGCCTGCTTCAACACGGCCGGTTTAGCCCCGCCCACCGGTTCGCGCATTACACGCGACCTACTTGTGATGACAAACGGATCGAGCTACCAAGCAATAAACATGCCGTTTACAAAATATTGTGCAGTGCCTGGTTGTGGAAGAAGACAGTCGCTGCTTAAGCTTCCTCTGGATTCCAATAGGAATGCTTAAACTTTATTTTTAATGGCGTTACAGCTGATGTGGGTTCGTTTGTTCGCTTCATTTCACTGAGGATTGTTTTGTAAACAAGACACAGGTCGAGACTGGATTTGCAGACCGATTAAGATTAAAAAACGATGCTGTGCCTTCTATATTGGATCCGACAGGAATGATGCAACACACTTATGTGAGTAAAATTTTTATTTAAAAAGTAATAATAATATGATAGACTAGTATTGCATTGTTACAGATCTTTTGATATCTAATAATTATGTGTATGTGTATATGTATCAGTCTAATCGTTACTGACCAGGTGAAACTCATAATATGCAAAACTGTTATCCACTCACAGCAGTGGGCGTTTACTTCCAAGTCTTCAATGCGAGACGCCCATAAAAACCGAGCGTTTTTGAGCTAGGCTCAAAACTAGGGTAGAAAATAGCCTATTATTCATTTTGATGTTTTTGAATGTAAAAACCAAGCGAACGTTATAAGTTGACCTCAGACAACAATATAAACAATTTTAAAAAGCCAGTTCATGACCCCTTAATGATGAGGTCTTTGGATTTGCATCAGTGAGAACTGCAAAACACACAAAAAAAACTTGTTCAGGCTAAGAACAACATTTAATTTTAATAATTAAAAAGAAATGTTAATAATCATCATTACTCGCCCCATGGGGTTTTACCAATCGGTTACTCTACCTGTGGCCTTTAAGAAAACCACACCGGTATGACAAATCCAACACAATTTACTCATATACTGAATTTAGAGTGTGAAATTTACAGCATTTTAATGATTTATCATCAAAGAGAGGACACAGCAATATTTTGCACTTGCCAGTTGATATTTTGCCAGTTTTTCACACAAACATCTTATGTGAAAGATGAATAGGCTAATAAATAAATTAAAATAGATAGGCCTATAGGCTATAAAACAAACAAATTGATGTAGTGAGGAATCTTCGTCTGCTTTTCCCTTCAGCATGTCAATCGGAGTATCAGGCAGTAAAAGTGAGAGATGGAGGCCAGCACGGTGCTAAGTTGTGGCTGGCACGACGCTTAAAGGTGACGTGACACGCGCTCCATTATGGACAAAAAGAGGGAATAAGATAAGATAAATAAGAACAGGATTGCAGTGTCTGTTTGCACATGTGCATCAGTCGGAGTGTCCGGTATATGTAAACAGTGAAAGATCTTGAGGCAGGCGGAACGCTAAGTTGTGGCTGGTGCGACTCTTAGTAGGTGTCAAGACTCATGCTACGGATTAAAATGGCAGAAAAAATATAAAGTAAGGTGGCAAATGGGTAGGCTAAATAAGAGTAGAAGTAAACGCGGGATGCATGTCTAACTGTCTATTTGATCATATGCATCAGTCAGAGTCATACATGCCAACCCTCCCGATTTTTCCGGGAGACTCCCGAATTTTAAAGCCCCTCCCGAAAATCTCCCGGACCGACCTTTCTCTCCCGAATTTCTCCCGATTTCCGAGTGCGGGTGCGAGAGTGACACCCAGCCGACGGGGTGTGTCATTGGTTGTTGCGTTAAATCTTACCCAGAAACAATAGTGCTATTTTCTGATTGGCTTAACAACACCAGACGAACAACACCAGACGAACAACACCATACGAGACGCGCTTGATTCCTGCCGGTTCCAGTGAGAGCGGCGCGGCCAGAGTTTTGGGCTGAAGTACTTTTGTGAGAAGTAAAATGTGTGGCAAGAGAGCGTGACAAAAGACCGAAATGAGTGACTGTCACGACTCACGCTCAATGCGTGACACTTGAGAGCCCTGCGTGTGATGAAAGCACAAGCAGAAACACGGATAAAGTACGTATTTTGTATTTACACTTCTCTTGTAAGTAGGCTAATTCGTGGCTGCTGTCAGTGGAAATTGCTCTCTATTATACTATATATATATACCAAAAATATTGTACAAAAAAAATTTGCGTTTGTGATATATGATACACCCAACCAATGTCCCCCCCCCCCCCCCCCCACATCCTTTAATATCTCACGAATTCTGAGGTCTCAAGGTTGGCAAGTATGGTCAGAGTGTCTGGCAGTAGCTGTAAAGCAGGTGAAAAGCGTTTAGATCAATTTACTCCGGGACTGGCGAGCCGCACGGACCTATAACAGCGAGTCGTGATTGTATAAAACTTATCGTTGCCGATTTGGATGGTAGGAAATTGAACTAACAGTACTTACACTTTTCTCTGTTCATTTGGAAGGATTCAATCACAGAGGAGAGACTGAGTAACAAACAATACCATTGTCAATTAACGATTTCAGCCATATTCACATGGTTGTGATTGTGAATATAACTTGAGAGACTGTGATACTGAACTCATTTTGAAAGCTGAGGGGTTAAGTGAAGTGAATTAAATGTGAATTTATTGGGTTTATTTGTTTTTGTTTTACTGTGTTACTTGGTCAAATGTAATTGTTTTTTTTTTTCTTTTCTCTCTTTATTCTTTTTTGAAAATTGGAAGCCAGACGAAGAAACATATTCAACAAAAATTTCAAAAGGTATCAAATAAGGAATTTAACTTCTAAATTAAATTAAAACTACATTATTTTCTAAATTAAAATTAAGTCATAAGGTGAATTCAGTCAGTGTTACAGGTGGTGACTAATTTTCATTTTCTTTTCTTTTTTTTTTTTCAAAGAAACTGAATAAAATACTAGTGAAACCTAGAAGGGAACAAACAAGAGTTTAATGTATTAATTTACATAAACAGTGTTTAAAAATCGAGTGATTATACTTACCTTTTGAGTCCTTTTAGACTATTTGAAGTCCTTGAAACCTATACGAAAAAAAGAGGTGTTTAAAAAATGATTTTATTTGTTTGAGAAGTACACATTTAATTAAAATTTTTCTTTCCTGTATTTTTTTCTCTCTCTTATTCCAGTTATTGAAGTGGTTCTGAAAAAACATTCCAGATATGTTATTGATATCCAGAATTCAAGTTTTGAATTCAACACAAACAAAACAATACATTCAGTTAAACCTGTGAGTGGCTTATTATTGTTGTGACATCCTTATTCTCTGCAGGCGCATTTTAGTCTTATGATTGAACTGGTCCATACTCAGACTTTGTGTCTGTACCAAATTGAGTGAAGGGTTACAATAACAATATGTTTCCATGCTGTTCCTTTGGGTTCTATAATAGCATTGCCTCACTATATCTGACAGCCCATCTTCAAATCACTGTCTTTTATGAAGGGGCAATGGCTCATCCGTTAAAACATGATAGCCTAGATCTAAGAAACATCTCAACGAATTAATCCAAACCCTTGTCCAACAAGTGTAGTCGGTCACAACTGAGTGGTTTCTTGAAAAACCTAATATATCAAAGACAAGATGACCCAGCTGAAGATGAGCCAGATACATCATCTGTTGAAGGACTACAAATTTTAAAGTTGTCACCCAATTCTTTCTTTATTAAGTCAAAGAATGCTAGCTGCAGTAAAAGTACGAAATAGTCAGGATTCCTTGTGGTTCTCAAAGCAGCTGTCAGCAATGAATAAAGGAGGGCTGTCTTTGATCAGTTACTACTGGTCTGAACAAGGAGACGTTGACCTCATAATATTCAAGAGAACAGCGAAGAGATCTCATATATCATCCACACTTGAATGCATTTCATTCAGAAATCAGTGGACACTGAATGGCTCTAGAGTAATATGTATTTGTTTAAGAGGACTGGACACATGTAGAGCTTGTTATCAAGCTAATCACACTGCTGGTGCTGTTGTGAATAGTAATAATAATAATAATAATAATTCATTATATTTATATAGCGCTTTTCTAGGCACTCAAAGCGCTTTACATAGAAGGGGGGAATCTCCTCAACCACCACCAGTGTGCAGCATCCACTTGGATGATGCGACGGCAGCCATATTGCGCCAGAACGCTCACCACACACCAGCTTACTGGTAGAGAGGAGACAGTGATGAAGCCAATCAGTATATGGGGATGATTAGGAGGCCATGATGGACAGAGGCCAAGGGGCAAATTTGGCCAGGATGCCGGGGTTACACCCCTACTCTTTCGAAAGACATCCTGGGATTTTTAATGACCGCAGAGAGTCAGGGCCTCGGTTTAACGTCTCATCCGAAGGACGGTGCTATATTTGACAGTATAGTGTCCCCATCACTATACTGGGGTGTTAGGACCCACACAGACCACAGGGATAGCACCCCCTGCTGGCCTCTCTAACACCTCTTCCAGCAGCAACCTGGTTTTCTCAGAAGGTCTCCCATCCAGGTACTAACCAGGCTCAGCCCTGCTTAGCTTCAGTGGGCAACCAGTCTTGGGCTACAGGCTGATATGGCTGCTGTCATAGTATACTAATTATACTCCTTACCATGCCAAGAGTCTGATTCTCACAGTCTGAAAAACATAGTGTTGTAACAAATGATAATTGTTTTTTTAAGTGAAATAGGATCAATAAAAAATAAGAGTGACTGTCACCATTTCATCTGACTTCCTTATCTTTTACAACAGTAGAATGCATTTTAAAAGCAATTTTCTCTCAATGTGAGTCAGTAGAAGAACTTATGTTTTATAAAAATTGTTTTGCATCTGGCAAAACTATTTATTAAGTTTACCTATATAATTTTCGTAATGACCAGATGGAGGATTGAATAACTGGGTTTCTGCACAAGCATAATTTGGTGAACATTTCACAACCTCTGGGTGGAGAAGAGGGAGGACGGAAGAATCTCTATCATTGGCCCATGCATCTGTCATGCAGATACATTGGAACATATGTCATTAATGTGGAAGTTGTTAGAAAAAAAGACAGAAAAGAAAGATACTTGTGGAAAGAATGTACAAGATGGCACCAGGGCCATAGCTGGGTGGAAGGTGAGAATGAATTGTGGCTCTCAACAATTTCTGTAGAATTAATGTAGGAAAAAAGGATTATTCTGATATTCTGCTTTCTTTACTTCTCATTCTAAAAACTGAAATGACAGAGGTTCATGCAGTGGGTGAATCATGTTGACAAAAAGGAAACAAAAATCTGTGTAGCATGAAAGAAAGGAAATGAAGTTCAAGAGGCTAGAATGAGTGTAGGAGCACAATACACAATACAACCATTTGTTTCTATGAAATTGAAGTTTCCCAATTTAGTCATATTAACAGTATTAAAACTGTAGCACAGGTCAGGAACAGGTTTACAACTAGAACAAAG
The DNA here is from genome assembly GCA_036326025.1 of Chrosomus eos. Classification (NCBI taxonomy): domain Eukaryota; kingdom Metazoa; phylum Chordata; class Actinopteri; order Cypriniformes; family Leuciscidae; genus Chrosomus; species Chrosomus eos. The sequence continues at coordinate 12,964,225 of CM070832.1, read as the reverse complement.
TAGATTCAAATCACATGATGAATATCAAAATCAACAAATTTTATAAATAAAGTTTACGTATGATTCAAATAGATCAAAATGGGCCTAGTACAATATACAATACCAAGCTTCGGCCCTGCATTGTCACAAAATCTATAATGAAAAATCTTCTGAAGTGTGTTAAAAGGGAAAGTGAGAACAGTAATAAAGGTCAGTGATGCACAGGCTGAATGCCCAGAGCACCACCACCTGCCAGATTTTCCCAAAACAACTCAATCAGAGCGGACTTGAATAGAGAAAAACTAGATCATTTATTTACCAGCCAAACCACTGACAAATGAGCAGTCAGTCATGACATGACATCTCACAATAGGGTGCTTTATGTAGAGCATACATGGGTCATGTAATGAGGTCATGCTAATATGAAATATATGTGGTTGTTGATTAGTAATCGCCATTTTCTTGATGATTAGGTCAGAGTTAAATTATCTTGAGACAAAGGGACAGATTTACATCTCTTTGAACACAAATTGTAGTTTTCTAATTTCTTGATGGTAAATTATCAATAATGGACTCATGTTAAAACACTATACAATTAAATTAGTTAAAAGTGAAAGACATTGATAATAAGAAATGTTTCTTCTTATTATCAATTCGGACGGACAAACAGACAGACAGACAGACAGACAGACAGACAGACAGACAGACAGACAGACAGACAGAGGCAGACAGACAAAATGTTGCAAATATATTATATTTTGATTTCTAGGGCCTAGTAAGTCACTGATTATCTGGTTCAGGAGTGTTTAATTGGGGTTGGAGCTAAACTCTGCAGGACAACCCCTCCAGGACCAAGTTTGGAGACCCCTGCCTTAGACAATCAAAATTATTTAGTAAACCCAAAAGTCTGCACACACACCACCCTACACACCAACACATGCTCAGGAAATAAAGAGCCAATTATTTCCTACAAATTATTTCATTTACTGCATGGCTTCACTAATGTTTTTTAGTCCTGCATTTGGGCATTTTTTGAAGGCCTCTGTTGACCCCTTGGTTTTAATGTATTTTTGCTGTGTTAAACCCACTGAGTTGTGCGTCAGTAAAGCACCAAAATACTTAAATCAAAAACAAAATATAAAATATGCTGTTTTAAATACTGTATACAGGATGCCACATACATAACTGCGTAGGAACCATTAGAAAGTGCTCAGGAACTCCATATAGTTTGTCCATTACTTTATCTCAACGAAAGACACATGAACTTTTGATTGGATGGATGGCCTACCATCCCTCCAGATACTGAGTGGAATAAATGGGCAATCTAATTTATACTTTACTCTGCAGAGAGCAATAGAAACTGCTTCTGCAGGCCATTTATAAGTTAACCTCTTTAAATTAAATGTTTAATTATTTAAAACACCATGGGCGAGCTGCCTGAAAGTTAGAGAATCCTTCAGTACAGTTGTAATTCTCAATCATGATTTTTAAATGGGATCTGCCAGACAAATACACAAGTACAGAAATAACAACATAATTTTTTTCTATATAGACGTTGCCCTTACAGGCTAATCCTCTCCAACTGAAAATTGAGGATTTGAGAAGAAACCAAAAGTGTTCTCTCAGACCAATTCAAATCTCTCTTAACAAGAGCAATACAACTAACCCAGTTTCGCATCAAAACACATGTTGAAAACAAAAAACAACAAAAAAACATCCAAAAGAGTACAATACACCAGTCATTTGCCGACTAAAAACAAAATATGCCTCTCTTCAGCGGAGTAGATCCTTTGTCTTCTGTAAGAGTATTGCTCTTTATCAGCGCTCTCGCATTTTAGAGAAAGTTGTTTCCACTTTGTCACCTTTTGTTAATTTTTATTGCTAGTGGTACTTGTATGATTATTAATATGCCTCATGCAGGCTGTTAACATTTTCAAGACCAAATTATCAAAGAAACCTGTGACACTAAGCAATGACCCCAAACACCCTAGCGACCATATTACATTGTGCTAACAACCACTTAGATCATCTTAGCAACTGCCTGCCCTACCTGTCCCGACAAGGAAGAACTCAACAGCCCCGTTCTGACTCCAGCACGGCCAGAGACCAAAATCCACCACCAGCGAACGACGCAGAAATGGTTTTAGAGCCCACCGCAGACAAGGGAGACTGGCCTGCCTTGAACGACGAGACTGATTCAACAGAGAGGACAGGAGAGGACATCGCCCCAGAGCCAGTGTCCCTTAGAGAGTCTGACCAGGTGCGTGAGCTGGAACCACCATCAGTCGCAGAGGGAGATATATAGTGGGGGTTCGAGGGTTTGGAGAATAGCCCTGTCGGCACTCCTGCTGCTGTGTGTGAGTTAGATATTGCCTTTGGAAGCTATTTAGAGCAGGGGTCTCAAAATCAACTTAACTGGGGGCCGCTGGAGGTAGAGTCTGGGTCAGGCTGGGCCGCATCAAGTATTCCACAAAAAATAGTATTCAAGTATTCCAAAAAAGGAGCACAACTGATCCAATCTTCTCAATATTTATTATTAACGTTTCATGAGGATGAGTTCAAGTTCATTCAAGTATGAAGTTGCATATAAAGAATTAATTAGCAAATGTCTGTGCTAAATTTTGGTGCATCTCAGAGAACAGGACCTACATTTACATTTTGCTGTCATCAAAAATGCAATGATTAGTCTTTCACAGTTTCCCACTTAACAGGATCGGTGAACCCATAAATCTCTTATGTGAAAACTCAGCTTTAAACAAATTGTCTGACACTGTAAAACTTTCTCAGCACTGTTACATAATGAAAGACTGAAAGTGGATGACACATTTAGTATGTTAGATATTATGTAAATTTTTGGTTACTTCTCATCATTTATCTAAACGAGGATACTAAAACCCAGATGCAGCCAGTCAGTTCTTACTGTACAGCAACAAATAAATGAGACCCTAGACTTACGAACAAGTTACAGCTGTGCAATGAAGGGGGATGAAACGGTACACTTTTTACATCTGATCCTTTGCCTGGGAATGATTCGTACCGTGAAGCAGCAACAGGCAGAGCGGCACCAACCTCACCCACAAGAAAGACTCACAGGACAGAAAGTGTTCAGAATGAGATCTCCAGGGATTCCCAAGTTCAACCGCTATATAAAGATGGGAGAGAAAACAAGCCTGTGAAGGACAGGAGATCCCTAGAGGGTTTATTTAATTTTACATTTCAGAGCTTTTTTGCTGGAAAATACCTTTCATCTACAAATGAGCCTGGACATATATACGGAAAAGGCTCAGCACAGCACTTCTCTACAGTGGGTCCATCAGCCCTTGTGAGAGTTACAGTGAGACAGAATGCTCTGATGAGCAGTGCTACAGTACATCTCTAAGTAGTGAGCAAACCTTTCAGGCTGGGCTACAGCAAATCAGCCAGCTCCCCAGGGATGTGGAGAATAGGCTGAGAGGTGCCCACACAGGAAGACTGGGAAACTCACAGACGGAAAGGAGCTGAAGAAACAGAGACAATTTGACAAAAAAAGAAAGGAGAGAAAAAAGGAGTGAGTAGCATCTTTAACAGGGAGGAGGGTGCTGTTGAACACACTCAGCTTAGTGGGAATTGCATGGCTTTCACTAAGCAAGAGAGCTGTAAATCTGTAGCATCTCTGAATCGGGTATAGCAACACAATCACATGGTAACATTTTGGTGAATTAATTGTTATTTTTATGAATTCATATACAATCCCGCTCAGATATTTTGTACGAGCTGCTTACGCCTTACTGAAGGTTAGGTTTAGGGGTGAAGCTTCCAGCTAATGTTTTTTTCTAAAAATATTAATATTAATGAAAGAAATCAAAATTTAGTACATTTATATAGTGATTTTCTCTGCACTCAAAGCACTTTACTTAGAAGGGGAGATCTCCTCAACCACCACAAATGTGCAGCATACATCTGGATGATGCGACGACAGCCATATTGCGCCAGAACACCCATCACACACCAGCTTATTGGTGAAGAGGACACAGAGTGATAGGGCCAATCAGTATATGGTGATGATTAGGAGCCCATGATGATGGACGGAGGCCAATGGGCAAATGTGGCCTGGATGCCGGGGATGGAAGGACATCCTGAGATTTTTAATGACCACAGAGTCAGGACCTCGGTTTAACATCTCATCCAAAAGACTGTGCTTTTTGACAGTATAGTGTCCCTGTCACTAATCCTCGATCAAAACTATTTGATGAGAACCAATTGTTAGTAATGTTTCTGACATATACTATCATAATATTGTGTAGGTTTCTTTATTGAAATAATCAAGTGGATATAAATTACAATATGTAACTTGTTTAATGTCCCTATTAAATTTTATCCCTACTTAAAATACAGTGTTTTTATGGACTGCTGGTAAAAATGAACCACTGCCTGAGCTGACTTTACAAAGTGGATCTAAATCCATTATTCACAACTTTCCTAGAAACATTACATAAACATCACACCCCCTTCTGTCAAGGGATTAGGAGACTGTGGGCATAAAGCGATTTTTCCAGCTGGTAGTCCCTCCCTTGAATGTGTTCTGTTTTGTGGTACACCTGTTGAACTACCTCACGGAAAACCACCCCATGATTATTACCACTGTCACTAACTGTTTCTCTCCAATATGACATGTGGTCATTAGTCCTTGTAAATTTATTAATTACTCTGATCCTGTAAGCATATGGTGGAATGTGGAGATGATGATGATGATCTATGGTGACATTAGGGACCCGTAAATTAATTGGTTGATGATTTAGTGGTAAGATATTGTAGAAAAACAGTAGAAAACAATAATTGAGTTAAGGTTTGGCTGTTTCCTTTCAAGGGAATCGTGTTGCGTCGAGATGACGCTATGGGAACGCTCTGCGTGATTGCGTCATGAAGCACTTGTAAAATCAGTCCAATGGCGTATAGGCGGGTGACGTCATGGCAGGAAGCTTTAAAGCGCACCCAGACCAAACATTGTCAGCTTCTGTGTCTTCAGTAAGCGATCTGTGTGGATTTGTCTCGGTCTATTCATTGTGGTTTGTCCACAAGCATATAATATATCTAGACAGGAATATAATGGCGAGTGTTATATATGTAGCTAAATGTTGTGCTATATGGAGAGTGACCACTAGAGTGCAGCAGGTTTCTGTATGTAACGGAGTTCTTGTATTGAAATAAACAGTTCAAGAAGAAGTGAGTAAACCAGACACATGTGTATGAGTGTTGCTCTGTGTGAGAATATAAAATTGTTTATATCAAGAAATTAGGAGTAACATAATATAAATTGGCGACGAGTTGTGTTGTCCTGAAGACTTGTAACTGCATCGGTGAGTGAACAGCCGGTGTTGGACAAGTTGGACTAAAAAAGAACAACCACGCTGAAAGCACCGAGCTAGTGAGCTAGGAGCTGTTAAGAGGGATGAGTCGATCGTCTTCCGAAGATTCTAACGTTACAGTGGAAGCCACCAGAAACAGACACATCATGGCTGGAATAATTGGACATATGGATCCTTTTGATGAGGCCGGTGAGCAGTGGGCAACATATATTGAACGTTTCGAACATTACATCTTGGCTAATGAGATAAGTGACCGAAAGAAAGTGCCTGTGCTGTTTAGTGTACTGGGATCGAAAACGTACGGACTACTTCGAAGTTTGGTTGCTCCCAATAAGCCTGGAGATGTGGGTTATGACGAAATTGTGAGAGTGCTGCAGGCTCATTTCGCACCGAAGCCGCTCGTGATTGCGGAGAGATTCCGATTTCACAAGCGGAATCAGGGGGACGGGGAAACAGTTGCACAGTATGTCGCGGTACTAAAAAACCTTTCTGAACATTGTGAGTTTGGTGCTTATTTGGAAGACGCACTAAGGGACAGATTCGTTTGTGGACTTAAGAGTGAAACCGTGCAGAAGCGTCTTTTGACGGAGAAAGATCTCACGTTTCAGAAAGCAATTGATTATGCTGTATCTGCAGAGACAGCAGCGCGCGACGTGCAGCAGTTAAGCGGCTCGCTTAAAGTGAACGCGGTGTTTTCCCAAAAATGCCGTCGTTGCGGAAAAACTAATCATTCTGATGAGGGCTGCTGGTACAAAGATCGCGATTGCCACCAGTGTGGGAGAAAAGGACACATTAAGCGCATGTGTAGGCAAAAAGCCGAAAGCAGCCAAGGCAGAGAATGGAAACAGAAAGTGGAAAAGCCTGGACAGAAAGGTAATGCAATGAAGAGCAGTGTAAAAGATAGAAAGAAGAGAATTCATCACGTTGAAACAAGAGGAGATGGAAATGAAAGTGAGGAAACTACATCAGACACTGACTGTGAGTTGGGACTGTATTCCATGTCGAAAAAAGGGAAATATTCACGAATTTCAGTGCTGCCTGTAGTAAATGGAAAGAAAATGGAGATGGAATTGGATACAGGAGCTGCTGTGTCGTTGATTCCTTGGAAACAGTACAAAAGCATGTTTGGGCAACTGCCACTGCAACCCACGGATGTCATGCTCAAGACATACACTGGTGAGTCTTTGGCGCCAGAAGGGGTCATTAAGGTGGAAGTAAAGTTAAACAAGCAATGTGCTGATTTGCCCTTGTATGTGGTTAAAGTGGATGCACCCGCACTGTTTGGTAGAGAGTGGCTGAGAGTTATTAAACTGAACTGGAAAGACTTAAAGACTGTGCATGCAATTGAGAAAAGTGAGAAAGACAACTTGGAGAATGTGTTAAAGAGACACTCAGCTGTTTCTCTCTAAAAATCTAGGCACAATGAAGGGAATTAAGGCCAAGTTGACGCTTAGACCTAACAGTGCACCCAAATTCTGTCCACCACGTAATGTGCCATATGCTCTTAGACCCCGAGTTGAGGCCGAACTAAAACGACTGACTGAGCTGGGAGTGATCTCACCCGTGGAGCACAGTGATTGGGCCACGCCAGTGGTGCCTGTCAGCAAAAAGGATGGCACTGTGAGACTTTGTGGAGATTTCAAGGTCACACTTAACCCAGCACTTTGCGTGGATAAGTATCCAATTCCACGCATTGAGGACCTTTTTGCTTCTCTAGCAGGAGGCCAATGCTTTAGTAAGCTAGACTTGTCAAATGCCTATCTACAGATGGAGGTAGAAGAGAAGTCTAGGGAGCTGCTGACTATCTCTACACAAAAAGGGCTATTTCGTTTTAATCGGTTGCCGTTTGGAGTAGCATCATCACCCGCCTTATTTCAGAAGGCTATGGACCAAGTGCTTCTCGGACTACCCTTTACACACTGTTACTTGGATGATATTCTTATCAGTGGTCCTGACGAACAGACTCACCTAAAAACTCTGGATGCAGTCTTGGGCAGGCTAGAAGAACGGGGCCTGCATCTCAAGTCAGAGAAGTGCCTGTTTTTCCAGGAGTCCGTGGAATACTTAGGCCATATCATCGACGCAGCTGGACTCCACAAGTCACCAGAGAAGGTACGTGCCATTGTGGAAGCACCTGCACCAGGTGATGTCAGTCAGCTACGTTCGTTCCTTGGGATGTTAAACTATTACGGACGTTTCATTCCCGACCTAGCCACAGTCATGAAACCACTGAATGAACTGCTAAATAAGGGGAAGAAATGGCAGTGGACGTCAGCATGTGAGTCAGCGTTCCAGACTTCTAAAGCCCTGCTTGTATCACAAGAAGTATTGACCCACTACAATCCTAAGCTGCCCCTCCGCCTCGCTTGTGATGCATCGCCTTATGGGGTTGGAGCTGTGCTCTCGCACATCATGCCTGATGGTGAGGAAAGACCTATTGCATATGCATCACAAACTCTCAGCAAGGCGGAACAAAACTATGCTCAGATCGAGAAGGAGGCGTTAGCGATAGTTTTTGGAGTACGCAAGTTTCATCAATACCTCTATGGTAACAAGTTCACCCTACTCACTGATCATCGTCCACTGACGTCAATTCTGAGTCCATTGAAAAGTACACCATCTATGGCTGCAGCCCGGATGCAGCGTTGGGCGCTTCTCTTGTCAGCTCATGATTATACCATTCAATACCGGAAAGGTGCATTACACGCCAATGCCGATGGACTTTCACGGTTGCCACTCTCCTACACCCACAAAGAGAAGCTGGGCGCAGTAGAGGTGTTCTACACTTCTCAGTTGGACACACTACCAGTCAGTAGCACTGAGATCAGATGTGACACTTTGGCTGACCCCACCTTGTCTCGTGTCTTAGAAATGGTCTCAACTGGTCGTTTTCCAGCTGCGAGGGGCACTGATGAGGAGCTGTCGCCCTATTTGTTGCGTCGACATGATCTCACAATACAACAAGGATGCCTCATGTGGGGCGCGAGAGTAATTGTGCCACCTAAACTGCGCCCGCGGGTTCTGGAAGAGCTCCATTCAGCACATCCAGGTGTAGTGAGGATGAAGAGCTTGGCACGCAGTTATGTTTGGTGGCCCGGCATAGACTCTCAAATTGAGCTCCAGGTCAAATCTTGCCACTCCTGTCAAAACGTACAAAAAGAGCCGGGGCTAGCACCTCTGCACCCTTGGATGTGGCCCTCCAGTCCGTGGGAAAGAGTACATGTGGACTTTGCAGGTCCATTTGAAGGACATATGTACTTGGTTGCTGTGGATGCACATTCGAAGTGGCCTGAGGTGCATATCATGGATAGCACCACTGCCAGCATGACCATTCAAGTGCTCCGGGGTCTTTTTAGTCGCTATGGCATTCCACACATCCTTGTGAGTGACAACGGACCTCAGTTCTGTGCGGAAGAATTCAGTGCATTCCTGAAGGCCAGTGGAGTCAAACACATCCGCTCAGCGCCATACCATCCTGCCACCAATGGTTTGGCCGAAAGGTTTGTGCAGACGTTCAAACATGCCTTAAAATCGTCCAAAGGTACAGCACGTGTGCGTCAGAGACTTGATACGTTTCTTCTGACATATCGAAACACCCCTCATGCAACAACGAAAGAAACGCCAGCTATGTTGTTCCTCGGACGCAGGCTGCGTTCTCGACTGGATTGTCTGAAACCCAGTGTTGCTGGAGCAGTATACCGGTCGCAGGATGCCCAGCAACAACGGCGCCAACGTCACTCTAGGGTCAGACAGTTTGATGTTGGGGAGCCAGTACTTGTGCGTGATTATAGGAAAGGGGAGGAAAAGTGGGCACAAGGTTTTGTTTTGGAAAAGACGGGACCAGTCTCGTACAAGGTGAATGTGGGATCACCAGGGGTATGGAAACGCCATGTGGACCAGATGCTGACACGCCCAGATTCAGAGCCTCAGCAGACTGAAGTGAACCTTCCTGTAAGCTCGCAGGTGTTACTACCCCAGAGTGATAGTGAAACCACACTGCACCTTCAGTCACTGCCACCAGAAAATAATGCTCAAGTTCCTGAGATCACCGAACCATCAAAAACACACCAGTCCGTGGAACCTTCATCTTCGGGACAGACTCAGGCAACAGAGTCAGTGAAACGCTATCCTGTGAGGATCAAAAGACCACCAGCACGTTATCGTGATGAGTGAACAGTGATTAGTTAACTGAAGGTTGTAGGACAGTTGGAGTGTGGGACCTATTTGTTTCAACATGCAAGTTATAACGAAAATAAGATAATTCAGTTTTATTTTGATATATATTGATAAAAAAAAAATAAAAAGGAAACGGTACTAAGGTATCTTTATGGGGTGCACTGAAAGTGTGTCATTTATGTTGTGTTAAAGAAAGTTTATCTTATGTTAATGGACATTGTATCTTAGTGGGGAGGAAATGTTATATATGTAGCTAAATGTTGTGCTATATGGAGAGTGACCACTAGAGTGCAGCAGGTTTCTGTATGTAACGGAGTTCTTGTATTGAAATAAACAGTTCAAGAAGAAGTGAGTAAACCAGACACATGTGTATGAGTGTTGCTCTGTGTGAGAATATAAAATTGTTTATATCAAGAAATTAGGAGTAACATAATAGCGAGCAAACAGCATTTTGGATTGTTCGTTCCTCCCTGCCCTCGCTTCATCACGAATGGGGTAGCCTGCGCGATTTATGTGTTGTTTGTTTGGGAGTAGAGCATGCTCGGTCACCTAGACACCTAACCCCAGTTGCTCCCGACGAGCTGGGTGGCGCCTTGCATGGCTGACACCGCCGTCGGTGTATGAATGAGTGAGAGAATGGGTGAATGTGAGGCAAAATGTAAAGCGCTTTGGTGGCCATTCGGTCTGTGAAAGCGCTATATAAATGCAGTCCATTTACCATTTACTCGGTCAGCTCTAGAATGGGGCTGACAGGGCTCATTCATAAATTCCTGACATGTTACATATGCACTATAGAGAGTTTGAGCTCTACTCCTGTTGGCTTTCTTCTCAAGGGAATTAAGTCAATAAAGATTATTTGGCTCGGATGTCGCGTTTGCAGAGGCAGTGCGTAGATTACGGGTCTGCAATAAAGATTCTGTGACTCGATCTCGGATCCTGCGTTTGCAGAGGCAGCGCGTAGATTATGGGTCTGCATCTCTGTCTGCACTAAGAATCTAATGGCTCGGATCGCACGTTTACCGAGGCAGCACGTAGATTATTTGTCTGCATCTCTCCAATAAGAATCTATTGGCCCAGATCTCGTGTTTGCCGAGGCAACGTGTAGGTAATGGGTCCGCAATATAGCCTATGCACAGGGAACTCAGCAGACGGGAATTTCCCTTTCTATTATGATTGTGTGCAAACTAATTATGTGTTTGCAGACTATTATTATAGTTATTTTTTGTGTTTGAGATTATACTATGAATTTAATTTTGAGAAATTAAATTAAATATTTGTCTGGCTTTGAAAGTAGATGAAAATAATATATTCAACCTTTTATCCAGACCAAGTTATCTATCTGAGCTGATTTCTGGCTGCATTTAATTGTGATGAAATTGAATGTAAATACTCATCTTGATGTCTGTATTAATACACTATATTCAGCCTTTCATCCAGACAGTGTTTACTTGTCTGGTTGATATTTGGCTTCATTTATTTTTTGAGAAAAATAAATATGTAGGCTACCCATCTTATCTTTAAGGAGTTAGATTTCAGTATTAATATACTTTTCATTTTTCCAGACCGTGTTGACTTGTCTGGTTGATCTTTGGCTGCATTTAATTCTGAGGAAATAAATGGTTAAATTCCTGTGGGGAAATTAACAACACCTCATTATACGGTGCCCATCTCCCTTTGGTGCTCTCATGGGCCGTTCTGCCAACCCCATCATCTCGTGTGCTTTGGGGCGCAACGGTCTTCAGTGAGTTCTAGTCTCAGACGAGCCCTTATCTCAGTGTCCGCCCAAAAACGTAGCGGTGCTGGGATTCTAGCCCCCCTCCGAAGAAGGTCTCAGAGCAAACAGTTCGGCTGTTCCCTGCCGGTGCGCTGCTTCAGGGCACCTAATTGGTTGCTTGAGTAAAACCAGAGACCAGACTCGAGAGGCTGGTTCTCTTAATTTCCAGGGGAAGTGGTTAACACCTCACTTTACGGAGCCCATTTCCCTTCGATGGGTTCGGGGGGCTGTTCTGCTAACCCTGCCACCTCGTGTGCGTGGGGGCGCAACGGTCTGTGACGAGCCCATGTCTCCGTGTTCGCCCGGAAACGTAGAAGCAATGAGATGCTCGCCCCCTCTGATGAGGGTCTCAGAGCAGTCAGTTCGGTGGTTCCCTGCCGGTTCGCCGTACAGGGCACCAAATTGGTCGCTTTAGTAACACCTAGACCAGTCTTTAGAGCCTGGTTCTCTTAGTAGATTTTTTGGCAGCGTGGGAACTTCTGCCAAACATATCTCAACAGAAACAGTGTGTCTGTTCCTGATCCCCCACTAAAAGCTGGTGTCGGGTTGGCTCTCTCAACCGCAGCCTTCAAGGGGTAAGACGGGTCTGAGGGACGCCAAGAAGGCTGCGGGGAAAAGGTCCTGACGCCCGAGGGGTCAGGACAACGAGGGTAGTCTTCCCTGAAGTAAAGCGGTTAACACCTCATTACAGTGCCCACTGCCCTTCGGTGCCCTCAGGGGACCGTTATGCTAACCCCGCCACCTTCTGTGTTTCGTGGCGCAGCGGTGTCCGGCAAGCACATCTCAGGGTCCACCCGGAAACGGAGTAGTCCTGGGATGCCGCCCCCTCCAAGGAGGGTCCCAGAACAGTCAGTTAGGTCATTCCCTGCCAGTTCACCATACAGGGCACTGAATTGGTCGCTGAATTGAGACTGGTTCTCTCAGTAGATTTTTTTGGCAGCGTGGGAACTTCTGCCAAACATATCTCTACAGTAGCAGAGCGTCTGCTCCCAAGCCCCCACTAAAGGACTGGGATTCGGGCTGGCGCTCTTAACCACAGCCTTTAAGGGATAAGACTGATCTGAGGACCGTCATTATTTCCAAGAAGGCTGTGGGGAAAAGGTCTCTTTGACCTCTTCAGGGAACCAAGGTTACAGTAGTAACCGAGGTGGGGTTTTTTTCTATCTGAATCACAGATCAAAATGGAAACATCAGCAGGTGTAAATCCAATATCAAAACTGACAATTAACGTTGCCTTTACATTTTATGCATTTGGCATAATCCAAAGCAATTTACATTATATTTAATGTTTTTTTTTTTTAACTGTAGATGTGTTCACTTGAACTCAAACCCATTTTCTTGGCATTGCTACAGTAGCACATGTTAGCAGTTGAGCTAAAGGAACTCAAAAACAAATTAAAAAGAAAATACAATAAGAATGTAGAGATTCAACACAGAAGATACTTTGACGATTAAGCATTTACAATTCTTGATTTGTATTGCATCAAAGCATTAAGCTTTGGTTTAAAAGCTCTCCTCTTGCAGATGGACATGTTTATAAATCAAAAATAAAAGTACAAAAATATCTGGCTTGAACTGAAGGATCAGTGGAAGTCAATTTATGTTTTGAGCCTCAGAAGACTTCTAAATGTGTTGATCTGCCCTTCCAGCAGATTAACTGATCAAGTGATTTAGTATTAGACTTTTAAAGCAGCATTTGACTGAATTATTCAGAATACTTATAGCCTAGCTTATTGAAATAAACTGAGAATATCTGGAAGACCTATTTCCAGCCTCAGCACATTTCCCCTCATATCTTCTGAGTCACAGATTTAAATGTGACTATAGGTGAGTCTCAATCCGCTTCCTCAGTCTTATTCAGAACCAGTGACATTCAGTTCCAATTAAAGGTACAATATGTATGATTTTTGCAGTAAAATATCCAAAAACCACTAGGCCAATGTTATATATTTTGTTTAGTTGATTACTTACAATATCCCAAATGTTTCCAACTATTTTTAAATCGTGAGAAAATTGCTATTTTAAACAAGGAAACGGGGCGTGTGAGCAGGGGTGAGGGAGTCGCCAGTCAATGGCATCATATTCGCGTTACCCTCGGTTTCCGCCAGGTTTGCGCTCGTACTGCCATAGTAACCATGGCGACAGACGTTGACAACTGGGTTATGCCCGTTATGCCTAACCGGCTGTTAAGTCGTGACGTAACCACTCTCCGATAATACTGCTTCCGGGTCCAAAGGCCGGGTCCTCTCTACCGCTTTCGCGCGAGTTTTAACATGCAGTGCGGTGTCCCGTGTTGTTTAAATAGATCGGAGTTAAAAAAAACAAGTGACATTCAACTGTCATTCTACCGCTTTCCCTGTGACGAGAAAGATACGAGAAAATGGCTGCAGTTAATAAGGTAAGTTACAAATCTTGAATGAATGAAGAAACTTTGGCGCCAGTGGGTGCTATCCCTTAATCCCTATATATAGTAACACTCACCCACTGGCACTGAAGCGAAAAAAGCCCTTTAAAAAAGGGTTTATGTAGTCTAGGATCTGGACTGGACGAGCGGAGCGCTTAGGCCCGGAAGAGGCTAAACGTCACGCGTGACGTCAGACTTAACAACCGAATAGCAGGATGCTCACACTGTTGTTGTTTTGTTCAAACACTATGGACCATGACAAGCAGACTTTGAGACAAAAAGAGGACTAAAATGAAGATCATCATCTTTCGAGATGCCGAGAGCTCCACGTCCACGACTAACTTTGACTTGACAGAGACGCGAGTGTTGCATGTACTTTATTAGACAGGTGAGCAAATGTACATTAAACTAATCAATGTTATTTAGTTCAACATGATGAAATGTTAGAATATGATCTTTATGTTATGTTGATCTAGCTTACTGCTAGTCTCATACAGCCAATAAACAACCTAACTAACAAAATTCAACACACTCAAATGCCGTTTAGTGTGATAGTGTAACTGTTAGAGCAACTAAAACTAGTGCTGTGTTACCTCAAGTTTAATTAGTCTAATAAACTGACCTGTGTGATTATTAATTCAGCACTTGCGTGTTGTTCAGTAGAATGAAAGGTCCTTATTCCTTTATATCTGCGGGACTCGCTTTGCGTGTGGTGCTGATATAACGTTACGTCTCTCATTAGCAATCGCGCCCTGCTTCATAACACACAGTCATGTAAAAAACATCAATGTATTCACTTATCCATAAAAGATCCATTAGCTTGACGACAAGATCCATAATTCCGCTTAAAGTAACACCAAGTCAATTTTCCTCTTCGGTCGCCCTACTGGTTGGAAACAAAATTGTCCATTGCCGCTGTCGTAAATAATTTAGCCTACTGTCGCACGCACGCTCGCTGTTTATCCAGCACCGGCTTTAGAATGAACGATGTCCACAGACAAGGTAGAGTATGTTACATGATTTCATGAAAGGATTATGTATTGCGACATCAGAAACGAAGAAAAACGAAATAATGACTATTGTAGCGCTTGACGTAAAGCAGTCGAATTCTGTAGTTCTTTTTTGTGCACGGGTTCCTACCCGGAACCCGAAGTTACATAGTGCCAGTAAAAGCGATACAGACCACGTCAGGCTATGGTAGACGAGTCATTTAACTTATTTTAAGCCGATGTACCATCACTAGGGTCTTGGAAATATATTATGAAGGTTGAAAAACTACTTAGTTTTACTTTAATGCTTTGCGTCATCATTATACGCCTTTGTTATTGTAAGAGGTTAGCGACCCCTGGTGGTGAAAAATCCTATTATTGTACCTTTAAAGGTTATCGTGCATGCATCTGTCGATGCGGACGGAAAATCGTACTAAATCACTATGTATATAAAATTTTCCCACAATATTTAACAGCTGTCTAAATCTACTAAATCTACAGTGTGAACAGACAGCACGACCCATGTAGTCTGATTACCAAACTAATGACTCTAAGCTGGTTCATTTTAACGAATCAGTAACAAAGAAACTCATTCATTTGGAAATCTAATTACTAAAAAAATTACTCTAAAGGTGGAGTCAGATTGGGAATTTTGTCAGGGCAAAAGCTTTATGCCTAAGTAACTTTCTTTATTTCTTTAGTTTTTTAAGTGAATTAAAAAGAGACAGTGCAATGTTGTCTAAACTCACAAACAAATTAATCTTATGATCCATTAGGGAAATAAAAACAGCAACCACTGTATTTTTATACATTGTGCTTAATAGTGCCGAAATTTGTATTCACAATATACCGATTCACATCATAGGGAACTAAAATAGAAAGATAGTGCACTCATATTACTATGGTAGAAAGTGCAACACGCAATATGGCGGAATAAGTCCCACCTTCTAAATAAGAGTCAATCGCCTATTAGTAGTCTTACTATATAGTAGGCGAAAAACGGAATATGACAAAAGTATGTCCAAAGTCACAGTACTCATAAAAGAGTAGGCAACAAGTACCCAGATGACCTACTTCTTCCAGCGAGAATCTGAAGTCTGCATTCGATGGACACCTTAATATCCCATGAGGCCATGGGAGAGGATTTATGAATGACAGTGAAGCGACATAACTGACACTGTAGGTCACATGATAATGACAACATGGTGAATGTATACGTCCAGATTCAGATTCAGATTCAACTTTATTGTCATTGTGCAGAGTACAATTACAGAGCCAATGAAACACAGTTAGCATCTGACCAAAAGTGCAAACAGTAAATATATTTAAATTAATAAACCTAAACATAAAATAACATAGGTGAGCAAAATTTAGGATACAGGTGCACAGGCCAGCTCAATGCAGTTGTCTAAAAAACTATACCAAGTGCAATTTATTACAAAACGCAGTACAAGGTCCAAATGTAAAGTATAACACAGAAAATGCTTTATTGAGAGGTGTTTCAAAGATTGCCGCCAAGTGAAATGACTGAAATGTACTTTGGTAGAATGCGACTAGCATATGTTTGATGCTCTTTGCAAAATGGAAGCATTTTTGTCTGAATATTTTTGAGGACCTGTTGTACCATAAAATCATAGGTGTACAATTTGAGGCTATCTTTCAACAGACTGTCCTTACATATTATAGCAGGCATTAATCAAATAGCTGAATTATCATCGTAATCAAACACCTTGGAGTCAAAGCAGAAATATGCTTTGATACAAAGTGACAGCCTATCAGGGAGTCTCACCGCTAGAGCCCCCTGTTCGTACCTCCCCTGCTGTTATAGCTGGCTGCTGATGTGTTTATTTGTGTGCGATGGTGCTTAGAGATGTTTCCCTATCCAGCTGCAATGCCCCCATGGCATCATCCCATTCCCTCTGCATGTGAATCAGTGTATTCACCCATCACAATGAGCTCTGGAACAACAGCCGCCCTGCACAGACTACATACTGTTCTCAACTGAACAGCACTGGGGAGAAGCCAGTGACATGCTTGATATCACATTACCAACACCATGTTGCTTTAATCCAACGTAAAGCCCAAAGCAGCTTTTCTGATCCTAAATAATTCAGATGAGAGAAATTGTTTGCCCATAAATTGTTTTGAAATGAGTTTATATAAGTTGTTCTGAACTGGTTTTGCTTTTGGACAAAGATTTTACATTGAAATTTAAGTAGACACAATACCCAGTACCAAAATGTGTTATTCAACATAACATTTATAACATTGGTTAATAATTTTACATTGACTTGTTTGAGTGTTTGATTTCTAAATAAATATATTTAGAATTTTGATGATTTCACGTTCTCAATAGCCATATTGTGGTCATCAAAATTAATGTTTATCCATGAGACAATATTTATTATCTCGTATGTATTTTCTTGTACCATATATATATATATATATATGGTATTTTATATATATATATATATAAATACTATATTATACTATAATATAGTATAGTTTTGTCAATTGTTTTCGAGGATGTCAACCTGTCTGTGTTCAGCATCTACCTAATTTGGCCAGTTTCTAGTGACGAAAACGCAATTTTGTATTGGACTCCTTTGACGTCAACAACAAAAAATATATATAGAAAGTGATATCTCAATAAAGGATTATATGGATTATATAAGATTATATTATATATTATTATTTGCATTAAGCTGTGTTTTTCCCTGCTATCCAGAATCATAAAAGACTTGTGACCTATTTTATGGACACAAACCCTTATTTGAGAGCCACTAGTACAGTATAATACATGTAAGGGACCATGATCAATGTTAATCAGTGCAGAAACTAACTACTGAAATTACATTGAGAAATAAACTGTATCGCTGCTGATTAAAATCCTAAGTTTAAGAAGTACAAAAATAGTTATTAATTATTTCAATTTGCAACACACCAAATCATCGCAGATGGTCTGCAATGGCTTGGCAGTCTCACGTTGCAAGCGATTTCCCCCACAGATGCACCCTCTTGAGCCTTTCCCTATTTTCCATATGAATGCTCAGGTCAGGGCAAGAGCCGTGACTGTTCAGCCCCCTCTGATGATAGCAATCATCAGCGTGGAGAGGCACATTCAATACTGCCCAGCTACTCTTCGGAGACAGATCAGCTGTTAATACAATTCCCCTCACTGGGTCAACACGGATAAAGCAGAACCAACAGAAAACAAAAGCAATGAATGCATAATTTTCTTTCTCTCTGGAAATGTTTTATGGTTCTCTTCCTTTTTCACCCACGGGGTTGTTGAGCTAATAAGAGAATAAGATGAGTTTTGCTTCGGGACCTGGATGATGAAATTAAATTGGTTTGCTTACGTGTTTGTTTAAAGTGCATGACCGTAATGTCCACAATCAGCACATGTTTAGGGTTTCCAACATACCAGAGTTATATTCTATTGAAGGAAACATAATCAGGTAAATCCACATTGGATGCAGTCCCCTATTTTAACATCCCAAACAGTGGAGAAAGCTAGTATTTATGGATTTGGATTAGTTTTTGCCATTACAATGTCTAAAACATCAAGTTTTATTAGTTGACTTGTGAGTTCATCTTGAAATGTTTATATATAATCACAAATATCTAGGTCTGGTTTCACAGATAGAGCTTAGATTAAGTGAGGATTAGGTATTAGTTC
The DNA here is from genome assembly GCA_036326025.1 of Chrosomus eos. Lineage (NCBI taxonomy): Eukaryota > Metazoa > Chordata > Actinopteri > Cypriniformes > Leuciscidae > Chrosomus > Chrosomus eos. Next base: position 12,945,876 of record CM070832.1, on the reverse strand, counting down.
AATTAGGACATTTAAATAACTTTAATAAACGTGCCCTAGAAAAAAAATATCACTGGTGCATCTTGAGACAAAACTATTTCAGTGACATATTTTAAGATATGTCACTTCAAGTTGCTTTCAGTTAAAACAGTTCAAAGATTCATTTTAGTCTGGGACTAGGCATATAAATGTTCTGTGAAACTGGGGGATAGGGGTATAATTTGTAGGTCACTTGATAAAACCATCTGCTAAATTATTATTATTATTTTAAATCTATGTAGGCTATACATGTGTAAATGTATGTGTAGGCCTATGTATATTGATGTGTGTAATGTTGTTTGATAGGCTACTTAAAACAATACAAAAGTCAATACTAATAATTCATTAGAATGTTTTAATGCCTGCTTTTGGACAGCAGTTATTGGAGACAGACTAACTTCAATGTTTAGCCTATGCTGTATAGACCGTAACACAGTTGAACAGGAATGTCTACTGTTTTGCTAGTAAATAATTAAATCATGTCATCTGATATGGCAAGTGAAGGTTTAACAGGGCTGTTGATGATGAAAAGCAGCTAGTGTGAATAGGAAAAACACAGCAATTGTAAAAGCTTTTCAGAATTTAGAAATAATTTGAAATGACTCACGAAGTATAACTACAGCAATAACATGTGAGTAATATAGGTAGGCTGAAATACTTGGAAACTGAGTGGCGTGGTCACTAATAGTGCCAGGTCATGAATAATTCAATTAAAGGTGAGCAGATGGGAGTTGGTTGGGCTGGCAAACGCGGCGCGTGCTCGTTTCGTTTTGTGTTGTGTCATCATTCGGCAGCTGAGACTGCGTTTTAAGTTTGTCTCGCGATTTGAATAATATTGCATATGTGCACCGAGCTTTAGGCGACCTTGTGTTTGTTTAAACTGCGATACGTTTATCTAAAAACTTAGGCGTATTTAGTTTAAGTAAATTTGACTGACGTATGTTTTCCAGCTTGACATGTAAGAGACATGCGTTCGAACTTGCGGCTCAGGAGGTGCTCTTATCAGTCGACACCCAACATTCTTGAGGTAAGAGACACTTTAGCAGCAAATGACAGTTTGAAAAAAATTACATTATGGTGTCAGACACGTTTTGAGCATTTTTGTAAATGAAACCCTAATTTTAACTGGCTGTACATTTCATCATAAGGGTCATGTTAAAGTTAGCAAAAGTCACAGGTCAAACTTTAATTGACTTTTGAAAATTGAGTGAAACAAGTTTATGGTCTATTAGTCATATACAAGTTTATGGTCTATTAGGCAACTATGATACCTGTGTGTGTGTGTGTGTGTGTGTGTGTGTGTGTGTGTGTGTGTGTGTGTGTGTGTGTGTGTGTGTGTGTGTGTGTGCTTGTTTTTGTGATATATGAGGACACAAATGTGTATAATGACATGGGTATTACACTGGTATTACAACTTACACGTGAAATATGAGGACATTGCATGCGTCCTCATATTTCAAACAGCTTTAAAAACATAAAAAACAATGTTTTTTTTTTTAAATGTTAAAATCCAGCATGTCTCCTGTAAGGGGTAGGTTTAGGGACAGGGGCAGTGTAGGGGGATAGAATATATAGTTTGTCCAGTATAAAAACCATTACGCCTATGGAATGTCCTCATAAGTCACAAAAACAAACGTGTGTGTGTGTGTGTGGTGTGTGTGTGTGTGTGTGTGTGTGTGTGTGTGTGTGTGTGTGTGTGTGTGTGTGTGTGTGTGTGTGTGTGTGTGTGTGTGTGTGTGTGTTCTGAAGAACACATTCAACTCATCTATACTAATTAATTTACAACAAACATACTGTATATGTACCTGTTAGACCTGCGTTTACTGTAAGCTGCAAATAAAAAATAAGGTCCCACTTTATATTAAGTGGCTTTAAGTTTAAGTACTATGTATGTACTTACATTGAGATTAATAATTTGATACAATAGACTTATTGTGTACATACATGTTTTTTACATTGTACTTGTATATTAAAAATACCTGCATGTAATTACAGCTGTAATTATTTTATGCAATTTGTAATTACATTGTTGACCCTTCCCTTACACCTTAACCCACCCTTAAACCGACCCATACCACCACACCTTACCAGTGTCACACCTCAATAGCAGCAAGTGTTTTACAATACAGGCTGAACACAATAAGTACATTGTACTTATTTTTCGATGTAAGTACATAGTACTTAATCCCACTTAATATAAAGTGTGACCAAAAATAACATTTTCATCTGTTTCTAGTTCAAGTCCCATCCTTTTTCCACAAGTTACATGCAAAATATTCAGACTTCAAATGGTATTGTAACTGAAAACAACAATTTAATTCATCAAATAGCAATCTATCAGAAATAAAAATGAATAATAATGCATTTAAATACAGCTGTCTTCACCAGATACTTATTTTCTGGCAGACAAAAAAAACTTTTCCTCATTTATCTGTAATTTTTATCTGTAATTTTTTTTGCCTCTGATATTTTTACTGCCTTTTACTGATTTCATCATAACACAGCATGGATATATAACGAATAGCAGCATTTCATAATGAAATTTACATTTATAGAGGGTATAATAAAAAAACTACAAATATCACGATGCATTCGAAGCACATTTAGAAGTGGATTGTAGCCTGAGGACACTTTGTATATTGGATGTGAGGATGTTACTGCTTTGATTTAAAGGAATATTGTTAAATACAAGTCAAACATCTCTGACATGATTTTGATTACTATATACAAATAATTCCACTGTATACCATATTTGTACAGTGATTTGATTATCTCATAGGCTTCCATTGTAACTGTAAGTACATTTTCTATGCTAAATATACATTTTCAAGCTGTTAAATATCTCATCTGATAGATATTGGTCATGTTTAAAACTTGCTTTTAAATGCAAACCAATATATGAGCAAATTCTATTATTGAATAATTTCTTGTCAACAAACCAGTTAATCCATCTAAAATGCAAAATTATTTTTCATCAAGTGTGTTCACATAAAAGTAATGGAAATCAACTGGGGATAGATCTAATATGTATTTAACCCAGAATATTCCTTTCATATTTTGTAAAAAGTACTAAAGGTCTTATACTTCACAGACAGTGGATAATGAGTATTCCTGGCACCTTCACCAAAATGCCATGACACCAGGCAGAAGTCTGAGGAGTAGATGGGAGGACCCGGTGAGAGGAAGACGAACACCCCCGTTTTTACCTGGCTTCACATCATTTGATGAATCATGGAGATCAGCACACACACCTAGTCCTTTTTTATTTCTGGGCCGGACACGCAGTGTCCCTGAAGCTCTCCATTGCTTCAGTAGACCCACTTTACGATCAAGCTTCTCCTCCATCACCATCACCACCCGGAGTTTGTCTCCAAAAAGGGATTGTATGCCTTATTCAAGCTCAGCATTTAGCCCTCTACACATTCCTGACACAGTGCCCTCTTTCCTGCCCCGAAGTGAAAATAAAATCCTAAAAGCCATTGCTGGCATTCCGAGGCCTCCTAGACATAAAGCAGTTGTGGTGACGGTGGACGAGTGCAGAGAACATCATTGCGATAGAGAGACCCCCAGCAGCCCCCAAGCTCCGCCTGTCCACAGGCACAGCTACACCATGGAAGATGAGCAAACAGATTCTTCACCCCCTTTAAAACGTCACATCTTCCGGTCCTGCGTCCATCTGGAGCTCCTACCATCCATGCTGTCCAGATCTACTCTGTACTTGGACAAATCCCTCTCAATCCCTCTTAGACAGACTTTGTATAGATCCACTCTGTCCCTTTCCCTTGGAAAACCATCTTTTACTCAGACCCCTGAGAAACCCAGGACGATGATTCAACCTAAAATGCCCTTCAGTGACTGGGACATGGCGAACGTTGGCGTTGATGGAAAAGAAAGGCATTCCCAGCACCTGAAGGATGGTTCAACCATCAATGGCAGTGCCTTTAAGAATAATGCTGGCTCCGGCTCCGACACACTGTGCTCCACTTTAACATCATTGCCATTCAGAACAAGGTGCAACTCATCTTCTGCTGTATTCAGACTGAATGGAAAGGCTAAGGATGTCTTAGTGCCTCCGCATTGCAATCTAAGAGCCAGACAGGCATTCAGCAAGAAATCAGGTACCTGTATCACCTCCCTGGTCCACAGAAGCCATGCAAATGTATCCATCCTCTCCCTCTTTCTCTCTTTTTGTTGCTCTCATTTATTCTACCATTGCTGCAACATACCTTTCGGATGAACCATGTGATATCTTTGCCAGTGTGTTTTCATCTCCTACTCAGGTTGCACACCTTCTGATTGGTGGCTCATGCATTGTTAATGAGACGGCCTTCCCAAAAGCTCATTGGGAATGGGAATGCATTCTCATAAATACTATAAATGGATTTATGAAAATAAAAGAATGTACCTGGAACATTTCGATCCAGATGAACATTGCATTGGCGCGCCAAAAGGCCCACTGGCACAAATTGGCAGAATAGGTTTAATCTGTTATTGTTTGATATAGTGTGCATGGCTGGATGTCCAAATATGGAAAGATATCTCTAAGTAGGAAGTTCGCTGTGAGGCATTATTTTTAACAGAGAGAGTCTTCATCTTGGAGATTATTTTCAGGTAAAGACAAGTAGTTGATTGTAGCATAATAAGGAGCTAGGAGAATTTTCATAGTTAGGACACTGATTTTTTTACAAAGTAATTGAATGCGAGTGAGTGGGAGCTATTTGAAAAGAAAATAGGGTGAGTTTCAATCTTCTTATGTGAGATGATGCATCATTGACTCCACATTACCTTGCGTCTAAAGTCTATTGGTTTCTCTGGCATCTATTCTGGCTCTGTACGGCTAAACACATTTCCTTGTGCTGAGTCAAAGGATAACATCCTCTCTGCAGCACACTGATTTTTTGCCTGTGGTCTGTGAGGCATGTGACGGCACGACTGCATGACTGGGCTCTGATGAACTAACACCAGGTACCAAAGTAGGGAGGGCTCAAAAGGGCACTTATCCACAAGTCTTAGTTTATTTATGTGCCAATCCTTCAATGTCCTTTTGCAACCCTCTGCATCTGTCATTTAAATCAGCCTGTCTCTCTCTTACTGAGCTTGACATGCTTTAGTGAATAGGATTTTAACTTTTATTTCAGAGCCAATTTTGAATAAAATGGTGGACTCCCCTGTGATATTCAACACCTCGAATGTGCTCAGTGTGAAACGCCTTAAAAATGCAACATCTCACTCTGAATTGGAGGATCAAGAAACACGATCTTCCAAAAGAACTGGTATGACATTTATACAACCCAATTTTTTTCGTGAATATTACTGGAATTTTTGAGACAAGAGTTCAGTAAATTATTGAAAAAAAAGCAGTCACATTCGCAATTTCAGAAAAATTTTGCAGGAAATGAGGTCCATTGTCAGGTGTAGTGATATATTATATCACTTAAAGCAAAGTCAGCAATGCGACAAATCTGATTGTACAGCTTGGGGAAATCTTTCGCCCTCATACGAAATTCCAGATTGTGTGGATTCCAAATTAAATTACTGGATTTCACCTGTGAAAATTTGCCGAACAACAACAAAAGTGAACACACCTTTACTATACACCATTTTTCACTTTACTGCCACACCAAACTGGCATTGCTGTGTGGTTGCTTAGGTGTTATGAGTGTCATTTAGCACACTGCTAGGTGGTTGCTAGGAGGTTCTGGGTCATTTCTAGGGTGTTGACCTCCTCCAATATTCAGTTTCTAAATGCATGCAGGAAACTGTATGATATGGCTTTGGTTCTTCCTTTACTGTGAGTCTTTAAAAAAGAAATGGCACACCTGTCCTTATTAAACCTGCATGAATTGAAGTAACATTCATGCCCGTAGTATAAACTTTTTATGCTTATGAACAAACCCTGAAACTTAAGTCTGAGCAATAGTAATGGTAATTCTTGCTTGTACAACTATTAAAATCTCGATCCCGATGGACAAAATCATGCCCCGCCACATTACTTCCCACTTAATATTCACTTTCTCTTGTAAATTTGTCACATTACAGAAGTTGATAGTGCAATGCTTTTTTTCATGCTTTTTTTTTTTAATACTAAAAAGTATGCACACCCCAACATGACATCATGACTTTTGCGTAAACATACACGCCACTTTCAAGTCAAGTGGCGTGTTATTTATACGCATTTTGAGCTATCCGCGTGTATGCGTGTATATCTACGCCGTTATGTCCGAGTGATTCCACGTTTATGTACACGCTGTTAAAAACCCGAGCAAAATAAAGCAAAATTTTGATATACATCTGGGGGAGCGGTATTTTTCTTACTAGGATGGTAGGGAAAGACTCATAAATGGTATTAACCAGTGACGGGTAGGTTTAGGGACGGGGTTGGAGTAGGTCATATATTTATATATACAGTAATGTAACGTTAAGTCAACGGCGTTCATAAACACGCTGAAAAGCGATTATGCGTGTTGATAGCACGCCAAAAATGGAAATACGAATTGGCGTGTCATACATACGCAGTTTCATGAGATCAGTCTGCACACCCTATGGACTGTTGCATGTCTTGCACTACTTCTATGTACCAGTACTTTTATGTAGGCTATTACAATGCATAAGTGCTTCTTATCCAGGTAAAAGTGTTATAGCGAGTGTTTGTAAGGCTGTGTGCTAAGGCACTAAGCTAACATCATTATTTATCTGTCCAGGAGTCCCTCAGGTGTATGAAAGGGCCCCTCATGAGGTCAGAACAGTTTTCCACACTGCTGAGAAAGTCAGGAGACTTATTGAGTGTCCGGTCTCTCCTCATCTGACTAATTGCACCTGTGGGTCCAGGACTGACCAGCGGGCCACTAAACCGCAGTTGCTTAGCTTGAGGGTATGGTTTTACTGAGGGAATCTGGCTTCCGAAGGGTTTGTTCAGACAGACAGTGTTATTAACAGTGTTTTTAAATGTATTAGTGTTTTATAGATTAACTTGTGAGTGTCAGATTACATCAAAGGGCAATCTAAATGTAAAAATAGGAAACATAAATATCCAATATCAACCAAAATACATCCGATATTGAAAAATGTAAAAAGTCTAGCCTATTGAAAATCAAATTGGATGTTTGTGTGAACAAAGCCTTAAGTTTACTTCCTTCCAGTTGTGGCAAATCATGTATATACACTCCAGTATTGCACTGTGGCATAAACTTTGTGTTCATTTCCAAATGTGTGTAGGAGGCTCTTGAGCTGTTTCGGCCAGATTTCATCTCTCGCTCTCAGAATCGGGTGCGGCGATTAGAACTGAGGGCCAGGGAGAGGCGGAGCTTACAAACAGCAGAATTTATCATGGGCGTGGAGACGGCTAACCGTAGGCGGAACTGCACCAAACCACACCCACTTAGTGGTGAGATACTCTGTTTTCATTAGCATCCTATGCACAGATGAAGGAGCTGTAGTGCATATCTGGTGCTGCAGCAATGCAGTCTCAGAATCACTTCTATAACCATTCAATCGGGTGTCCACAGAAGCAATGAACTATTACTTACTAACAGTGCATCAGTGTGGTAAATGCCTGCAAAATGTGCCAACACTGGGTATAAGGGTCATCATCTTTTTAGGGCATGCGCACTGCGGCAAGGCACATTATTGATGCCGTCACAGAAAGACATGCTTCAGTGCTGCACTGAAACTTTAGGTGCATTAAAAATTCTGTTATATCAGAACAAACTTGGGACGGACAGCCTTATATAATAAAGCAAACTGATACAATTGAGATCTCAAAGGCCTCTGCATGTATCATTGTGACCCTGTTGAGAATGAACAATGAATCTTAAAAAGTATATTAAATATCCTGCAGCTTCCTGATGCCCCCTATTGGCTTTAATATGATTCTACAAGTTACTGTAAAAATGGTCTTATTCAATAGCTACTGTATATGCAACTGCAATATTTGTTCAGTAAGCTCATAAATGCATCCATTAGAAAATGTTCTTTCGAAGCAACATAGGTCAGAAAAGTCACAGACCGACTATGACGGTCTTTAGAAAACTGCAACTGAAGAATAAATTGTAACAATTAAATATTAAGCTTTGTAACAAACTTTTCATTTCACTTTTATCCTTTATAATCCTGCTGAATGTGTTTTGCAGATAACCTTTTCAAACCCAGGGACAGAGCCATCTCAGGCAAGGAGATGCAATGGAGATCCAGACGGTGAGATTTCGCATACACTCTCTCACAATATCACAGCACCAGTGCTTATCAGTGCAACAACACAATATGACCCCTTTCTGATAAGGATAATGTTAGCTTATCTCTTTGCTGGAGTAAAAGCCACCAGATTAGATGAAATATAGTGGATTAAAGCATATATTGACATACGTACATCAAGGTATTTCTTTGTGTGTTCCTGTTTGTGTTTAGGTGAAGATGGATCAATTCCTGCTTCCACACAAGTCACTGTTTTCATGTCATTATATATCCATCATCCTCAGTCTGTGCTTGCAGGATTTACAACAAACTCCCCGAGGTGGCCAAAAAGAAGGAGGAGGCGAGGAAGAGACTGGTGTCTGAAACCAACAGACTGAGGGCAGAGGTCTTCAAAAAGGTTAAGCTTTATCTCACACAAAAACTGCTCTGTATTTTAAGGCTTATAGATTTTATGAGATAAAACCTTAATCATTAAAAAAAAAATTGCAGCTTGTACTTTTTTTTGCATGTATCCGATTAGCAGTCGCTTCTGTTAATTTAAGAGCCAACAATATTCACAATATACAATGCTAAGTGTTATATAAAGCTAGATTAGGACACAAGTTAAGAGAAATGCAGAAAATAAGTGTATTTGTTATACTGAATCAGCTATTTAGTTTTACTACAAAAAAAATTGATTTTAGGCCCAAAGCACAACTTTTTTTTTTTCATAAAAGTGAATTATGTATCCTGATGTTTAAAGAGAACATGCTGGGTCACATATTGTGAATTTCATCAAATAACTGACATTTAAATAGCAAAATGAAACCTTATACAGACACGCTTCTGAACTGAATCGTGAGCAGAATAGTAAAATATGATAGGGCCTTTTTTCAGCACCCAGATATGTAGTTACCTTAATATAATTAAAATAAGAATTCAATTATAGTGTGCCTGGTTTAATAGCCAAAATTAAATTAGACTCGTTTTAACGGAAACTGTATAGCGCTGTTCAGTTTGTAGTCCTAAAACCTTGAAGATAATTAGCTTTTTCCAGCAATGGGTTCCCTGTGGAATGTCTGAGTTTTTAAAATAAAGCTTTGAATAAATTAAGATTTTTTTTTCCTGAGACCTTTGCATGCTTCAGATTTCTCTCCAGGACAGTTCTCAGCCTCAGCTCCCTGTTGAGACCCCTTGATCTAGGATGTGAGTTTACGCTATGTGCTTGACTAAACAAGCAACTTTGCAATTTGCTAGTAACATTTTTAAAGAACACCAAAAGGTATGACCATGTAATTTATGTAGAACAAAATGTGAAAGTGTCTTCAAATAGTGTTAATAGTGTTAACCATAGACTTCTAAATGCCTCTTGCTCTTGGAAATTCTAGAGGGCAGACAAAGTGAATTGGTTGTCCGGACTGGCCTACAAATTGAAGTCATGACAGAATAGCTGTGTTGCTTTGTGCTGATGCTGTAACAGTGAACACTCTAAAGAGATCCTCCAGACTGACCTTTAATGGCCTCCACAAGGACAAACACACCTGAGGCTTTTGTCTCTTAATGCGTTCTGTCACAACTGTCAGCCCAAGTGTACCAGCGGAGATGAAACTTGTGTTACTCTGTGAAAACCTTCCCTCCGGTTAGAAACAGCTGGTGCTGTGGGGTGCCAGACTGTCTGATCTCACCTTGCTAAACTTTTACCTTCGCGCTGAGGTGTCAAGTGATATATAGAGACTCATGAGATGAATTCATGCTGAGTGTCTCAACAGTGCTTCGCAGCAGCTTGGAAATGATCATATGCGACATAACTGTTACATTAATCTTGTCAGGTCGTTGTGAAAACTTAAAGGGATAGTTTACCCAAAAAAGTAAAACTGTTTTACATTTATTTTCCCCGATTTAGTTCCATATTGACTTTTTTCAGTGGAACACAAAAAGAGGTATTTTGAAAAACATGCTGATTGCTTTCCCCCCATGTAATTACAATTTATTGTGACTGAAGCTCTTTCATTTAAAAAAAGGAAAAATCAAGTTTTCTGAAGTGACACAATAAATTTAAGCGGTTATTCACTGATAATCCTGACATCTGTCATAGTTCGCCTTGATAGAAGAAACAATGTCTTGTTTTGTGAATTAAAAGTTCTTTTGAGTCAGATCTTTTCAATGAATCTATTGATCTGTTTCACAAAACTAGTATAAATGATTCACTTATTGCACTAATTGATGTAATAGCTCAGATAATGAGACTATTATCAATGTATAATGACAACAGGTTTCTTATCCAAAGCTATCGTATGACTTTGCAACACTTAAATATTGCACACAAGTCATTTGGACTACTTTTATGTTACTTATTGACGTGTTACTTATTGACTTATTTACATTATACTTATTCAAGATTAAAAGTTCAATTCCCCATTCGTTATAATAGCATAGGAAAGATTGAGTAGTACATTCTGCAAAATGTCTTGTGTTTCACGGAATAAAAGGCTGTACTGGTTTGAAAATACAGGAGGGTTTGTAAATAAAGGCATACTCTTCTATTTTCAGCAAGTTATTCCTTTTTTAAAGTGAACATATCAATTGTACTTGCCCTGTCTTCCAGCAGAGGTCAGTAGAGTTCTTCAAATGAATCCTTTACTTTTTGATATGAGATTAATTCCACTCAAGGGTGATTTATTCATGCATTCCTTTTGTTCTTTTCGGTGACAGACATGGCCCTGATACTTGTGGGACGCTTGTGACACAAAGGAGGGTTGTGTCAACAATAATTTCCTTGTTTTTGATGTTCAGAGTGTTGAATTCCACAACAGGACAGCTTTTATTGGAATTTTGGATCTCTTTGCTGACAGGGTGATCCCTGGATGCCTAAAAGCTTTTGTAAAGGAGAGATCTCTTGTCGGGATGTGCTGTTTTAATGGGTGTCAGGTCCTGTGAGGCTGATACTTTGTCATGAAGTGTCTAGCTCACTGTCTCCCATGAAGCCCCTCTGTCTCTCAGGCCGGCACCTCCTGTGCGACAGTGATGAATTCCTGATAAGTCAGGATGAAGATAGTGAAGCTGGTACAAGGAGAGATTCAGTGAGAGACAGAAAGATGCCAAAAGAGTTCACATAGTCATTGTTTTGTCGCTCATAACTTTCTATGGCTCTCATGTGGGTTCTGTGATGATAATTAAGGACTTTGAAAATTCCAGTAATTGATCATTACAATAATACTCACAATACATGCATTTACAGGCACTTTGAAGGTTTGATTTCAATTGAGAAAAAGCATTTATTTGTCTTTTAGTCTGACGCGTGGCTTTAGTCTGACTGAAATCGTCCAGTTTTTGATGTTGTTTTGCTTCCATCATATGTAAATGTTAATCAAACTACAATTGGTCTCAAAATATATGTGTTTAATCCTTTAAATATTTAATTGGTTAATACTTATTCTACAAGGATGTATTACATTGATTAAAAGTGACAGTTACGACTTTTATATTGTTGCAAAGCATTTCTATTTTAAATAAATGCTGTTCTTTTCAACTTCCTTTTAAAGAATCCTAAATAAAATTATTACAGTTTCCACCAAAATATTAAGCATCACAACTTTTCAACCTTGACAATTATAAGAAATGTTGCTTGGTCACCAAATCAGCATATTAGAATGATTTCTGAAGGATAATGTGACACTAAAGACTCGAGTAATGACTGCTGAAAATTCTATCTTTGTCATCACAGGAATAAATGATATTAAAATTGAAAAAAAAATATTTAAAATTTTAATACTATTTCACAATATTACAGTTTCTACTGTATTTTTGATCAAATAAACCAGCCTATGTGATCATAAGAGGCTTCTTTTAAAGCCATAAAAAAACGACCTTTGAACAGAAGTGTATATTTGGACAGAGGAAGATTATGCCTTGACTACTCAAATGCCATCAGCTGTAGTTTGATTATAAATGCGTATATAAAGTAACTTACAGAGTTTTTTGCTCAATTAGTCTCAGCATCTTTGTTTTACAGTATTTTTACTTTTTTTATTACCATTATAACTTCAGGTAATACTTACTAAATGTTTTCATATTTTCAAACCTAATGTTGTTGTATTAAATTGGAAGTGAACTAAACCAGTTGTGTGACAATTCATGAATGATCTAAATGCTTAAATTTTCAATTTGCCTAAATTTTTAAAGGGATATTCTACCCCCAAATGTAAATTTTGTCATTACTTATTAACCCTCAAGTTATTCCAAACCTGTATGAGTTTTTTTTTTCTTTCTGTATAACACAAAAGAAGATATTTTGAAGAATGTTGGTAACCAGACAGTTGACGGCACCCATTTTTCCTATGGAAGCCAATGGGGTCCATCAACTGTCTGGTTACCGACATTCATCAAAATATCTTCTTTTGTGTTCAACAGAAAAGAAAAAAAAAAAAACTAGGAGCAACTTGAGGATGAATATGTAATGACACAATTTTCATTTTTGGGTGAACTATTCCTTTGTTAACTTCCAACTCTTAAATGGTTCCTTTATAAAAAAAAAAAAAAACAGCAGTTCATGACAAAAGTTTGTTTCTCGAACAAAACATATTCAACTTTTTCTAATCTACACTGAATGTGTTGGTTATTCTGTAGCAGTTGACGGAGCGCAGCATCAAAGATAGCCAAGGACAAGGAAACCAGGCAGAAAATAAAATGAATACCTCCAAGGAGAGAAAAGTCATGATAACATGATGTGGTTTGAGCACAGATAGCAGGTTATCATTGCACCCGGTGGAGATGGCCACCCAGGGGGACAGGTTGGGAGAATTCTGGGTAATCTGTAGATTACACAGTCACTTCCCCCTCATTTCTTCACCACTTGGCCTGAGCGTGCAGGTGCTCTGCGAGGAGGATGCTTGGCTAGTTGTAGTTTAGTTAAAAGTTTCCTCTCCTTTTTTCCACAGAAACTTTTGGATCAGATTCTTCAAAGACACAGTGACTGATGGAAGTGCCTTTTCACAAGATTCATATCCCCCGCGCTCTCCTTGCCTGAGGCAAAGAACTGAAGACGAGCAAGACCTTTGCAGCTCCCTCCTGAGAGCAGAGAGCAGAGAGCTTGGCTTTCTGATGCATTGTTCCAAATATAAAACACCTTTTACCAGACCTGGGGTGAATCCACATTATATATGGACGCACGTCCATGGACTGCTGTGTCCTTGCTGCCTGATAAGTATTTTTAAAGAGTATTTTTAAAATATGTTTGATAATACAGCATAAGATTGCTTATAAGACTCTAGACCTCATTGGAAGCATGTCCTGATTTTTCAGAGTTAGACGCATTTCATGGGTCAGCATATTTTGTTGATCCTGGAACAATATATCTGTCCAAAAATTTAGTCTTGACCATATCTCTAGCTCTAAACCTAACCCTACCTATAAGTTAACCCTAAAATTAGAGGGAAATGATTAGTGAATAGCACTGATGTAGAAGCATCAAACCCTGGTTGTAAGTCTAAACTTAATATAAACTGTAAACTTGTCCCTCAAATCTGATTAGTTGAATGCAATGTTGTAGGCCTACTTGGCGAAATCAGTTCTACCAGAAAGACTCATGAGGCAAATAACGTAACAAGTATGCATTTATTAACAGCCCAGCAAGCAAGTATTATGATATAAAGTTTTTGGCGTATGCAGCGTCCGTATCTCGCAATCCGAGGGTACAGAATCTGCATTTCCTGCCTGAAGACGAAGGCAGGGGCGCAGCCGACCCCCTGAGAGATTTGGGAAGGGACTGTAGTGCTGGGTTTCGATTCTCATTTTAACGAACCAATATCGATTCTTAAATCCCAAGAATCGATTAGGCTAGTCATCCTGTTTTCAGTTGATGAATGAATGGAACATTGTAGCGCACATCCCATCCAATAAATCGCAATAATATTTGTGCTTTGTTACTATTGATATGAAACAACGTCTCAGATTTCAAACTGTTTTGGCGCTGTGGCGTGAGATCGCTGTGGCGCAGCTTTAGCTCGAGAAGCAGCAGCGTGGAGTGCACATGATCTTCTCTTCCGCCTTAATAACACCAGTTACAGCGAAATAAACATGAATGAGCATCTGACAGTGTGTTAAAAGAACAAAAAAGTACAACTTATCGAAATCCATATCATTTCACATGGAATCGCTCAATCAGTGTTTCAACCAGGGAAAGATGTCAGTAAAACAGCCAATGTCATGTAACGTCATATTTACCTTATCCAGTGACCATAAACTCCTAGTCAGCTAGAAAAATTAACTCTAGAGAGGAGCATTTTGCTAAATATATGCACCATATCACATATTAATTATAATTTTTAATGATCTTCAATATTTAATGCATGTTTGAATAAATCTGGCAAGCTTTTATGACAGCCACCATTTAAATGTTTATATTATCGAATCAAATTGGGAAATTTGTGTAAGTATCCAGCCCTAGAAGGGACCATCCTGATGGTGGTGGGGAGGATGGAGGGGAATGTAGGCGTCAGCATCTGCAAACTCAGACATGTGTAAGTACCGATCTTTTATACTACAAGTAGCCTATTATAACACGATTGGATATCATGAGAAGGTAGTATGTGATGTGACAATTGAGTCTTCCCGGCAGAACTTGCGCTAAAGCTTTACTTTTCTGCTTAATGGAGTCTGTTTCTGTTAAAAAATGTGCTCTGTCATTTAAACTCTTCATAATATAGTGTGTTGCACCAATTAAAATGTTGTTTTAAATTATATTTGACCCAGTTTTTTGTTGTTGTTGTTGGTCCAAATAAAATGGCACAATGCCACAAAATGTTAATTAGGCCACCAAAAGTAATTTGCCTTTACAGATACTGAATGCCCTAAATATATTTTTTATGTATTATTTGTTCAAAATCACCATACCCTATTCAAAATGATCTGAATAATTTTCTCCAGGGGAAATTGATTGACCTGACCTGACCTGAGGATTTAAGCACAGTTAATAGAAATCATAATGGGATTTGGGATTCGCAAAACACATTACAAAGATTTATTACGTACAGCTTGTTCTACTTATGAAATGGTGGTTTTGTTCTTAAAGGGTACCTATCATGGAATTTTGAAAATTACCTTTCATGTGTGTAACATAGATCTAAGTGAACGAAAACGTCTCAGGTTACTATTGTAACCATAGTTCCCTGAGAAACAGGGAACGAGACGATGCGTCGAACGACACGGTGGGAACGCCTCTTGCGTGATTGCGTCTGAAGCATCTATGCCAACTAGTCCAATGGAATGAGAGAATGAGCGTCACGGGCGGGTGACGTCATGAACCAGGAAAGGATAAGAGCACTTCCGCTGCTCGCCGGCATTTAGCTTCGACAGTTGCCGAAGCAAGCCGATCGCAGGGACGCAGGAAGTATGGCAGGGGGACGCATCGTCTCGTTCCCTGTTTCTCAGGGAACTATGGTTACAATAGTAACCTGAGACGTTCCCTTTATCGAAAAAGGGAACTTCGAGATGCGTCGAACGACACGGTGGGAACGAGAATACCCAACCCGCCATAATTACAAGTACCTGAGTGTCAGTCTGTTGATCTAAGCACTCAGCACCTGAGAACCTGGGGCAGCATCCAGGTCCAAACTGTAAAATCTCACGAATGTGAGCGGAGAGGACCAGCCCGCCGCATCACAAACATCTTGAAGAGATACCCCCTGCAATATGGCTTTAGAAGCCGCCATACTCCTGGTCGAGTGGGCTCGGACCACCAAAGGACAAGGCTGGCCCGAGTACTCGTATGCAGTGAAATAGCCTCGACTATCCACTTACTGACTGTCTGTTTTGAAGCAGGAAGACCTTTCTTAGGTGATCCAAAGCAAATCAGTAATTGGTCGGACTTTCTGAATGAGGATGTCCGATGTACATATGTGTCCAATGCTCGCACTGGACACAACAAGTGCAGTCTTTCCTGGTCCGCAGTTGCAAATGGAGGAGGACAGAAAGCCTGCAGCACAATAGGCCTCGGAGTCAAGGTTGGAACCTTAGGGACGTATCCCTGTTTTGGGTATAGGAACGCCTTGACCATCCCCGGTGCAAATTCAAGGCAGGTGGGGGAGACCGAAAGAGCCTGAAGGTCGCCAACTCTCTTTAGGGACGAAATAGCTAGCAGAAAGATAGTCTTGAAAGTCAGGAACTTTTCTGAGACCGAATCTAAGGGCTCGAATGGGGCCCTAGACAGGCCTTCTAGAACTATAGTCAAATCCCAAGCTGGCACCTTAGTGCAGATTGCAGGCCTCAGCCTCAAAGTGCCACGAAGGAAACGTGTAATCAGGGGGTCTCGACCCAAAGATATACCTCCCACCATAGTAAGGTAAGCCGCAATGGCTGCCACGTAAACTTTTAGTGTGGAAGGACAAAGACCTGACACAAAGCGCTCCTGCAGGAACTCGAGTACTGTGTTGACAGAACAGTTAACTGGATCCCACTGGTGTCGGTGACACCATAGGAGAAACTCTCCATTTAAGCGCATAAAGTTTCCTCGTAGCCGGAGCTCTGGAGCTTAGGATGGTCTCAACAGCCTCAGCTGAAAGACCACTATCTATAAGTTGGGCCCCCTCAGAGGCCAAACCCAAAGATTCCATATCTCTGGCCGAGGGTGAAATATTGTGCCCCCGGCCTAAGACAGAAGGTCCCTCCTCAAAGGGATCTCCAATGGAGGCCCGTCTAGCAGAAGGATCAGGTCCGCAAACCAGATCCGACTTGGCCAGCGTGGTGCTACTAGCAGTAGGCTTATTCCATACCGACGGACCCGCTCCAGAACTCCTGGGAGCAGAGCAACAGGGGGAAAGGCGTACAGACGTAGCCTCGGCCACGTCTGCACCATGGCGTCCAGCCCCAGGGGGGCTGGGTGCGTCAGAGAATACCAGAGAGGACAGTGCGTCGTGCTCTGAGACGCGAACAGATCCACCTCTGCCTGACCATATGCCTCCCAGATTTTCTCCACCGCCTCGGGGTGGAGTCTCCAATCCCCTGGCCTCAGCTCCTGCCTCGACAGGATGTCTGCTCCTATATTCTGGTCCCCAGGAATATACACTGCCCTCAGGGAGAGTACCTTCCCCAGAGACCACAGGAGGATCTGGTGCGCCAGTTTGCAAAGCGGACGCGAGCGCAGACCCCCCTGGCGGTTCAGATAAGAGACCACTGATGTGTTGTCTGTTCGAACGAGCACATGATGGCCTCTTAGGTCCGGAAGGAAATGTCTCAACGCATTGAAGACGGCCATCATCTCCAGGCAATTTATGTGCCACGAAAGATGATGGCTTTTCCACAGACCCTGAACCGAGCGGCCTTCCATTACCGCTCCCCAGCCGGTGAGGGAAGCATCTGTCGAGATCACAACTCGATGGCAAAGAGCTCCCAACACCGGACCCTGGGTTAAGAACCAGTGTTTACTACATATAACTAAGGCACGAAAGCATCGCCGCGTGACCTTGATATGCAAGTGGGTTTCCCCTCGGGGAGAACCCTCTGGTCCTGAGCCAGCACTGTAAAGGTCTCATATACAGCATGCCAAAAGGAATTCCGTTGGACACTGCTGCCAGTAGACCCAACAGTCTCTCGAACTGTTTACAGTGCGTGACTGGTTTTGGGTTAAGAACCAGTGTTTACTACATATAACTAAGGCACGAAAGCATCGCCGCGTGACCTTGATATGCAAAGTGGGTTTCCCCTCGGGGAGAACCCTCTGGTCCTGAGCCAGCGCTGTAAAGGTCTCATGTACAGCATGCCAAAAGGAATTCCGTTGGACGCTGCTGCAACAAGACCCGACAGTCTCTTGAACTGTTTTACAGTGCGTGACTGGCCTAGCCTCAGCTCTTCTGTGGCTGTTAGGATACTAAATCCCGTACCACACCAAGGAAAGTGGTTCTCAATACTGGAGAAAGCACACTCTTCTTGGTATTGAGCCTCAACCCCAACATCTGCATATGAGCGAGAACGACACCTCGGTGCCGAACCGCCAACTGCTCTGATTCCGCTAGAATCAGCCAGTCGTCGATATAATTCAGAATGCGAACGGGTGACAAAGCTAGGCCGAAAGGAAGAACCCGATATTGGTATTCTTTGCCCCTGAAAGAAAACCATAGGAACTTCCTGTGCTGAGGGAGGATGGAGATATGGAAGTATGCATCCTTTAGATCTATCGTGACAAACCAGTCCTCGGATCTGATTTGGGTCACGATCTGTTTGAGGGTCAGCTATCTTGAACTTTAGTTTCCGAACTGACCGAATTAACAGGCGAAGATCTAAAAAAGGAACGCAACCCTCCATCCTTTTTTGGAACAATAAAATAATGGCTGTAAAAACCCGACTCTCTGACGGGTGAGTACACCTGTTCTATAGCTTCTTTTGCTAACAGGGCCTTTACTTCTTGTTCCATTACCAGAGCCTGCTCGGGATGCACCACTGTGGGCAGCACCCCGCTGTAATGAGGAGGACGAGAGCCAAACTGGATTCTGTATCCTCTCTCTACAATCTGCAGGACCCAATGAGAAATATTCGGCAGAAGCTTCCACGCTGCCAAAAAATTTACTAAGGGAACCAGCCTCTCGAGGCTGGCCTCTGGTGTTACTGAGAGAGCCAAATCTGGAGCCTGAAACATAATGGCAGGAACTACCTGACCTGACTACTCAAAAGCCCCCCTCAGAGGGCGCGAAACCAATGCTGTGCCGCAGCATAGCATCAGCGACTCGCTGGAGACCGCTGCGCCCTGAAGCACCGGAGGTGGCAGGGTTGGCAGGAGGGTCTCGTGAGGACCCCGAAATGGAACGGGCACCGTGTAATGAGGTGTACACCACTCCACTTCGGTCGGGGCTGTCCTCACTTTCTGTGCACATAATATGATGAACTAGACGGCTGGAGCTGCTCACGCCCAGCAGCCCCAGGGGGCTGGACACAGCGAGGGAGAAACCTTATTATATATATTTTTTATATATATAAAATATATATATATAATGCATCACCTAACAACGAACGCATGGAATGCGTCGCCGAAGAGACGCGAAGGCTCAAATTTCACTATATCCAGAACCCCAGCAGATCGGCCTGATAAGCCTGGAGCATTATACTATAGTTTTCTATAAACATTCTCCAGCTGACCTGCTGCCGTATAAGCTTTACCCATAAAACCAAAGTAGCTATAATTAAACCTACGCGCTGCCTCGGCAAACGCGAGATCCCAGCCACAGAACCTTATTTTGCAAAGTACACTCGAAATCTAAGCGGTGCCTCGGCAAACGCGAGATCCGAGCTAGATTCTGATTACAACATTGAACCTACGCGCTGCCTCGGCAAACGCGAGATTCTTTAGTGATAGGTTTATTGAGCAAAGCAGAGGCTTTAAATGACGATGCTGGACCAGGTGAAAACAGCATTTTTCTATTTTTTTTTTTTTTCAGCCTGGGGCATTATCATAACCGTAATCTTTCAACCCTTGAATAAATCTTTAACACGAGGGCTGAAAGTATAAATAAAATACGGTTTATCCCACAATTTAAATATTCAGTGTGTAAATCAGGGAAAAAGGAAGCCTCGTGGTGGAGATAATGTGATAGATGTAGGAAACGCTCGATATTTTTAGTTTTTAGGAGCGTCCCTAATCTCAGCTGGCCATTAAATATTTAATTTATTAACAGCACGGGACAAAACCTCCACCATTCATCATATACTGGGGAAATAGATGGCGAATCTAATTCAACAGTGTGTGTGCTTGCTTTCACTTTCAATATTCTAAAACATTTAACCTCCTCGGAGGAGAATATGAAGGAAAAAGGGCTCTCTCTCCCCGAGCGGAAGAAACCGCAGAGCGTGCTTCCGACACCGGGGAGATAGAGCTGGATCTTCCGGGTAAGGAAGGAAAAAAGGCCCACGGACCCGTTTCAAACCCCTCCAAAAGATCCATCTGCGATCCCCAGGAATGCATTCCCCACGCTGCCTCGGCAAACGCGGGTCCTGGGAATCACAAGCCTGTCACTATCATACAGAGTGACAGGCGAGAGCAGAGCATACTATTTCACAGAGTTGGAACTCAGCCCCCACCTTTTTTTCTTTCAAGGGCTGAGAAGTATGCTCTACCCCAAACAAATTAAACAAAACTCGTGTGTGTCCCCACCCGTTTAAATAAACGCGGGCAGGGAGAAACACACTGTTTGTAATTTGTTTCGCCATAACGTTTCCATACAATATTGCAACAGACAACAATAAATAGACAGAGACAGTTTTGACACAGATCGCTTGCTGAGGCAACAGAAGCTAAATGCCGGCGAGCAGCGGAAGTGCTCTTATCCTTTCCTGGTTCATGACGTCACCCGCCCGTGACGCTCATTCTCTCATTCCATTGGACTAGTTGGCATAGATGCTTCAGACGCAATCACGCAAGAGGCGTTCCCACCGTGTCGTTCGACGCATCTCGAAGTTCCCTTTTTCGATAAAGGGAACATCCTGCAAAGTTTTAAATATGAAAGTTCACCGTATACAAAGTTATTATCTCTCAAAAGTAAGAGTCGACTCTGAGTCGTTGATATGAATCGATAGACGAACGATGCATTTTCTCTAACTTTCGTACGTCACTTGTACAAGTTATTTGAATAAGATACGCCCACTCATTGCATTAGGAGACACCAGGGAAAACATCATGTCGACGAGACGCTGCTGTGTTTTGAAGTGCGACGCAAAAGCAAACTTTTTTCATCTGCCCAGTGAGGAGCATTTGAAGACAGTGGCTACAGTTCATAACTATACCACAGAAGTATTATAGCCCGAACTTGTTCTATGTTCGCGTCATTTTGAAGATGATTGCTTCACAAACCTAAATGCTATAAAGTATGAATTTGCGAGCCGGCTGATACTGAAGGAGGGAGGTTCAGTACCGAGTTTATTTGGATCAGCTTCCTTCTCCGAATCACAATCTGTAAGTAGGCTGTTGCTTTTATGTTTGTATCATGTTCTATAATTATTTTGTGTGTTGTGTACGCACAGGCACAGCGCAGCTTCTAGCAGCTAACTTAGGTCTTCAATGTCAATTGTATTGAAATATGTGAAGTGTTTGTCCTTGTTAATGGAGTTGTCACAGGGCTCTCCAGTGTCACGCATCACGCATTGAGCGTGACAGTCACTCATTTCGGTCTTTTGTCACGCTCTCCGGCCACACATTGTATTTCTCACGCTGAAAAACTATTTGTAATATATTTAATATGCCGCAGTGCCCAAAACTCACTCACTGTGGAACCGGCAGGATTCAAGCGCGTCTCCTCCAGTGTTGCCAGGTCCGTATGCCTGCACTGTTTCCGCGGGTTGTTTGTATAGTGCACGCTGGTTGACGCGATTGTTTTATCCACTGGAACATGATTGTTATTGAGGAAACACCCGGGAACGCTATTTGAATATTTTTGGCCTTGATTGGCTTAGTTTGATGAGCAATTGGGCTGGTTTTGTTGTGCAGACCTGGCAACTCTGGTCTCCTCTGGTGTTGTTCGTCTGGTGTTGTTAGCCAATCAGAAAATAGCACTGTTGTATCTGGGTAAGATCTAGCACAACAACCAATGACACCCCGTCGGCTGGGTGTCTAACATATCACCACAGATTAGCGTCACGCAAAGGCGGGGTTTGGAAAAATGACTCGCTAAACGATTCATATGGGAGTCGGTGAGCAAATCAGGTAAAAATAAATGCATATTATAAGACAACAAAAGTGTTTTTTTGTCATTGCATGCTTGTAAAACTGTTGTTGGGGACTCCCAGAACAATATTAGGAACATTTTAAATGCCATAATAGGTACCCTTTAAATAGTCTTGTGGTCCTATCATGTATTATTTGAAAAAATTATACTAATTGTATTGCTGGCTTTTCGGACCCTTTTTCAGATTCAGTATGCAATTATTCCCCACATTAAAATTTGGATATTATATTCTCTTTCTGTAATAGGCAATTTCAGTCAGTTAAGTATAGCTACTTGTTAATATGTTGTTGGATGATAAGAAAAGGGCATATATTCCACTGACTCCTCTGCCCTGGAAGTGTCAGGGTTTCTGGTGTGGAACGTGAAATTTGGGGTAATAGAATTCAGGAGAGAACAGCGTAATGGAAGATTAGTCTGGAAACTCAGTGATCAGTTAGATGACAGATGGATGCTACTACGATAAAGCAGATACAAGTAACCTAAGGGTGTAAAAATCATCTTTGTTCAGCAATAAGAATTCAGAGCTGGTTGTGGTACTTTGAAAGTCTCATGAAAGGAAGAGCAAGCAAATATGCTGATTTAAAAATGTGCTGAAAAGTCCTTGAGTCTCTGGGGTCAGAATGCTGCTGGAGACCTTGAAAGGGTTATTATAGAGTGCCTTTCATAACGAAAAGGAAAGATAAAATTACCCTATTAAGAAAATACATTTCTTTCTTTAATTTTTAAACTTAGAAAATATGTGGATATGTGGAGCCACATGTAACGATAGTTATAATTTCTGCAACAATGTTGCTGTAAAATTAACTTATGCATGTACTGATTTAAATGCAGATAATGTAAAATACATAGATTTTAACTACGTTGCCATTGAAACTGGTACCAATGAACTCATTCATGCCATATAAAACAGAAGCCATTCACAGTATTGTGTGAATAAGAATAACAATAACACAATGACAGTGGAATCTACAGTAGTAGCCTATTTATAAGTTTTGACAAATCATCAGATCTGGTGATTTGTAAATATATAGACTTTATTATAATGTACGATTAAATTTGAGATTTTTATTTGGTCAAAAACAAACAAGCAAAACAAAACACTATTTATGAATAGTTTGTCGTTAATGCTCGACACACTGGTGGGCTAATGGTTTTAGGACCCTGCAGAGCACCCATATAAAACACGTGGAGATTTAAGCAGCACTCTCCCAAAGAATCAACACTTCACCAAAGCACGAGAACCCGTACTTGTGCTCCTTGCTTTTGTTTACACTCTGAATGTGTTACACGGGACAGTGTGTGAACACAGCTGAGCACAAGATTTCAGCACTATTGGCGGCTTTGTAAAGTTTTTCTGACAGCTCTATCGCTGGTCTGTAGACAACCCTTCCCTCGCTCCCCTGTGGATTTAATCGTATTGCAGGAAGTCCCTCACATCCTCTTCTCCTGCGCCGTGTGTGTGTGTGTGTGTATTTGTGTGTTTCTGTGTGGGTATATTATGAAGATCTCATCATAAGGAGCCGGGCATCATGAGGATCTCCCGGCGTATGGAGAACTGGTGCCTCATGAGCGGACTGCGCGCTTTTGCGCTGCTGATAGTGGGACTGACAGCTGGCGTCTCCACTCATCACTCACCCGACGGTAGGACACTTCATATTATTGCTTATCTTACCACTGGATGTTTACATTGAGTAAAACTAATATAAAAATGAAAGTAGTGTAAGTTCTTTGTTAATAGGCTGCATGCGCTCACAGGGGCAGTAGACCTTTGTAATAATATAGGCTAACCTTTTATAAGACTTACAATAAATATAATTACAATATGCAGTTTTGTTTTATATAGCTACTTCATTAATACATTTGAGTTAAATTTGTTTATTTATTACATATGTATAGTATGTGTGTTTTTTTAGGGTTTATATTAGTCTATTGTCCTGTTTTTAGTACTTTACTGTTCTCTTGTATTGCTGCTAACACACCTATTTCCCACATGGGATCAATGAATACCTACCTTGTATCTTATCCACCCCTAAAGGGTGCATATTAGTATCTTATAAAGCTTTTAAGGGTGCACCATTTGAGGGCACTGTCTCAGTGTCAGTGTACCCCTATTTTGAACATTTTTGCTAAACTGTGTTACTGTATCCATTTAAACACATAATGATGACAATAATAATAATAATAATGTAAACGTTATAGCCCATGCACAAAGAATGCAAGAGTTTGATTTAAGTCAGTTTGCGAACAGAATACATTAAAAAATCATGAAGAGAGTTGCTGAATGAGATACATGTGTGTATGAGAATGAATAACAATAGAAGGAAAGAGCAGAGATGCACATTTACATGATGTGGCTTTAGGAGATGCATTCAACATTGACCATTTAAACACATGTCTGGATGTCCTGTCGTTGTATCTAAATAAATAAATGATGCCCTCAAATATGTACCTTTTGAGGGTACTTCCCAGTGTCAAGCTGTTGAACCTCTAAAGGTACAATGAAATGTTAATAACATAATATTTAAGTAATGTAGTGTAGTATTTAATAATGCAAAAATAAATAAATAATCCTGTCAAGAGATGATGCCAACCCCTGCTAGGACTTCAGATGATGCCAACTCAGAATCAACATGCTGCCAAATTTTCTGTACTGGATATTGTAAAACTTGTAATAACTGCTTTAATGAGATAATTGTCTCTGCCTAAATGAATACATGATCTTAGCTAACTGCACTATTTGTATTATTTTAAAACTGACATTTCTTGGACACAGTCACTTCTGATAACAAATTGCTCTAAATTGTAATGTAGAAACATGCATTTTCTGTAAAGCTGCTTTGAAATTATATATATTGTGAAAAGAATACACAAATAAACATAAATTGAATTGAATTTAAATAAAAGCTACAAGGTTAAAATAATTGTACAACACTGAAGGCATCCTATTTCTTAATGACTTCTCTTGTATGTATTACTATGAGAACACATGTAAAGGCACTGACTATTATTTACTTTACAGTCATAGATGTTGGGTGAAAATCGGCTACTGTATATACAGTGCACTTGATCCAGTGCTATATATTTTGTGTTCAACAAAACACTTGTGCTTGACAGAACTCTAGTTTAATGAGGTCAGTGGAATTACGGTTAAAATAGGCTTTATTTTTGGCATGTACATTTGCTGCATTTATTTCAGTGGCAGATGGTTGGCGTAAAAGGTGTGAGTTTGTTAAGGTTTTTCAGTTAAGGTTAAGTTTTCTCTTTCACTGGTCAGTTTCACCGTTTAATTCATCAGATCATATTGTTCCTACAACACATCTGTTCTACACATCTCAGATTTTCTCCTCCTCTACTCTCTCTTTCACTAGAGCATACTCCTCTAAGCTGGTGTTCAGAAAGATAGTAATTACAGCAAAGGCCAGATGATAATATGTTTCAGAGCTTTGATTGCAGGGGACTATTGAAACTCAGTTTGATCACAGCAAAAGAAATAGAATGCAAAAAAAGGACTGTCTTATAATGTCTTTCATATGCCTTTTTATTTCATTTAAGTTACATGATTAACTGTATAGTTGTGTGTATAAAAGTGGCTCAGCCACTGAGGGGTGCTGTCTTGAAACAACACCTTTTGAGGGCAGTATTTTGGCTTTGCGCTTAATGGCAGACACTTGTGAATCTCATATTTCCTCTTGTTAGCACCTCATTCCAAGCGTTGACAAGCTCCTGAAGTTAGCAGGGCTGACATGGTTTCACAGTATCACATATGACAGCAAAAATTACCTAGAGCCATTAAAATGCAATTTGAGACTATCCATCCATGGCTAATTTGTTTCTTGTGCTCTGACACTGTTTGTGTGTGTGGGGGTGTATGTGTGTTTATAATGTTCATCCATGGCTGAAATCCTTATAATCTGCCAAAGTGGTTGGAATTGCTGATCAAGTAGTATAAAATTCTCGAAATCGAAATCCCAAAAATTTGAATTCTATATCTGATTTGAATGGCTACTGTAATAATTTAAAGTTGCTTGCATGGCCAGACTCTTCAGGGCAAATGCCATGCCATGTTGCAAAAAAACATAACTTTGTAATAACATTTTATTTAAAGAGATGTTTGTATAATTTTTTTTGTATTGATCATGGCAGCAGGATAAGTGATTTTAATAAGTGAGTAATTCATTCATTCATTCATTCAAAATGGCTGATTCAATCAGAAACAAAGCAAGTTGTGTCTGATATCGGATGATCTCTGAATAGGTACTTCTTTTAAAGGTCCCCTGACATGGAATTTTCACTTTCTGAGGTTTTTTAACATTAATATTAGTTCCCCTAGCCTGTATTTGGTCCCCTCGTGTCTAGAATTTTCAATCGGTGTAAACCGAGCTTTGGCTATCTTTCTCTGCCTGTGAGAAAATGAGAGCTCAGACGCGCTGATCTTGAATCTCCTCCTTATGATGTCACGAGTTTATCTGGACAACTCGTTATGAAATCAATGACGCATGTTACACTGCACAACGGAGCTCTTACTGTATGTACATCATTGTGTTTGTATTGGTGAAAGCATTAGAGAGAGTGCAGAACTGCGTTGCAATGATAAGATTTTCAGTCTCGCGATCAACAGACTGTCATCTGCTCAATGCTCATCACGGCAACATTTTATGTGAAGGGAATAGATCTAAATACTTTAAAAACTTCTCACGATTCGTTAATCTCGATAGCTGTATTAGTAAAAACGTATAATAGCTGTAGTAAAAGTATTCGAGAGAGTTTCACATGTAATACGTAGCTATTTCATATGCAAGCATGTCAGCCAATCACAGCAGTGGCCGGCTACACTGAATCCCACAGCAGACACGCCCCTTCAAACAGTGTGTTCAAATCAGAGGATAAAATCAGGCTAGGAAAAATGCCTTTTATTTCTAAATTATGACTATTTTGATCTAAAAAACATACTAACAAGGGCAACCCAGGAAACATTATAAAATAATAAAATAACCCCATGTCAGGGGACCGTTAAGTATTTCGCACCTGTTAAAAAGTATGTTCTATATAGAATGAATGTGTGTAGGTATGAATGTAATGCAGGCATACTGCATTTCTCGATTTGTCTTTCCTTCTCTGTCTTTCACATATCTTCATCAATGGCTAAAAGGGATAGTAAAGTATAAATCGGATGCACACTTCAGATCTTCAATTCTAGGCTTGCCTACTGTTTAATGAATACAGTTAGTTTGGACATTCTACTTATTTTGCATACTTTTTCACCTACTATATAGTAGAGAAGCATGTACTGTATTTGGATTCTTTTTTAATTGATTATTGAATCATTTGTTCAGAAAGGCAGATTTATTAATGCTTTGTTTGGAAATATTTTCATTGGCATTCTAATAAAACAAAATGCCCCCAACAAACATATCCTCCAATGCGATCCGGGACGCCATTCAAATAAACCATCCACTTGTTTCCGAAGCTGGGATCCCTCTGAAGTCTGTAAAGAGATGCAAACAAGCTGGTTCAACTGGACGCATCAAAACAAACGTTCATTCACTTTTCCATTTGTCCTGTTGTCGACAGACTCAAGTGTGAGTGGGCGGGACCTATGGTGCGATGATGTATAACTATTCTATAACTATTCTATTCTATAGTAAAATGCAGTGGGCACAACTCATTCTTAAGATGCGCTTACTCTAGAGTTTGAGCACACAAAATTTATATGGACACTGCAGTGGTTATAATATGATGTCGCACTCTGTGGCTTATTTAAAAAAAAAATACAATCTAATACACTTTACTGCTATGTTGTAATCCTGCAAATTTTAAGTTGAACTTTTAATTCAGCTAAGAGTTCACATCATGAAGTATCAATCTTCTGTTAGTTATACATTGTCAAGTGATAATTCGCAGGCCGGTCTTCACCAGATATGAGCTTTGGAATACAGCAAAATTTGCATATCTTTTCTTCCACATTCGCATGCGTATGAATGGAAATCGATGGAAGTCTAGTGTGACCACCCCTGTAGTAAACTGACAGAGAAAGAGGAACGCATTGATAAAATAGTGGTGAATCTGGTGGGAATTTCCAATGAAATCTACAGTTCCCTTCCTGTGCATGTTTGTTTTTCATGTGAGAAAGAGATAGGTCGAACACTTCTGTGGAGTTTTTGGGATAATGCATTGTTGAAGGGTGGGGTGATCAAATTTTGACACGTTTTTACCGCACCCGCTTGATTCTAGACCGTGTGAGTTTGTGTTTGTGTTTAAAAGGATTCCAGTTTGTGCCAGCAGCCCTTTCAAAGTGGCCTTGGCCTCCATGACCTATCCATTCTGCATGGGAGGGGTCTGACTTTACCTTCTGGAGAGTGACACACTATCACAAACATAAGCCAATCATCCTTACACACGTTAAGGATGATCAAAAAGGACTTATTGCAAAATCTCTTGTGGATTGATGTCTGTAAAGCAGATGCATTAATTCTAATGATCATTTCGATATTTTAAGTATTATAGTATAAGACACTGTAGTCTACTGAAACCACTTTCACTGTCTGAGTTTCTGAAACCGTTTTGACATGTTGAATGGACCCCTGTTGTTCTTTGCATTGACCTAGAGCTACACACACACACACACACACACACACACACACACACACACACACACACACACACACACACACACACCACACACACACACACACACACACACACACACACACACACACACACACACACACACACACACACACACACACACACACACACACAAACAAAACAAAAAAAAACAAACACACTGTCATTCACTGATAGGCAGAAAAGCCCAGTTATTGATTGTGGCTCAGACAATAGTGCTCAGTTTGTGCAGTCAGGTGGTGTACTGGTCTGTGCTCTTTGCACTCATTAGTCTTTTGCTGTCATTGTGTGTGTATGGTTTTCGCCAAACATGTTGTCAAAATGTCGGACGTACTGACAACTAAACGGTCTAAAAAACTTTATTTACATGTATTTGTGAATGTGTTGCATTTGTGCAGATATTTATTCAGGAATATATAGTTTGATACAAACTATTCTTTACATTGTTGTCTGTTTGATTCTACTTTAAGTAAGAACATTTAAAATAAAAATTTTAAAGCGCACCAAATGGAAAAAATAGAAAAGAACCACCGCTCATCCGTCAAAAAAGTCTTGTGGAGAGGTGCTGACTACTAATAAATCATATGGTAAAAAGTAAAAATAGAGCAGCCGCACACTCAGACACTGTGCAAGATCAAAAGATAAATTTATTAGCAAGCTTTCGGTCTTGCGACCTTCTTCAGGCATACAAACAGAATGAATGTGGCCATACAAAAAGGCCCTTGTTGATCATCTCTTCTGATTGCATAATACCAGACACCTGTGTTAACATGGCTAAGGCTACAGGGATAGGGAACATGGGAAATGTAGTTCAACATCACCTATATCAAATGTAGTCTTAGAAACAGGGTCTACTGAAAACGAAACACGTGAATTACATAAAGATTTCAAATAGAAAATACAAAAAATATATTATACAAAAAATCCATTACACTACATCAACAACATATTCCATGTAAACATCAAGCTATGGCCATCATAAAACATGGAATAGTCCGTAGTAATGAGATTAAAGAAACACACTCAAATCAAAGTCCTCATTAAGGCCCAGTGGTTGTAGAGCTTCTAACACATAGATCCAATATAGCTCTCTCTGACATAGTCGCCTGTCTACATCACCCCCTCTCTGAGAAGTAACCTGTTCTATTTCCTGAAACCTAAGGGAGGACAGAGAATGTGAGTGGTTATTAAAGTGGCGGGCAACAGAATAATTCATATCATTTCGTCTTATTGAACTTTTGTGTTCGCTGATTCTTTGCTTCAGAGGGCGAATAGTTTTACCAATATAGATCATACCACATGGGCATTTAAGCATATATATAACATTTTTAGTGTTACATGTGATAACCCCTCTTACTGGAAAAGAATTCCCTGTTCTAGGATGTGTGAAAGTCTTTGTTTTCCACGTATTGTGGCACTGAGCACAGTTACCACAAGGGTAATTTCCATGTTTGAGGGGAGCCAAAAGTGTCTGTCTAGGATTTGGTAATATATTGGCTCTAACCAATTTATTTCTAAGGTTTGGCCCTCTTTTAAAAACAAAAAGGGGTGGATAAAACAAGCGCGGCAAATGAAAAGCATGCAGCATTTTTTGATCTTATTCACGAACACCAGCATACATGGGACATGGGCATACATGCAACTTTGGGACTAACTAAATTAATTAACAAGTGAGCATGTTAACAAGCACAACAATAGCATACGAGTCAGAAATTGATTTTGATTATATGAGTCATGCAAGCATCTTGTTTTCAACATCTGATGTAACAGAATATTTACACTATATTGCCAAAAGTTTTGGGACGTCTGCCTTTACATGCAGATCCCATTGCTGATCTGTAGGGTTTATGAAGCTGGCCCACCCTTTGCAGCTATAACAGCTTCAACTCTACTGGGAAGGCTTTCCACTAGGTTTAGGAGTGTGTTTATGGGAATTTTTGACCATCCTTCTAGAAGCGCATTTGTGAGGTCAGGCACTGATGTGGGATGGGAAGGCCTGGCTCGCAATCTCCGCTCTAATTCATCCCGAAGGTGTTCTATTGGGTTGAGGTCAGGACTCTGTGCTGGCCAGTCAAGTTCCTCCACACCAAACTCGCTCTTCCATGTCTTTATGTTGCTTTACCTTGCTTTGTGCACTGGTGCGCAGTCATGTTGGAAAAGGAAGGGGCCATCCCCAAACTGTTCCCACAAAGTTAAGAGCATGAAATTATCAAAAATGTCTTGGTATGCTGATGTAATAAGAGTTCCTTTAACTGGAACTAAGGGGCCAAGTCCAACCCCTGAAAAACAACCCCACACCATAATCCCCCCTCCACCAAACTTGGCACTTGGAACAATGCAGTCAGGCAAGTACCATTCTCCTGGCAACTGCCAAACCCAGACTTGTCCATTGGATTGCCAGACAAAGAAGAATAGAGAATACGTCTCCACTGCTCTAGAGTCCAGTGGCGGAGTGCTTTACACCACTGCATCCGACGCTTTGCATTGCACTCGGTGATGTAAGGCTTGGATGCAGCTGCTCGGCCATGAAAACCCATTCTCTCTATGCACTGTTCTTGCACTCTGCATCTGAAGGCCACACAAAGTTTGGAGGTCTGTAGCTATTGACTCTGCAGGAAGTTGGCGACTTCTGCGCTATGCGCCTCAGCATGCGCTGACCCCGCTCTGTGATTTTACGTGGCCTACCACTTCGTGGCTGAGTTGCTGTTGTTCCCAATTGCTTCCATTTTGTTATAACACCAATATTTAGTAGTGTGGAAATTTCACGAATGGACTTATTGCACAGGTGGCAACCTATCATGGTACCACGTTTGAATTCAGAGCAACCCATTCTTTCACAAATGTTTGTAGAAGCAGTCTGCATGTCTAGGTGCTTGATTTTTTATACAACTGTGGCCATGGAAGTGATTGGAACACCTGAATTCAATCATTTAGAGGGGTGTAATAAAAAAGTTAGATGAAGAGATTCACAACCCTTAAAAGAAGCGAGATCATGAATCGAAAAATACAGAAGGGCTAAATTCAACAGTGTAATATGGCAGATCAAAATAGGGGGGAAAGAACATCTTTGTTTATTTAAAGTATGATCACTGTATTTATATTTCCAATAGCTGAAACTCTGGAGCATGTAAAACGCGAGGTTTAACGATAATATAGACCTTGATTGGAGAATGTTAATTTATGTTCATTAATTGCGTAGTTTATTTATTTTAAGGTGATTTAATGAAATTGAAGTCCTTTAGGAATATTAATTTAGAAGTTTAGGAAATTATTATCGGTCCGTCCATCCATTCATCCACATTTTTTTTAAATGAGACCTTTATTGATTATCTGAGATAAATGTTCCTTCTTTTCTTTCATTCCTTATTTTATTTTTAAATGTGGCTATGAATCCAGTAGTATATTAATTGATTAAAATAGAAAACCAATGAATGAATATATGTTCCCCAGGATAAATGAACATCAGAAGTCCTTAACCATAAAGGGCAACTGTTTAAAGAGTCTAATATCATAAGATGTCACTCATAGTCAGCCTCAACCATTTAAGCTGTCGATCTTCCAAACTCTCCCATTTCTTCCTTCGTCACTGAGCCTCATATTCATAATCTGTAGCTACACATCAATACCAGGGAGCTCAGTGAGCGAGAGAATGACAGAGTGAGAGAGAGAGATTATTATAGCAAGGTCACAAAGTCTATAGATTCTCTCAGTCAGTAATCTCCCTCCATTCACACCATCACACCCGCATTAGCCATTTACCAACACACTCACTCTCTCTCGAACTGACACACACCCTCTTAATCTCCAGTTCTCTCCGTTCACTATCGCACTTTCCTCTTTCAATCTCTCATCTCTTCAGCAGCTGACTCTCAAAGTGCTGACGGTGCTTTTCCAGGCTGTTAGGAGAGTACTAATGTATTCATCTCATCCACTCAGAAACCTGAAGACGCTGCAAACAAGAAACGTATCGTTAACTTGTCTGCCTAGTGGTAGAAGAAAGTCCTCATTACTATTTCTGAATATGAGATACTTTAAAAGTGACTGCTGACAGGTTTCCGCTAGCTTTTTCAGTATGACTGAACTGTGATCGCTGATTGTGTTGTATTCTTTAAGCGCTTGATTCGCTAAAGGAATTATGCAAATCTGGTAATTTGCAAACTTTACAGCAAGTTCAACTTATCTGTGTCAGGGTTCTGTCACTTCGGTCTGTTTATTCTTGGTTTGGTGACAGAGCTCTGACACAGCTTGTGTCTTGTCTTGTTGTGAGAGTGACCATGTGCCCTTAAGTGTGTTTTGTCTGTTTGGTCCCACCCATCTTGTTATCTGTTTATAGTTTTTCCCACCTGCTCTCCCTCGTTACCTGCCTCGTTTGCTTCTGATTTAATCATTTGTCCCACCTGCTCTCCCTTGTTTCCTGCTTCCCTATTTCTTCTCCTTGTGTTTGCTGTCTTGGGCTGGATCGTCTTTGTTGGTCTTGATATGTCTTTGTATGTTGCCAAATCATTGACTTGTGCGTCCCTTCATGTTTCCCCTGCTTCCAGTCAGGTCAAGTCTGTTCGGTTCTGTTTTCCCCCTCTGGGTAGTTTGTGTTGTGTTTTGTTTTTGTTTTATTTTATTATTTAATAAATAAATTAAACCCTAACCTGCATTTGAGTCCTTGCTCCTACCACCGTATCGTGACAATCTGAACTTATTTGAATTTCAAAAAATCAGTTGAACAGGTTCACAAACTTAATGATTCTTTAATGACAGAAATGATTATTTCTGTGAATATGAACCAATTGCTGCAGTTAATGGCTCACAGATCCAATAATTCGGTCAGATTTGAGTCTAGTTAACAGATCAGTTCTTTGGTCTTGTATGATTCACAATGACTCAAGAACTGTGCTGATTCCTAATGATTAATAATAATAAGGTTGGACTCAGCATGTTCCAATTTAAACTCTATCCAGTGTGACTGGTACATTAGACCAATGTCTCATTAAATAGGCATTTTGAGCGGGGGTATGGTATATGTCAAATAGCAAAAAATAATAAAATAAAAGCAGGTAAGTACAACTTTTGTACTTCTACCCAAGTCTAAGTTTAAACATCTACTGGAAAAAGTTTACTTAAAAATGATCTCTCCTCTGTGATCAAAACATGGATGTAAAATCTGACCAGAGCATGTGCGAATAATCATACCTGTCATTTTTCGTGAATTTCACAACGTTTTTTAGACATAAAGAACACTGTAAAAATCTCTCATATTGGAAATACTTTACACCATTACAAACACGTGCAGTGGTTCCCACACACGTCATCAAAATTCCCACATAAAAGCTGCTAAACATCTTGGACTTTTCCTTTGTGGTCTGTTTAAAACTTAAATTGGCCTTTGTATCTATAAAAAGAATAAAACCGAAAATGTTTAATAAACAATTACTGAGCAGCAGCATTTCATTTTTGCATTTATGGTGTATTTATGGTGTTTTTATTATATATATATATATATATATATATATATATATATATATATATATATATATATATATATATATATACCCCAAATCTTTGCTTTATTTCCTCTCTCTGGCCCCAAACTGATCCAGCAGAACATCTATAAAGCACTCAAGCTTCATTATATTGTGAACTGAAGAATTGTTTGGCCTGCTGCTATCAGTGCTGTATTTAGTAGCCTCAATGGAATTTCATTATGTTCAATAAAACACATCCGTATGCGCATGCGCGTAAGCCCACACACACATTCTCTGGGGTTTTCACGTTGACACTAGACTAATAAATCTGGTCAAGTCATCAGCCCTGGCTTCAAATAGCTTGAGCGTGATATGGGCGTGAAGGAAAGGGACGGAAAGGAAAAGCTCAAGGTAGACACATACATTCTGAAGGAATGATAGTGGAGGCGTGTTACCAATGCAAGATATGGAAATGTCCAAAATAAAACAACATAAAACAATTTCAGGACAAATAATCAGCGGAGGAAATATTGTGATTATTTTTAATTAATCGAGAGAAATCATTATCACGATTAAATCCGATATTAATCGTGCAGCCCTACTGTCTGGGTGTTGTCTAGCTACTTTATTAATATTCTACTCATTTGACATACTTCTTTTTGCATACTAAGCAGGGATGTAAACATATAGAGTGCAATAATAACCGCCCACTTTTTCAGCAGACTTGGTTCCGGAAGAATTTTCCCCATTCATTTCCTCCATAGGGATTAAAAAAAAGCCATAAACCAAACTAACAAGCCCTGAGATGAATGAAGACATTATACACTTTGTTTTGAAACAAAAATATATTTATAAATGATGGAATCAAATAAAAAACAATGACACACACACACACACACACGTGTGATTTAATAACTTAAATCGAAGCTTCTTGATTAATAACTTCAGAGATCATGGTAGTCTTGAGAGACTAGTTTATTGTTATTAACCAGTTTGTGTGAAGAAAGTAAATAGGATGTTTACTTCTAGAACTGTCACGTTTTGATGTGTTTGAGTTCTGTTTTGTATCTTGGTTTCCCCTGTCTTTGTGGTTTTTGGTTTAGTCCTGTTAAGTTTTCCCGCTCCTCGTTTGTGTTCAGTTTTATCACCTGTGTTCTGTTAATTATCCAATCATTCCATGTGTATTTAAGCCCTATGTTTTCCCTCAGTGTTTGTCGATCGTCGTCCTCGTATGGTTGTGTGTCTTCTGATTTCCTGGAGTTTTGTTTCTGTTTAAGTTTGGAAAGTTTTCATTTTGTTATTAAAACATTTATATTGAAGCTTTCGTGTCCTCGTCTTCAGCACCTGCACAAACCCTGACAGAACGATCGACCACAACAACAAAAAAAATGGAGAGCTGGAAGCAGGCCTTCGTAGGAACCCGGATGGCCATATTTCGTGGGACCCGTGGAGGTCGTAGTAGGGGATGTGACCGAGTTCAGGTGGTCCCGAGTCCAGTATGGCCTGAGCCCATTGCATGCACGCCAGAGCCTGACCCGTTTGCCGACCTTCCTGAGCTTCTTCCCCCAGAGCCTTCACCGCTGGTCCCGTCCAGCCCAGTCAAGCCTTTGCCGCTGGTCCCGTCCAGCCCAGTTGAGCCTTTGACCGTCACCTGCCCGCCAGAGCCTGAGCCCGTCGCCTGCCCGCCAGAGCCTGAGCCTGTCGCCTGCCCGCCAGAACCTGAGCCCAGCCCCAAGCTCCCCGAAATGCTGGTTCCGTCCAGTTCCGAGTCCCCCGATGTGCTGGTCCCGTCCAGTTCCGAGTCCCCCGATGTGCTGGCCCCGTCCAGTTCCGAGTCCCATGAAGTGGCAGAGCCAGAGCCAGAGCCCGTTGACCCAGAGCCAGAGCCAGAGCCATTGACCACGCCAGAGCCAGAGCCCGTTGACCCAGCGCCAGACCCAGAGCCGTTGATCCAGAGCCAGAGCCGTTGACCAGCGCCAGAGCCAGAGCCCGTTGACCCAGAGCAGAGCCAGAGCCCGTGACCCGAGCCAGAGCCCGTTGACCCAGCCAGAGCCAGAGCCATGACCAGCCAGAGCCAGAGCCCGTTGACCAGCGCCAGACCCAGACCCGTTGACCCAGACCAGACCAGAGCCCGTTGACCAGACCCAGAACCCGTTGACCAGCGCCGTTGATGTCAAGTCAGTTCCCGATCATGAGCCTGTCCTCCCCAAGAAAATTTTGGGGGGGCGCCATACGCCTTCGCCGTGGCCGGCCAAAGATCCACGGAGGCCGGCCAAAGATCCACGGAGGCCCGGAAAAATAACACTGCCATGGCCACCCAAAGGGTCCTCACCGCCATGGCCACCTGAAGGGTCCGCACCGCCATGGCCACCTGAAGGGTCTGCACCGCCATGGCCACCTGAAGGGTCTGCACCGCCATGGCCACCTGAAGGGTCTGCACCGCCATGGCCACCTGAAGGGTCTGCACCGCCATGGCCACCTGAAGGGTCTGCACCGCCATGGCCACCTGAAGGGTCTGCACCGCCATGGCCACCTGAAGGGTCTTCACCGCCATGGCCACCTGAAGGGTCTGCACCGCCATGGCCACCTGAAGGGTCTTCACCGCCATGGCCACCTGAAGGGTCTGCACCGCCATGGCCACCTGAAGGGTCTGCACCGCCATGGCCACCTGAAGGGTCTTCACCGCCATGGCCACCTGAAGGGTCTGCACCGCCATGGCCACCTGAAGGGTCTTCACCGCCGTGGCCACCTGAAGAGCCTGCACCGCCCTGGACGCCCGAGGGTCCCACAGCTCCGCCCTGGACGCCCGAGGGTCCCACAGCTCCGCCCTGGACGCCCGAGGGTCCCACAGCTCCGCCCTGGACGCCCGAGGGTCCCACAGCTCCGCCCTGGACGCCCGAGGGTCCCACAGCTCCACCCTGGACGCCCGAGGGTCCCACAGCTCCACCATGGCCACGCCCACAGCCTGCTCCGCCTTGGCCACGCCCACAGCCTGCTCCGCCTTGGCCACGCCCACAGCCTGCTCCGCCTTGGCCACGCCCACAGCCTGCACCGTCGTGGCCACGCCCACAGCCTGCACCGCCGTGGCCACGCCCACAGCCTGCTCCGCCCTGGAGGCTTCCTGGACCTGCACCATGCCCTCGTCAGCCTCCAGGGCGCCCACCCTCCCACCCCTTTGGATGTTATACGGCGCGAGGACGCGCCTTCGGGGAGGGGGGAGGTAGTGTCACGTTTTGATGTGTTTGAGTTCTGTTTTGTATCTTGGTTTCCCCTGTCTTTGTGGTTTTTGGTTTAGTCCTGTTAAGTTTTCCCGCTCCTCGTTTGTGTTCAGTTTTATCACCTGTGTTCTGTTAATTATCCAATCATTCCATGTGTATTTAAGCCCTATGTTTTCCCTCAGTGTTTGTCGATCGTCGTCCTCGTATGGTTGTGTGTCTTCTGATTTCCTGGAGTTTTGTTTCTGTTTAAGTTTGGAAAGTTTTCATTTTGTTATTAAAACATTTATATTGAAGCTTTCGTGTCCTCGTCTTCAGCACCTGCACAAACCCTGACAAGAACCCGGCTGAAGTTATCTGCTTACATGCAGGGAGAGCTTTAACCACAGCTAGACACTGTACAAAAACAGTAGCTGGTGTGTGAATACCAGTGACAACGAAATGCCTTGAGCTCTGGTGATTTTGCTGATGTGGCTTGTGACTGTTTTGCATTATGATGAGGGGTATTACCATGATTTTTGAAGTCCCTTCATGAAATACCATACCATGAAAATAAATAGCACATGAATATTGGCCACTTTTCAGTTCTACTGCATATTTTAAAGTACATTTTATTATCCGATAGCAATACTGTAATGTGTCACTGCCATTTTTTTCAAAGGAAGTTTTTGGTGTAATATTTCTTAGGTGATTTGGTGTAATATTGATTTTTGGTGTAATATTAATTAATCAATGTAAAATGACTTAATGTATATTATCTATCCATGTGTATGTTTAGTTTATTCCTTGCATGCATGAATAGGTAAAAATCATGACGATTTATTACTCTTTTCCTGATTACACACAAATGCCAGTTTTATGCAAGTGTGCAAAGCTTATTCCTAAATTGAATCCTTGAACAAAAAAAAAAGCAGAAGTAGAGGGAAGGGTAAATGACAATGACAGAAAGGAAATTAGGTCTGGGGGTGGGGGGGCTTGGGGCTGGGGGCTGACATTGCCACTTCCTGTCTCCCTCAGAATGCTGAATCATGGGTAATAATGGGTGTCTGAGAAACCAGCAGCAGAGAGCTACAGTATGAGCCCAGTGAGCCCAACAGACAGAATGTGTTATTATGAGCTGACAAGTTTCTCATTGAGTAGCCTATTTTCTCTATTAATGGCTAACCATGGCATGCTAGTCCACTTCGTAGGTGTTTGGTTCCTATAGTGTCCCACTGCAATGATTTTGTGATTATATTTTATATCTAGGATTTGAGTATCTTTGTTCTGACCTTTACCAAAAGTACTATGCCATAGTTGTGGTGCTGAATGGTAAGGCTGGGTATTGATTGACACAATTTCGATTTTGATTCACAAGCTTGCATTTTGATTTGATTGCAATATTGATTTAAGTTGAATCAATATAGATTGACTTGGATATACATCAGGTACAGTAAATGTTAATTTTGTTAAGCATGTAACATACATGAAATAACCCCTGAAGCAGATACAGGTGGAGCTGGAGGGTTTCTGAAAGCTCACTGCAGACTGCTAACAGCAAACAATGCCACATATTTGAATGTTAAACAGCGAGCTCATTGGCTGCAGTGACCAATCAGCTGTGCTATGTATAACAATGTAATACCTAACAAATTGAGTTAAGGACTTATCAGCCTGCGCCATCTAGAGTTTCATGACAAAACTTTGTATTTATTTTTTGAATTTCATAATAAAATGGACAGCATCTGAAAGCTGAAAATCTATAAATTGTTATTTATTGGATGGGCTGTGCACTACAACAAATAATGTTTAGTGAAGTTTTGTTCACGCAACAGCAGAAAACAGCACTGACTAAAAGATCAATAATTGGGATTTAGGAATCGATGGTTTATCAAAATGAGAATAGAACCCAGCCCTACTAAATGGTAATACAATACCTGGATTTAATCCATGATTGACTTAACTGAATAAATACCATATTCATGCATTTATGGTAGCCCAAACTATTTAAAAAAAATACATATACAAATAGTATAGAAATACAAATAGTCATCTACAACAACAAACTAGATTCCGAATTATATCTACGTAAATCTAAAGCTTTGCAGGCATTTGGCCGACTAAAAGAAAGAGTCTGGTCCAACAAAGACCTCACCATAAAGACAAAATGTGCAGTGTATAGTGCAATTGTTCTCCCAGCTCTTTTATATGGAGCAGAATCTTGGACAGTTTATGCAAGCACACAACCTCAATGCCTACATGATGAGACACCTGAGACAAATTCTAGGCATTAAATGGTGGCACCATATATTCGACAAATAGTTAGACAAATCTGAAATGGGCTGGCCATCTGAGCAGAATGAATATAGTCGATTACCAAAACAGATTATCTACTCCCAGCTCAAAGAGGGGAACCGTGTGTGTGTGTGTGTGTGTGTGTGGTGTGTGTGTGTGTGTGTGTGTGTGTGTGTGTGTGTGTGTGTGTGTGGTGTGTGTGTGTGTGTGTGTGTGTGTACGTGTGTGTGTGTGTGTGTGTGTGTGTGTGTGTGTGTGTGTGTGTGTGTGTGTGTGTGTGTGTGTGTGTGTGTGTGTGTGTGTGTGTGTGTGTGTGTGTGTGTGTGTGTGTGTGTGTGTGTTTGTATGTGAGTCAGTGAGGGACAGAGAGATAGAAGGGAGGGATCCGGCCCTTAGAGAGATGAGAGAAAAAACATGTTGTGCTGTCACTCCGCTGCACTGCTGTATTGTGCGCCTCTGTGTCTCTCTTCGTTTCTTGCTCTCTTTCCATGTCTGTCGTCCTCATTCATAATGGATTCCGTAGTGTTGAGGTTCAGCTGAGGATGGAACGCTTTGGCCCTTTGGGGGCACAACGCTTTCACTGAGGGGAAAGAAGAGAGAAGCCTTTTGATTTAGACTGATGACGCAACTACTCTCACGAAACACAGAAGCAAGTCAAGTCAAGTTTATCATGCTTCTCATTACATGTCAGTGTGAGAAAAGAATGAAATTTTGTACTAAAAGAACAAGCTTTTTTTTATCAAGGGCCTCAAACCTTTGGACCCCATTGTACTTCCTCTAGCTCAAATACTGACGTCAAATTATGACATGCACTCAACATACTCCACTGCATTGTTTTTCATACAGTTTTTAGAGACTTGTTCAGTTATGAAATCAAATTGTAGCCCAACCTGAAATGCTAATTCATCAAGTATTCTTTTGATTCATCATAGTATACAGATAAAAGTGAATATAATTCTCTCAGGGTGCAGCCATGTTCACTTTACATCATTCACAAGTATCAGAGTTTCCTTATGAGATAATAAATTGAAATTCTAACATCAAGTGCAGGTCTGTTGCACATTTCCATGTTCAAATAGGACATTGAAAATTCAGACTTCATGAGTTGAATGGAACACAGCAGACAAGTTAACTCCTGTTTCTTTACACAGAAAGTTCTTCAGTGTTCAAATACATGGCCTTCCATTAATATTTGAAAATAATGCTTTTTTCAAGGATGTGGGTTTATGTGCTTGATTTATCATTGTATTCCATAACTGTATGCAGCAACATGTTAGCAATTAACATTTTAAAAGCACACAAACAAATTCACATTATAGACCACTTCAGTTCATCTGTCTCTTCAGGTAAAAGTCTCTTCTGGTAAAAGCTTCACATTTGCCTCTCTATCACCATTTGTGTTATAAGGCACCGGTGCACTCACTGTTTTTAAAGTTGTAAAAAAGATTACTGGAGTATGTTTTACAAGAAAATACTGTTTTAGTAAATGTAATGTTTGATTCAATGTGTTACTTGCTGTTTCTTTGTAATTATTTGTGAAATTTTCTAGAAATTTCTGAGAGAGAATAGTTTTAAAGTAAATCCTACACCACATTTATTTGAGTATGGTAGGCGGACATTTTTCACAAGGTCACCAAATTTGTCCGACCACTCAAAATATAAATCATTATTGTAGGCTAAGCATAGTGAATGTGGTAAGGCAAAAATTAAATGTTCAGTAATGGAATTTTGTTGCATAGGGCACCTTATTTTACTCATAATTTGAAAACTGCCATCCTAAAAAAACATTCGGGTTTTGAGGGAACCCATGACTTAAATACTAATTCTCTGCCAGGTTTCTTATTGAGTTAATGGTCTTTATCTCAGTGTATGTTTATGCTGGTCCTATTTTACTGCAGCACTGCATACTTACTGCTGTGTTCAGTTTGCAATTCCACATAACTGTTGGTCATTTGAACTTTTTGCCTCCAGTACACACACACAGAGAGAGATAGAGAGATAGAGAGAGAGAGAGAGAGAGAGAGAGAGAGAGAGAGGAGAGAGAGAGAGAGAGAGGAGAGAGAGAGAGAGAGAGAGAGAGAGAGAGAGAGAGAGAGAGAGAGAGAGAGAGAGAGAGAGAGAGAGAGAGAAGGACTGCATTTTGTGTCTCTGGTATCCACTGCAACACTAATGGGAGTTTTTTTTTGTTGTTGTTGTTGTTGCTTGTGCAGGGAGGCAACTAAAAAGTGTACTCGACAAACTGAAACACTACCACACCATGGCACCGCTACTGCTGGAAGGAACAGAGCAGCGCCCAATCAGCTGGCTCCGCTCCAGGGTAAGAAAGAGCACTGTATATATTGTTGCGTACCATTTTTCCCTAATCCTCTAGAAAGCCATTTACACTTCCATCATGATGTCTCGTTGCCAGTGTTTATTTATATTTTTATATGAGTTTTTGATTTGGAATAGCACTGACTTGCATACACTCTTTTTAAATGAATAAAATATTGAGTCCAGTGCAAGTTCACTTCAGCTCGAAATGTATAACATTATGACTACGGTAGCAATTATTATTTTACAATGTATGACTCCCATAGTCAGTATCATTATTGAGCCACAGCCTTTTAGCTCTAAAAGGGTCATTTGTGAAAATGAGTGAAAGGCCTGACTGCCAAACGGCACCAGAGGCACAAAGGCTGAGTGATGAGGTGATGAATCTTGAAAACTGTTTTGGAGTACATTAGATTAGATTAAGTGCCTGAAGCCGTGGCGACATTGTCGCAAAAAGTCACATGGTCTTCGTCATTAAGGCTTAATTGATTCCAGTCTCCGCACTGAGTTACTCGAGCTCCAGTGAATATTACAGTCAAACGTCTTGAGTAGCTCAGAGCAATGTCTGATTCTGGCACATGGCACTTAGAGTCCATTTCACTGCCCGTTTCGGAAGCTTGGGCATCGAAAACTCGACACCCAGTGCTTTTCATAACTGTCTGAGATGTTGGGAATGTCTTTAATGCATTGTTAGGAAAACGTTTTGCATGTCATGAAAATGCAGTGCTAGCGAATGGTTGGCTTTGCTTTGCTTTCCGAGGTGATTGCTATTAAACATTTGCAGGTGGAGATTGAGGTTGTGGTGAGGGTAGCGTATTTCAGGGAGGAAATTCCACTCAGAATAAAGGATCTGTCGGTCTGCACCACGAGTGGCCCGACTGATGGCCCAAAGCCAAATCAGTCCAGCTGGAGTAATGGACGAAGATATGCTCTCTCAGCTGTTTAGTAAGAAAAAAAGAGTTATTCAGAAACATTTCAGGAGTACACACATGCATGATTCTGTTTTGCAATTTGAAAAAATTCTAATAATAATAATAATAATGTGTACAGAAAACACAGAAGAATACAGATACTGTACACACATGGAATTATCATAGGGCCATGTCCAAAACAAAGTATTATCATAGTACTTTTTGTAAGTAAACACATATTTGGACACACACACACACACACACACACACAAAACAGCAAGATAATACTATAAATTACAACGGTGCAATTGTACATTAGGCTGCGAAAAACAAATATATTGTATCATGTTAAAATTCACAATGAAATCTGAGAACATTTACAGCATAGAGGTCCACCCCGATTCACCAAGATACACTCGAACATTTCTGGCAACACTGCTGGCTTGTTTACAGTATCATAATTTATGTTTAAATGATATTTGTGTGTACAACTCAGTTCATATTCCTCATGTCTTTGAATGAGTCTAG
This sequence comes from Chrosomus eos, assembly GCA_036326025.1. Classification (NCBI taxonomy): domain Eukaryota; kingdom Metazoa; phylum Chordata; class Actinopteri; order Cypriniformes; family Leuciscidae; genus Chrosomus; species Chrosomus eos. The sequence continues at coordinate 12,902,665 of CM070832.1, read as the reverse complement.
TGAATGAAGATGCAGTGGCTATACATGAACACACTAGCTTTGGCCCTGTGCAGTGCTTGACACATTATTATATGCAAAATGACATTTGGAGGGCTTCGTTTTGGCTCTATGGCTCTGTCTGGTGTGCTGGATAAAAACCTGAAGTCATTTAAGTGTGTGTGTGTGTGTGTGTGTGTGTGTGTGTGTGTGTGTGTGTGTGTGTGTGTGTGTGTGTGTGTGTGTGTGTGTGTGTGTGTGTGTGTGTGTGTGTGTGTGTGTGTGTGTGTGTGTGTGTGTGTGTGTGTGTGTGTGTGTGTGTGTGTGTGTGTGTGTGTGTGTGTCGGTGTTTCAATTGGGAAGCTACAGGGTTTAGAGTAAATTGGTTGAAACAGGAAAACAGGACATGAAGTGATTGTTTTGTTTTTCATTTATTTTAGACACCTCCTGCTTCGCTGCGCATCCTAATCCTAGCAGAAGGACAACAGCTGATTTTATCTGTGGAGAAGAACCAGTAAGTCTCCCTCGCAACACTCCTGAATCGCCACACACATGATCAGACACACAGTGTTTTTTACAAAACCACATGCTCAACCGAAAAAGTAACTTAAGCTATCATTTGGCAGCTATCATATGGCTTCAGAAGTCTGAATATATAGCGCACAAGCTTAAATAAATAGCTTAAAAGTGCCAGTAACTGCATGGAAAAGAGCAATTAGCACAAGGTTTATTTCTGCATTATTGACCAACACACACAAAGCAATGCCACCATGATGTAACACTTTCTTATTTAATATTTATTATATTTTATTTTATATTGCAATACATTTAGCAAAAAAATATTGGGCTAAAACAGTATGGCTAATGCAGTAAGAGGCACTCAAGCAGCGTGAAACTCTACAGCTTGAAGCATTAAGCAGCTGAAACCTTAAAAAGCTCTTAAAGGTATATTTTTCCCCCTCACTCTTTCTTACCTCTGTCTTTTTTTACCAATGTTGCACACTATTTAGAATTGAACTGAAAACTCACTTAAATTCCTGAATTTCAAATGTAAATCTGAACTGAAGTAGAAAACTGGGTATAGAATTATGTTTGGCTTTGATATGTTCTTGAATGTGAACATTTGTGAATTATATGTACATATTGTCATATGAAGTAAAAACATATGGATGTATATTGAATAAAATTTTTATATATATCTAATCCTTATAAATATGTTTATGTATGTATACATAAATATATTTTTGACATGTATATCATGTAAGTATTTATAGACATAACATGCTTGTCTTTATATAAATGTGTTTAATATGCAAATTACACATTGTATATTTACATATGTTTAAAAAAACATGAATATTGGGGTCATAATAGATAGACAGGCAGACAGAAAGAACCAACGAGCCTATAAAGAAACTCCAGGGACGCCTCATACAGGCTGACCTTCTCTGTACATTAAGCGGAGTTCAACTCTTTCCCATGCACAGCAAAAACACACAACAAATAACATCACTCATCCAGATATAAAAGCACAACCTAGAAAGGAAAGACACTCATAAAGCATTGTGCACCTATCATCACAGCAATCATAACCATCAGGACACCACTATACAAACATATTTGGATTGTTTTTGAAATCCGATGCAATTCCATAGTGTTTTATATGAGCCATTTTTACAAAGAAGTGTTAGTTCTTAAAAGCTTTCTTACACATGCAAAGAGATTCACTGCATATTAATGGCAGATGAACAGGTGGCAACACCGTAACAAATAAAACAGCCTGTGTGGATCTTTTCAAGCCACAGTAAAATTAAAGATCTCATTTATTCACTCGAGTGCATTTGAAAAAAGAGCTTTGATAGTTCCAATCTTTCTCTGATTTTTGTCTAACCTCATCCTGAACCCATTTCTGATTCATTCATTTGATAATCATTGTTGTTTTACCCTATGGATTTGTCGTCCCTGTATTCTCTAAGCACAGATCAGCAATACAAAACGGGTCTAAACAACAGCCTTGAACTCAGTTTAACTCACAACTCACAAAGCAATGCTGACTTTGATTGCTCATCCAAAGGATTTCCAAAATAAATGGCTTAGGACTGTCTGCGTTGGCGATTGAGGCTTCAGAGCTGACTGTTAGAGACTCTGAGATTTGAAGCGAACACTATAACGCTAAAAGACTCTAATCAGCAGCTGCCCAGTGAAGTTGTCTTTGCTCCACTTAATTTGTTGAATTCTCTTAAGGGCCACATTCCTCTCAAGACTGAGTGAAAACACTTACCATAAATTAGGGAAAATCCAGTCACAGTAAAGGGGGTCGCACACCGGACGCGCAGCTCAGCGCCGCGCCGCGCCACGTCTAGGACAACTCTCACCTGAAAATCCGATAACATCAGCAATTTTCTGATTTCTGTAAATAAATATAAAACTAAATGTATATTGCAGCACAGGGTGAAGTCCGTATATACATTAACTACGATTTGAGAAACATAAATGTACATTTAATATAAAACTATGTAAAGGGCGCCCTGTGGTGCGGCAGGATTTTGAACACGGTCCTGAGCCGTTGCTGGGCGCCGCGGACAGGCGCCGCCGGTGTGTGTACTCTCATAGAGAATAATGTGTTCGAATTTAAAAGACATGGCACTGCGCGACGCGGCGCTGAGCTGCGCGTCCGGTGTGCGACCCCCTTAAGAGTGTCACAGTCACCCCTAGTAAAATATCTTCCTTTGTTCTGTTTTCCCGCCACTCATCTGTCTCTATGGTTACTGTCATTTAGTTCATCATCTGTTCCACCTGTGTCTAGTTAATTATCATCTGTGTCACCTTGTTTCTGTTAATCTGTGTCTGTGATGGCGGTGTTTCGAGCTCTCAAACGCTCTCAAACACTTCCTCCCAGACCTGAGGGGCCATCATGTGCTTGTCCGTACGGACAACACATCGGTGGTCTCTTACATTAAATCAGGGAGCTGTCATCCTATCGAGGCAGGGGCAGAGGCCCGGGGAATGGAGACTCCACCCCGAGGTGGTGGAGCTCCTATGAAAAACTTTGGTTGAGCTGAAGTAGACCTGTTCGCATATTAGGAGACGACACACTGTCCACTGTGGTTCTCACTCAGTCAGCCAGCTCCTCTGAGGCTGGACCATATGATGCAGACGTGGCCGAGGTCACTGCTCCCGGGAGTTCTGGAGAGAGTTCGCCAGGACAGGGCCCGTCTTCTGTTAATAACCCCGATTTGGCAGGCCCAAGTACGGTTCTTGGACCTAGAGTCTCTCCTCGATGGCTCTCCTCTGGAGATTCCGCTCAGGGGGGACCTTTTCTCTCAGGTGAGCCGGTTTATTTATTTATTTATTTCAGGTTTATTTAACAGGGACAATGCACACTAATGATACATGAATAAATGTACAGTGTGCCAGAATTAGCCAATAGGCTATTTTACATCTGCTGTCCCTGGACAGATCTTGATGTCACACCTAAAAAACAAAACAAAAACAATAAAACAATATAGCTAGGACAATAACTAACGACAAAGGTTTCCCTTATCTAAACACAGGAAAACACAATGAGCCAGCCAACCGCATGGCATGGCACAAGAGGCACAAACAAGCAAACAGACAAACAAAAAGGCATGACAAGAAAGACAGTGCAGCAGCAAAATTTCATGTCAAGTGTAATGTAAACAGGCCTGACTATCTATTAACCATTTCTTTAAGTTATGTTTAAAAGAAGCGTAAGATTTAAAATTCCTAATGTGAATTGGAATGAGATTCCATTCACGAGCAGCCCTTATTGAAAAAGCTGTTTGACCAAGTGCACTCTTCCTAAACGGGACAATGCAGTCACCTCTTGCTGCACTCCTTGTAGATCTGAGGTTGATCCTTCACCCCCGCCCAGAATTGTGGAAACTTTGGGCTTGGCCTCTGAGGGGGCCCAGCTCATAAGTTCAGGTTGTTAAGACCATCCTCCACTCCAGAGCTCCCTCCACAAGTAAACTCTACACCTTGAAGTGGATATTTTTCACTTCCTGGTCCGGAGAGCACAAGCCGGACCCAGTTTTCTGCCCAGTGGTTGCAGTGCTGGAGTTCCTGCTGGAGCGTTTCTTCGTAGGTCTATCCCCCTCCACACTAAAGGTGTACATAGCGGACTTATCTGCTTGCCACGTCCCTTTAAATGGTGTATCCTCGGGATACACCCTCTAGTAAAGTTTCCTTCGTGGCACTGTGACCAAGAGACTAGGAGTATGGCTGCTTCTAAAACATTATCGTCAGGAGTTCCCTCGAATATGTTTGTGATGTGGCAGGATGTTGCCTCGCCGCACACATTAGTGATGTTTTTGACCTTGACCTCGGCTCCATTCCAGGGGCTCAGGTGCTTTCGTCTTGGTGTGCACAGAGATTTCACACGGACAGGCACTTGTTACTATGGTGTCGTGGGTATAGTGTTCCCACAGCGTCTTGACGCAGCTTGAGTTCTCTTGAAAGGGAATGTCTCAGGTTACGACTGTAACCCTGGTTCCCTGAAGAGGGAACGAGACGCTCCGTCGCCCTGCCATACCCCCTGCATGCCTGTGAGCGACTTGCTTCAGCCTATCAGAAGCTAGTGACTGTTTGTTTCAGGTATGCTTTATAGTTTCCTGGTCGATGATGTCACATGACGTTCCGTCACGCCATTTCTGATTTCATAAGCGTTTCATGATGCTATCACGCAGAGGCATTCCCACAGCAGTCGTAACCCGAGACGTTTTCCTCCATTCAGCATTTTGGATTGATGAAAACTCAGCTAGTGAAGGTTTTTAACATGAATTTACACAAAATGCACCTAATAAACCTATTACTGTATGTGCTGAAAGGATGAATTCATTTTTGGAGCCGTTTCATTGAAATGCACCGTCCGAAACAGACTAATTCACCAAAATTAATTGGATTTCCCAGTGGTTCTTGAGAGAGAGAGAGACCTTCTGAGAGAGTGCGTTTGATTATTGCCGCTGCTCGCTCGGTTGTTAGGCTGCATGAGCAATATGTGGCATGAAAAACAACAATGTAGTGCTTGTAAAAATAGCTTGTTACTGGAAAAGCAGCACTATTTTGATGAGCTATACTGTCACGCTACTGAAAAATATTAGCTTTTAGCATCCCTACATTTAGTTAGCTGTCAGTCACTTTTTTCATTTGTTGGTTTTCTCAAAGTGTTCTTCCTGTTTTAGTCTGTAAATCTTGATAATGGCAAAATCAAAATCCCAGACACTGAATTGATCAAAGTCCACAGGACTTTGTATGAAGGAAGATTGTAGAAGATTTAGAGCTTATTCTGGTCGACACAAACAGCTGTTACTGAGGAAGAGAAGAAGCGTGTGTCATTCAAAGGCTTCCTTTTATTCATCCAAACAGGAAGGAAGCAAAGCCAAGAACACAAAACATGTTATTACTGTGACGACTGCAAACATGACCATAGAAACCTGAACTCAGTGTCCATGAATGGACGGGGAAGAGGGTTGTTGTTTGTGTGAGAATGGCATCATTGACTCCCTGCTCTGATGTCAGGCTGAAGCAAAACTAATGAACTGAGTCCAATAGAGAGAGAAACACACTATTACCAGAGGACTATTAGAGTGGCCCTGTGATTATGGAAGCAAGGTGAGGATAATGAGGAAGGAGTCCTTCAACAACTGACACAATACACACACCTGACCTGTTGCATAAACTGTTTAGACTATAGTCTTACAACAAGTAAGTCATCTAATGTTTTTCTTTAAGATGGGTCATAACAAGTCAGTTACATAAAAAGGTAGATTGGTCCTATTTGAATCTGAAAAGTAAGACTGATTACCCCTAACTAATTGATTATTGGTTCTTAAGACAGTCTTAACTTAGCAGCTATGTTTTTGGCTCCTGTAGTGACCTTTAAAGGCACAATAATGTATCCAACTTTCAAATCCGGAGACATTTATAGTTTAATTTGAAGACACGTCACGTTTCTTTATTTCCGTTTCGTCGCCCGTCTATGGCGTCACATAACCTTTGACTCCTCTAGTTTATCTAATTCTGCGAAACCCCTATGGTGAAACCGCCAAACACAAAGGGGAACACCGGACACCCACCAATAAAAGCAAAGAAGACGACGAAGAAGAAAAAGTATAGCATCATTACGCCACTGCACCGAACTTGACCGAGACTATTATATTTAATATTTAAATATAGCTAGAGCTAGAACTACAGAGAGATGCTGATCTCGCTTGCATTCTAATAAACAGGTAGCACCCATTTCAGCTAACTATATATCCGTATATTTTGTGAAACGATGATGTCATGTGTAAAACGCAGACGGACTAGCTCTATTTTAGTATATGTAAATTCACATTTGTCTATATATAGCTGGAGAAAGTAGCTTCATATGCAGTTCACTATCTTGTTCAATATCATAGAATAAACATAATTATTATTATTAACGAAAGGTGACCGTGTTTTTTAACATCTATTAATACTAGCTAGATGGAATATTGATTTAATAGGGGTCTGATAATTCATATATCCCTCCGTTCGAAAAGATGTGATTGTCAAAATACCTAACGTTACCTCGCGGCAATTTCATTAGAATGGCATTACATAAAGTGAACAGCCGTAACTAAACGTAACAAGAATAGAGATATAATATAAATAACAATACATTACCTCGTCAGTGAATATGTTATCTGCTGGAGATGCTAGATGGCTGGTTGTCATTGACAACGACAACAACTCCCATGAGCCCCGACGTCATCAAAGTACGTCTTTTGTTATTATTGCGATTGAGTCACCCCTGGTGGCCAAAAATTACATACTGTACGTTTAAAAATGTAAAGCAAGTGCCTGAAAAACTGATAAGATACAGCATCCCCCTTACTTTTGCATGTCATATTAAAGGTTAATAAATAGTAATGTAATTTAATAGTAATAAAAAATAAATGATAAAAACATTCATCCACTGAGATCTGAACATTCTAAGTTATCGTGTCTAGTTAGGTAATGCTAGATATAATATACTGTATCTCCTCATATTTTAGATGTGATAACGGGTCACAGATGATGATCAATTTTGTCTGACAGATAAAGTTGGCAATGCAACATACCCTGGTGGAGGAAAAAAACAATAATATCAGATGAATTTACTTTTTATTTGACATGTTATTATAAATGCAATATATATAAACATTATTGATTTTTTTTATAATTAAGAAATATATTATTATCCAATTTTCTTTGCTTGTTTGTAAGTGGTTGTTTTAGGTGTGAGGTAAAGAACATAAACTGCTCCTGTTATTAAACATTCCACACAATATGTATTGTTGTGGAGGTTGGTTGTCTTTCACCTTGAATGTTTGTTGCTTTATAGAATAGTGTAAACTATACACAAGGATAGAAAGACTGAGAGAGAGCAAACAATGAAAGAGAGAAAGAGGAGATGAGGTATACAGTGCCACGTTCAATTATGGATTCACTTGTGGACTCGCTTGTAAACTTTCCATCTGTTACAAATTACTCCTCTCAGAGGCTTCAATTATTTCTTCTGTCTTCAAACTGAAATTAATGACATGGTGTGTAGTGTAATCAGGGGTTGTGGAGTGCATGAATGTGGAAGAGAGAGAGAACATAATAAGAGCAAGTCGTTTGACAAAGCTTTTAATGACAGTGTATGACAGGACAACACACCATTTTTTAGAAGCATGTGAAAACAGCTCATATTTTTATTATACTGAAATTAAGTTGTCAAACAAACAAAAGAAGCAAGCTTTTTTATCTTATACATAAATCAAGAGCCACTATTATTATTGCTCATAATTATTGCTCATGGAATTGAACACATCCCTACCTTACTATTAAACTTTGGCACATAATTGTCCCTCACCCGTTGGATTAAGAACATAAATGATGACTTGGCTCTTGTAGTTTATTGATCAGATATGTGGCCTTGTCTGGTGGACATTAAAATGGGTGAAAATTACCAGGTACCACCCATAACACAGAGCACTACATCACAACTACAAACTGCACCCTAAAAACTACATAGAGTGTGCTAAAAAACACTTAAATGCTTTAGCAGCCACATAGCAAAACCATGGCAACCACACCAGTAGCAATATACCAGAAAACCAGATAACAAATAATTAATGCCCTAACAACCAACCAGAAGACCCTAACAACTGCTTAGAAACACCCTACCAACCACCTATCATTGTTAAAAGTCACAGAAAATCTTAACACTCACATACAGCAGCAACACCATGGCAACCACCTAGAACACCACCATAGTAATGACATAGCAATGCCCTAACAATCAGAACACCCTAGCAACCGCTTTGGGTGTACAGTAGCAATATGAAAGCGCTATTCACAGAATACCTAAGCAGTCACATACAGTAGCAACCACCTAGCAATGCCCAACCAGAACCCAACACCCAACCAGAACACCCTGGCAACTAGCAACCACATACTAGTGTACTAAAAGTCACATAGGACACACCTTAGCAGTCAAACACAGTGGCAATCACCTAAAACACACTAACCCCCTGGCAACTCCCCAGAAAACCCTACCTACCCACCTAGCAATGTCCTATTAACCAACCAGAACATCTGAGCAATTTGTATAGAAACACCCTGACAACCAGCCACAACACCTTGGGATCATGGCAATGATCCAGAATCCCTCTTCTGCCCTGGAGACTCCCTAATTACTTGCATGTTTGTTTGTTTGTATGTTTTGTTTTCATAAATAAATATTATTAACATGTAATTTACCTGCAAGACAAAAACAGCCTGAACTCGGTCACTTTTGACCTCTGTGAAGTGGGTCAGCTGTCAGGGGCACAGAATCATAAGCAGAAAGAGGGATGAGGAGAAGCTTACATCAGTGCTTTTTGTTTGTCAGTGTGTGTGCCAGCATATTATCCACAGTTGGTGGCAAGGAATAAAATGGAAAGAGAGAAGCACAGAGGGCGAGTTATGCTAATGTAATTTGGTTCTAACCATCCCTCAATGAAGCAAGCGCAGCTCGTTTGAAACGCTGTATGGATTGGTTTGTCATCAGCAGGCTGCTTAGATGAAAAAAAAAAAAATAGAGAACATAAGGGTGAAATAGAGCATTGCCAAGTATATGGTAAATTATGCCTTTCTGGATGATTTTTCATATGGGCTTTATGAAGTGTATTGTTCAGAAGAGTCCTTGGCATATTTATCTAAGTCAGCCGATTCACAGAAGTCATTTAAACTTTTGAAAGCAAGGAACTGCAAGTTTGTGAGATTTTCCCAGAAGATATATTTTTAATAACCCGGTGCCACGTTCTGTGTATACACTTATTCTTTTGTTTGTGAACTTTCTCCTCACTACATTTTGACTCCCGGTTTGTGCCTCTGTGGTATATAGCTTATATATTATATATTTACAGTTTGATATCTAATCAGTTTATTTTATTATTTTTATTTTAAATATATACATTTTGACATGTCTCCTGTAAGTGTTGTCCATTATCTGTACCCACACATGAAAGCTTGAGGTCTATACGTTTTTGTCTGTTTTTGAAAGACTGCATTTATTTCATCCAAAAAATGGAAATATGTTTTGCTATTTAAAGTTAGTGTTTTCTATTCGGAGGACGCATTCTAAAGGCTGGAAGGCATCAAGGCACGTCCGAATGCAAAGTCAGCTTCACTTCCTGTCTGGCGAAATAGGCTTTTTGAAGGCAGCATAGATGTATCCTTCACTCCCTTTTATATCCCAAAATCATGTGCTTACCAGTCTGTGACAATTGAGCTAGAAAAATAAGATGGCGCCTGGAAGTTGCGGCTGGTCGTCGGTTTAATATACATTTTTGATCAACGTTTTCCACTTATGATGTCATTTCTAATGAGAAATTACTATTGAATTCATTAAATAGGATAGGGCAGATAGGGCAGCGAGGCAACAAGTCTGCCTAAGTTTTCGGACACAGCCATGATCACATGAGGGCAAGGAGGTCACAAAACAAGAACCAGAAACCAAACTACAAAATAAAAGACCCGAAACAAAACCCAAAACCAAACTTTTGTAGAAACGATACATTTTTTCAGAATTCTTTGATGAATAGAACGTTAAAAAAGGAGCATTTATTTAAATTAAAAATCTTTTGAAACAATTTAAAAATCTTTACTCTCACTCTTGGTGCATCCTTGCTGAATAAAAGTATTACATCTTTCTTTAAAAATGTCTGTTTGTAGAAAAATACGTATACCCTAGCTTTATATGGAAAGAAAAATATAAGATATTTTTATAGTGGGGCATTTTCAGCATTTAAAAACATGATTTAGCAAATTCTGTGCTGATACATGCATCAAATGCTAGATTGTGAGCATAGTTCATTCTTATTGAAAATCTAGCTTGAGTTTCTTTCCTCACTGAGCACTGAACCTTTAAAGGTCTCAGTTTCACAGCCATCCAGCCTCACTTTGTTTTCCCAGGAGTCTTTAGCAGCTGACCGCTCCATGATCTCATCACTGAAGGTCAACAGTCAAACCAGGAAGTGATTCTTTTTTATCGACCGGCTGCGGTAACAGCAAAAATAGAGGAAATGCTCCAGTGAAAAACAAGGGGATTTTCAGAAAGAGAGAGAGCTGACAAACAATGATCTGAGTATTATCCAAAGGGAAGTTATTCACAGGAAGCTAATAGGTCCTGCTGGGAGCAACAGTACTTTTTGAGTGAGGTTTGTTGTAGCATTGACAATTGAACTTGCACCTCAATATTTACTTTTACTTATGCTACAAAGTACTCAAGTTTTTTTTTTTTATATCTATCTCCGAGTGTAGATTGATCTGATCACAAAACGTTTTGGACCATGTTTACACTTAGTGCTGTACACTTCTGATCAGATCTTTTGAGATGGATGTTTCTGCACAGCTAACACAAAATATGTTCTTAGAACATTTTGATAACGTTCCATTAACTCTTTCCTCACTACGTCTCACTGACGTAATTTTCCATCATTTATGAGACAACACTTACTCGTCATAATATTCTGGCTTTCCGTATTTTCACTATTAAACGGTAGGGGACGATTTTACACAACTTCTGAAAGAGTAGAGCTTCTCCGGATAAAAATAAAGGCAAAAAGGGAGCAGAAACAAGCGATAGAAGCATTGCTTATGCACATTGTAGTCATTGCAGGTTTTTTAATGAATCTTTCTCAGCTTTTTGTTCAAAATGTTGAAGTTGAAACTTTTTTTGAAAAAGAAGACTTTTTTTATGAAACTTACCTTCATTCAAGTGTTGATAAAACGCAATGAATTAAGCTAGAATAAAATCAAATTAAAGTTGAGGTTCTGTTTTTTTTTTTTGTTATATTGCATGTTCAGATATTCATACAACAAAATATTTAGGGGGCCATGGACGTTTTGTAAAAAAAAATTATAAAGAACACGGTCGGGGAAAGAGTTAAGTTATCTGAACATTCAAAACCTTGTCAGAACTCTACAACGTTCTGAGAATGTTCCCTGTTCTCTGGGTACCAGGAATAAACAGAGCCTTTTTCTTGTTTTCTCCTGAAGTTTCCATTCTCATTTTTCATGTTCTGCCATATAATCTGTCTTTGTTACTTTTGCTCGACACTAGCTAACAACAAGCTGACCAAACAAAAAGCTTTGCTAGCTGTTTTTCTTGCTAGGCATCTGGATAAGTTAATGAAGAATGTTCTGCAGTGAAAACACACTTCTACTGCATTATTCACATATGTTTTAAAGTCTCACAATCATTACACACACTGCTCTTAAGCTTACTGCTAGCTAAGAACTTGATTCTTACATTGTGACAAAAAAAGCAATAGAATGTCATCCTTTGACCGCAGATGCACTCTTTCAGTCTGACTAATCGTACACTAGAACAGAAGATGCCAGAAGGTTGGTCAGATCTGTGTAATGAGCCAAAGAGGAGACTCTATTAAACTAGTACAGAAGCATCAGTGAATCTTTAGGGAGACCTAGAGAGAAAATAGACAGAGGAAGCGGTTAATGGCGTGGAAACCGGCACAGAGAAATAGCACGTATTTACTAGAGCCAAGAGCCAAAATCTGCTAAGTTGTATTCAAGTGTGAATGCCCTTTTCTCCCCAACTAGTGAAGTAGGAGATCTTTGGTCTGAAGAAGTTAATGATCATGAAAGCCACAGTTTCACCCTTCCTGCTGAGAACGAAGTTTCTGGGCTGTCATTTGTTATTTATCATCGAGTGAGTCACAGATTTCCTTACTAGGATCACTCAACATCTACAGTATACAGTTCAGTGATCTGCTTTGGCTGCCTCTACAACAGTAACACAACAAGAAACATGAAGTATAAACTTCCAGACTCGCAGTACTGTGTCTGTGATGGATGGGTAGTCAGACAGTGCAGAACTGTTGCTGTTATGTGTTCCTCAGAGCTCAGATTAGACACGGACCAGGATAGGCAGTGGAGCATTTTGTGGAAATATAATTAATGAATGAAAGAAATAACGAGGGGGTGATAAAAGCAAAATGGTCTGAGAATGGGATTTAAATGATCTATTGTTGGTACTGGTATTTACATAGTTCAAGTTCACTATTTATATAGCACATTTACAACAGCCAGGCTGACTAAAGTGCTTTCAGAACAACCAGATAAATAATAAGAAATTAATACCTGCATAACAACACATAAAACACAAATAAAAGCAGCAAAGCTAAGAGCAACCTTAAAACAGGAGTAGCAAAACAGTATCAGACTCAAATATAAAATAGTAAACCAGAAGTGGCAAAGCAGTATCAGACTCAAATATAGAATGGCAAAACAGTATCAGACTCAAATATAAAATAGTAAAACCAACATAAGAAAAGAGATCAGTTTGATCAATATCAAACAGGTAGGTTTTTAAAAGAGACTTGAAGACAGACAGGGTAGGGGCCGTTCTAATCTCTGGAGGGAGAGTGTATTAGAGTTGTGGCCCTGCCACCGCAAATGCACGCTCCCCTCTACGCCTGGGTCTAATGCAAGGGACTACCAGCAGAGCTTGGTCGTAGGATCTTAGGCTTATGGACGGAGTGTAAGGATGAACAAGTTCAGAGAGATAGGCAGCAGGAGCTAAATTATGTAGAGATTTAAAAACAAAGAGTAGCATTTTAAAATCTTTTCTCTGTCGAAGAGATTTAAGAATCGGAGAGATGTGGTCATATTTGCGACACTTATGAATAAGTCTAGCCGCAGCATTTTGGACTAACTGAAGACGAGCAATTTGAGAACTTGATATATAAGGAATTCCAGTAATCTAGCCGAGACATTATAAATGCATGAACAGCCAGTTCCAGAGTTTTCGAAGTAAGAAAGCCTTTGATTTTAGACAGTAGACGAAGTTGGTAGAAACTGGAACTGATTACGGATGAAATGTGTTTGTCAAATTTTAAAGGCTAGTCAAGAACACCTAAGTTCCACACTCCTGGGGATTTAAAAGCGATAGACTCTCTAAATCAGGGCTTATACACTGAGAAATTTCATTTGAGCCGAAAACAATGGCCTCAGTATTGTCTTCATTTAGAAAGAGGAAATTTTGGGCTAGCCATGCTTTAAACTCCTCTAAACAAAGCCGAAGATAATTTATCACTACAGGGTTGTTTCTCTTGAAGGGAATATAAATTTGAGTGTCGTCCGCGTAAAAATTAAAGTAGGTGAGTAGTAGGTGGCGGCAAGTTACTGGGTCATTCATTTATTCAATCAACGCAATTCATTCAGAACACTGATTAATTCAATAACGAAAAAAGTGAGTCATTGAATCAACTAAACAGATTTGTCCAAAACATTGATTCAAAGTGAAACAAGTGAGTCATTGAGTCATTCACTTAACAGATTTGTTCAAAACATTGATTCATTCAGCAACGAAACACCAGTCTATGTGTGTCGCTTTGTGGCGTTTTTTTTTTTTATCTGGCTTTGTTTGGAAATATTTCAGTTGAAGTAATTGGAAATATTGTTTTTGAGTATAAAATCTTATCTTGTTTGTTGAACATGTGCATATCACACTTGTTTGATATTAACTCTTTCCCCACCAGCGTGGGGGTTCCCAAGTTGCCAGCCACCGCCAGCAGTTTTGATAATTTTTACAAAAATTGCATGGCCCCCGGCATATTTTGTTGTATGAAAAAAAGAAATATTAAATGAATTAAAAGAAAGAACAGTGCCTCTGAAAAAAAAATATATATTTTAGCTTTATGAATTCTTTTTTTTTATCAACACTTGAATGTTTTTAAATGTTTTATTTAAAAAAAAATACTTTCATCAAAAAGCTGAGAAAACAATGCTTTATTGTTGCATAATGCTTATTATGCCTAATCATGCCTTATTTAATGTTATTACTATAGTAAATAAATGTAATGTGTAACAAAGACACAATAAAATAGTGTTACCAAATTCAGTTGCAAATATTCAAAAAGACATAGAAATTGTCCAAAAATCACAACATTTTTGGCACTTTCCTTTTTAGTGAAGGCCAGGCTTCATACTCTTTAACTCATCTATTCTATTCGGCTGTTAATTGACTCCATATCGGACTAATAATAGTTTTAACAGTCAGGTTGAAAACACCATGAAAACAGACCAAAGGAGCTGGCCTTTCCTGAGATCTTACCACATACAGACACAGAATTTACATTTACATTTGTGCATTTGGTAGACGCTTTTATCCAAAGCGACTTACATTGCATTTCAAGGTACACATTTACATTCTTATCAGTTCTTGCTTTCCCTGGGAATCAAACCTATGACCTTGGCGTTGCAAGCGCCAACACTCTGTTTGAGCTACAGGAAAGAGTTTTGACAGACATGACACACATGACAGAAAAGCAACAGGATTTGTTTGTTTCCAGACGAAGGCCTGGTTTCACAGACAGGGCTTAGATTAAGCCAGGTTTAGGCCTTAGTTCAATTTGGACATTTAAGTAGCTTTTTTAAATGTGCCTTAGAAAAAAATACATTACTAATATGTATCTTGAGATATTATTTTAAAATATGTCAGTGAAAGTTGCTTGATGTTTGGATGTTTGATAAGGATGATGATGGTGCCCTGGGCTTATTTTAGATATTGAACATAACACCTTAATGACAAATCACTTTACTTTTGTTAAATGTCGTCTAGCTTTGATTTATAAATATACTACCCATAAAAAGAGTCTTTCTCCATCATCTACTAACTGTTATAATGTCAAATTGAATAAATGTGTTTAAAAACAACATTAAACATATTTAAACATAAACAAGGGTTTAATGACTTGCATGCATTAATGCGATAACTTACATTATGTAACATTATGTCCTTCTACATCTGTGTGTGTTTGTGTCAAGTAAAAGCTGGTGTTTAAGGATGTAGAGCCTGGACTCTTGCAGACATTCTTACTGCACCCATACAGTGAGAATATAGAGAAATATTTCTTTAGCCTGGAGGATTTCATCTTGTCCTTCATCCTCAACCTTCCCCCATCTCATCCCGTTACGTGAATCTTGTGTTGTGAATCTGTGTGGAAAGCTAAATCAATTGGAGACACAGCAATGTATGGAAATAGAATTAGGCCTTCAGACCAGCCATATTCTCGTGTGTGTGTGAGAGAGAGATGGTTTAGTTTTTTCAATGTTGGTGTCTGCTTTGATAACACGCTTCAAACCAGAGAGAGAGAGAGAGAGAGAGAGAGAGAGAGAGAGGGGGGGGGGGGGGGGGAACTAAACAAGAAAATAAACAAGATTACCACCTAAAAATGGCAAGATGGAGAGAAAAAGCAAAAGAGAACCAGGTCTCACTTCTTTTTCAGCATCTTACACCACATGCGTCATGTTTTTAAGATGGCACATCAAGTCAAAAATAGTGCTTTTAAAAAAATATCTCCGTCTCTGTTTCAGTTTTCACTTATGCGTCCATTTTCGATCCTTTTAGTGTCAGAAAGTGCCGTAATGGGCACTTTTAATTTCCAGCAGAGAAATGAACTATCTAATTAGAAGGGCTAAATGATGTTCAAGACCTCTTGCACTTTCTCTCTCCTCCAGCGAGACTTCAAACATTTCATTGCTGATTTTTTCCCCTGACTGTCAAAACCATATTAGTCCGATTTGGAGTCAGTTAACAGCCTAATAGAATAGATGGGTTAAAAAGTACGAAGTCTGGGCTTCACTAATAAAAAAGTACCAACAATTTTGTGATTTGTGGACAATTTCTATGTCTTTTTGAATATGTGCCATTGAATTTGTTAACACTTTATTCTAATGTGTCTTTGTTACATGTTACATATTTACTATAGTAAAACTATAAATTAGGCATAATTACATGCAACTAACCCTAAACCAAACCCTAATCCTACCCTAGGAACTAGTAAGTACATGTTAATTACTTGATTACATGTAGTTAATTACTATTACTCAGTACTTAAATGTATACAGTAATGGGGACACATTAAAATAAAGTGTTGTTGTACCATTGGAATGTTCCCTGTGAATATCATAATATTCTTTAAAATACCATTTAAATACCATGGATGGAATATAAACATAAAATGTAAAAGTATTAATAATATTAAAGTCCCATAATATTACATATCACACTCACGTTCTGTTTCACTGTCTTGTTTTATTTATAGTCTCATTGTCACCATTCATTATGTCACGCATCATCCTTGGTTTTCACTATACATGCAACCCCTGAAGGTGATGATACACAGGGCAACTTTTTGAGCAATTTTGCTGGGCAATCTTGCCAAGCGATTGTTGCTTGGGCACTTTCCCATTGAGAATTGGCAATACATTTCTATCTGGATCATTTAGATCGGTCGTGGCCCTGTGTCTCATCTGGTTGCCTGTTGACACCAACATTGCCCAGTAACATTGCTCAAAAAGTTGCCTTGTGTATCATCACCTTAACATTACCATTCGTTATCATCTCTGTATTGTGGTATTTACATGACTCAGATTATGGCATAATATGACAGAACTATTATGTATTAAAGCTATGAATTGGTAAAGAGTAAAGACCTGTTTCTCAACTGTTTTTGCTTCAGTACCATTATTTTACATCCATCATTTTGTCATGTTTTGTCATTGTTCTGCTGTCACAAAAAAGACTGTGGTCTTTTTTGTGTCACAGGTCACTGTAACCGGGTGAGAAAAGAAAGAGTGATTCATCTTTTTTCTCTCTCTTCAGCATCTAATGCATGTATCAGTTGTCATCAATAAGTATTATATTAACATGAGTCTGTGAACAACCCTGTAATTAAATTATCATTTCTATAATAGAAGTCAGCAGGTTGTGAAATTTCAGGGATCGATGGCTATTGATTTCTGTCATAATGGCACCATTGTATGTAAAGACTAATTATACATAGAGGCATTTTATATTACACATTTCTTCATTTATTTACTTTCCCCAGAATAAATTATATTCTAAAATAAATCCACCTGAGGTGATCTTATAATGAGTGTTTGATGTATCTAAACTCTGAGGGAATAAATAAACATGCTGTGTATGCAAGAGCTGGTCAGTACAGTAATTCTACCCATTATAAATGTGGCAGAATGATATATATATATAATCTATATATCTTTTTTTATGTTTTTTTAAATAAGGCTTTTATGCTCACCAAGGGTGTTTGTGTTTATTTGATCAAAAATACAGTAAAACAGTAATATTGTGAAATGTAATAATTTAAAATATAATTTATTCCTCTCATGGAAAAGCTGAATTTTCAGCATCATTACTGCAGTAATCATGCTGATTTGATGTTCAACATTTCTTATTATCAATGTTGAAAACAGTTGTGGTGCTTAATATTTTTGAAGCTATATGATAAAAAAAAAAAAAAAAAAAAAAAAAAGGATTTATTTGATGTATAGAAAGTTCAGCAGTTATTTAAAATAGACATTTTTAATGCATCCTTGCTGAATAAAATTATTTTCTTTAAAAAAAAACTCTTGCTGGCCTCAAACTTTTGAATGGTATAAAAAGTAAGTAAAAGTTTATTTATATAGCACCTTTCACAGGTATAAGGCCACAAAGTGCTTCACAACAAAAACATTTATATCATAAAATACACACAATAAAAGCATAGACAGTACATGATCATATCAACCCACAAGCAGCTAATTAAAAGCCTTAACAAATAAATGGGTCTTTAGTCTGCATTTGAAGGCATCAACAGAGTCAAGAGAGTGCATAGACAGTGGGAGGTCGTTCCACAACCTAGAGGCAACAGCCTGAAAAGATCGGTCACCTCTAGTACGATAGCGAGTGTGTGGAACCGTCAACAGGTTCTGATACACAGACCTCAGAGCACGCACAGGGGTATAACGCTGAATCAGGTCACTAATATAGGAGGGTGCCTGACCATGCAAAGCTCTGAAAACTAAAACCAAAACTTTAAAATGTATCTTATAAGACACTGGTAGCCAGTGAAGTTCTTGGTAACGCTTCCTTTTACAGTACAGTACTTACAGTGTACTTACAGTGTAGAAAGTACTGGCTAATTTAAGGTAAGTACATGGAACAGGGTTAGGTTTAGGGGTAGGTTCAGGGTTATTACTAGTTATTACCCAGTAATTGTAGTTACTAAAATAAGTACATAGTATTTACATGGGTAACTGGACTGTAAAAGGAAGCGTTACCAAGTTCTTTTGGGATAGGGGATATGTGAGACCTCCTATTTGTACGTGTTAAAATTCTGGCTGCAGAGTTTTGTACTAATTGCAGTCGAGAGAGCTCCTTCTGGTTTAGGCATGAAAATAAACTATTACAATAGTCAAAACGCGAAGACACAAAGGCATGAATGATAAGCTCCAAATCATTTCGTGAAACCATATTTCTAAGTTTCGAGATTTTCCTTGATTGAAAGAAGCAGTTTCTCGTCAGCTGCTTGCAGTGCTGCACTAATGACATGTCTTTGTCCAGGATAACTCCTAAATTTCTAAGACTAGACTTAGCAGACTGTCCTAGATCACCCAAGTATTGTTTAATCCCAGGGATTGCATCCTCCGGGGCAATTATCAGTGTTTCTGTTTTGTCTGCATTTAGCTGCAAGGAGTTATCACTTAGCCATTTTTTAATTTCCACAAGACAAAGGAGCAAGAAGTTTAACTTACAGATCTCTGACGGCTTAAAGCAGCAGTAAAGTTGGATATCATCAGCAAATAAGTGGAAAGAAACATCACTGAACCTTTGTATGATCTTTCCCAAAGGGATCAAATACAACAAAAATAAAACAGGACCCACAACGGAGCCTTGAGGCACTCCACAGAGCAAGTCCGCAGACTCAGACCTTATTTGGTTAGCTGTAACACTGAAACTACGCCCAGATAAATATGAAGTGAACCACTGCAGAACTGACCCTGACAGCCCTACTTGATCCCTTAATCTTTTCAGCAAAACCTGGTGGTCGACGGTGTCAAAGGCTGAGGACAGATCCAAGAGAACTAGAACAGTGTGTTTTCCAGAATCAGCAGACATCATAATGTCATTTGACACTTTCAGTAAAGCCGTTTCGGTAGAGTGTTGTTTACGAAAACCAGACTGAAATGGCTCATGGTCATGTATGTTACTTTTGTCCAGGAAAAATGTCAACTGTTCACAGACTACCTTCTCAATGATCTTGGATAAAAACGGGACCTTAGAAATAGGCCTAAAACTATTCAAATCCGACGGGTCCAAACCTGCCTTCTTTAGTAACGGTTTCACTATAGCATGCTTAAAAGCATCTGGAAAAACGCCAGTAGACAGCGAAAGGTTAACCATTTTGGTTACACAAGGGCCAATTTCTTCAAACACTTTTTGGAATAATCTGAAAGGAATGATGTCCGATGAACATGAAGATGGCTTCATCCTGGTCACCAATTCGGAAATATCAGCAATCGTCACAATCCTAAAAGTGGACCACTTGCTGGAGACTGGCTTAAAGACAGCAGCGGTACCCCACAAATGGGACGGGTTTTATCTTTAATCATTTTGATTTTATTAGTAAAAAATCCCAAAAAGGCATTGCTGTCAGCTTCACAAAAAAAACAGGGATAACTGGGGCAGTAGGGCAAACAAGTGTATTGATCGTATCAAACAGCACTTTAGTATTTTTTTAGTTTAATGTTACTAGATGACGAATATAGTCAGATCTGGCTTTTCCAACCATCTCATTATAGGACAACACAAGATCCCTGAAATACAGATTTCCACAGGCGTTCAGTCTTTCGACACAGTCTCTTAAGATTTAAAATCTCTTCATTAATCCAAGGCCACATTTTTTCCCGAGTAGACAAGTTTGATTTAACAGGGGCCACCTGATCCAGAATTTTTACACAGTGATTGTTTAAACAATGAACGAAATCATCCACATCAAGGCAGTCCATAACTAGAGCAGGATCAAACAAATCAGAAAATGTATTTGCCGTGATAACATTTAAGACCTAACTACTGAAGGCTTTGGGTCAGAACTGAAGTGAAGATCAAACAGCACAATATTATGATCGCTCATATAGACATCATTTACAGATACGTTATAAATTATCTGTACGTTACAAAGATACGTATAGACCTATCTACAAAATCATTTAACTTAGTGGAGCAAGTAAGTCTTTTTTAGACACTGCTCGATTCCTCTGAGTGTGTTTCACCTCTTCACCCATCCTCTGTATGATCTGTTCCGGGATTTCAAGGAGATTGAGTAGAGGATTAGAGGAGCTCAGTGTTTCATATCTCAAGACACTGAATCAAGATGTACTTCACAAACACGCACACACATAGCACTGCTTTCTGGCCTTTTTAGAAGTTGCACTTCTCTGCAGGTTTGTTAGTGAATGTCTTTATAAGTACTGAAGTGCTTACGATGCTGTCTGTGAGAAAGTTCATATTGCCCTCTATCAAAGACCCTTTTGTGGGTCACTGTGCCTTTGCTTACTGAGGAAGCTGTGTAGTCAGAGTTAATGGGACGACAGGCATTACCTACTTTAAGACATCAAAATGGTTCACCACATCAAATATTAAAATAGTAACAGTAAAAGTTAACGGCAGGAGACTATCCAGTATAAAATCCTTACTAACTCACCACACTCCGAATACATTACAACATGAATGTCTTCAGGCAAAACAGGCAACTTAAACAGGAGTGTGGCCGTGTGGCGCATGAAGTTTAGTTTATTATAGAAGACTATTTATGAGTTCAAATAAAAAAAAAAATGGTAATTGACTTTATAATTTCCTGTGTGTCTTTATGTCTCACAAAGCGACTTTATTACAATTGCAACTTTGTTTTTTGGAATTGCTACTTCATATCTCACAATTGAAATTTTATGTCTTGCAGTTTGACTTTATATCTCAAAGTGATTTTATATATCACAATTGCAATATTGTTTTTCCTATTTGCAACTTTGTATCTTACAATTGCGACTTTATATCTTGCAATGTGACTTTATATCTATAAAATAGAATACAGACTCAAATTCAATTGAAGGCTTATTTCTTACAATATGACCTTATTTCTTATTTTAAACTAGAGATGCATGATTAATAGGAATTACACCTTGATTGTGATATGGTTTAGTGCATTTTCAAATTGCAAAGATTGTGATTTAATTAAATAAATGAGATGCATGTTTTAAAGTGAAGTTCTGCACTTTTTTAAACGTCAACTCACAATTACCTTTTACTCGAGGTGTAAATTAGCTTCCATGTGGAGTTCTACATGTACGTCTCATTTCATGCACATTTTTGAGTTTTAGGTGGTCTTTTACAAGGCCTACAATTTCCGAACATGGTGTAGATTGCACTTGGGCGGGTTCGTACTTGAGTCCTTAGTGGACTTTTTCTTTTGTAACCACCCTAATTGGCATATTACACCATGTTCAGTGATCCTTTTATGATTCCCACTTCCCTGTGGACGAACTCCCACATTCCCTTGCTCATCGCTCTGTGGCACTGAGGGAGTCATGCCACTTTTGGGATTCAGATTCAAATGGCTGTCACACCAGTTCATCCCTGAGAACATCAAAGCCTTTTGACTAGAGGCTTTGAAGTTCCTTCCAAAACAACAAACTGTTCCTCCACTGGCATGTGGATCAAATCGAGGAGAATGGGAATTGGACTGAAGTGCTGTCATTACTGAAGGATGGCCTAATGACATTAAACCAAAAATGGGTCTCACAGCAACCATGGAGGCAATACTTGAGGGAGCTGAGCTGGTGTGTTTTACTAATACGTTAGCCCAAGGTCTAAACCAGGCAGGTTCATAAGGAGAATTCAAAATGAAGTTTTGCCCAGAGAATACAAACACTGGATCTGTTTTCATATCCTGATGTTCATTTGATGAATGTGTATGTATACAAGGGTATAATTATGGCATACATAACCTCAAAGGAGAAATATGAGGAGTGTGAGGTCTGTCAGAAGTGTGTGTGTGTGTGTGTGTGTGTGTGTGTGTGTGTGGTGTGTGTGTGTGTGTGTGTGTGTGTGTGTGTGTGTGTGTGTGTGTGTGTGTGTGTGTGTGTGTGTGTGTGGGTGTGTGTGTGTGTGTGTGTGTGTGTGTGGGTGTGTGTGTGTGTATGTGTGTGCGCGTGTGTTTGCGTGTGTTTGCGTATTAGGTTTAAGTAAACTGAATTGTTGAAATTGAGTACAAAATGCTGAAAACGCTAAAATTGGGCTTAAAATACATTGGGCTGCAGAGAAAAAATCTCTAAAATTGCTCATTTTTTATTTTTAGCACTGCTGCTGGTCCCTTTTTGTATATAATTTAAAGTAGGATAGCTTATTTAAATGTTGCTTATATTTAGATTACAACAAAACACTATAAAGGGATTTCAGAATATGGAACACACACACACACACACACACACACCACACACACACACACACACACACACACACACACACACACACACACACGCACACACATACACGCACACACATACACGCACACACACACACACAAACAAACACACACACACAGGCCCGTTACGAGCTTCTGCTTATCTTGTTGGGGTGATTACATTTGGATTTCATCATGTCACATATCACTCTCATCTCTTTCAGCAGCTGAGTTTGACATACCAAAACACACACACACACACACACACACACACACACACACACACACACACACACACACACACACACACACCACACACACACACACACCACACCACACACACACACACACACACACACACACACACACCACACACACACACACATTCAACACTCAATACTTACAACACAACTCATCCTTTCCCCTACGTTCCCATAATCTACTTTATTCAACAGTACAAACAGTATCACATATACTCAACCAGGACAGCCTTTCAACTGAAGGTGGTTTTATGTACAATGGGGTTCATAAATCTGGGATTCAAAATAATATTTAAACCAGAAAGTAAACTACGCATATATATATATATTTCCTGCTTTCTTCATGTTTTCCATAAATTGTTTTGAAAAATGCAAATTATAGCCTTTTTGTAAGTATTTTCAGACTTTTGGATCCCATTGTATTTTTTTTTTTATTTTTTTTATTTATTTGGGTCCCCATTAGCTTCCACAATGTGGTTGCTAGTCTTCCTGGGGCCCATAAAAGTACTAAAACATATGTACAGTTAAAATACACACATATAACATACATAAATATAACATTCATATAACATTACCACATGTATACATTTATCCACATATTCACATTCACACTCATACAGCATTTGACAATATCAGTACCCACAAACAGTCACAAATTAACTGATGTAATACTATTAATTGTGATCTGTTTTAGAGTCTTCTTAAAATGACATATGTTGGATATATATGCCTTGTTTTTAAATCTAGTTTATTCCAAGCAGATGACGATCTAAATAATACTGTTCTTGCCATACAATTGGACCTTGCAGATGGAACCACTAACACACCTGAGCTCACCTGACGCGTAACATGTCCGTGACAATATCCACTAAAAACTAATTTATCTACAAAAGATTTTGGATTGTTTTTAAATAGAGCATTGTGCATATAACTGAGAAGACTTATATTTAGTTTGTCCGCCACCTTTAGCCAGCCCAAACAGGTGTGCATTTTATCCACACTAGAGCGAAAAGAGCAACCAAGCGCTACTCTTGCGGCTCTATTCTGAACGATTTGTAATTTTTTCAGATGTCCCTGCGCAGCACTGGACCAGATTACTGGGCAGTACCCCAGATGTGACAGAACTAAAGACTGGACAACTGTTTTCATAACTACTGGTGGACAATAGACTAGGTGCACGTGGCCGCCATTTTGGATTTCTGATCAGCGAGAGTACGTCTAGACACTTCCGGTTTCGCTTTACGCCCGGTGCAGGGAGCCGGAGAAAGCCGAAAATAATCTCTTATAGTTGTTTATAGAATCAATTAAAATACTAAGATATATATTACTATCACACGAGCAAATGGCAATTAAATGCACGGATGCAAAGTCAGATTAATGAATGAAATACAACTGTTCACGAACAGAAGATTGTCTTGGTCTCATGCTGCATAACATGCCTTCTCTAAATATAGAGTTACAACTGCGATTTTATTTGATTGCATACAATACCGCCTGAACATTCACACGTTTGCCCTGTCTTGTTTAAATCTCCATAAATAGGCCTACTATTTTTTCTCAATTCTGCACATATAACACTTAGGGCCTACTTAGGCTACATCAGTTGCTCGATCAATATTATCAACACATATGTTACATACATGCTTTCTTTGCATCAATTATCTTTATAGATAAAAACGACGGCGGAAAAAATCGTAATAATTGTAAATAATTTACATTTTTAACTGTAACGTTAGTTAACAAACAATTTAATATAGCTAATTGTGTATATTTTACAGTGGAACAAATTGCTGCTTATAAAAAAAGACAGATAATGATTTATGAAATATATGATTGCTCTTTACTCATCTCACTTGCGCAAATAAATGATGCAGTAGAAAGCATATAAACGCAGGTGAAATACACAGAAAATGATATGCATTTAAATTACTAAAATACAAACAATTAGCAATAATGTTACCAAATAAAGCAATGCCGACAACAGACCGGGTGTTTTTGTCACCCTCTGATGACAGATGCTTTTGATGCACAATGAGTGTTTTTAAAATTCAAGGGAAGCGACTTGCCTTTCAGAGGGGGTGACAGATCCGCGCACTTCACTGTTGTGTCGTTATGAACCGTTTCATCACGTTAAAACAAAGAAGTCAGCTTTCATGCATTCCCCGTTGAGGGTGACCAGTCCCGAAATTTGAAGCTTTGTCCCGCGTCCCGCAAGTCATAAGCAGTGTCCCGCATTTTAATTTTGTCTGCATCATTTTATTTCATCGTCCTTTTAAATTACAATCCTACAATATAAAATGTTAATAATAAAAAACTGAACATACGCAGCCGTTATTATTGGTTCTAGTCAGAGCGGGACAACTGAGAAAAAATAAACTGCAACAGAAAAATGGATCTATCCGGAGCTCCCGAGAAGAAAAAGCGTCTTGTTCGTATACGGAATGGGAGAAAAAATATACATGGTAAAAACCAGTTACAGGTGACCATAAAAAAGGAGATGTACAGACACATAATGATTGAAAATCCCTACTCGAAGCTGCCAGATCAGACAAAAAATATCAATTCAGATGCACTGAATCCGTAAGAACGCATTTAATCTTAGTCTTTCTAATGGAATTTATGTGCTTATTTGGAAATGTGCTTTTTAGCGATTGGATTATTATTTTCACTTAATTATTTAGATTGAATATACCTGTGCTGTTAAAATGAGTTTTATCATTAGTGACGTTCACAGCGCCGTCCTTAACATTTTTATAAAGCCATTAGCAATTAAAAAGCATCACTGCAAAAAGACATATAAAATCAATATTCAATAAAATCAAAATCAATAAAATCAAAATCAGGTCTGCTGATATAATCAAATAAAATCGTAGTTGTAACATAGAAGGCATAATTCTCATTGTGTATGCAGCATGAGACCATACAATCTTCTGTTCGTGAACATTTCATTCATTAATCTGAATTTGCATCCGTGCATTTAATTGCCATTTGCTCGTGTGATAGTAATATATATCTTAGTAGTATTTTAAATGATATAATTGATTCTATAAACAACTATAAGAGATCATTTTCGGCTTTCTCCGGCTCCCTGCACCGGGCATAAAGCGAAACCGGAAGTGTCTAGACGTACACTCGCTGATCAGAAATCCAAAATGGCGGCCACGTGCACCTAGTCCATAGCCTGAACATCTCCTTGAACAAGCAATACCTTTAGCCATTTTAGACACAATGTGATCAAGACCAGCCCAAGAGAGCTGACTATCCAGCTTCACACCCAATAGTTTAGTCTGACTCACCTGTTCTACCACAGATGTGTCAACAATTAGATTTAAGTTGCAAGGGTTGCCAAGCATACATTTAGTACCAAAGACTATACATTTAGTTTTAGATATATTGAGAGCTAATTTATTAAGTTTCACCCAATTTGTAATGGCATTAAGTTCATTCTGCAAGGTGCAACTTATATCATTTATTGTAGATGCTGCATAAAACATCGTAGCATCGTCTGCATAAAGTACAACATCTGCTCTTGAAACAGCATATGACATGTCATTAACAAACACTGAAAATAACAATGGACCCAAACAACTGCCCTGTGGAACACCACATGACAACTGCTTACAATCAGAAAAGCTCCTGTATTCATGTTTAGATGGGTCATCATTTGATCTGGCGGATCTGTTGATCATTTCCAGTAATCACAACACATCCGGTGCCCCACATTTCCTGTTTATGTGCATCTCCAAAAGCAAGTTACTCTCCACTTACTGTCTGACATACTTCCATAATCTGCTCTGCAAATTCGGGGCATTAAACAAGATGAATTTGGTTAGCATGCTGTATTGAAATGTAACAGTGCTTAAAAGAGTCTAAAATGGCTTTTTGATATCATGATTGAGAATTTAATTTTTCATTATACTATTAAACTATAAACTTGGTATAAATATTCTCCTTTAAAAATAGTGAATTTAGGGGAGAAGGAGAGGCTGATGCAATGCTGAATAGATTTTGTGTGTGTGTGTGTTTTCTCTTCTAGCGGCCTGTTCGCCAGTCATTATACTGAGACATATTACAGGGAAGATGGACAAACTGTTAAGAGCACTCACAACTCTACGGTACGTCAAAAAGTCTCACTCACATTTATCATTCGGCACACACACACACACACATCCCATGAAGATATTGGACTGGCTTTTACTTGTTGGCCCAATCAATCAGATCAACTATAATAAATTTGCATCTACTTTTCTGGGTTACTTCACACAAAAAAATTACTTCTGTCATAATTTATTCACCCTTTCTAACTTCTATGACTTTCTTTCTTCTGCAGAGCAAAAAAAAAAAAGAGACGTTTGGTCAAAAGTCCAAACTTCTCTTTTCTATACACTGAAAGAGGATGGGGACTAAAGACTGTCAAGGTTATCACAGACAATAAAGTATTGAAAAAGTATCACAAAAGTGGTCCATAATACTTAAGCACTATCTAAGTCTTCAGAAGTCATACAATAGCTTGGTAACACTTAGGGTCCAATTCTCACTTATTAGCATGCATACTACTAGGTATTGTCTGTTTATTATTATTATTCATAAAGCACATATTAAAGGCTTATTCTGCATGACCTTATTCTACATTCCTAATGCTACCCGATTCCTACCCAAAACCTAAATCTATCAACTACCGTACTAACTAATAAGCAGTAATTAGGAGTTTAGTGAGGCAAAAGTCAGTTAATAGTTAGCTAATAATGAGAATTTGACCCTAATCTATAGTGTGACCAATCGTTTTATGTGAGGAACCGACTGAAACTGGAACAAAAAGGAATAGACTGAAAAAGTAATTTTTGCAGAAAATCTTACTTGATAGCCGTGGTCACTTTCCTTGAATGGAAAAGAGAAGTTTGGACATTCAACTATAAAACTAATTTTGCGTTTCAAGGAAGAAAGAAAGTTTAGGAAAGATATGAGGATTAAATAAAATGAATTTTAATTTTGGCTGAACCAAACCAATATTGTTGTAAAATGAAATGCTTCAAAATCTTCAGAAGTTAAACTGCACTGGCTAGTCCACCAGCGGCCATCTTGACAGAAAGCTGATTAATCTTGCTGTGATGTGATGTGATGTGATGTTGACACAAGGATAACATGTTAACATTATTGTCAGGCCTGATTTAAATTGTCTACTGGGTCTTTTGTACTTTTATAATTAGACTAGTGCTAAGAACTACAACTGGCAGCTTTGACAACATGTTACCACCCCCCTCTACCCAATAACACATGTGTAGGCTTGACTGTATTATTCCTGCTGGGCATATTTAGCTCTTATTTATAATCGTTTAAGCCTGTCCAAATAACCATGAACAATCTTTTGTCTTTAAAGCAGAGGGGGACTAAAAAAATATCAAGCTTTTCTAAAAGATTAGCTCATCAGAAATAGGTAAAAAACCATTTGACAAGGCTTTGGTGCAAGTGGCAATAAGATTCTTGATTGACAATCTTATTTTGTAAATGGAAAATCGTATCCAAATAAACAGAACCCAAGGATCGTGGGGAAAATGAATAACAATGAGAGACTTCTTTAATCAGAATCTATGCTTTGAATCAAAAAGTGACAGTTAGATTATAAAATGATTTAGGTTGAATTTTAAGAACTGTTCAAGTGTTATATTGAAGTATGAAAATTCCCACTAAAACAGTCTAAAAAGTTAATTTCTCTGCATATACTTGTGTGATCTGTCATCCAAGGCAGATACCTAGAAAAAGCAGTTTAGTATTTTCTCTGGTGATCCTTAAAATCAGGACATTATGAAAGAAAAATGACCTTCTTTTACTAATATAAGTCTCAGACTTCACTTTGCTGGCCTAGTGTATTATTTAAAAGGGCCATTAGCTAGTGAGTCGTCATTTTTAGCTCTAGCTGTTTAGATATCCTCCATCTATGGCTGTTTCTGGTACGTTCTCTGCTATTCTTGGTCTGGTAAAGCTTAAAGATGTGGAAATGGTAACCACAAGAATGTTTTGATGTGAAGGATTTGTGCCATCAAGCATTGATTGCTTTTGACAGAGTGGTGTGTTTTTGAACGGTTTTGTGTGTGTGTGTATGTGTGAACATTTGTGTGAGTGATGGCAATTAGCCGGTCCAGTCTGTGGATACCAATTGGTATTTCCACATGAAAGGTCTTTGGGGGCTTGTGCCAGCCATAACAGGGGAGAATAGTTTCCCTGTAAAATAGACCAGAGCAGACGCTGCTCTTACTGGCACCGCAATGTGTGATTTTCATCGGCAGACAGCTTAAATATGACTTTTGCTACGTGGCGATATGGACCAACATTATCTTGCACCTGAATGGGATCTCAGTTCCAGTAAGTCAATGATCCTATTTCATGGCTAATTGGTTTTGGAAATAACCCCATTTTAACTTGAGCTGCAAGCCAACATTCAAGTTTTCGAGTTACACAGCTGGCTGTTGGGTCAGTGACAATTTGTTCAGGATATATTTATTACATGGATTAATTTATTCAGAAATACATAGAAAATGCAATTCATACATTGAGTGACTTCTATGTTAAATATAATTTCTGATTTAAAACGTAGTCATTTGGAGCATAAAATAAAATAAAATCTCAGTGTTATACAACTGTCCTATATAATAATGATGAAAAAGCCAAGACTAGCATGCAGAAAGATACAGAAAAGACCATAAAACAGGAAATTACATCATAGAGAGGACTCCTGCAGACCCTCATGACTGTGTGTCTATCAAGGTCAATAAGTCTAACAAGGATAGTTCAAGACAAGGTTATTTCATTGTAAAATGCAATGTAGTGTGATATAAAAAAGTAAAAAGTATTTACTTTTTTTTTTTTACTTGAGTTGAACCACATGATATTTTAGCCATTAAATTAAACATTTTCATGAAACGAATAAAATGTTTACCAAAACCATATGAAACCATCATGGAGACAAAGAGTAAGAACTTGGCACATGTGTTTTAAACTATATTTGTAAAAGATTTTTCTTTTTATTTATGCAGATTAATTGCTATTACCATGGTGAAGTCCAAGGATACACCCACTCTGATGTCAGTCTTAGTACATGCTCTGGTATCAGGTAAGCACAGTATCACCACCGTATTATCCCTGTATCCCATTATGTACAATAGGCAGTAATTTCAACCATATTGAGTTCTAATTTTCAAAGTCGTTAGAACTCTTTAAACAAGTAGTTTAAAGCATGTGTGCTTCAGTGTGGAAAGCTATTATGAACCTTTAGTTGTCAAACATTGATTGCCTTGATATTGTTTCCAGTGGACTTCACATCTCTTCCAATGTAAAGGTTCATTTAGAGACTATAAAACCGTGAGATTAAACATCAATAAAAGCTTTAGTATCATCCCATGCTTCATTGTCCTGAAGATAAGCACACAAAGGGACTGAAATAATTTAATATGTCATGAAAAACTTCAGCTATGCCATTAAATGTAATTAGAGGGAGCATTTGGCTACAGTAAAATTCTGAGAAGCACTGCTTTTACAACAGAATAGGTACAGTAGGTACAGATGAACCCAGTGCTTTGATAGAAGCAAACCCAAATTCCCAATGTCTCCTGCTTGTAATTACCATACTCTTCTTCTGAAAGTCTTTACTTTATCTTCATGATCACAAGCCTGGAGACCTTCAGGTAGGCAGATATCAAGGCCATATCTGAACACAGAAGGTTGCTATGCAAGGCTGAGATAAATGTGATTGTGGCTTTTTATCCTCACTGGTATGGGGGGGTGAGATGGAAATTTTTACATCTGAAAATGTTGAAATATGCTATACTGTAGATCAAATTGCAATCCTGTTGAATTGTCTCTATTCAGTACTTCCGGGTTTCATATTAGCAGCTTGGTTATAAATTGCAAGGAGGGTATCATCAAATATAATTTAAATTATCATTCCTTCTGCACCGTTTTTAACCATCAGTATGGATCCAGATTTTCATCTGTTATATCTCGTTATTATATTCCAAAGTGAAAACTCACTCTTCATCTCTCAACTTAATTCTGCGCCACTGTGTCTCTTATATATATATATACTCCCTTCATATTCAATTATCTCTCAGTGATATCTTTCGAAATTTATTTTTTACACCCATGGCTTTATTATTAAGGATATCAGTTTTGTCACAAATGTAAATCCACACATTTGAATGCACAGGCATTTCACTTTCTGATGAGTAGAGAGTTATTGGTCACAGAACGGGGTGAAGAAATTAAATTTGATACAACCCAGTGTCCTTCTGCAGAAAAATCCATATCCACCCATTTCCTAATAGAACAAAGACAAAACATTGGATTTATTAGAATCAAATGTATTGACTGTAGAGCTTATTATATGGTGGAGAGTCATCTGCTTTTTTATTTTACAATGATATTATATTGTATTATTTAGCTATGTCACTGCAGTACTAAATGGACTTCATTATTTCTCACTTTTACATCATCTTTTTTGTTTTACACTACGTACGGGACTTAGAGAATAAAGTTTCCTGACCTCAAGAAAATGACCTGAAAGTTATACCGTACAGATTAATTGCATTTTTGTTCTGAAGAAATCGTCAAAGGTTACGACTGTAACCCTAGTTCCCTGAGAAGGGAACGAGACGCTGCGTTGATGATGCTTTGGGAATGCCCCCGCGTGATTGCGTCTGAAGCACGTATGTCAACTAGGCCAATGGCGAGAGTGAGCGTCATGGGCGGATGACGTCACGACCAGGAAACCCCTGAAATTAAGGCTTTAGAGGCCGCCATACTCCTAGTAGAATGAGCTCAGACCACCAAAGGAGATGGCTGGCCAGAGGACTCATAAGCAAGAGAAATAGCCTCGACTATCCACTTGCTCAGAAGCTGGAAGACCTTTTTAGGTGATCCAAAATAGACAAACAGCTGATCTGATTTTCTCCATGGGGCAGCTCTGTGGACTTAAGTGTCCAGTCCCACTGACGCTGATGACACCAAGAAGTGAAAACTCTCCACTTCAGGGCCTAAAGCAAACAGATCCACTTCTGCTTGGCCATAAACTTCCCATATGTAAGTCTCCAATCCCCTCGCCTCAGCCCCTGCCTCGACAGGATCTCTGCTCCTATATTCTGGCAGCCTGGGATATACACTGCCCTCGGGGAGAGTATCTTCCCTAGGGACCACGGGAGGATCTGGTGCGCCAGTTTGCATAGTGGACGCGACCGCAGACCCCCCAGGTGATTTATGTAAGATGCCTTGAAGACCGCCATCATCTCCAGGCAATTTATGTGCCACAATGATGATGACTCCTCCAGAGATCCTGAGCTGAGCGGCCTTCTATTACCGCTCCCAAGCCAGTGAGGGAAGTATCTGTCGAGATTCCAACTTGATGGCAAAGAGTACCCAACACTGGACCCTGTGATAGGAACGTCTCGGTTACTAATGTAACCCTCGTTCCCCGAAGGAGGGAACGGGAGACGTGACGTCGACGTGACGACGTTAGGGGATCACTTCAGGGAGCCCTATCAACTTCGAGTATCTAAAGAACAAGCCAATGAACGTTGGCGTGCGTGAAACGCGTCACGCGCCCCGCCCCGCAGCGCGGGTATAAAACAGGAAGCGGACGCCGCACTCATTGTTTTTCGCTGAGGAGCCGAGATAGAGACGGCCGTACAGCGATGGTCAGCAACTGTGGCAGCGGGACGTCACGTCTCCCGTTCCCTCCTTCGGGGAACGAGGGTTACATTAGTAACCGAGACGTTCCCCTTCAGTCGCTCACGTTCGACGTGACGTCGACGTGACGACGTTAGGGGATCCCATGGAAGACGCCATCGGTTGCTGCCACATCCAGCGCCCTACGGAAGGCTCTCAGACCCCCAATGGCTGGGGCGGAAGACCTGCGTAGAGGGAGTTCACTGTTGTTCCGTTAACCCACACAGTGGAACTCTTGGATAACACTGGGAAAGCGTGCCTTTCCAGGGGAGAGGGACGCTGCGGAAGCCACATCCTGCCCGAAGGGAGGTAACATGTGGAGGATACACATATGGACTGGCCAGAAGGGCAGTGCAACATATGGAATGTCACTGGGGTGGCTCCAGCCTGAGGAGGGGGAGGCAGCACCAGACAGTGACGGCAGAGCGGACTCTGCCAAGGGAAGACACGGGCTCACCGCAGGGAGCTGGTCGTGGAAGAATACTCATATGGGATCGCCGCAGGAATCACCACATATGGAACCCAGCCTAGCACAAGTTACACAGGCATACGAGCACTAGGCCTGGCGTCGGACGCTCCGCAACGTCCGACTGCCGGAGGGGTGCGGAGGAACTCACAGGGTTCGCCAGAGTGGGGAACTCGACTGGAGCAAAAAAGCGCACGTATCCGCTCTATGTGGAGGGGAGTGGCGCAGCAAGCCGACACAAGAGCGGAAACTTCGGTGTTACCGGCTGGTTGAAGCGAGCACACAGGAAGAAACCGGCTCAACACGTAGGCTATAAAATCTAGCGAACGTGTTAGGTGTTGCCCAGCCCGCAGCTCTACAGATATCTGTCAGCGAGGCGCCGTGTGCCAGCGCCCAAGAAGAAGCGACACCCCTAGTGGAGTGGGCTCTCAACCCGGGCGGGCAGGGCACGTCTTGGGCTTCGTAAGCCAAGGCGATGGCATCCACTATCCAGTGGGCCATCCTCAGCTTGGAGACAGCCTTTCCCTTCTGCTGGCCTCCGTAACAGACGAAGAGCTGATCTGAGGTCCTGAGGCTTTGCGTTCTGTCCACGTACAGACGCAGAGCGCGGACGGGACAGAGAAAAGCCAGGGCTGGGTCTGCCTCCTCCGAAGGCAGCGCTTGCAGGTTCACCACCTGGTCCCGGAAGGGAGTGGTAGGAACCTTGGGCACGTATCCGGGCCGGGGTCTCAGGATCACGTGAGAGTTAGCCGGGCCGAATTCTAGGCACGATTCGTCGACCGAAAATGCATGCAGGTCCCCTACCCTCTTGATGGAGGCCAAAGCAACCAGGAGTACTGTTTTACAAGACAGAACTTTTAACTCAGCTGACTGCAAAGGCTCAAAGGGTGGTCTCTGAAATGCCGAAAGGACCAGAGACAAGTCCCAAGAGGGTATAGAGAGTGGGCGAGGAGGATTAAGTCTCCTTGCTCCCCTCAGGAACCTGACGATCAGGTCATGCCTTCCCAACGACTTACCATCAACTGCATCGTGATGTGCGGCAATGGCGGCAACATACACTTTAAGGGTGGAGGGAGACAGCCTTCGCTCCAACCCATCCTGCAGGAAAGAAAGCACGGCTCTGATCGAGCAAGTTCGGGGGTTCTCCTGGTGAGAAGAACACCATTCAACGAATAGGTTCCACTTCAATGCATAGAGGCGCCTCGTAGAGGGGGCTCTGGCTGAAGTGATGGTGTCAACTACCGCTGGGGTAGGTCACCTAGAACCTCCGCGTCCGGTCCAGGGACCAGACATGGAGTTTCCAGAGGTCTGGACGCGGGTGCCACAGGGTGCCCCGTCTCTGAGAGAGCAGGTCCTCTCTCAGAGGAATGGGCCAGGGAGGGGCTGTCGCGAGGAGCACAAGTTCGGGGAACCAGGTCCGGTTGGGCCAATACGGGGCAACTAACACGACCTGCTCCTCGTCCTCCCTGACTTTGCACAAAGTCTGTGCAAGAAGGCTCACTGGGGGAAACGCATACTTGCGTAGGCCCGGGGGCCAGCTGTGTGCCAGGGCATCCGTGCCGAGGGTCCCCTCGGTCAGGGAATAGAACAACTGGCAGTGAGACGTGTCCGGGGCGGCAAACAGATCTACCTGTGCGGTCCCGAAGCGCCTGAAAATCAGCTGGACCACCTGGGGATGGAGTCGCCATTCTCCCGGTAGCACCTGCTGCCGTGAGAGCTCGTCGGCTGCACAGTTGAGCAGGCCAGGAATGTAAATGGCACGAAGCGACCTCAGATGCTTCTGACTCCAAAGGAGGAGATGGCGGGCGAGTTGTGACATGCGGCGGGAGCGTAGACCACCCTGACGGTTGATGTACGCAACGGTCGCAGTGCTGTCCGTACGGACCAGTACATGCTTGCCACGAAGCGGCGTTTTGAAGCGCCCCAATGCAAGATGTACTGCTAACAACTCGAGGCAATTGATATGCCAATGCAGTTGAGGCCCCGTCCACAGACCTGAAGCTGCATGCCCGTTGTACGTGGCCCCCCAGCCGGTGGCAGAGGCGTCCGTGGTGACCACAGAGTGCCTGGACACTTGTTCTAGGGGAACACCTGCCCGCAGGAACGAAGGGTCTGACCACAAGCTGAGAGTTTGGCGACAGTGCGGAGTCACTTGGACCCGGCACGAGCCGCTCTGCCACGCCCATCTCGGGACTCGATCGTGGAGCCAGTGTTGGAGCGGTCTCATATGAAGCAATCCGAGCGGCGTTACCGCGGCTGCAGATGCCATATGCCCCAGGAGCCTCTGAAACAGTTTCAGTGGAGCCGCTGTTCTGCGCCTGAGCGTGCTCACGCAGTTCAACACTGACTGGACGCGGGCCTCGGTGAGGCGCGCTGTCATGTTGATCGAGTCCAACTCCATACCGAGAAAAGAGATCCTCTGCCCGGGGGTGAGTTTGCTCTTTTCCCAGTTGACCCGAAGCCCTAGGTGGCTGAGGTGACTGAGCACCATGTCCCTGTGTTCGCACAACTGCTCTCTCGACTGGGCGAGAATAAGCCAGTCGTCGAGGTAGTTGAGAATGCGAACACCACGCTCGCACATGGGAGCAATGGCTGCTCTCCGCGACTTTCGTGAAGACACGGGGCGACAGGGCCAGCCCGAAGGGTAAGACCTTGTACTGATATGCCCGTCCCTCGAACGCAAAACGAAGAAACGGTCTGTGTCGAGGGAGAATCGAGACATGAAAGTACGCGTCCTTCAGGTCGATCGCTGCAAACCAATCTTGGGGACGGATGCACTTGAAAATGCGTTTCTGCGTAAGCATCTAGAACGGCAGCTTGTGAAGGGACCGGTTCAAGACACGCAGATCCAAGATTGGCCGTAACCCACCGCCTTTCTTGGGTACAATGAAGTACGGGCTGTAGAAGCCGGTCTTCATATCGGCTGGAGGGACCGGCTCGATCGCGTCCTTCGCCAGTAGGACTGCGATCTCCGCCCTGAGCACAGGGGCACTGTCCGGCGAAACGCGGGTAAACAGAATGCCCCTGAATACAGGGGGGCGCCGGGCGAACTGAATCGCATAGCCGAGTCTGACAGTACGGATGAGCCAGCGAGACGGGCTGGGAAGCGCTAGCCAGGCTCCCAGACACCACGCAAGCGGAATCAACGGCACCACAGACGTACCCGGGGTGGGGCAGCGCGGCGGAACGCAGGGACCCGACTCGGACGGCGCAGCGGCCCGGAGTGGGGTCTGAATGTGTGGTGCAACACGTACCTGCTTCCGTCGAAGGGCAGAGTGAGTGTGTGGAGGCGGCAGAGCGTCCGGAACACAGCCACTGCTGCTCGCTGGCGATGAGAGAGGGGCTCGAGGGTGACAAGGCATAGCGTCGTCGACCGTCAAACGCGCTCTCTTGGGACCCAGAGGTTTCAGAAATTGCTCTTTTATTGAATATGTGGGTACCACTGAAGGCAGTGGCGGAAAAGGAACAAAAAGAAACAAAGGATTCTCCACCCGGCCCTCCACCGGGGGAAGGAGCGGTGCCTTCACCGTCTCCTGGAGAGCAACTTGATCCACCTCTGGGTCGCCCGTCTCAGGGTCGTTTGCACCTGCGCTTACCACCTGGTTTGGTAGCGGCCTGGACGGGCGTGGCCGGCTTCCTGCGGCTTGCTCCACGCTGAGGCCTGGATGGTGGCTGCTGCTGCTGAGGCTTAGCGGGAGC
This sequence comes from Chrosomus eos, assembly GCA_036326025.1. Classification (NCBI taxonomy): domain Eukaryota; kingdom Metazoa; phylum Chordata; class Actinopteri; order Cypriniformes; family Leuciscidae; genus Chrosomus; species Chrosomus eos. Next base: position 12,865,730 of record CM070832.1, on the reverse strand, counting down.
GGAGGACGCCGCAGGAGGACGGCCTCGGCGACGAGTGGACGGAGGGTCTGCGGCCGGCGGACGGGAGGAAGCAGCGGGGGTCCGCCGGGGCAGGATGTGTCGGATAGCCTCCGTCTGCTTCCCGGGAAAGCATAGCCGCCCACTCTGGATCCGGCTCGGACAACGCTACACACCCAGACGGGGGCAACGCAGCCGAGTCGTCATCTCCAGAGGAGTGAAGCTCCCCCTCCGATGCTGCGATCGACATCTGATCGTCAGCTGGCGCCCCAAAGGAAACGACCGGCCGTTCAGGAGAAGGACCGAGTCGATCGCAAAGGGGCGCGGATGGCAACAGCGCATGAGAGGTGTGAGGGGCCCGCGGAGATTGCCTCGACGGGGAAGCCCTCACGGTAATCCTCAGATCACCCTGGTCATGCGCCGAAGTAGGCCTATTCTGCAGGGCAGAATAGGCACTAGATCGGGGCATAGGCGAGGGGACTGCACCTCCCGTGAGGTAAGCGAGTCTCGATCTAAGCGCTGCCATAGTCATATTCCCGCAATGGGAACATGAACTATTCACAAAAGCTGCTTCAGCGTGCTGAATGCCCAAACACGAGAGGCAACTCTTGTGGCCATCTGCTGGCGCCAGGGAACGACCGCATCCAGAAACGCACAAGCGGAATGACATCCTGAAAAGGACGCAGGGTCACGCTTGTGTTGCTCTTTTAGTAAAATAACAAACAGAGGAAAGAAATAGACTCTTTAGTGCTGAAGCACCCAGGGGTAGCCGCGGTGTAATCGGGTACACTCTCAGATGAGGAACGCCCACGAGACCGACACACACACACACATAAACAGTGCCGTGAAAACGGCAGTTGTGGTAAAGATGCTCGCGGCCACCACTGATCGTGCCGTCACACCAGCACTGCAGCAGAGTTCTCTTCTCCCTCTAGTTGTCGATAGATACAACGTTTCAGCAGTCTGTAGAATCTCAGAGTCAAACAAAGCTCGGCTCCGAAGCGAAAGACAATGAGTGCGGCGTCCGCTTCCTGTTTTATACCCGCGCTGCGGGGCGGGGCGCGTGACGCGTTTCACGCACGCCAACGTTCATTGGCTTGTTCTTTAGATACTCGAAGTTGATAGGGCTCCCTGAAGTGATCCCCTAACGTCGTCACGTCGACGTCACGTCGAACGTGAGCGACTGAAGGGGAACCAAGGTTTCCTCCATATAATCAAGGTGCGGAGACATCGCCGCATGATCTTTAACATACGAAGTGGATTTCTCCTCGGGAAGAACCCTCTGGTGCTGAGCCACCACCGCAAAGGTCTCATGTACAGCAGGCCAAAATCCCATTGGACGCCGCTGCCATGAGGCCTAACAGCCTCTCGAACTGTTTCACAGTGCGTGACTGGCCTAGCTTTAGATCTTTCATCGCTGTGAGGATAGCAAGTACAAGATATAGGGCGATAGGACGGCTCGCATTGTGACTAAATCCCAGACCACACCAAGATAAGTGGTCTTCTGAACTGGAGAAAGCACACTCTTCTTGGCATTGAGTCTCAACCACCAATTTCTGCATTTGTGCCAGTACGACATCTCAATGCCGAACCGCCAACTGCTCTGATTGTGCTAAAATCAGCCAGTCGTCGATGTAATTCAGAATGCGTATGCTCTGCATCCTGAGCGGGGCCAGAACTGCATCTACGCACTTCGTGAACTTGCGGGGTGATAGAGCTAGACCGAATGGAAGCACCAGATATTGGTCTTCTTTTCCCCTCAAAAGAAAACCTCAGGAACTTCCTGTGCTGAGGGAGGATGGATACATGGAAGTATGCGTCTTTTAGATCTATCGTGACAAACCAGTCCACGATCTGTTTGAGTGTCAGCATTTTGAGCTTGAGTTTCTTGACTGTACGATTCAACTGACAAAGATCTAGTATAGGACGCAACCCCCCATTCTTTTTTGGAACAATGAAGTAGCGGCTGTAAAAACCGGATTCTCTATCGAGTGAGTACACCTGCTCTATAGTCTCCTTTGCTAACAGAGCTTTCACCTCTTGCTCCATTACAAGATCCTGCTCTGTAGCGTGGTGGGCAAGAACCAAACTGAATTCTGTATCCTCTTTCTACTATCTGCAGGACCCATTGTGATTTGTTTGTCAGATTCTTCCATTCTGTCAGATAATCTACTAAGGGTACCAGCCTCTCGAGACTGGCCTCTGGTATAACTGGAACAGCCACATTGGTGGCCTGAAGCATAATGGCAGGAACCAACCGACTGACTGACTGACTGTTTTTGAGGGTGCGAATATGACGCTGCGTCAAGTTGACACTGAGCCAAGTGCTCGCTGGAGACCACTGCACCCCGAGGCATCAAGGGTGGCGGGCTTGGCAGAACGGCCCCCTGAGGGCACCGAGATGGAAGGGGGACCGTATACTGAGGTGTACACCAACAGAGAGTGATGGATCCCTCGGGTAAAGGAAGAGAAAGGGCGGAGCCCGTCTCTAACCCCGCCGAGAGATCCATTTGCGATCCCCAGGACTGCCTTCTCAGTGCTGCCTCAGCAGGAGCGGGTCCGCATCCCTGAGGATCTTGAGCCTGGCCACTTTCCTCAAAAAGTGACAGGCGAGAGCAGAGCGTGCGAGAGCGTTTGATTGCATGGTACGGTACGGCTCGGCTTGGTATGGCTTACTTTGTGGCGCTTTTCCACTGCATGGTACGGTATGGTACGGCTCGCTTCGGCTCTCTTTAAATGTTGAGGTTCCAAGTGTACCGTACCGATACTAAAATGTGACGTGAAAACACTGCAGATCACTGATTGGTCAGACAGAATCGTCACTACCAGCGTCATTGTATTTACGAGACATGAAACCCGCTAGATTTAAATAACAGCCACCACTTTAGCATCTGTTTTAAAACTACTTGCTTGACTTGCTTGAAGAAAAAATAAAGAAAAAAAATGTCCAAAAAATAAATGGCTGAATCGTGTTCAGTGGACGAAGTTCCTCTCGTTGGTTGCCCAGGAGCGGATAAACTATAACGATCAGTCTATAATCCTACCAACTTTGAAGTGGTACTAACTGCAGTGGAAAAGCAAACCGAGCTAAAGCAAACCGAGCCGTGGATTGCTACCACATGCTGTTTCTATGGTGTTCTAGTTATGAGGTTATTGAGGTGGATGCTTACTGACCCATGTCAAATGATCTCAATGCTCATGATATGGGACCCTTAATATGCATCAGGCTGAGATTTGTTTTTTCTTGCTGAAGACTCGCTGATCAACTCAATGTTAAACACAGTCTGTAATCTGGGTATAAAATGTGTTTATTGTTCACTGGTTTTAAGGATGACTCACTTGGCATTGCTCAAGGATCTTGCTGCATGTCCATGCTCTTAATCGTGAGCATCCTATGTTTGCTAAGAGTGAAGAAAGGTTGTACTGAAAGCCCTTAAATGGAGATTATTTTGGGTGTGTTTTATGCAAATGACTAACCTCGGGCACACGGTTGCTCTTTTAGAATACTCCAAATTCATTAACATTACAACACAATTAAGAACAAATTTATGTGTATGCATTTGTTGTGAATTAGTCGAGTTTTTTCGAGAGAAGTTCTCCTGTGTGTACCAAAAACAAAATAATCCTCTCAGTTATTTGGAAATGGGTGACAGAAACAGTTATTCCTTTCAGGATTTTTCAAATTGTTGTCCTTAGACCAATCTAAATGAGTTTTGTCTTTTAGAACAATCTTAAGATAAGAACATTCTTAATCTAGATAAGATCAACTGTTCTTGTTAGAAAATAATAAGAAAAAATGCAGTTAATTAATTTTATTCTGAAGAATGTTTTGTAAATCTGGCTGCTGATCACTTTAAAGTAACATTAAGTATTTTTTCCTCTTCGGTCGCTCTACTGGTTGGAAACGAAATTGTCCATTGCCGCTGTCGTAAATAATTTAGCCTACCGTCGCACGCACGCTCGCTGTTTATCCAGCACCGGCTTTAGAATGAACGATGTCCACAGACAAGGTAGAGTATGTTACATGATTTCATGAAAGGATGATGTATTGCGACATCAGAAACGAGAAAGAAAAACGAAATAATGACTATTGTAGCGCTTGACGCAAAGCAGTCGAGTTTGTAGTTCTTTTTTGTGCAGGGGTTCCTACCCAAAACCCGAAGTTACATAGTGCCAGTAAAAGCGATACAGACCACGTCAGGCTATGGCAGACGTGTAATTTAACTTATTTTAAGTCGATGTACCATCACAAGGGTCTTGGAAATATATTATGAAGGTTGAAAAACTACTTAGTGTTACTTTAAAAATAACACCTCAACAAGCTGCAAAATTTGAGATTATTTTTGTCTGTATCACAAATCTTGCACACCAAATTTTCACTAAACAAAACACTTCACTACTAAATTTGAGCAATCGTAGTGATGCTGGTCTTAGCAAGTACCACAAAAAAAGTTGCCTGTTAGCTTGCCAATAATATGTTTTTGTATGTTTTGCATCAATAAATGCTATTTAAAATTGTTCAAATCTTCATTCAATTCACAGAGGGTTTATCTTACTTGAAAATAAAACACTGATGGTGGAGCCTGCTTTTGAGCCAGCAAACGACACCCATGTGATTTATGAAGGACATCACCTACACTTCCCCTCCGGAACCTGTGGACACGGACACAACATATCGACTGTCAGCCATACAAATACTGGAGGACTGCCACAATCATTCAGCACGAGGGTACGAATGCGATCCGTCAGCAACTGTCAATGTAGCAACTATTATGACAATGTTTTGTTTAGAGAGTGTCACTTTTTGTCTTGAGGATGAATTAACATGCATCATTCAGCATGTGATGTCTTTGTTAATGCAGATGAGGGGATTGTGGTTGCCCTCACTTCCCATGCATGCTAAAACAAGATTAGAGAGCTCAGCGAGACATCAAAGGTTAACAGAAGATCCCTACATAAAAGTCTTGACATTGAAGATGTTCTTATCTCAACAGAGCTATCTAAATAAGATGTTCAGACGTCATTGTATTGATTCGGAAGTATAGCAGCAGATCAAATATGCTGTTATCACTCGACATAATGGCAAACCATGTATAATAAGTGCTGTTATTTGCAGACACGTCTAAAGATTATAAACTCTTTCATTGTCCATTTGACTAGAAAAAATCAAAAGGAGATGAAGACTCTTGATATTGTCACCATGGTGACTACTGAACTGCTAGTCTAAGTTATAAACAACCAAAAATTTTACAAGAAGGTGACATTTAAGAGGTGTCACTCACTTGTTGGTTCAGACGTCAGCTTTTTTTGATGGTCAAGGTGTTTTTTCATTAAAAAAATCTGGTGGTTTTGCAATATAAATACATAGAGGTAATTGAAAACAAAAAAAGTTACACACAACTTACTGGTATAACCTGCAGAATGGGTGATTGAATGATTTAGTGAACAAATCTGAATGTTTTTGGAGAACAGTTTCAAAGGCACTGGGATGAATCCAGTCACTACGCTCTGGTGGACCCTCTGGTGACTTTTGTTTGTAATGATGGGTTGATTACACAGTAAGATGTGCTCTTTTCTGTTTGGCAGCATAAACGGGATGTTCAGAAGACTACCAAATATGTGGAGCTCATTATTGTAGCAGACAACAGAGAGGTAGGACAACAAAGAAACTTGACAGATATGGTGGTGCAAGTTAAAAAGTTGTTTTTTATGTATAGACAGTCAGATATTACAATACTTTGTGTTTTTACACGCTCTTCACAGTGTACTTTAATAAATAAAGAAATTTCACAAGTTCTTTAATATTAGATTCATCAAGAAAGAAAAATCTTTTCTTTTTGTGCAATATTTGGGTTACGGTAGTTTTGGTTCTTTGTTTCACCTTAGTAGGCCAGACCAAAAGCAGGTCATATAGAGGGTGGGACCTGACAGGAAGTAGGGCAATGCTCCCAAATGATCAGACAGGAAACAGGAAGTGTTGTGTATAAAGTGAACATTGGATGTGGGAAAAGGAAACTGTTATCAGCACAGATGTGTGTGTGTGTGTGTGTGTGTGTGTGTGTGTGTGTGTGTGTGTGTGTGTGTGTGTGTGTGTGTGTGTGTGTGTGTGTGTGTGTGTGTGTGTGTGTGTGTGTGTGTGTGTGTGTGTGTGTGTGTGTGTGTGTGTGTGTGTGTGTGTGTGTGTGTGTGTTCGTTTTTTCATTTATTTTTACTTTGATTGCTATTGTTCAGTGCCGCCTCTACCCTGCCGTAATGGTCACTTTCGAGTGCTCTTAAGATTGTGCCATTAGACACACTTCTGATTATGTCCTCACAAATGACAGTTGAAGATATTGTCAGTCAGGAGGTCCTGCATTGTTTAAAAAAATCCATCTAGACTGCCATTTTATTCTCGTTGCAGTATATATATATATCATCTCAACTTTTTCTTTTCTTTCCGTCTTCAGTTCCAGAAACAAGGAAAAGATGTGGAGAAGGTTAAGCAAAGACTTGCTGAGATCGCCAATTACGTGGACAAGGTATTAAATGCCATTCTTCACCCAACTGAATAGGAACCCTTGATTAGAAGTCTAAAATAGAGGCCTGATTGTCAGAGATGAATGTAGGACTCCTGAGGTAAAGGACGAGCTTTTAAATGAGCCCCCTTTTGAAAGAAAGATGAGTATTTTTAGGTTATAAGTTGACTGATGTCGAAACAGATATATTGATGGATGTATGTATTTCTTTGTCAGTAGATGTAAAGGGCCAAGTTCATGAAGGAATAGAGAGGTTGATATCATGTGTTCTCTCAGTTTTACAGAGTACTTAACATTCGTGTAGCTCTGGTGGGACTGGAGGTGTGGAGTGATGCCGATAAGTGTGCGGTTACCCAAGACCCATTCACAACCTTGCATGAGTTTTTGGACTGGAGAAAACTTAAACTGCTGCCGCAGTGGCCACATGATAACGCCCAACTTATTAGGTACTAACAACTTGTGCTCTAGCATCACAGATTAAACTATGTACTGTGTTGTTATAGCATAATAAAGAAATGGATACTTTTATTCAGTAAGGATGCATGAAACTTTTTAAAAAAGCCAGTAAAGACATTTATAATGTACATTTATATAGATTTCTATTTAAAATATTCTATTAATCAAAGAATCCTGAAAAAAACGGCATACCCAAATCAGGTTGTAGGGGAAGCAATGCATAACCAAGTCAGGATATTATCTAAAAAAGGAAAGCATTATCATACAGTAGTATGCTACATTTGTTACAAGATCTCTGCATGTTTAATTCAGCAAGTGCCATAGCATGGTAAAATGTTATTCTAAACATAGCCTATGTATTAGTCTTAGTCTTATTATTTGGCTTATACATTTAATCTCATTTTCATTCTCTTATGGCAGTGGGGTGTACTTCCAGGGCACCACAATAGGCATGGCTCCCATCATGAGTATGTGTACCGCTGAGCAGTCAGGAGGCATTGTCATGGTGAGAAATCAATCATTACACACTCTGTGTCCCATAATTAGCACATTCACACTGAGCTGCACAACCATCCTGCTGTTTTAAACTTTCATGATTTAAAACCATTGAAATTTAAAGGGAGTGTTCACCCCAAAATTAAAATGCTGTTATTATGCCGTTCACCCTCACGCCGTTCAAAACCTGGTACATACTTTGTCTTTTTCCCATGGGGACTAGAGGCCCATTCAAACCAAAGACGATTACTGTAATAATGCTAAAGATTTAGTTCTATAAGTTGTTATAAATATAAAATAACAGCACCACACCATAAATGTAATGATAACGGTACAAAGAAACTGTCCAGTTGGAATCACTTTCAGAATGATTTTTGCAGCTGATGAACTATAAGAACATTGACAGCCAATCAGAATCCATCCTGCTTTAAAGAGCTTGAGCATTAACATCGCTAGACGACATAACTGAGAATAAACAGAACATATTGTCCTCTGGTGTGGACACTAATAGTGATCATTATAGTTATCTTAATAGTTATTGTTCTCGGTGTGAATGGGCCTGTAAGCTTAAAAATGCTAAAGGACTTTTGAGGCTCAGTCCCATTCCTAGCAATGAGCCTGCAGGTGTGTGTGTGTGTGTGTGTGTGTGTGTGTGTGTGTGTGTGTGTGTGTGTGTGTGTGTGTGTGTGTGTGTGTGTGTGTGATGTGCTTAGAAAAGCGCAGTCTTTTCATTTTAGGGGGAACCATTCCTTTATGTTATAGGTTGTATCCCACGCAGCCCAGATATATTACATTTTGTTTGTTTTTAATTTCAGAATTTTTCAACTGATCAATAGACACTGATCTTGGTTGTTGGCCCAGCACCCACCAGTCTGTTTTCACCACCTCGCTCCTTTTTTTCATTTTTTTTTTTCACTTTCACTGGTTTTTGCCTTGGCAGTGACTCAAAAGAAGAACTACTAAAATCCCTCTGTCTTTTTATCATGTTTGTTTGTTTATTCATGATCTCCTGGAAAGACCCTCCACTCATTTAACCCATTCCTGCTCTTTAGGTGTGTTTTCTCTTGAAGGGATGGTGTTTTGCAGTAAAACTACCAATGATATGCTAAACACATTATCACTGCCTTAAAGGGGAACTCCGGTCAATTTTAACATTGAGCTCATTTTTTTGTAAATTTGGAGTGCTGTCAGTACAGAGAACAACGTCAAAAATCGGTGTTGCCTACACCGTGTTATTTTCTTTTTAAAATTTGCGCCGTTGACTTCAATGGGGCAAGTTTTAAACCTGCTTTTAGCCTCTTAAAATATATTCAAGCAGAAAACAGTTATTTTAATTTGTAATAATATTTTGCAATATTACTATTTTTACTGTATCTTTTTTATCAAATAAATGCAGCCTTGATAAGCAAGAGACTTCTTTCAAAAACATTTAAAAAAAATTTATGTTTCCAAACTTTTGACAGGTATGGTGCAATGCAACTGCAGAGAGGCTGTTTATGTTCTTGTAGCGCATGATATTTTAGCACATCATACCTTTAGTGTGAAAATTAGTCTAATTAATCCATATGCATTTCAGTTCTATAAGGTCATGCAAGTTTAGTCTTTCTCTTAACCACCCAGAGGCTGTCTGTCAGTCAATGCATAACTACTATGCAGCCATTTATTGCTGCTTTGCTGCTGTATGACTAAATAACACACATTTACATTTTTATTAGTCTAGATCTATCATCCATGCCACTATAACAAACTGTCTCTCTTAAACGAGGCCTCACAGAGATGAAGTCATTAGCCATAGGTCTGAGTTACAAACTATTTTGGTGCTGAATGATAAATGATTTCCATTAAGTTCTTAAAGGGACAGTTCACCCAAAGATGAAAATGCTGTCATCAATTACTCACCCTTCATTGTTCTTCTGCCACACAAAAAAAATAGATGTTAGGTAAGATGATCATCTCGTTCCTTGTCCATACAATGAAAGGGAAATGATCACCATGGGCTGTATGTAAAGCACCATCATGTAGAACAAATAGACTTATTAAACACATTTCTGTAGTTCTGTTTTCTGTTCATTTATTACTTTTTACTTCATTTGTATGAAAACCAGCTGCATGGACATTCTGCCAAATTTCTCTGTTTGTGTTCTGTGGCGTGAGGGTGAGTAAATGATGACAGAATTTTCTTTTTTTGCTAGAGTATTCCTTCAACTTAATTCATAAAATCAACATATCCATTAAAGAAAGAAAGAGAATGAGAGAGACAGAGGGGACATAAAAAAGAAGAAAAGAGGTTTGATTTAGGAAAAGACACACTGTACATTGACTGATGTATTTCTGTATTGGCTTCTGTGGTTTCAAAGTCTTGTTTTCATATGTGCGTCTCTCCCCCAAGCACTAACATATGGCAAACAAAGACTAAAAATTAATCCTGCAGTGAATTAAACTATCTTGTACCATGTTATAAGACTGATCAGCTTAAAAGGTCTTCAAAATCCTGTGTGTTAACTCAAAAATTGTCTAAGAAGATTTGAGTGAAACAATATGACCTTTGGACAAACCATAATTGGCACTTCTTTCATGATTTTAGGAATCCAAAAGTTGGGAATTTGTTTGATAGGAGATACCCTACAAAATCTGGAACTAACTTGACAGAAGCACAAGAGCACTTAAATATGGCTGTTACCACTATAAAGGCACCATGTTCTCAATGTGGCAGCTTGGTAGTGGCTTCTTGGAATAGTTGTCTGGATTTCCCACGGCATTAACCACTGTATTAGTCTGCAATTACGCTCAGAGAGGGGGGCAAGTCAGTCGTATTCAAAATATACGGTCATTAGTGGCACCCGATAGATCTTGAATAAATGAAGTGAGGCAAAGAAATATCACCCGTTGGCACTGAAAGCTAAGATGAGCCTGTCATGTTCCTTGCCCTGTAATCAAGGTAGGAAATGGCATTTTGATGTACAGTGAAATGGAAAAAAGGCAGTCAGGGTATAGTTGTGTCAAAAGATGGCAGCTAATCTAAGGGGGGGAAATCTGATTCTGGGTTATAAGAGGTGGTTCGCTGGTAACCAGGTCACGTTCGTGAGGCAGCAGGGAGGTTTTCTTCACCTCAGCTGAAATTGATAGCGCTGAAGCTCTGCTTTGTTCTCTGTGAACAGATGATGAAGAGAGCAGAAGAACAGAGGAAGGAGAATAAGAGCAGTGATGCTTATATGTGTGTTTTATGGCATGGTTGAAAGAGATTTTAAAAGAGTGAGTTTGAAAGAGAAATGATTAAAATTCACGGCAGCATCTACAGCCCTTCAAGACATTTAATAACAGCTGTCTGCTGGTCCTTTCACGTGTCATGCATTATTAATCGGCTATTACAGGTTTTTTTTTTTTTTCTCTCAGTCTTGTATGAAGAAAGCCGCGACATGAAGATCATTTGAACATTATTATTGTGGTACACTGTAGTCAGCATTGAATAAACATGAACTTTGAACTTTGGCACTGTTCATTTTTCTAGCACATTTGAATTTTATAAAAATGCTGATCTGACAGCCTTATTTTAATTTTTGCAAGCAAAAGTGAGTTGCTAAGATGTTCTGAGTGGTCTCTAGGGTGTTCCGTGTTGTCCTGATATTCTGGTCCCTAGACATGGCTCCAATCCCTCCTTCATCCCTCGCTTTCCCATTAATTTTATGGGCAAAATCCATGCAGTTCAATAGAAATCTATGCAATCTGGAATTTTGCGTGAGCGAAAGATTTCCCCACACAGATTTCGCAATGGGTTCAAGTTGGTCAAGCAAATTCGCCCCATTGACCTAACAGAAAGCTGCTTGGTTTCAAAGTAAACTGTGCTGCATGTATTGCTACACTATTGATAATAGCCAATGAACATTTGTTGCTTGTTAAATTTCACGAAAATTTCGCTACTGTTACCGCACCCTAAGTTTATTTTTTTATTTTTAAGAAGAAACATCCATCATATTAATCAAATATTATTTTGATTTTGATCCCCCGGGACTGCTATCTTTCAATGGCAGTTCCCTTTATCGAAAAAGGGAACTTCGAGATGCGTCGAACGACACGGTGGGGGAACGCCTCTTGCGTGATTGCGTCTGAAGCATCTATGCCAACTAGTCCAATGGAATGAGAGAATGAGCGTCACGGGCGGGTGACGTCATGAACCAGGAAAGGATAAGAGCACTTCCGCTGCTCGCCGGCATTTAGCTTCTGTTGCCTCAGCAAGCGATCTGTGTCAAAACTGTCTCTGTCTATTTATTGTTGTCTGTTGCAATATTGTATGGAAACGTTATGGCGAAACAAATTACAAACAGTGTGTTTCTCCCTGCCCGCGTTTATTTAAACGGGTGGGGACACACACGAGTTTTGTTTAATTTGTTTGGGGTAGAGCATACTTCTCAGCCCTTGAAAGAAAAAAAGGTGGGGGCTGAGTTCCAACTCTGTGAAATAGTATGCTCTGCTCTCGCCTGTCACTCTATATGATAGTGACAGGCTTGCGATTCCCAGGACCCGCGTTTGCCGAGGCAGCGTGGGGAATGCATTCCTGGGGATCGCAGATGGATCTTTTGGAGGGGTTTGAAACGGGTCCGTGGGCCTTTTTTCCTTCCTTACCCGGAAGATCCAGCTCTATCTCCCCGGTGTCGGAAGCACGCTCTGCGGTTTCTTCCGCTCGGGGAGAGAGAGCCCTTTTTCCTTCATATTCTCCTCCGAGGAGGTTAAATGTTTTAGAATATTGAAAGTGAAAGCAAGCACACACACTGTTGAATTAGATTCGCCATCTATTTCCCCAGTATATGATGAACTGGTGGAGGTTTTGTCCCGTGCTGTTAATAAATTAAATATTTAATGGCCAGCTGAGATTAGGGACGCTCCTAAAAACTTATCGAGCGTTTCCTACATCTATCACAATATCTCCACCACGAGGCTTCCCTTTTCCCTGATTTACACACTGAATATTTAAATTGTGGGATAAACCGTATTTTATTACTACTTTCAGCCCTCGTGTTAAAGATTTATTCAAGGGTTGAAAGATTACGGTTATGATATAATGCCCCAGGCTGAAAAAAAAAAAAAAAAAATAGAAAAATGCTGTTTTCACCTGGTCCAGCATCGTCATTTAAAGCCTCTGCTTTGCTCAATAAACCTATCACTAAAGAATCTCGCGTTTGCCGAGGCAGCGCGTAGGTTCAATGTTGTAATCAGAATCTAGCTCGGATCTCGCGTTTGCCGAGGCACCGCTTAGATTTCGAGTGTACTTTGCAAAATAAGATTCTGTGGCTGGGATCTCGCGTTTGCCGAGGCAGCGCGTAGGTTTAATTATAGCTACTTTGGTTTTATGGGTAAAGCTTATACGGCAGCAGGTCAGCTGGAGAATGTTTATAGAAAACTATAGTATAATGCTCCAGGCTTATCAGGCCGATCTGCTGGGGTTCTGGATATAGTGAAATTTGAGCCTTCGCCTCTCTTCGGCGACGCATTCCATGCGTTCGTTGTTAGGTGATGCATTTATATATATATATATATATATATATAAAAAATATATATAATAAGGTTTCTCCCTCGCTGTGTCCAGCCCCCTGGGGCTGCTGGGCGTGAGCAGCTCCAGCCGTCTAGTTCATCATATTATGTGCACAGAAAGTGAGGACAGCCCCGACCGAAGTGGAGTGGTGTACACCTCATTACACGGTGCCCGTTCCATTTCGGGGTCCTCACGAGACCCTCCTGCCAACCCTGCCACCTCCGGTGCTTCAGGGCGCAGCGGTCTCCAGCGAGTCGCTGATGCTATGCTGCGGCACAGCATTGGTTTCGCGCCCTCTGAGGGGGGCTTTTGAGTAGTCAGGTCAGGTAGTTCCTGCCATTATGTTTCAGGCTCCAGATTTGGCTCTCTCAGTAACACCAGAGGCCAGCCTCGAGAGGCTGGTTCCCTTAGTAAATTTTTTGGCAGCGTGGAAGCTTCTGCCGAATATTTCTCATTGGGTCCTGCAGATTGTAGAGAGAGGATACAGAATCCAGTTTGGCTCTCGTCCTCCTCATTACAGCGGGGTGCTGCCCACAGTGGTGCATCCCGAGCAGGCTCTGGTAATGGAACAAGAAGTAAAGGCCCTGTTAGCAAAAGAAGCTATAGAACAGGTGTACTCACCCGTCAGAGAGTCGGGTTTTTACAGCCATTATTTTATTGTTCCAAAAAAGGATGGAGGGTTGCGTTCCTTTTTAGATCTTCGCCTGTTAATTCGGTCAGTTCGGAAACTAAAGTTCAAGATAGCTGACCCTCAAACAGATCGTGACCCAAATCAGATCCGAGGACTGGTTTGTCACGATAGATCTAAAGGATGCATACTTCCATATCTCCATCCTCCCTCAGCACAGGAAGTTCCTATGGTTTTCTTTCAGGGGCAAAGAATACCAATATCGGGTTCTTCCTTTCGGCCTAGCTTTGTCACCCGTTCGCATTCTGTATTATATCGACGACTGGCTGATTCTAGCGGAATCAGAGCAGTTGGCGGTTCGGCACCGAGGTGTCGTTCTCGCTCATATGCAGATGTTGGGGTTGAGGCTCAATACCAAGAAGAGTGTGCTTTCTCCAGTATTGAGAACCACTTTCCTTGGTGTGGTACGGGATTTAGTATCCTAACAGCCACAGAAGAGCTGGGGCTAGGCCAGTCACGCACTGTAAAACAGTTCAAGAGACTGTCGGGTCTTGTTGCAGCAGCGTCCAACGGAATTCCTTTTGGCATGCTGTACATGAGACCTTTACAGCGCTGGCTCAGGACCAGAGGGTTCTCCCCGAGGGGAAACCCACTTTGCATATCAAGGTCACGCGGCGATGCTTTCGTGCCTTAGTTATATGTAGTAAACACTGGTTCTTAACCCAAAACCAGTCACGCATTGTAAACAGTTCGAGAGACTGTTGGGTCTACTGGCAGCAGTGTCCAACGGAATTCCTTTTGGCATGCTGTATATGAGACCTTTACAGTGCTGGCTCAGGACCAGAGGGTTCTCCCCGAGGGGAAACCCACTTGCATATCAAGGTCACGCGCGATGCTTTCGTGCCTTAGTTATATGTAGTAAACACTGGTTCTTAACCCAGGGTCCGGTGTTGGGAGCTCTTTGCCATCGAGTTGTGATCTCGACAGATGCTTCCCTCACCGGCTGGGGAGCGGTAATGGAAGGCCGCTCGGTTCAGGGTCTGTGGAAAAGCCATCATCTTTCGTGGCACATAAATTGCCTGGAGATGATGGCCGTCTTCAATGCGTTGAGACATTTCCTTCCGGACCTAAGAGGCCATCATGTGCTCGTTCGAACAGACAACACATCAGTGGTCTCTTATCTGAACCGCCAGGGGGGTCTGCGCTCGCGTCCGCTTTGCAAACTGGCGCACCAGATCCTCCTGTGGTCTCTGGGAAGGTACTCTCCCTGAGGGCAGTGTATATTCCTGGGGACCAGAATATAGGAGCAGACATCCTGTCGAGGCAGGAGCTGAGGCCAGGGGATTGGAGACTCCACCCCGAGGCGGTGGAGAAAATCTGGGAGGCATATGGTCAGGCAGAGGTGGATCTGTTCGCGTCTCAGAACACGACGCACTGTCCTCTCTGGTATTCTCTGACGCACCCAGCCCCCCTGGGGCTGGACGCCATGGTGCAGACGTGGCCGAGGCTACGTCTGTACGCCTTTCCCCCTGTTGCTCTGCTCCCAGGAGTTCTGGAGCGGGTCCGTCGGTATGGAATAAGCCTACTGCTAGTAGCACCACGCTGGCCAAGTCGGATCTGGTTTGCGGACCTGATCCTTCTGCTAGACGGGCCTCCATTGGAGATCCCTTTGAGGAGGGACCTTCTGTCTTAGGCCGGGGGCACAATATTTCACCCTCAGCCAGAGATATGGAATCTTTGGGTTTGGCCTCTGAGGGGGCCCAACTTATAGATAGTGGTCTTTCAGCTGAGGCTGCTGAGACCATCCTAAGCTCCAGAGCTCCGGCTACGAGGAAACTTTATGCGCTTAAATGGAGAGTTTCTCCTATGGTGTCACCGACACCAGTGGGATCCAGTTAACTGTTCTGTCAACACAGTACTCGAGTTCCTGCAGGAGCGCTTTGTGTCAGGTCTTTGTCCTTCCACACTAAAAGTTTACGTGGCAGCCATTGCGGCTTACCTTACTTGGTGGGAGGTATATCTTTGGGTCGAGACCCCCTGATTACACGTTTCCTTCGTGGCACTTTGAGGCTGAGGCCTGCAATCCGCACTAAGGTGCCAGCTTGGGATTTGACTATAGTTCTAGAACGCCTGTCTAGGGCCCCATTCGAGCCCTTAGATTCGGTCTCAGAAAAGTTCCTGACTTTCAAGACTATCTTTCTGCTAGCTATTTCGTCCCTAAAGAGAGTTGGCGACCTTCAGGCTCTTTCGGTCTCCCCCACCTGCCTTGAATTTGCACCGGGGATGGTCAAGGCGTTCCTATACCCAAAACAGGGATACGTCCCTAAGGTTCCAACCTTGACTCCGAGGCCTATTGTGCTGCAGGCTTTCTGTCCTCCTCCATTTGCAACTGCGGACCAGGAAAGACTGCACCTGTTGTGTCCAGTGCGAGCATTGGACACATATTTACATCGGACATCCTCATTCAGAAAGTCCGACCAATTACTGATTTGCTTTGGATCACCTAAGAAAGGTCTTCCTGCTTCAAAACAGACAGTCAGTAAGTGGATAGTCGAGGCTATTTCACTGGCATACGAGTACTCGGGCCAGCCTTGTCCTTTGGTGGTCCGAGCCCACTCGACCAGGAGTATGGCGGCTTCTAAAGCCATATTGCAGGGGGTATCTCTTCAAGATGTTTGTGATGCGGCGGGCTGGTCCTCTCCGCTCACATTCGTGAGATTTTACAGTCTGGACCTGGATGCTGCCCCAGGTTCTCAGGTGCTGAGTGCTTAGATCAACAGACTGACACTCAGGTACTTGTAATTATGGCGGGTTGGGTATTCTCGTTCCCACCGTGTCGTTCGACGCATCTCGAAGTTCCCTTTTTCGATAAAGGGAACGTCTCAGGTTACTATTGTAACCATAGTTCCCTGAGAAACAGGGAACGAGACGATGCGTCCCCCTGCCATACTTCCTGCGTCCCTGCGATCGGCTTGCTTCGGCAACTGTCGAAGCTAAATGCCGGCGAGCAGCGGAAGTGCTCTTATCCTTTCCTGGTTCATGACGTCACCCGCCCGTGACGCTCATTCTCTCATTCCATTGGACTAGTTGGCATAGATGCTTCAGACGCAATCACGCAAGAGGCGTTCCCCCACCGTGTCGTTCGACGCATCGTCTCGTTCCCTGTTTCTCAGGGAACTATGGTTACAATAGTAACCTGAGACGTTTACAATGTACAAAGTAATATACATCAAGACAATACACAGATACATATTTACATATTTAGTTTTATTTACTCTACACTGGCTTCCGGTGTGTTTTAGGATTGATTTTATTGTTTGTTTTTAAAGCTGTGAATGACCTAGCCCCTGAGTACTTGTCTGAGCTTCTAACTCTGGGTGGACAAAATCGGCTGCTGCGGTCTTCTGATCAACGGACTTTAATTAATTAATAATTAATAATTCGTTACATTTATATAGCGCTTTTCTAGGTACTCAAAGCGCTTTACATGGAAGGGGGAATCTCCTCAACCACCACCAATGTGGAGCATCCACCTGGATGATGCGACGGCAGCCATATTGCGCCAGAACGCCCACCACACACCAGCTTACTGGTGGAGAGGAGACAATGATGAAGCCAATGAGTATATATGGGGATGATTAGGAGGCCATGATGGACAGAGGCCAAGGGGCAAATTTGGCCAGGATGCCTGGGTTACACCCCTACTCTTTTTCGAAGGACATCCTGGGATTTTTAATAACCACAGAGAGTCAGGACCTCGGTTTAACATCTTATCCGAAGGACTTTAGAGGTCCCGAAGTCGAAGTACAAACAGTGGGGCTATAGGGCCTTCGCTGTTGCTGGCCCTAAACTCTGGAACAAGCTCCCCCCTGACATTCGTACTATAACTGATGTTGTACTTTTTAAAACAAAACTTAAAACTTATTTGTTTAGAATGGCTTTTAATACGTAGTAGTGGTGCAACAATTTTTCTGATGATTTCAAGTAACCTTCTTCTTCTTCGAGTCCGTTGCAATGTCAGATGTCGTTCTGCCAATATCTGGCGCAGATCCCAGCTGATGTGGTCGGTTCAGCCCGGTCCTGGGCGCTGGCTGAACTGACCACATCAGCTGGTTCAAGTAACCATATCTAGCTTACTGTTTTTTATGCTTCATGCTTTTGTTTTCTTTTTTCTTTGTTTTCATTTGAATGCTGTGTTGTTTATTTGTACTTGATGTGAAGCACTTTGGACACCTGGTGGCTGCTATAAAGTGCTATATAAATAATGATTGATTGATTGATTGATTGATTGATTGATTGATTGATTGATTGATTGATTGATTGATTGATTGATTGATTGATTGATTGATTGATTGATTGATTGATTGATTGATTGATTGATTGATACAGCACAAACTGGTTTGATATATTTTATGACATTGTGTTGTTTCCTATAGGATCACTCGGACAATCCACTGGGAGCAGCTGTGACTTTGGCCCATGAGTTGGGCCATAACTTTGGAATGAACCACGACACACCAGAGCGAGGATGCGGCTGTAGGATGACTGTAGATCGTGGCGGGTGCATCATGACCCCCTCTACAGGGTGAGTATGTGCTTAAGAAACATGTTGATTACAGAGTTATCCAAACCAGGTTTTGCCACTTGACAAACCACTGTGAGTAAATAGGAATGTTTGAACAGATCAAGATCTAACAAATCCTTAATAATCTCCTCTTGTACTCCTGAGTGGAGTAACCTGTCTGAATGTGATGTACAAATGCACTGCAGACGCATCACTCTGCAGCTCAATTAGTCTCCAACGAGCCCCATTATCTGGGGAACGGGCAAATCAAGCTTTCATCATTCATGTACACAAGAGAATAATTAGCTGTTTACCTCCATCTTATTGACCAGGGGTTAATTAGCCGTGTCTCAGTGATGAATTTGCACTAAATACCCATACATCATCACTGATGTGAGGCTTGTCTCGGATTGAAACTCAAAAACTTGTAGATAGGTGGAAGGCTTGCTTTGTCCACTCTGAAATTTGGATTTCAGACATTCAGTCGTCGTCTGGCTTCTCGTGATAACACCCTTGCCGGTAATGGTTTTCAGCATGTGACTGGTCTCGAACATGGGTAAACACCAGGTTCATAAGGTGAGGCTGGCTCATAATGGGAAATTTCTCTCCTTACACTTACAGCAGTTTGCCTTATCAGACTATGAACCAGGTAGTCATTTGGAATGGGGTCTTTAGATGTAGTACTGGAGTACTGGAATGGGCCGAATATGAAATCTGCCATCCTTGGGTGCTCAGTTCTGTGGCCAGGTTGTTTCAAGCCAATCACTTGAGACATAAATGTCATGTGACTAATCAATTTGAAATGGGAAATGGCAATGACAGCAGGACAACACTGATTGGCTGATGGCAATGAGTGAGATGTGACATTAAAATATTTTCCATACTTTTTTTAAGAGCAAGCACACTTTCACTGTAATGAAATATTTAATTTAATTTTACTATACAAAACAACTTATTCAAATATGCTATTTATTATGTCTCACATCTACCAGCAAGGGGGACCATCCTCACCAGTAAAACCTTTAGGTATAATTAAACTGGTTCATTCTCCACTCTTTGTTACACTATGTACACTACCGTTCAAAAAATTGTGGTCTGTAAGATGTATGTCAAAAATACTGTAAAAACAGTAAAAATGTGAAATATTATTAAAATTTAAAGTAACTGTTTCTGATTTCATTATATTTTTAAAATGTAATTTCTTCCTGTGATGGCCAATGGTGGTTTACTCCAGTCTTTTAGTTTCACATGATCCTTCAGAAATCATTCTAATATGCTGATTTATTGCTCAAAAAAACATTTCTTATCATTATCAATGTTGAAAACTGTATTATAAATGTCTCTACTGTCACTTTTCAAAAACTAATTTTGAACAGAAGTGTATACTATGGGAAAGGTTTTTTTAAAATGTGGATTATTGTGCCAGTATCTCATAATTCTGTTTAAAATACACAATCATTATATTTTAAAACATTTTTTTATCTTTTGCAGTCTTAAAATGCAACATTCTTGGTGTGTGAGACACACATTAACTTCTAGTGTTTTTGAGATATTCCAGGATCAGACTTATGGCTCTCGTGCCTATCTTTTTTCAGCCTTCGGTCTAAACTAAGCTGCAGTTTGCTGTTTCTGAAATATTGCATGTCAGTCACTAGTAATCATCTGTCCGCTCTCAGCTGTGTCCGTTTTCAATCTCTCTGCTGTGAATCTCTTATCTCATAGTGGGGATATTTTTGTTGGACCGCTGCTCGACCCTGGATCACGGCCATACCAAACAGCACAACCCTATTCTCCCATTATGTGTTCATATGACAACATGCTGTGAAGAAACCTCTCTGGGCTTTTTAAAGCTACCTCGGGGGGAGGTGTTTTTTTTTCACGAGAGGTGGTTTTTGTCGTCTATTTTAGCTGCAGGTACCGAAGAGAGGTTGACATCAGTTTTACTTTTTTACTTTAAATATTCATAGCTCCAAATTCTTCAGCAGCGCAATGGATGAATACTTAAAAAGACATGGCGCTTCTGTAAAAAGAAGGTGCTTTTAAAAGAACACTGGAGTGCCAAAGCTTGTCCCCACCTTTCAAAATAACCCCTCACACATTGTTCAGTGCAGCATCATTCAGGGTTTTGAGGTCACGGTTTAGAGTTTGGCGTCCACTTTTTATAGGTTCATGTAGGGTTTGTAAGTCAAAGCGTTTGTTTTGTATTTCAATTCAATTTCAATTCAACTTTATTCCGGACTCGTGGCCCAATAGATACAAGACACACACACACACACTGTGTTTTGTCTCTGTTGTAATCTGTTTGTAGCAATCTCTTTATATCCAAAACTAATTTCTCCTCGGGGAGACAAATAAAGATACTTTGACACACCAAATAAAAAGAAACAAGAATTAAATTGGCATTTTAAAAAGACAGCTGTACCAGTGCCTCGACAGCTTGGACTGGTATTGTTTTAGTGGCAGTTTACATGAATTTGTTGTTTCAGAGAAGCTGTGTACTATTGCAGAGTCAGGAAAATGCTGGCCTATTTTTTACTTCCCATGGGACAAACACAGGCTTTCTTAGTTTATTCAACCCTAAAGGGCCAAGGCCGAAACTCACGGACACACGCGGTCTCAAAGACACAAAACATACATGCATAGACAAAAAAAATCTATTTCTTAATGTTTTTGTCTTATTTTAAGGATTTTTTTTATATTTTTACTAAAGAACTATATCAGTTTACTTTTGGAATAAGAACAGCTAAATATATTGAAATTCAAAAGATTAGAGTCAAACATTTAAAAGAAATGAATACTTGTATTCAGCAAGGATGCATTATTTTAATCAAAAGTGAAGATATTTATAATGTTCAAAAGACTTCTAATTCAAATAAATGCTGTTCTTTTGAATGTTCTATTCATCAAAGAATTCTGAAAAAATGTATTAGTGTTCCCACAAAAAAACAGCACAACAGTTTTCAATATTTATAATAAGAAGAAATGTTTTTAGCAGCAAATCATTATATTAGAATGATTTCTGAAGGATCATGTGACACTGAAGACTGGAGTAATGGCTCATTTGCCATCACAGGAATAAATTACATTTTTAAAATAGAAAATATATAAAAATATATTAAATATTTCACAATATTACTGGATTTTTGATTAATAAATGCAGCCTTAGTAAGCATAAGAGTTTTTTTTTTTACTGACCTCAAATTTTTTGACCAGTATATTGATTAATTAGCTTAATATATGTGATCCCATTGGCAAAGTTATTTTTTTCTAGTTTTAAAAATAATTCTCACTGAATTAATGCTAAATGCATGAATGAACATTTCGTTTATGCTTAAAAAGTCTTAATATAGTTTAGCAATGTGTAAAATATTAAGAATTGTTAAAAACTATTAACCTTAAACTTATTTTAAGCTATAGTATGTGGAAACAAAAAAATCTAAATATGCTTTAAGGTCTATTTTAAGGATTAGATCATTTTAAGAGATAAATACTATTTAAGAAAAGGATTATTTGCAGTTAAAAATAAACATGCACACCTATTCAGACAAAAAAAATATTTCTCAGTTTTCATTTTTCTTTTCATGTGTTTGATCCTTTGTCTCAATGCTGTTTTCACTGGCTAAATAAACCTTCTGTAAGTTGGCCTTAACAAAGCACACA
The DNA here is from genome assembly GCA_036326025.1 of Chrosomus eos. Classification (NCBI taxonomy): domain Eukaryota; kingdom Metazoa; phylum Chordata; class Actinopteri; order Cypriniformes; family Leuciscidae; genus Chrosomus; species Chrosomus eos. The sequence continues at coordinate 12,843,888 of CM070832.1, read as the reverse complement.
TTCTGGCTCTGATTTATTCAGTTCCTCAAAACTCTTTTCCTGCTGTTGCTGGATTTGTTGCGCTTTTTCGCTTTTCTGCAAGAATCTATTTTAAAGTTCAAACATGAGAAATTCATGATCATGCATGCAGTGTCTCTCTCTCTCTCTCTCTCTCTCTCTCTCTCTCTCTCTCTCTCTCTCTCTCTCTCTCTCCTCTCTCTCTCTCTCTCTCTCTCTCTCTCTCTCTCTCTCTCTCTCTCTCTCTCTCTCTCTCTCTCTTTGACAGTTTTTGTGAGATCTCAGCCCCAGTGTCCTAGCTGCAGCGTCGAACGAACAATAACATACAGATAACATACAGTCTGGGAGATTCAGAGCTGGAAACTCAGCAGAAAGACAATTGCAAATGAGACTGAATAAGATGGTCTGACAGACAGGACAAACAGACAAAACAAAGAAAGATGGAGGGACAAAAATAGAAAATTAAGAACCGTAGATCTGCTTCAATTCATGCTGAAGCATAAACAGGAAGTTATTGTCTGCTTCTTAATGTTTTTCAGCCAAATACAATAGCCAACATGCGTGCCAAACAAAAGTATAAGGAAGAAATAAGGCACTAGTTTGTAAATGAATGGAGGAAATTGCAATGCTGAATGCTAAATATGGCGGCTATAAGAAAAGGAATTTAAGTTTCAGTTTAAAGAGCAATTCTCATGTATAAATTCTATGAAGCAAAACTTTTGTAATTGTGTTTCCACATTCAGTTTGACAGGAACTGGAAATGGCTGTCAGGGACGTTATCAATGTGGACTAACTTACTCTACAAAGGCACCAAAGAACAAACACAGCATATATCTTATAGCTTGAGCTATAAGGCTATCAGCAGGGTGTTAAACATTGTGATTTCACTTCTTAAAACAGTGCTTACCTCACAATCTCGGCCTGTATCTTCACTACAGAGCAAATGAGGGAATAACGTTTAGCCATAATATCAAGCATGTCAGATGGCCTTTTGGAAAGATGCTATCGCTTAATGGGTAACGCTTTTTCACCTTTTATTGTGGTGGCCGCACACCGAATCCCAAAAGGCGGTGTTATCTTCTAAATGACAGGCAGCACAATAGAGCCCGACTGCGAATCACCGGAGGAGGCTGATTAAACAGACATTAATTTCCTCATTCCCCACCTATCGCTGATAACATAACAGCTCTAATAGGTCAAACTCAGAATGGGGTTTCTAAAAAAAGTCTAGATAGAAATGACTTTGAATTGCAGATTACCATTTAGAAACAGTCTGGGCAGGTTAATTCAGATGACTACTGTGTGTGTGTGTGTGTGTGTGTGTGGTGTGTGTGTGTGTGTGTGTGTGTGTGTGTTTTGTGTGTGTGTGTGTGTGTGTGTGTGTGTGTGTGTGTGTGTGTGTGTGTGTGTGTGTGTGTGTGTGTGTGTGTGTGTGTGTGTGTGTGTGTGTGTGTGTGGGGTGTGTGTGGTGTGTGTGCAAAAAGAATGAGAATGTTTTTAAATATAATTTAAAAGTAATGGATTCAACGTAGGCTAATTTGAAAAACTTGCCTGTGGTGTCACCGATGTTAAAAAAGGTAAATGTGAGATAAAAAAAAAAAATTTGCTGAAGCAACCATGCCATTTTAGCTTGCTTCTAGTCTTTGAGCTATTTTATCACCGTAACCGAGACCTCCGCAACTGAACAACTTTACTACATCAGAAATCCATGCATATGAAGCTAATTATGTGATGCAGATGTTAAAAAGTTTACAGTCAGTTAGTTTACAAATCATGCACTATGGTGTGTTTGTTTTCAGAACTCATTTCCATGTCAGCAACCGTTTTTAAATCAGTAATCCACCCTGTAGTCATATTTTGTGTAAACAGGAATAGTAGAAGTTGGAGTTTTACTGCTATAGTGTTTATTTCAGCTGGAAACTGTAGTAATTGTATGTATACAGTAGGTAAGTTTCTGGAGATTTGCAAAAATTTAGGTTTTTCCAACTTGTGTTTTCTTTTAACAAATTGTCATGTGTGTGTATTATGATATCAGATGTCGTCATGGTTTGACCGAGAACTAAGCTGTTCTGATATCTCCCAAAGTGAAATTTGAACATGTTTGGAATTATGTGACGTACTGTAGAAAGATTTACGCTAACAATGACCAGAGGAACGCTTGGGGAAAAAGGACTAATTTGGTAACACGCAAGCTCAGCTAAAATAATACTCATCAGGTGTGTTTCTGTGTGTGTGTGAATACAATACAAAAACAACAAGTGAGACACTCGTGCCTAGATGGACTCAAGTGCACAAAGCCAGGTTCGATATTTTAATTCGATATTCTGTATCCTCAAAATGGTTTTTAATGGGCTAGTTCACCCAAAAAATAATGTCATAATCGTAATTGACTCACCGTCCAAACACATTATGACTTTCTTTCTTCAGCAGAGCATAAAAGGAAAATTTTTGATGACCGTATTTCAGGAGAACTAAGGTGGATATCAAATACATTTTGGCCTGTTACTATTGTATGGCTTCAGAAGACTTGTAGTGTAGAATATAGCATCAGACTATTGTTGTGAAACTACAATAGTGTTTTTTTTTTGGTGTTGTTGTTGTTTGTTTTTTAAAGCTTGAAAGCCAAAGTCTAAAGCAATTTACTGTAATTGCGTTAAAGAGAACTCAGAACTCCTCCTTTTGTGTTCCATGGAAGAAAGAAGGTCATACGGGTTTGAAACAACATGAGGGTGAGTAAAGGATGACAGAATTTTTGTTTCTGGGTGAACTATCCCTTTAAATACATCAGGTTTCACCAGCTCAACTATCTCTGACCAGCATAAATCAGCCTGCTGTTTTGCTTTTAATTTCATTTTTTAATTGATGTTTTGCAGTGTTGTAGCCGGGTTGCGTTGGGTCTTATCTAACTCCTGCCCAGAATGTAAAGATCTCTGAAACACAGCAGGTGTGCTGGCCTCAGATCAGAGGTGCCAACAGCACAAGTGAGATGATTAGAGTTATTGGTTTTCTGCAAACACTTCAACATTGCACTGTTTCATAAATATATCAAAATGTTTAAGCACGCTGTTTTGGAGAGGACAGCAGGCGTGTAATTTCAGAATAATTTACACCGTAATCAGCATCTGGGTTCATTGTTGTGCTCAATAGTCTTGGAAAAGATGTGGTTTCACTTAGCGGGAATTATAAAGCAGATGCTTAATGATAGCAGTTAAACTTTCAGATGCAAGCAGATCTTTGAGTTGAGAAAAGAGGCTTTGACAGGGTAGACTGCAGGAGTTTTCTGTGGATTTTTCTGCGTCTGCGGCTGTGATTTACTGGGTTAAAGAAGTAAAGTGAAGTTCGAGTAGGAAGGATTTGTTGTTTGCTTGAATTTGAATCTATAAGGAGGGCTTTAGGGGTTGCTGCAGATGCAGGGAACAGAACGAATCGTTTGGCAATCACAAAAGTTGTGAAGGTTTAAGTGCACTCGTACACTTAACTCAGTAAATATGTAGGCTACGTGTGTTTGCGTGTTTTTATGCTTGGCAATATCTGTGGTCTGTCTAATCCCGCAGCACTTTGAGAGTGGACTGGCACACAAATCTCGCACTCATGCTCATATGTGCCTCAAACCATGTCTGCATGCCAGGCAATACACACCAATCTGGCTTTTGCTTACACAATTCTTCACCACGCCAAGTCTGCTTAACCCACTTGACCTAATGCCAAACTCTGCCAGCTTACCCACCGCCATTCAAAGCTCTCCATCTCCAGTGCCAATCCCTTTTTAAACCAAAGTCTTTTCCTCTGTCACATTACTATTCTAGCCCTCGCTGCTGCGAACGGCTCATTGCACAAACTACAGCGGCGGTTAAATGTCATTTTTGGATCATTACCTTTTTCTTAGAATGTTTAAGATACAGTGTGTGTCGCTTCCATTTGCAAATGTCATGACTTTTACTTCCAGACGCCCCTACTGATTGGTCTCTTTCAACTGTAATCCCTTTAAAGGCGGCATTAAAACTCACATGTGCTTGATTGTGCCCCAGCTTACTGCCACACTGCTGCCATCTGTGAGATTTGCAGAAGACCAGGCTTGTTGCAAATCAGTGCTTTGGGGCTAAATTGCTTGTTTCTGTTTTATTGTCACTAAGCTGATGGTATTGATTTGTCTGTTTGAGAACATGCTGAAGTGTCAACAGAGTTCTGTCTGTTTCTTTTGTGGCTGAATTATGATGTGTTTGCATGGGTATGTCCTAGGTTAGAAAAATCAAAATGAGATGCTATTTTAAAGGTTCTCATTTTGTTTTGAGACTCCACAACAGATTTACATAGCCTGACTATGTCAGACTTCGTACTCCCGCTCAATTTCATTTCGCTTCTGTACAGACAGCGGCCTATCTATCCGTTTTCCTCTGGCCTGAAAACAGCAGGGCAAATCAACGAACAGAGGGCGGGCTGAAAGCCGTGACGTAGTCGCTAAGAGTCGAGTTTAAGATCAGGGAAATCGAAAACGACCCCGGATGTGGAGACGCGGATGCAATTCGCTTGTGGAGAATATTCCCGGCATTAGCAAACTGAAGCCCGAACAAGAAGAGTGTGTATTAAACATTTTAAATGGAGGTGATGTTGTGGCCCTACTCCCTTTGGGAAAAGTTTAATTTATCAACTATTACCGATCGTCAGCGAGAAACTGGGGAGCCTTTTGACAGGTCAGTGTCTCCATTCTTTTCCAGGTCTTAAATATTGCCATGACATGCTGTAATCTTGCAATTAAGTTGCAGCATTTCCGACAGACTCGAGATGAACAAAGAGCTGTGTTAACAGAACTAATCCTAACTTTGTCAGTTGGCTGCAAATATTTTTTTGTTTCTCTCTACTGTCAAATATCAGTTTAGAGGCCCTGATTGTACCGTGGATGCTTAGATTAACTTCGCATAATCTGCAAAAGTCGTCATCATCAAGTGTTTACAGCAGGTTTACAGTGGAAGTTCGATCATAGATTTGAGTTCGATGCATGATGTCTGTGGTTCGATGCGGCTGTGTCGGCGCATAACATACGTCATAAATAAACTTATCTGATTGGCTTACGGGTAACCAATGATTTTAAACTTCAGACAAGCGTCCCCTAGCGAGAGAGAAAACACTTCTCTATTATGCCATTCCAGACTCTATCTACGAAGCAAAGTGAAGTAGCCGAGTCTGCTATTACCAGGCTAAGATTTACATGCATCCGAGGTCAAAAACACTTTAATTTTTTCATAAAATACATTTAATATCACCTCATTTCTCAAAGAGTCTGAAACGATTCTTTGGAAGCAGTTCGAAGATTCAGGCTGCGTTCGAAATCGCATACTATCTTTAGTACTTATTACAGTTATGGTATAAAAAATGAATTTGCTTTCACAGCACAGCATCTTTTCGACATGATGTAGACAGCTAAAGTGTTTGAGAGCGGGTCAAAGTAGACTTCGTTCTCTGGCAGCCAATGATGACCATAGGCAGGCATTATGCAAATGTGTTAAATTGTTACATATGAAAGTCACGGAAGTCAGACTGGAATTCCTGACGACTCGTTTCGGCAGTTCAGAGATGGATTTTTTTCTTTTGAAAGACAATAACTCCATTTATCGTGCACTTTGAACTTTAGAACTTAGCAGACAGTTTACATTCACAAAGAGCTACATTGCACACTGCATGAAAGGTAATATTCGAAAAACACATAATGGGGCACTTTAATATCTTGATTGTTTGTCCTTGACCAGAGGATTTCAAACTGGGGTCCAAGTAAACCCAAGGGTCTGAAAAGGTTATCAATTACATATCTTAAACAGTCATTTTTAAGACATTTATCAAAGGATATTATGATATTATTAGTGTTTCATCTTTAATTCTGGTTTCTAAAGACTCTTTGAAAGTCATGTGATTAATAATATTTTAACATAATATAAGATGGAGAAAAACTGCAGGAGAATGATTGATTAAATGAACGAATGAATGAGTAACATTTATTTATTTCCCTGCAGATTGTCTCTAAGTCTACAGGGAAATACATACATAAATAAGAATAAATCAGGTAAATTAATAATTCTCTTTCCTATCTATTTTTTTGAATGAATGAATATAATTTATTAATTATCAGATTATACTTTTATCATATATTGAAGTAAGGAAAGAAGGAATTATTCTTCTGCAGATTTTTCTCCACCTTATATTAAACAATCAATCAGATTTGGCAAGATAGCAAAGTATCAGAAGTCAGAAAATTTCAGAAGTCAGAGATTTAATTACGAATTCAAACATTTCCAGCTATGCTATCCCATTCATTTTATCTCATCAGTTGTCTCTTTTGTGTCTAAGGAATTTTAAAAGAAACATTTGAGACAAAGTTAAATAAAACTCATCTGAGATACTGGAACTATGAAAGCACCTCTGAGAAATACATTTTAGTCGGGGTGTTGTGTTATTGTGCAGAGTGCATTGAGGACACAGGGTAAAGTATGAAGACAGAACCAGAAAACCCCTTGCAGGAGTCCGACCGGTCATCCGCCCTACCTCCATGCGCTTGGCTCCCACCACAAAACCCCCAAAAAGCAGTCACTTACCCCCAGGGAGGCACAGATGTTTCTGGCAAACATTTTCTCTTCCCCACACCTCCCTCCATCCTTTTCTCCCATTTTCCTCTCTTTCATCTGAGGAGTTTATTTTGCTTTACTGGCACCGATGACAGAGTCGCTTCTTGTCTGAGTCATGGATGTTTGATTCAGGCCTGCGTTCCTGTGTTTGCTCGCTAAAGGTGAGCGCTGAGGTTGTCTTTGATGAGCACGGGTGGCTGGGAAACAATCTGTCCCGGTGGACAGATGATGGGCGGGTAAAACAGAGGTGTTAAAAGCGTGAGAGTTCATCTGTAAACTCTTCAAAGGCTCTCAGTCAAAGGTGCATGAAAGTGTGATTGATGTGAAATGCGGGTGGCTGCACATGTCTGTTTCCAAACCATTTTTGATGTAGATGAACTATTGTTGTGTTAGCCAGGAAATATTATTCATCACTAAACAGCTTGGTAAGGATGAGACCGCATTGCTGAATGTAACAGTATGAGTACTTTTTTCAGCATGTTATGCTTTGGATGTGTGTTGGAGTCCCTATAAGGCTGCTTAATAGCTTAATCAGTTAGAAATCCTTGGCCAACCAGCTTCATGTTCAAGATGCTTTATCTGTTCTATCTGGTTAAGTTTTACTGGTCCACCAGCACCAAACCAGCATAAACCACTCTGGTCCAGCATGAAAATCCAGATCTTTTCAGCAAAGCAAGACACTCTTAAAAGCACAGCTCACATTGTGATCAGTTAGTTGTTATTTGCTCAATTCTTCCAATACTGGATAGTTTAAATTTTGCCCACGCAGTGTTTTGGAGGCCAAACAAATTCTTGCCTGGTTAGAAGGCTAGTGTCACATTCACGTTCACTTCATCATCTGTTTTCACTACATTTCCCAGCATTCCCCTGGATCCTCACCTGCACTCGATTCCCTCATCATCACACCTGATCTCCATCACGTCATCTCATCACCAGCACGGACTATATAACACTAGCTCTCCCTGCAGTCACGTTCTGATCTCGTCAATACCTGACACACAGACTCACCTCTGCTCAACCAGAGACTTACCCGCTACTTACCTGCTACTCACCGTTCCCTATTGGATTTTCCTCTTCATCGTGTGCCATCTCCAGTTCCCAGCCGTTCTACTGCAGCCCTTTCCAGTGACGGGTCATCATCATCTGTAACAGAGACTCTGATTATTCCTGTGGCTAAGTCCATCCAATTATCTTCTGTTAATATACTCACCATAACTCCGTCTGCTTCTGCTGTTTCTGTAAATAAACACCATTTCACTTACCACCTGTCTGTCTCCTGCATCAACCGTGACAGAAGATCAGACCGCCCCAAGATGGACGATGGGGTAAAAATTATCGTCCTGGCTCAGGAGAGCCAAAGTTGGTATTCGTTTGTGGAAGGCTTTATCCGCATCGCACTCGTCAGTAATGTGGCTGACGAGCGGTTGTGTACCTTATTCTGGCTCGGGGCCAGATTTCACCACCAGATCGACCTTCCAGACACCACCGGACTCAGCTGGAGGGAGACCGTGATCCGGTGTCTGGAGAGTGTCGGTTCCCGACCCGGTACACAACCTACCAGCACCAAGCCCGCTTCGCCGCTGGTCCCATCCAGCACAGAGCCTTCGCCGCTGGTCCCATCCAGCACAGAGCCTTCGCCGCTGGTCCCATCCAGCACAGAGCCTTCGCCGCTGGTCCCATCCAGCACAGAGCCTTCGCCGCTGGTCCCATCCAGCACAGAGCCTTCGCCGCTGGTCCCATCCAGCACAGAGCCTTCGCCGCTGGTCCCGTCCAGCCCATTTGAACTTTCACCGCTGGTCCCAGCCAGCACAGAGCCTTCGCCGCTGGTCCCATCCAGCACAGAGCCTTCACCGCTGGTCCCGTCCAGCCCATTTGAACCTTCACCGCTGGTCCCATCCAGCACAGAGCCCCCACCGCTGGCCTCTGCCAGCATTGACCTAATAGACTTTTTCACTGAGCCAGAGCCTATTAACCCAGAGCCAGAGCCCGTTGACCCAGCGCCAGAGCCAGAGCCCGTTGACCCAGCGCCAGAGCCAGAGCCCGTTGACCCAGCGCCAGAGCCAGAGCCCGTTGACCCAGCGCCAGAGCCAGAGCCCGTTGACCCAGCGCCAGAGCCCGTTGACCCAGCGCCAGAGCCAGAGCCCGTTGACCCAGCGCCAGAGCCAGAGCCCGTTGACCCAGCGCCAGAGCCAGAGCCCGTTGACCCAGCGCCAGAGCCAGAGCCCGTTGACCCAGCGCCAGAGCCTGAGCCCGTTGCCTGCCCGCCAGAGACCGCCGTCCAGCCAGAGACCGCCGTCCAGCCAGAGACCGCCGTCCAGCCAGAGACCGCCGTCCAGCCAGAGACCGCCGTCCAGCCTGAGACCGCCGTCCAGCCAGAAACTGTATTCCCACCCTGCCTCCCTCTCCCACCTCCGCTATTGATGTCTTCATGCTCTACTGCCTCGCCTCTACTGAGCCCTGTCGACCCTGCTGCCCATCCACAGCTACCCCCCAGTATCGCTGTGGAGCCGCCTCTGGGTCTCCAGGCCTCAGCATCGCCCTGGTCAGTGGATCCCCTGTCCTTGCCTCAATACCCTGAACCTCTGACTCCACCTTGGTCCTCCGACCCTACAGCCTCTCTGCGGCTCATTGTGCCCTCACCTCCGCCGGGTCTTGTCAGCCCGATAGCTCCACCAGGCTCACTCCTCCTTCCTTCCTCACATTGGTCAGCCGTCACCCTGGTTCCACCTCGGGACTCCGTGCTACCGGCTGTGCCTCTGCCCTGCATCCCTTCTGCTCCACCGGGCTCCATCTTCCCTCCTGCTCCTCAGTCGTCCTCCCTCGCACTGGTTACGCCACGGGCTTCCAGAGCCCCTTCTCCGTGTCGGTCCCATGAGCCTGCAGATCTGCCTTGGCCCTCCAGACCTGTGGTGTCACCTCGGCTCTGGGTCCATTCGGCGCAGTTGGGGAATTCTGGAACGTCTACAGGGTCTTCATCGCCATGGCCACCCGAAGGGGTCTCACCGCCATGGCCACCCGAAGGGGCCTCACCGCCATGGCCACCCGAAGGGGTCTCACCGCCATGGCCACCCGAAGGGGCCTCACCGCCATGGCCACCCGAAGGGGTCTCACCGCCCTGGACGCCCGAGGGTCCCACAGCTCCGCCCTGGACGCCCGAGGGTCCCACAGCTCCGCCCTGGACGCCCGAGGGTCCCACAGCTCCGCCCTGGACACGTCCCTCGCTCATCTGCTCCGCCTTGACTCCTCTGCAGCGCGAGGTCGCGCTTTCCGGAGGGGGGTGTAATGTCACATTCACGTTCACTTCATCATCTGTTTTCACTACATTTCCCAGCATTCCCCTGGATCCTCACCTGCACTCGATTCCCTCATCATCACACCTGATCTCCATCACGTCATCTCATCACCAGCACGGACTATATAACACTCACTCTCCCTGCAGTCACGTTCTGATCTCGTCAATACCTGACACACAGACTCACCTCTGCTCAACCAGAGACTTACCCGCTACTTACCTGCTACTCACCGTTCCCTATTGGATTTTCCTCTTCATCGTGTGCCATCTCCAGTTCCCAGCCGTTCTATACTGCAGCCCTTTCCAGTGACGGGTCATCATCATCTGTAACAGAGACTCTGATTATTCCTGTGGCTAAGTCCATCCAATTATCTTCTGTTAATATACTCACCATAACTCCGTCTGCTTCTGCTGTTTCTGTAAATAAACACCATTTCACTTACCACCTGTCTGTCTCCTGCATCAACCCTGACAGCTAGTCATTACAAATCGCATAATCTGAATAACGATTTGAGTGAAAAGTTGGACAGGGTGCATATATTTGTAATCTTTTATCATGTTAGCATGATTTGAAAATGTTGTGTTTTCAGCAGTAAGGACAATAATAATCCTTTTTTTTACTGAGAATTTAACATGGTCAGTGTCTCAAATTTGCTTACATTTGACAAAATTATATTTTCCCCTTTATTTAACACCATGACCATTCTTTTAAATATTTGCACCAAAAATAAAATAATTTTAAAATATTGCAGAATCCTATTGCAACTTATTTTTTATTTACAGGTATAAACTGGAAATTTCACACTTTTTAAAAATATAATTTGTTTATATAGTATAATTTTAGTTTATTTTCAAAAACATATGCTAGGCTACATGCCATGCTGTATTTAATGAATGTAACCATCTGCTATACTTTTTCAGAAGTGTTACACCCATTAACCTTATGATTATTAATGTTTTAATCCCTTCTTCATGTGCATGCACACTATTAATCTGCAGGAAGAGTCACTCTCGCTTTTCGAAAACACACAAATTCAAGGACATCCATTTATTTAGCGTTTCGCATATTTATGAGCGCATAGCAAATGCGCACTTTGTTGTTCCGCTTGTTTGTTGGGGTGAGTCAGTGAACTGAAGATACTAGCAACAGACCATGAAGGATCTTCTGCATTACTCTCCAGTGAGCAGAGCCTAGACATAAATGAGCTTCATTTGCTCTCCTCTCAGATATCTCAGCTCGTCTTGTTCTTTGCCTGAGGCAGCCTCCCTAGACCGAGGCTTTCATATGATCGTCCACTGCTCTGCTTCAACTGAAAGAACCCAGTCTTTATGTCCGGGGCCGCTACAGTGACTGTGGTCAGGCTGAGGTCAGGCCCGGCTCTGGTTTGTTTATAATCATGAATCGGTAGTGCTGAATTAACATGAAAAGTACCATATGGGCTTATGCTCAGCTGGCTTAGTGTTCTATCACGTAGAGGACTCGGGCGTGAATGCCACAGTGGAAGGTCATATGCTAATTCGCTTTGTTTTGTTGTCATTTTTGTGCTTGTAGAAATAATGCCATTAATAATTTGAATACTAGCAAATTTATATGCTTGGTTGGGTCGTTGAGATTGTGTACCGTTTTTCGGTCTCTCTTTCTCTCGTTACTCATTACTTTAAAAGTGGCTGGTTTGGCAAGACATATTGGCTTTTTAAAATGATTGCTGAAAAGTTTCATCGCTTACACTAGGATGAATTTCTGGTCCAGGCTGGGTTATGCTGGTGGGCCAGTGAACCTAATAAACTGGTTGCCAGAAATTTACCGTAAAAAATATGGTTGCAACATTTTAGGTTTTACAAATTTAATTTAATCTACAGGGGAAAAAAACGTATTTCAGTAAAGGGATAGTTCACCCAAAAAGTTGTTCCACTCCTTTATGAGTTTATTTCTTCTGTTGAACACAAAAGAAGATATTTGAAAGAATATTGGTAATAAAAACAGTTAACGGTAGCCATTGAAAAGTACTATGAAAGATAATAGGGCCCATCAACTATTTGATTTCCAACATTCTTTAAAATATATTATTTTGTGTTTAATAAAAGAAACTCATAAAGGTTTGGAACAACATAAGGGTGAGTAAATGATTACATAATTTTCTTTTTTGTGTGAACTATCCCTTTAACTGATATTATGTATATACTAACCTATACTAATATCTGTTTTGTACCTTTGTAATACACAACCACCAAAAACAGGTGGTGATGAGAGTCACATGATGAATCAAAGCTCATCACAAGCAGCTTTTCCACAAGCTGATAAGGTAAATCCTATAGAAGGTGCACAGTGTCATTCACACAAATACTAAATACCATCATGGTAACACATAACAATAAAAAATGCAATAAAAATTAATTTAGCAATATTAGTTTACATAAAACCCTAAAAAATATAGTTACAGTATTTCAATGAAAATACATCAAAAGTGAAGTGTCACACAGAGAATTCTGTAAATGTCAGATGTTCGGATTTTATTCTTTTTCACTTCCAAAAACTGATCACATTCATTTACAGTGCTGTTTAACCAGCAAAACTAATTTGGTAAAGCTAATTGACCAGCATGATTTTTCAGATGTGAGTTGAAGACCAAGGAAGTCTTATTGGTTAAACTAATTAAGAAGCCTGATGGGAAAATAAAAAGTAAAATGAAATAAATAAAATACTAAATTCTATATAAAATGTTTATTTTTTTTTTTTATTTTTTTTTTACATCTCTCTTTGTGGACAGGTACCCTTTCCCCACGGTGTTCAGTACATGTAGTAAGAAGGATCTGGTGGCCAGTCTGGAGAAGGGAGTGGGCATGTGTTTGTATAATATGCCTGAAGTCAAAATGCTCTACGGGGGACAGAAATGCGGCAACGGATACATTGAGGAAGGAGAGGAGTGTGACTGTGGTGAGGCGGAGGTATGAAAGACTCATACACATCAAAGACCTTTGTCACAACAAAGCAGACCAGATCTGAACTAGTTCCATACCTAGTCTTTGGTGATGTTTGGGATTTGATTTGGTCGGTTTAATATTCACAGGCCAAAGACTGTCTTTCACTCACTGTTTATCACAACCTGTGCCTGAATTGACACGATTCAAACAACACATTCTCATGTGGGGAAACATGCTAAATATCAAATGACTGATCTGAGACATCAAAAATGTTTCTTGTTTTTAAACCAGCTTTTTTTTTAACGCCAGTTTTCACAATCTATTTATTTCTAATTATTAATAAAAAAGAAGATATGATACATATGCACTGTAATTACTGAACATACAAATGAAGTTCAAAAGTGACGTTGCTAATCCTATTACAGTTACCTCAGGGTGTCTTTGAAATGATTCATAGTGTGAAGTTCCATTTATTTTTGTATCATTACTAAAAACTGTTCTGAATATATCATGGTATAGACACAATTCTGGCCTGGTCAAATAAATGTTGTTTCTCTCTGAGCTGTGGTGCAGTGGGTTACATGTGTTTGTGAGATAAAAGAGCTTAGGGCCGTGGTTTGAGTCCAGACTGCGTCATCTGTTCTGTACAGCCTGATCCACTTCCATCTCTCTCTCCCCCTTCCTGTCTGTCTCCACTGTCCTATAAATAAATGCTATAATGCCCCCTAAATATCATGTAGTAATGGAACTGGAGCCTTCAAAAATGATCTATGTAATTTAGATGTCATGGAGACATATTATATCAGTGTAGACCTGAGGGGAAACGCCTGGCCTGAGGTTAAAGTCTAGGATCTTGTTATGGGGAAAAAGTTTGTTTCAGAATGGCACCCGTGAGCTCCAGTGATCTCACCGGGGGAATGAGGGAGGAAGTGGGTAAAGAGCAGAGAGGAAGCCCAGCTGCAGGTCTTGAGTGTTGGGTAGAAGGATGAGAGAAGCCCTCCCCCCCCATCATTTCACACTGGCTGGCAATAGTTTAGAGAAAACAACAGGTCTGTAAAGAGATTTTTGTGCCTCTGAGGCGCAGTTACAGCCAGCGGACTGACCTAACCCAATCCAGCCCTTCAGCACCTCTCCCAGTCCACACCAGGACCTTGTTAAAGAGGTGGAGAAAAGGAATGAAAGAGAGATGAGAATGAGAGATTTTTGTATGAAATAAAATGTTAGTGCTTGAGTACTCTTGTGTAATTTTAGAGAATTTAGAGAATAACAGGTATTTTGTTGCTTAACTACAACAACAGAACAAATGATTTCCAGTCTTCAAAATGTACCCCTCTCTCTCTTCCTCAACGTTTTTCTTGTAAGATAAATGTCCTCTTTCCTTCAATTGTGCTTGGACTCTGACATTCCCATCACTTCCAGTTTTGGGTCAGTGATGATGTCACTCACTTACACGTACACACACACGAACATGGTTCACTGATTTAGTTCAGAGTTTGAGAAAACAACATCTTTTTTTTTTTTCAAAATCAGAACAATGCATGGACCACTAATTTAAACCAGACATGTAAACGACTCACATACACAAACCTACAGTAACGTTTCCAAACATTTTTTTTGTTACCATGGATGCAAAGAACTGGTTGACAGAAGGGAATTTCCTAAAAGAATACGAACCCCACACCTGGAACTAATATCCAATGCTGTGATCATACGGGACGACTGTTCAGTCTTTTTTTTTGTTGCTTTTTCATTGTTTTTCTGTAACCTCTAATTGTCTAATGTCAAATTAAAGGGGTCATATCCTGTGCTATTGTGTTTTATTTTTCCCCTGAAGTCTACTTATAATGTTAGTCAAGGTTTCTTGCTCCAAAATTTATCAATTTTGGTTTTCACCTTTTTTTTTTTTTTACAACTATCCACCTTCTTTCTGACCCATATAACTATGACCTGCCTGACCTATGTAAATTACCTCTGGTAAAATATAGTTATAATTGTTTTGTTTCATCTTTTGTTTACTTGTTTGTTTGTTTTTCCCTTTGCATGTTCTGCTTTTTTTCTGTTTACTTTTACTGGGTTTTTTGTTTATTTTGCTTGTTTTGATTATAGTTTTTTGTTTACTTTGCTTGTTTTTATATTTTTAGTTATTAATTAGCTTTTTATTAAATTAGCCAGGGGTTTTCTACTGTAGCTCCAAGAATGAATTGGTTAAATGCTATCTGTTATGATTAACTTAACTTTTCAGCTTGTGATACAATGACACATCCATTTAAATCCACTGTCATCCTTGTTGCCTTTAGGAGTGTCTGAACCCCTGCTGTAATGCTACAACCTGCACTCTCAAGGGAGATGCTGTCTGTGCCCATGGACAGTGTTGTGAAGACTGCCAGGTACTTTTGTAAATCTCTCCTGTTCCTCTTTAATTCCTCTTTAATTCCTTTAGTTCCTCATTACTTTTTTCTCTGTATGTAAAATAAAGGCATAGAAATCATATTCTCCTTGCCCCATTAATAAGTGCAACATGAACTGACATCTGTGCTCCAAACATTGATACTAAGTTTCCTCTCAGGCCTCCAGACACATAAATCAATGCGCTCAGCTCACTTACTTACAGAGGAAAGAAGCCAGACCAGGGCCCTCTGGGACAGACCCCAGAAGAGGGCTACATGGTCACACAGACTTCACAACAAACTACAAGTTTTCCACCTAGTGCTTCATTAAGTGAAAATGTCATAAAAATGTCACAAATACTATATTTGTTTTCTCGGTGTAACTTTTTCTGTGTACTTCTGGTTAGTAGAAACCACAGTACGGAGCCCCGCACATACCTGTAATGTGGGGAAAAATATATATAGCAGTGACAAATGAACAATTTGATCCCTGAATTAACTTACTAATACGTTTGTTCCCTTAGGATAATTCCGGTATTTAGCACTTTGAGTCTATTTTATAGTTAGTTTTGGATGAACTAGAGTGGTGGACACAGACATTTTGACGATGGGTCCTGTCTCGACTTTTTGACTCTTTTAGAATCGCCTCTTCAAGAGTGGCTGTCTATGGGCATGCACAAACATGTCCTTAAAACAACCCTTAATGTTCGTTTTCAAAACTGTGCAACTCATCGAGTGGTTAGTGGTGTTCGTTGATGTTCCAAAACAAGTAGCGTAGCCAGTGCCGCTGCTAGCCATTTTGGTGCCCTAAGCATAATTCCTTTGTGATGCCCCCCCCCCCCCCCCCCCCCTAAAAAAAACACATTTTCATTTAGGTTTTTTCATTTAGAGGTATCAAAAAATGAGGTATCAAAATATATATTTTTTTTTTTTTTTTAAAAGTAACACTTTAGTTTAGGGTTTTATAATCACTGTGGTCCCGAATTTGAGGCAGGTTAGTTAGGGGGGGTCGGGGTTTCCCTGAGAAAATTTTGGATTTCTCTGAACTACAGATGTGCATTTTACAGTTTTTCTCGATTGTTTACACACAATTTCTGGTACTAGAGACACAATGACCACAACATGTAACTCATTCACCAACCCCCTGAACCAATTCTGCTAAACTACAAGCACAATTCCTGCTTTACACTCAAATTGCAGTTCTAAAACACACGTTTTTCAAAACACTACACACAATTCTCTGCATTTGGCACAATTTTCATGCACAAAATCTCTGGTTTTCACAAGGAACACACTGCCATTCAGATCTGCACACTGACTCGTCACATGGGCAAACACATGTCACACAGTTTTACAATTAGCGATCAGAGCTTTAGCATAAAAGACCGAAGCAGAAGAGAAGATGCAGCATAGTTATTTATTTTAATTTTTTTTTACTGTAACTGCATACCGTACATTTTTCTGTTGTTTTGTATGTAGACCAGTGTATGTGCAACTTTGTGTTGGTTGGGATGTACGAAATGTGCGATCTATCTCCCATTGTTTTTGTGGGAAAAATAAAATATATTTGTTGCCGTGTATTTGTGTGTTCTGGGTATAAAAACAATATTCTCAAATGTTTTACAACACACTTATGTATGTACTGTCTGTAGTAAGTGTAACACTGAACAAAAAAGGCCTGAGTCATTATGATGAATGGAGAAGAAGTGTTTTCCATTCATCACAGTGTTTTACATTGAGCACATCAGTGTTCAACTGCTTATAAATGTCTATTCATATGATGGTTTGTGTGTGTCATTTGAAAACAAAATACCATTTTGAGAAGAAATAACATTGTTTTGAATGTAAAGTTTCATTTTGCAGGAGAATTGAGGGGTTTTGCCAATTGTGTGTGTGTTTTTTGATTTGTGTGTAGAGTTCTGAGAATATGAGGCATTCTTTCAGAAAATGTGTGTAAACAATTGAGAAAAACTGT
Organism: Chrosomus eos; assembly: GCA_036326025.1. Taxonomy (NCBI): domain Eukaryota; kingdom Metazoa; phylum Chordata; class Actinopteri; order Cypriniformes; family Leuciscidae; genus Chrosomus; species Chrosomus eos. The sequence goes on along the minus strand of CM070832.1, from coordinate 12,826,701 downwards.
AAGATGTTGTGAAGGCAAAAAAAAAAAAAAAATCGATAACAACAGCTTTAAAACCATTTCTCTCCTCATCACCATCACACATTTTCTCTTTCTTTTTATCTTCCCCTGTCTCTTCCCCTCCTAAAGTTGGCTTTTTTTAATTTACTAAAGGCAACAATTTGTATTTTATTTTCAATATGTACACATTCATTATTAATCCTGTGCCTAACATGATGAAATGAAAACGGCTTTGTTCATGTTTCTTGTCCCCTCACAATGACAGTAGCCTAAACTATTAGCCTACACTAGGCTACATGTTACATAGGCCTATTTTCAGTTAAAAATGGCGAAATTAGACAAAACTATATTAGTTTGCCTTATTATTTTTTGTCCTTCTTTCAACATTTATGACCTAAAAAAACTGTCAAATATATAAAGTTAAGTTTAGCTACTTACATCTTATCTTGCACTTGACCGACTGAAGCGTCGAGTTGCACTGTTAAAATTCGCGCTCAGCGTCTGTGAACATAAAGCCCGCCTACTTTGATTTGATTGGTCATCACAAATAATCTGACATTGACGAGCACTGACAGACCAATGAGGCTCAGATCATAGGCTCATGAACACACACACACACACACACACACCCTGTCCTCTGTTTCTGACGTGCTCTCTGCTCAGCTGCGGATTGAAGATGAAGAACGCGCTGAATCTGATTATAAAAAGAAGTTTGATGATTGATTTTTCATTAGGCTATTTTTGGTGCCCTCTCCGCACTTGGTGCCCTACGCAGAGCGCGTGATGCGCGTGGTGGGAGCGGCGGCACTGAGCGTAGCGAAATACAGTTTCTGTCGGGTTTTATTTGGCATTTTGTAAAATCGCATTGATGTCTGTTGGAGGACTTATTGCTCATTGATATTACTGTGCTACCGGTGTGCTAATCCTTCAGACTCAAAGATCGAGCGGAAGTTTATACGAGGTTGTGAAGTATCTGAAAAAATAGTTCCACTATAGCAAATAACACCGATTGAAATCATACATTGCGCCGATATATTTGTCTTTAATCATCAATGAACACCACTAACCACTCAGTGAGTTGCACAGTTTCGAAAACGAATGTTAAAGGTTGCTTTAAGGACATGCCCATAGACAGCCACTCTGAAGCGGTCAGAGGCGATTCTAAAAGAGTCAAAAAGTCGAGACAGGACCCATCGTCAAAATTTCTGCGTCCACCAATCTAGTTCATCCAAAACAAACTAGAAAATATACTCAAAGTGCTAAATACCGGAATTATCCTTTAAGTAAATCGTGCGCACAATAGTTAATTAAAAATATAATCATTAATTCCCTCGCTTTACTAAATCGTGTGCCCAATATGATCATTCGTTCCCTCGTTTTACTAAATCGTGGCCACATTTTAATATCAAACCGAGGGAATTAATTAGCACAGTACAACGTGGCCACGATTAACTAAATTTGTGGCCACAATTTAACTAAGGAATGAATAGGTGAATGAATTTTGAAATCAGTTGTTTTTTTTTTACCTGAGGTAAAGCAAAGCTAGTCTCTGCATGACTTTTGGTTTATCCCATAGTCCCATTGGAGTTGAGTATATCTTTCTCCACTGTGTGTGTGTGTGCAGTTAAAACCAGCTGGGACTCCTTGTAGAGAGTCCAGTAACTCCTGTGACTTACCCGAGTTCTGCACCGGTACCAACCCCCACTGCCCTGCCAATGTGTACCTGCACGACGGGCATCCATGCCACAATATGGATGGTTACTGCTACAATGGCATCTGTCAGACTCATGAGCAGCAATGCATCACTCTGTGGGGTTCAGGTTGGTACCACTGTGTATTTAATACGGATAGCTGCAGGGTTCTTGGGCTTATTTGGTTGCCCAAAAATGTATTGTAGTGTACTGCAGATATACATTTCATTAATCATACATTTTTGACACTGTAATTCTATATGTAACCATTGTCTTGCCAGAACTTCCCGTTCAGTCCTGCATGCATTAATACAGTGAGCTCAAGCAGTATGAAAAATCACACTGATTGCTGTTATTTATTCCATATGTCTGTTCATACTCCTTTCCAAAAGGATTCAGGCCACAGTCTGACATATATTATCCTTTCATCTGTTTTTGGTTTGTATACAAGTTCAAACAAGATGGAAGAGTTGTACAGTGTCATATTTCCATCTGTGACACTGGGCATACGTGTCTTATTTTCATTCTCTCTCTGTTTTCAGGAGCCAAACCTGCCCCGGGGATCTGTTTTGAAAGGGTAAACTCTGCAGGTGATCCCTATGGAAATTGTGGAAAAGACTCCAAAGGCTCCTTTGCTAAATGTGAAGCAAGGTACATTCAGGGCATAATACAACAGCACTTTGCACTTTAACCTTTGACATAAAGTATAATTATAATCATTTGTTGTATTTGCTGCTCATTTTTGATTTTATACTTTTTAAATTCTGCTTTGTTTTCCCTTAATTCATTTTGTTTTGCTTATCATTTACCTTTCTTTGTTTTTGATTGCTTTGCTTTGTTTTTATTTTTGCTTGAGTTTGCTTTGTTTGCTTGTTAATGATCAAATTTACACTTTTTTAGTTTACCTGTTTTGTTTCGCTCGTTCGGTTTTGTTTCCTTTTGCTTGTTTTCTTCTTTGTTTAATGCAATATTTTATTGTTCTGTTTGTTTAACTCAATTTTCACTTGCTATTTAACTTATATTGTGGTACTTTGGCAGTACAAATGCGTAGCTTTTCTTGAACCAACAAAGCACATACAAATTTAAATCAAGGACCAGTCACTGGCACGGATATTACAGAATAGAGGTTATTTCCATGACACACATTCTTGAAACAAAAGAATATTAATATGAAGAATGATGAGTGTGAAATTATGAACAGTATTGATTAAGGTTGTCTTAATTCATTGATGTCACTGATGTCACTTGCTGTCTAATTATTATAGGATGGCCCATCAAACATGTTGTAATGAACGTCATTTTGTTAATTTCTTTGCAGCGTGACATGTTATTACTCAGCAGCAGGGGCAGCCCTAAGGTTTTGCGTGTAATCTCTTGTCACTGTTAATTACACTCTTTGTTCATCACACATGAGTGAGGGGGTGTAAAAGGCGAGAGTACCTCAAAAGCACATAGTATCCTCTGTTTCTCAGTATTTGTATTGCCTTATCCCATTTATTCAGAGTAATAACATTTAGCACTGTTGTTGTGTGTCTCACTGTGTTTTGTCCATGTGTGTGTGATCATGAAACAGAGATGCTAGGTGTGGGAAAATTCAGTGCCAAGGAGGTGCCAACAGGCCAGTGATCGGAACCAATGCAGTTTCCATAGAGACAAACATACCTCTGCAGGAGGGCGGGCGTATTCTGTGCCGTGGAACACATGTTTACCTGGGTGACGATATGCCTGATCCGGGACTGGTATTGGCAGGCACTAAGTGTGCTGAAGGAATGGTACAAAAAAAATCATTACACAGTGTATCTGCTAGAGATTATTTGTTTAATCAAGAAATTATGATAGTGGTAGATCGATATTTTTCAGCCAGGCTGATGAATACGTTGATATTTGGCCATTTTTATTGCCATTAACTTTGATATGATATGATATGATATGATATGATATGATAATGATGTCATTTGAATATATTAAATGTTCTATGATCATTTTAAAGTTTGAAGAATTAATTTTGATTATTTTATTCTTTTCATAGTCCTAGTTTTAACAAGTGAGAAATAAAACCCATATCTGCATATTTTGTTTTCATTTTGAGTAAATGTCAAATTTTCTGTTACAATATTTCTATAATCTGTCATTATATTGGCCACCCTAGCACTTAGAAACCCACATTGGTCGACCACTAGTCAAGGGCAATAACAAATGTTTAATTTCAGTTGATATCTATTCAATGTCTTTGATTCTCTCTCTCTCTCTCTCTCTCTCTCTCTCTCTCTCTCTCTCTCTCTCTCTCTCTCTCTCTCTCTCTCTCTCTCTCTCTCTCTCTCTCTCTCTCTCTCTCTCTCTCTCTCTCTCTCTCTCTCTCTCCTCTCTCTCTCTCTCTCTCTCTCATAACAGATCTGTTTGAACAGGCAGTGTCAGAATGTCAGTGTGTTTGGAGTGCACAAGTGCTCTGGGAAGTGTAATGGAAGAGGGGTATGGTTGCTTCTGCTCTGTCAGTTGAATTTTTCTTAAATTTGCAGGGAAAATGTTTTTTTCTCTGACATTATTATCAGGCATTAGGCTCTGATTTGAGTCAGGAATGCTGAAAGTAAATCAACACAAATGATTAACCTCTACTGAAAGCCCCGCCCTCCACAGAATTGTCTATTTCATTACAGCTGTTGCTAAAGGGGAGAGCATATGCCCATAATAGCACTTAGCTAACTAGTAGCTTCCCTTGAACTAGATTACTGATTGAAATAGCGGTTAAAAGCACAGATAAGACGAGCATTCTGGAGTCAATTAGATCACAGCGTAACCTTTTATCAGTCTTGGTTTTTCATGGAAGCTTGATACATAATGTGGATATTTAAAGGGATAGTTCACGTTAGTGTTGTATTCAAGACCACCTAAACTGAGACCAGTGTGTTTTGAGACCAAGACAAGACCAAGACCAGCACTCCTTAAGATCCACATTTACTGCCTGAAAAATGTCTGATTTTAAATGAATAAATACAATTAGAATAGACACTATATAGAGCTGTTCAAATGAAAAATGCATCTTTGCAATGCAGAGGTGTCACAGAAGTTGCATCTGAATTTACAATAACAACTGCTTAAATAATGTTTAGATTAATGTTTTTAAAATTGATTTTATACAAACATTCAATAAACAAAATTACATTTACAGTCATACTCATATTTGTGAAAACAGCTCTTCTGCCCTTGTGATATTGCTTAATTATATTATATGTTATAATATAAAATTCAATATCTCACACAGTTTTTTTGCAGTCATATCTATTCATTTTGGTGACATTTTTGACACAATCCCTCATTGATTTCTGACCTGGCACAACGATAACAAAAGAAATCAAATTAGAAGTTATTGACTGCATTTGAAACAGGAAGTTTTACAATTTACAATTACATAACAAATAAACCAGACAATGTACCGGCAATTTAGACAAGAGACAAGACTGCGGTCACGAAAAATGCGGAGATAAATGGTCAAAAAATATTTGAGACTGGTCTCGAAAACTCCAACACTAGTTCACACAAAATGAAAACCTTTTATCCATGAAACACAAAAGGAGTTGTATGTAGCAGAATTTTCAAGCTGTCCTTTTCTAAAGTTGAAAGTAAATGGTGACCATATTCTAAATAGAAAAGATTACTGTACATAAATGTTCCTCACACAAAGCTATAACCAAGTCTTGGAACACAGGTACAAGTCATAGACCACTTTTATGATGCTTTTTTTCCTGTTTTCTGGACAACATTAATTTAAATTTTATGGAATAGAGCAGCTCAGAAATTCTTCAAAACTTCCCCTTTTGTATTTCAACAAAGAAAGTCTTTAGGTAGAACAACATAAGTTGTAAGTAAATGAAGACAAGAATTTCAAATTTTGGGTAAACCATTCTTTCAATCACATTCCCTGGCCACTATTGCATACTTGCTGGGTGACTCGAGGCTTTTCTCAGCTGTTGAAGTACTTCACAATCAATCTCTGTCGCTCCAATAAGGTTAAAGGAGTCATATTTAATTCATTTGTGTACCATTTAAAGTGTCATTCATCATCTTTTGGCTCATATGCACATTTGCTTTTTTGCCAGAGGAGTACTGAAATTTAATCGCTAAACGTTGTGGCCAAGAACACCCCCACGTTGTCTTTTGCATTTGCACCCACTGTCAGCTCTGCAGGGCACTTGTGCAAGCGTGTAATGTTTTATTTATTTTCTCTTGTTACACGCTTCCTAAATTGGAATTCTTCTTTTTTGTGTGTGTGTTTTAGGCTATGCAATTAAGTCAATTTTTTTCATCCATTCCAAGGTCTATTTCCTTACTGGAAATGTGCTGCAAGACAAATTGATCCTTTTTTAATAAAGATGTTGGGAGTTCTGTCTGCATCCTGGGAGCCTGAACTGTCCGACTGCTAGTACTTTTTTTATGCCAGACTGGCCCAGACCTAAAACAATAGAAGACCAGACCAATTCTAAAACCCCTTAAGCCCCAGACCTAAACAAGATCCCCCGACCTAAGATCTAGATAACACTCAACCAATAAGGCTATTTTTCAAGCATTGAGAGTCCACATTATCAAGAATCAAACTAGAAAATCTTTCAACCCTGAAACTTAGGAGTTTATCTGTTTGTTTTTTCCCCCTCATAGCATCTAAGAAAGTTGGATGATCGAGTTTGAGAGACTAAAAAGTTTGGTCATGTTTTACGATGGGAAACACATAGCTGCATCTTTCATTTTAGGAGGAAGACATATAATATTCAGACTGTGATTTAAGCTTTAAGTGACATCAATCAACTTGCGCAGCAACCCTTGACACATGCCTTGATGGAAAAAAATGTATGCAGTTTTGTGCAAATGGAACACTGTTGCCCTTGAATGCAACATTGAGCAGAGCATCCATGATCTGAATGCTCATGACGAGATTCACACCATTATCCCACATAATTCCTTAAGCATTGAACAGCAGGATTTTGTTGATAATGTCCGGCAATGAATTTAATCAGATGGTTTAAACTGTGTGTGGCATTGACACCGGTTGCTTCATGTTTACAGGAATGCAACAATAAGAAGAACTGCCATTGTGAAGCTCACTGGGCACCTCCTTTCTGTGATAGGGCGGGCTTTGGGGGAAGCATGGACAGTGGACCAATGAGACAAGCCGGTACAGTGACATACAACTGCACTTTTGACTTACCTGCTAGCGCAGTATGCACTATACCCTAACACAGCATGACTTAGTTAACATGATTAATTAATACTTGCTGCAGTGATTATGTTATCCTTTCCAGTCTAAGGCCTGAAACATACTCTTTTACGCAAGTATGCAAACATAAATACAATTTTTTATATGTTTTTTTATATATTTCCTTTCATGCAGGCTGTAATATAGCTTGTTTTAATGTACAAAGCCTGGAAAGTTTTAAAGATCAAAGTGCACAACAAATAAAGTTGTTTCCTTAAAAAAAATAATCGATTCTAAACTGCCGAAATGAGTCGTCCGCAAATCCAGTCTCACTTTCTGTTACAAACCTAAAATACGTACGTTTACATAATGCCAGCCTATGGTCATCATTGGCTGCCCGCAAACATTGTAGTTGTAGCTGAGGCTGGAAGAGTTTGGTTGGTATTGTTGACATATCGTTGTTTTCTGCGCTACGAAAGCAAATCTTGCATGCACTTCCAAAGATGAGGACTCACGCTGGAAAACCAATGACATCATTTACCGTTCATATCACTTTGTATGCTGAGGAAGCCTCTGGAGCCGGAATTTAGATATGATAATGGCCGGTTCGTTTCGGAAACACGCTGTACGCGGTAGACCAATCACAACAGACTGGGCCATCTGACCAATCAGAGGGAAGCGTTTAGACAGAGACTGAATCCTTTATCAAACCGTTCAGACAATGTGAGAAAAGACGTGATTCTGCAATGTATATTATGTGAAAATGAAAGTGTTTTTTGATCTTGGATGTAAACCTATTGTACGAGAACTCCAAAACAAAATTAGAAGTATAATAGCATAATAGGGGCACTTTAAATTCTTTAATGTTTGCTTATTTATTTATTTATTTCCTAAACTGCTGTACACAAAGAAATCAAACAAAATGATGAAAATGACCACCCTTAATTACAAATGTTATTACCAGAGTTATTAAACCAGATGTATTATTATAATTATATATTATATTATGTTTTTTTTTATTTATCAATTCATTCATTTATTATTCATTTATTTAAGAATAAACAACTCTACACAAAGAAATGTATAATTATTATTATTATTATTATAAATGTTTATTTATTTATCTATTAAACATTAAAGGAAGAAAGAAAAAATAGAAAACTGACCATTAACTATACTGTATACTGCATCGTTCTTTGAAAATGGATAGGCCTACTTGCATTGCATTATTAATTGCTTTGACAACATATTTCAGAATGCAAAGATGCATACAGTACGTTTTGCATACCTAGAAGCGTTTATGCTTGCAAACATGCATGGAGGATGTTTCAACCATTGAAGCCTAATGCATTCTGATTTTCCAAAACGTACCGCTTCAGGAAGTGCACTAGCTCTAACCACTTCCATCCCCTCTGTGACAGCCACACTGCAGGTAGAACAGTGCCGCCTGCGAGTACAATGTACTTACAAAACCCATTAAACGATTTTCCAGTGGAAAAGCATAACAGCGTTGACAAAACACGTCATTGATTTACTGGTGGAAACCTGAAGCACTGCACTTAGATGTCACTCAGACACTTACGAACTTTGAGACAGCTTGTAAAAAGCAATGCAGTTGGAGTCACAGAGGGATGTTGATCAATTCCTTTTCACTCTAACCTGACTCTGACTTCTTGTGTTTTCCCTCTCTGTGCCGTTCTGTGCCGTGCTGTACAACAGATGTGCGAGTGTGTGTATTAATGTGCGTGCTGTCCTATGTGACAACAGCTGACAGCAGCGCTGTGGCCGTGGGCGCGCTGGTCACCCTCCTTTGCTTGCTGTCGGCGGGACTGATTGTGTGCCTGAAGAGGAAAGCGCTGGTTCAGATGCTCTGCGTCAATAAGAAGAGCGCCATTCAAAAGCTAAGGTGCCGTTACCTCCAGCAATGTCTTCCAAAATGTGTTTGATCCTGGATTTCTGCTGGTATCTATCTAGGGACACCAAGAAAAACCTTGTGTGGAAGCTTGAAGGAATTAAGTTTCAAGTTCAGTATAAGTTCATATCGAGTATAAGTTCATATTTGGGGCACAATCAAATTTGAAAAAGAAAATAATTTTGACATTTCTTTAAAAAAAATCATGGTCACAGTAACACACTTACAATGGAGGTAAACTGGGCCAGCGTTCCATAGGGTTTAACAGTCTAAATGTGAAGATTGTAATATTGTTAAAGCACTTGAATTATTCAGTAAAACCCTGTTTATAATTTAAGCTTGTCCAAACCATCCTTTTAGAAGTGGGAATCATTTTCTTTGCGGATGAACTACTGATGTAATTCCTCTGGGTGGAGTTTACTTCATGTAAAATGTGGTTTTACTCATCAAGTCCCTTTCTAGTATCATTGAGTGTATTGTGTGACACTTAAAGGGGTTATTGGCTTTATCCTATCATGACATTGATGTTTAAATAGGTTGGGTTAGATCAGTAAGTGATTGATACGCATTACCGTTCAATGGTTTTGGGTAAGATTTATTAACATTTTTGAAAGAGGTCTCCTATGCTCACCGAGGCTACATTTATTTGATCAAAAATACAGAAAAACAGGCGAAGTGCTATTGTGAAATACTATTACAGGTTAAACTAACTGGAATCTATTTTTAATATGTTTTAAAATGTAATTTATTAAGCAGAATTTTCAGCATCATTACGACAGTCTTCAGTGTCATTTGGTGCTCAAGAAACATTTCTTATTATCATCAATGTTGGAAAAAAACAACATTGCTGCTTAAAGTGTAACTATGTTTTGTTACAATGTTGGTATTATATGTAAAAAAAAAAAAAAAAATGTTTAGTCAGAGAATGTCACATTTATTTATAAGCCAAAGCGTTTTGCGTCATCTGGCACACTTTTGACAGCTCAGGGGCTTTAGTGAAAACTACAAATTATACTTCCGCTTACTGACAGTCGGATCGACAGAGGGTTATTAACAGAACAGTAGGTTTATCACTGAAAATTGTATTGTATTTTATGGTACTGACATGGTAAAAATGGAACACTATGGCAACAGCTTTCTTACCTGTTCACGGCGGCATTTTACTTAAAAAGGATATTCTTTGAAATAGAAATCTTTTGTAATAATACAAAGATCTTTACTGTCACTTTTGATCAATTTAATGAATCTTTGCTAAATCTTACTGACCCAAAACATTTGAACAGTATAGTGTACAGTAGGTCAGTATGCGATTCTGTCACACCATAATGCTATCATTTTAAAACTGTGTATTTTTATATTTACATGTCTACTTACATTGTAAGTGCTTTACTATAAATGTGATTTTATAGTCATATTTCATATAAGTCATATTTTTTGTGGCAATAAATATTATGCCACAGATTAAACTGTGGACATCCCTACTGTGGTATTGGCTTTCTCCACCCTTAATAATTTTAAAGTAAAATAAAACTTTTCAAAAACTCTTTCTTAATTCTACAGATCAGTTGGGCGAAAGCGAGTGCCCAGCCCCCCACAGACACAGTCAGTTTTCAGGGTCTCACCACAGCACAAGACCCCCTCTTTACCTTTACACTCCCGATGTGACAAGGTAAGTGTGGTGCTCTACTCATTGTAAATTGTTATTGTTTGACCAAATACTAGATTTTAGGTAACACTTTACAGTAGGGTTCCATTAGTTCATGTTAGTTAATGCATTAACTAACAATGAACAATACCGTTTTCATCCATCTTTTTTAACAATAGTTAATAAAAATACAACTGTTCATTGTTAGGCTACGTTCACACTGCAGGCTGAAACGACCCAATTCCGATTTTTTTGCCCCTATGCGACCTGTATCCGATCTTTTCATGACAGTCTGAACGACACAGATCCGATCTTTTCAAATGCGACCCAGGCCACTTGGGTATGTGGTCCAAATCCGATACGTATCCGATCTTTTGAAATGCGACCCTCAATCTGAACGGCCAGGTCGCATGTATCCGACCCGCACGCCGTTGATATGCGACAAACGTCATAATTCTGCGTTGAAGTAGGCAGGAATGAGAAGATAAACAAGTTAGCTATCGTACGATAGCACCGATAGCACGCACCTGTCAATACACTCCAACGCGTTGCACTGTTATGGTCCGCCGCAGACGTGTCTCTTCCCGTGAGTTAATCGAAGGCGCTCAAACGCTCTCCTCCTTCTTAATTTTCTTCTTAAAACGAAAAGATTGTAATTGTGCTGGCTCTGTTGGGAAAATAACTTTAATATTGCTAAACGAGCTCCACTGTTGACATTCATGTTTAGGTACTTCCGCAAACAGCAAGTGACGTCGTTGACCGTTGAGTACTCTTCTGCGCATGCGGGTCACTTCTGGGTCATTTCACGTTCACACAGGAGATCACTAAAGGTCGCATTTAATTGGAAATGTGAACAGCCTTGCAAAAAAATCGGATTTTTTCAAAAAATCGGAATTGAGCATTAAGCCCTGCAGTGTGAACGTAGCCATAGTTCATTAACTGATACAACTTTTGATTTTAATAATGTATAGAGTGGTGCAGGTATTTACATCAGAACCCAGAAGTTTATTTCACCACTGGTTCCTTCAAGATTTCCCTATGGGTTTTTTTAATGTGGTTTTTCAATTTACGTCTAAATTGAAAAAACCTCTTTTTGTTCTATAACATACACTGCACACACTCACACCCCAATCTGTCATATCTAGTTACTTATTAAAAAAGTACGTTTTCAAAATGTAAACATAACTGCTTCAAAATTCAAGTTTTCTAATGGGTGTGTGTATTTTACGTTGTAGAATAAAATGTTAATGTATAGTCAACTTTACAAATAAATAAAAAAAAACAGGAAAACTCGAAGGAACCAGCGGAGAATTAGACTTCCAGGTTCTGAAGTCATACCTGCAACCCTCTAAATGTTAAAATGTTGAAACATCAACTTAGACAAAATCTATGTAGTTAACGAAATTTGACAAATAGAACCTTATTGTAAAGTGTTACCAGACTGTATAATTTTGTGAAGAATTTGTGTTCTGAATTATTATTTACAACCCTATTTTAACAAGCAATAACAAGATTTTTTTTAAATCTCAAATTCCATAATTTTACAACGCATTCTCACCCGAAGGCGTCATCTAACTGACAATTTTGACCATGCTTCAATATTCGACGCTAAAGGTACCCTTTAGCGTCAGTTAGTTGACGCGATCCCAGGGCGTCATCTAACTGACGCTAAGGGTAACGCGTCAGTTAGATGACGCGGGTAGGTTTAGGTCTGGGTAGAAGGGCGTCATCTAACTGACGCTAAGGGTAACGCGTCAGTTAGATGACGCCCTGGGATCGCGTCAACTAACTGACGCTAAAGGGTACCTTTAGCGTCGAATATTGAAGCATGGTCAAACTGATTCCCAAGGCGTCAGTTAGATGACGCCTTGGGGTGAGAATGGGCTGAATTTTAGTACCTCAGTGTCTGCTCTTAGCGAGGAGCAGATGAGGTCAGTTCGCTTGCAGAATTACTATGCCTGCCCAAGCCAATTAATTCCTGGCTTTCTATGTACACAGCGTGAGACTTAGGTGCATAATTGATTTATTGTTCAGTATTGACCCTCAAAGAATATTAATGAAGTCCAGAACTTCATCTTAAACCTCAAATGTTCAGTTAGAAGGGTTTCAATTCCGTGTAATCCACTTGAGTAGCATAACAATATAATGATTGAAGTTGTTGTTGCTGGAAGTCTTTGTATGATTGGAGAGTAGCCATTGAAGTGTGTTTGAATGTTAAAGCATTGATTGCGTCATCTGGGTATTTTTAGTCTGTGCGCAGTGTGCCATACCAAACAGCAGGTATGTATGCGTACCTTTGTGAAAAAGCACCTGGAACGGTGGGATTGTTTGCAGAAAGAGGTATAGATTGATTCCTTGAAAGGTCTTAAAGGTTAGCAGTAGCGCTCGTATTGAATTCTTGTGTCTTCTTTTTCAAGAGCTGACTGTCTTTCCACAGACATCCCATCCCTGTTCGGAGCCTCTCCTCCATCCACATAACTTCCACAGTTTGCATCGGGTGCCTCAATGTCCCACCCGCTGCCAGCCCATCCACATCAGCCACCCCATGCCCATCACACTGGGCATCAGCATGGGCTCAGGTCTGCAGCCTCTGCCCTCCGTCCCGCCTCATAGGACTCTGGTCTCACACACACAATCACCGGGCAGAGCGGCAGGCTTCCACACACTCCCACGCCAGCTTCCCTACACAAACAACCAGGCAAGTGCTGTCAAACACAGACTGTCACCATGTACTAACAGGTATGAGTGTGAATGCTAGTGTGGTTTTGGAATATTAATGGCGATATTAAAACTCTATACTGTTTTGTATAAAATAGAAAAACTAAAAAGTACTTGATTTTTAATGTACTTCAGCATTAAAAGTAAAGGTAAAACTTTATTTTAAGGTGACATAGTTACTCGTTACCACATGTACTTACTATAATAATAATAATAAGTAATAACAGTAAATTATGCATAATTACAAGTAACTAACCCTAACCATAACTCTATAGTAACTACATAGTTAATTAATAGTACTCAGTACTTATTTGAGTAAGTACAATGTAATTAACGTCACCATAAAATAAAGTGTTATCAAAGTAAAAAGTACTGATTGATGAATGATTTAGCAATTTTATAAACTCCATCCTAATCCTCAAAATGTGTGTGGGGGAGGGTTATAATCTATTAGACTCACAGATAGAGCTTAAATAGGTTACAGCTCAGTCTAAAATCATCATGAATTATTGCAAATAGTCAAGAAAGCAAGCGCTAGTCAATAAGGAAGATTATGCAGACACTTACTTTTTTTTTATTACCAAAATCTACATACACTGTTTACTACTCATATTTACAACTGTGCAAACAAGTGCAAATATAGTAATATACAATATACCAGGGGTGAATTCAGGTTGATTGGGACACTTTTTGTCATTGAATGACTGGGAAAATGTGTCACAATCAACCTGAATTCACCCTATATAGAAATAAGGAAAAACAAAGTGTGTGTAAATGTAAACTGGCTTAACCAGTTTGCCCTTTTACAGCAGATTCAGTTCACAAACAGCTAATAGTCTTGACCTAAATATGATTTACTTTTACAACAATAAATCATAAAATCCGCCATTAGAGGATCTCAGAGGATCTTCCATTATTGGATCATTTTGATTCTGACATGTGAATTGTTTACTGGAGACTCGCTCTGACCGGATCATTTGAATCAGTGAGTTGTTGACTTGAGAACAGGTGCAATCGGATCGGTCCATTTCACGAATGAGTTTTTCGTGGCTTTTTGTGATGGGATTTTTTAGGTTTACTGAAAAGAATCCGCTCGTTCATGAATCAGATTCTGCTATTTTGTCTTGGAGCAGGTGACGATTTCTTCACCTCACAATAAAGAGAAACAACATGTTTTTATGAAAAAGTACTAGTAGTGAAAAAAAAGTTAAAGTTTCCCAAAATAAAAATACTCCAATAAAGTACAGATACCTAAATATAAAAAAAACTTTGTTACTGTCCACCACTGTCCAATTGACTTTATATTGAATCTAATTAAATTGAACAAGCTTGTGAATCAAATTCGAATCGAATCATGAAATTTGTGTCAGTGTCCAGCCCTAGATTTTGATAAATTGGCATTAGCATTGTCAGCGGATAATCACGAAAAAAATTGCAAAAAGGCTTGTGGGTCATGAGGTTTTACCATAAGGGGCCGTTCACACACATTTTTGCATTTTACTGCGCTACTTTTCCATTGATTTTTTTTTTTATTTAAACTTGTGCTGGATGGATGCCTTTGACCGTTGCACTCACGTTTTGTGTCTTTTGCAGCATCTTGCACATGCTATCTAAAAACAGAGCTCAAAGTTAAAATAAGTTAGACTTTTAAGAAAACCCATCTTTTCCATTCCACTGCTCGCATCTAGCGTATGTCATTCGGCTGCAGCTGATATAAGTTCTTAAGGATCGGTTTCCTTGGCTGTAAAGCGACAGACAGATGCAGAGACCAAGTGGATGGAGATAAGAAGACATTAGCCAGGACTTTATGCTTTCCATCGCTCTACAAACCACATAAATTACTTATATGAGGTTTCGAGTTGAAGATAAAATGAAGACAAAAAATATAACAGTGGGGTAGACAGAGCGGGCAGAGGAGTGAAAGTGATACGGAGAGAATGAGATTGGACGGGTGCATGAGAGCTTTCCTGTGAGATGGGATGAGAGACATCCGTGTGTGAAGGTATGTGGTTTAGATGATAAGTGCTGCTCAGGGACACTGGCAGGATATGCTATCAAGACAGCATGAAGAAGAACATCTGTTGCTTTGAATCTCAGCTCACTTCTCTGCACTGCAGTGACTAAACTGTGGTTAGATCCAGCAAACTAGAAAGTCTCACCTCAAGGATACATTTATCTTGCTAAATAAATGCAAGATGGGTATTTTTATGAGAACACATTGTACTTGGAATGTAGTATACCTATCCCATGGATTAACTTTTATTTGTGTTTGTTACTTTACTTTAAAAAGGCTTTAAGGAAAAATAATATTAAGGTACAAATCATAGAAAATGTATACATAATCATATAAACATGGTGTCAAAGGAAATAGCTCTCAATATACCATATAGGCTGAAGTCAGAATTCAGATCGGGATCGGTAGCATTAAAAAATTCATCCAGTTCCTTTTGCTAGAAGATTGATTCGTCCCGCCGGTATGGAGCCTGAGCTGGTCATAGGGTGGAGGAGGACCTGTCTGGTTCTTGTGGTCTTTGCTGAGGATCTATGCGATGGCTGTCATGTCGACAAAGCCTTCACAGGGGATTGTCTAGTTGACAACGTCTCTGCTGACATTCAGGGCTGCGTTGTGTGCCAGGTTAAAGCTACAATATGTAATTTTTTTCGCTGCTAGCAGTTGCTAACCTCTTACAATAACAAAGGCGTAGGTTGATGACGGATAAGCGGAATTATGGAACTTGTCGTCATGCTGATGGATCTAATAATGTTTATGGATGAGTAAATACATTGATGTTTTTAAAGGAGAACTCCGGTCAATTTTAACATTGAGCTCGTTTTTTTGTACATTTGGAGTGCTGTCAGTACAGACAAAAATGACAAAAATCGGTGTTTCCTACACCGTGTTATCTTTTTAAAATTCGCACCCTGTTGACTTCAATGGGGCAAGTTCTAAACCTGCTTTTAGCCTCTTAACATCCTTGATTTGTCATTACAAGTGAACAGCCATGTGAGTGGTGTTATTAAGAGTGACCACGGTCAATCTGACTGCAGTAGATGTGAAAGATATGAATAAAAATGATGTTTATTCAGCCAGCGCACATACCTGTATTTTCTTCCTGTTTTTGGTGGAAGTCCACAGTAGTCGTTAAAGTTATAGTTATAGTTAAAGTTATAATGTTATTCTATGTGTTAGTTTGTCTATATGAGACTAGCAGTAAGCTAGTAACATTAGAATAACATACTGATCATATTCTAACATTTCATCATGTTGAGCTATATGTAGGAAGTGAAATTTAAAGGTTATGTTCTGTGACTTTAAATAGGATTTGTGATAATATCGCGAGAACGGCGCCCCGCGAGTTAGAGTGCGGGAGAAAACAGTTGTAGTTGTGTTTAGAGAGAGGGAGACACGAGATGCACTAATCGGCTGCGGCCATTTAACGATGTTGAGATGTTCAATAAACGAGTGTTGTAGTTACTGGAGCTCCTTGTCAGTGCCCTCCCTATTGTGGTGATAACAGAACGAGGCCAAGAACCCACGGAACAGCGCTGGGTAAGAACTAAAAGCAGAGGATAACTCACGCGCGTTACAATAACATAGACTAGTTTTATGTACATTTGCTCACCTGTCTAATAAAGAACATGCAATAGTGGCGTCTAGTTTGTCACGGACGTGGAGCTCTCAGCATCTCAAAAACACCACGCTGATATTGATCCTCATTTTAGTTCTCCTTTTGTCCCAAAGTCTGCTTGACATACTAGTCCATAATGTTTGAACGAAACAACAAAAGTGTGCGCGTGTCGCAAGACATAATGCTGTTGTCCACGTCTGTCGCCATGGTTACTATGGCACTACGAGTGGAAACCAGGGATAACGCGGATATTACGTCATTGACAGGCGACAAGTGAACATGGACGAGCCATTATTTAAATTTGGAATTTCTCTGAAATTGAAAATCTTTGGGAACTTTTGGGATATTGTACTGTAGTACACAACTGTAGGAAATATATCACACTGTGCAAGTGATTTTTGGATATTTTATTACAAAAATCGTACATATTGTATCTTTAAAGTAATGTGTTTTTTTTACGGTGTTCTTACAAATTACATTTATATATAATATGGGGCACTTACAATATCGGCAAAGACATCATACTCAAATAGATGGTAAAATATGTGCTGTTTTGTCTGTATAAACAAAACTATACATGTTAGTATAAGACTAGCATTGATAAAGTAATTTGCTAACCATGTCTGTGCAGTTATCTCCAATATAACAGCGTGCCATGACTATATAAAGCTCATAAACCTGCTAAATGTCACATGGTACGTGCAGGGATACCAAAAAGGGACGTGACCTAACTAGCCAAATACTGTTGACATGGATCTCCACACATAGGAATTAAATCAATAAATGCAGAACAAGACGCCGCTTTTAAAAATACCATATAAAATGTACAGCTACACATTTTTGTACAGAAAAAAAAATATCTTTAGATTTCTACTATGCCCCATTGACTTCCATTGCAGCTAAGTTCATTATTGTAAACACAATTTTGCTAAAGATCCTACATATACAGTAGATGCCACAAATTCTGTCTGAACTAGTATTGAATGGAATACATACTCACCTTAAATTCCCTTTATAACTTAAATACATAATTGATGAAGATAATTTTTGCTCTCCATCTGTGGTTTCATCAAAAAAGCCTTTCAGAGTTCACATGTTGTTGTAACTGAGCCACACAATAAAATGCCTGATACATTAAAGCTTGCTTGCTTTCAATGCTGACCTCGTTGAAAGCATTCACATTAAACCCCTTTACATATGAAATCACTGGGGGTTTTTGTGCTCTTGAGTGCCCTTTTCTTCTTGAATGAGTTCACATTTACTCGGGGAGCCATGAAACACTTTCAACTCTTACGGTGTTCTTACAAATTGGCCTCATGGCTCGACACACCGTCGTGCGCTCATGATTAAAAGGTCTTGTATTGCCATAATGACATTGCTTTCACAAGGATGATCATTTGCAGGAACAAATCACTTCCATACAATGGGTAGAACCGTACACGAGGAGAAATAAAGTTTCTGAAAGACAACAATGGATTTGAAATGGATAACCGCTTTTATAATGAATCTGAAAATCTTTGTTTTCCACAAAACAAGGCTGAACAGCTGTGAATAGCTAACAGCTGTACACCATGACCTCATCCTCTGAGTAAATTGGTAACACATGATGACCTCTTGACTTAACGTTTGGTGAACTGGGTGTTGGCAATGGGAGTGCTGCATATTTTTATTTTGTTATTCTGCATTTTTGCCAACCTGTTTTTCCAGGATGAGGTGTGTAATCACAGCTCCATCTAGTGGTAGTAGGATGCTAGCATTGTTTACACACATTTTTTAATTTTAATACTTGATGTCAACCATTTTCACTCGGAAGACCCCTGCTGTCCAACAGAATAGTAAATTAACCACAATTCATTTTGTGATTCCATTGTATACCAGGTGGCCGTAATGGTTTAAATATGCGTGATAAACCAGGAAATCTTATGTCTTGCCACATGTAGGACCAAAACAAGCCCAGTCCCCCACAGAAACCTCTTCCTGCAGACCCCTTATTCAGAGGCCACGGGGTGGGTCGAAGCATGTCAGCGGTGGGAGTGCGGATACCAGGCCCTGGACCTCTAGCCATCCCGATCCCAACAGTACCACGACCACCCCCTTCCATACCACTGCCGAACAGGTCAGTCCCATTGTGATATTGCTGGAAAACTCACATATTTATACATGAAATCTAACCTCATTTATTTGGTTACTTTCTAGACCTCTTCCCAGATTACCACAGCCTTTTTATGATCACTGACACATGGACACCACAGCACTGGGTGAATTTCACCAGCATCTGAACACACTTTTTTTGCACTATGAAAAAAACTCTTTTGGACCAAGTGACCACCCTGCAGAAACTCTACGGAGGGTCTCACAGAGAAGAGGGCTGACCGGACACCTTGGTGCTGTGCCTCCTCAATAAAGGTGTTTGTTTGTCCCCGCTCAGGTACTGCAGAACTATTTAAGATGTATATTTATTGTAAGGAGGAAACGATGTGCTGTGCTTGACACTTTTTTTACTGTATGAACATTGTGACATTTTTATTACAATTGGTTTGTTTTTACATGTTGAAAATAAGGTAACAAATCATGTTTTCCTTTCTTTTTTGAGTGTTTTTTTCCTTCAGTTGAACTAATGCCGCGTTAACGCCATGTGATAATTACCGTAATTTCGAGATGACAACATGTGACGTTCTACTTGGAACTGTTCACGTCCTTGGACTGGGAATTATGCGTTTCTACTGTATGTAACACTATCAATGCCTACATTAATCTGCAGTGGTCAGGTGGTACAAGTAGCTCTCAGAAAATTCCCTTCTAACAAGTTGTAATTAAAAGCTCTATGAGGACCTGAATGCTTTTTACAAGTTGAAATCTCATATTTACGGGAATTACGACATTGTGTGAATCCACATTTTATGGTAAGAATTACGTTGGTGTTGTGAAGATTTAAAAAAAAAAACCTGCAAAAATAATGACGCAGCATGTCTGGGATACTGGAGTATAAGCAACATGAAATCTGACAGACTAAACACAGAGAGCACTGGAATGGGATTGTGCCACTAAGTGCATAATTACTTGAATGAGGCATGTCATGAAGGAGGAAGTGATGTGAGCCATTATTGTTCAGTCATAGTTCAGTCATGCTCATGGACATTGACAAACTAACTTTTTTATTTAAATACACTTCCTTAAAATCATATGTGCTTGAGCAAATGCACTGAACTATCCCTTTAAGGCCCGTTTACACCGAGGACGATAGCTATACTAATAATGATTGCGATTCTAAAAATCATTATAAATATAAAAAGTAGATCAGTTTTTTTGAGCTGATGAATAACAAAAACATTGACAGCCAATCAGAATGAATCCTGCATGCGTTAAGAGCTCGAGCATTAAAGCGTCAGGCGACATAACTGCAGTGCATGCTTAGAATAAACAGAACTATATCATCTGCTGGTGTGGACACTAGTTATTGTTATCTGTAACTTTATTATTCTTGGTGTTAACGGGCCTTTACTATTGCTACAACCTTAACCCCAAGCATTCAACTATTTGTGCTACAGACATCATGAATGATACCTCAAATCATGCGGCTTCTTGAGGAGAGATGTGATTCTACTTTTCTTAGCCATTTTTTTGCAGGCTAAAGATCCCATTGAGTTACATTGATTAGGAGCCGAGCCATATCTACAGTATAGAGTGCAAAATATGCATAACAATGCCATGTCAACCATATCTTCAGAAAATGTAAAAATCCAGTCAGTATTTATAGTCCAAACACTTGAAGTGTTGTGATGTTCCAATATGTTTTGAAACATTCAGAGAACTCCAAGTGATAATGAGAAATAGTGACACCACAGCCCTTAAAATATCATGGAATCACAGATGAGCATTCCCACTGAGCCATCAGGATCCAACAGCTGTCATGTCTGTGTCTTTCTGTGCTGTACACATGTTCTGTGAAATATCTTACAATACTTGAGGTTATAGATGTTACATTTTCTGTACTGTATTTCTTGTATAATTTCTGACAATATACACCGCCGTTCAAAAGTTTGGGGTCAGTATGAATTTGTTTAAAAAATAATTTACTACTTTTATTCTGTAAGAATGCATGAAATAGATCAAAAGTGACCGCAAAGACATAATGTAAAAAAAAATGCATGACACTTTCTACAAAAATAAGTAGCATTTTCGACATTGATAATAATAGTTTCTTGAGCATTAAATCAGCATATTAGAATAATTTCTGAAGGATCATGTGACACTGAAAATCAGCTTTGCCATCACAGGAATAAATTACATTTTTAAAATAGAAATCAATCAAAAAAGTAGAAAACAATCATTTTAAATTGTAAAAAATATCCCACAATATTACCATTTTTGCTATATGATCAAATAAATGTAGATTTGGTGCAAATAAAAGACATCTTAAATACATTAAACAAATCTTACCAATTCCAAACTTCTGAATGGTTAAAGTATTCTCTTTAGCCAAATAGCCATCACTACCCTCTAATGAAAATGTTTGACATCAAGATGATGTAAAGTACATGTAGTAAATATCACTGCTGGTGTTTATGTTGTCACAACTATGGCATTTATACACAATAAGTGGTTCTCTCTTGCCTACTATACACACAACTCTCTTTATGCACAGCTGGACTCACAGTTATTCATAAACTTATGGGACTGTCGTTCTGCTTGGTACTTCACCCTGAGGGGGAAATTACACTTTCCACATAATATTCCAACGTTGTTGCTTTGGGACTGTAACATACCCAGCTGTCACAGTATTTCATTCAAGCCAAGCCTGTGTGTGTGTGTGTGTTTTATGTTCTTGTTTACCTAGTCACAGCAATGTATGTACATTTCACCTTTTTATATACACTCATGTGGATGTATTGAATGCTCACTGATGTTTTTGTACAAAATCTGTCATCAAGATTATTTGCTTAATTTTTGCTCAGCTTTTTTTCTATGAATTAGAATAATAAAAGGGAAATGTGAAGGCTTCAAAAAATGGATACTTTTGGTAATGCAAGCAAGGACTTGAACAAGAATAATAAATGAGGGTATTACTATTGTGAATTCAATGTTATTTTATTTTACACAACAGAAACATTTGAGTTTTACTCAAGGCTTTAATATGACATCAAGATAAAGATCATTTCTTGTCTCCATAACAGAACTGTCCAGTGGATATCAGTCGATTTGAATCTTCCATGCTTTTATCCAGCAAGTTTATGATGTTCTGAAACGTAAATAGTCTTTTTGTTCCAAGCTACAAAATAGCATTAATTTGTTCATGTATAGTTTGTCAGGTTACCTGTCTCCCAAATGATTTCGCCATATCCGCTGCACCTGCTCCATACTGCATCGGGGTGTAAATATAATTTTATCAGGAGAGTTATCAGTTCTCCTCTGGCAGAATGTTTTATTGCACTCCTATTGTTTAATCATTTATGGATTAGGAATATCATAATGATCATAATCTGACTGTTACCTCGTTCTTCAAATGGTGATCTGCCCCACTGTCAAGCAGAAGTTTCACCAGCTCAACATTGTTATTCAGCACAGCAACCTAAAAAATCACAACCAAAAGCCAGCAATAATGTAATCCACCTTGTCCACAACAATTCTAGTGGCTGTTTTGATGATAAATACCATCAATGGTGTCTTGCCAGCCTTGTCACGGACGTTTACATCAGCTCCAGCCTGGAGGAGGACAGAGGCGACCGCAGCGTTCCCACTGATGACTGACACACGCATGAGAGGAGTCCAGAGAGACACTTTATCCATCACATCCACCTGTCAGAGGACAAAAACACAGATGCGTTAAACTGACAACACAGGGTCTTACTCGACATTTGACAGAGTAGTAGGCCATCCCAGATGGTGCATCTGTCAAAAGAGGTTTCATTTAAGTGAAATATCATTGCTATAGATCGAAAAGCTAAAATATCACAGATAACTGGTCATATTAGTATACTTCTTTTAAACTAAAAATAAAAAAGTTTACTTTCAGTCTACTTTTCAGAAATATGCTTAAAACTTAAGTAAAACATTCACACAAAAAACTCCCAACAACATGAGCTATAGAAAATTACATGTGACACTGTAAAAAGTGATCAGTTGACTTAACTTAAAAGTGAGGAAACCGGTTGCCGTTATTAGATAAATAAACTTCATGCATAGTTGAAAAAATTAAGTTATGTTGAAAATATTAAGTTATGTGGAATTGTCAAGTTCACATAACTTTATTTTTTCAACTATGCTTGAAGTTTATTACTTAATTTTAAGGCATGGGTTTCCTCACCTTTTTTTGTTACGTCAACTGATCACTTTTTACAGTGAGCTTTATACAGATTTTTACAGCGATTTCATTGAAAACACAGCAAGTCTATCCCTCACAGCCTCGCTTTCATACCTGTACTCAATATTTTGGATCGAGATGTAAAGTATAAGTAATTAAAAATTCTAAGTATACTTGGCTTGAGTTGTGTTCACTCTTTTGACTGAGAAGCCTATTAAATAGGCCTACTTTTCACACATAGTTTTACATACTTTCTTATAAACTTTCATTGTTTAAAAATATTGATTTACAAAGAAAACAAGTAGCCTATACTTGTAGTAACTACTAAACTATAGTTTACTAAGAGTATATTTCAAAGTGTACTTATATAAACTAAAACAAATGTCCCACAAGTATTTAACTAGTAAACTTTATACCAATAAGTTCACTTTTAGTATATTTGCAGTACAAAAGAAAAGAGTAGTTGTAAACTAGTTGTGCATCCAAAGCTTACTACTGTTACACTTAAAGTATAATTAAAAGTATAGGCTACTTTTATACACTAAAAAGTAGAACAATTTAATCCCAATTAGAATTGAAATAGTACACTTAATACTACTAGTACATTGATATTAGTATACTTACTACATAAAGTATGTAGTACTGAAGTACTTACAGTAATAAAATGAACTTAAATAGGTACTTGTATAACTTCCGTTTCAAGCCTACTTTAATGTATACCAAAGTTTGAGCATGGTTCTTTGCACATCATATCAAATGACTGAAAAATTGAACTCTGACCTCACAACCATCTTGGATCATATATGTAATGACAGGCAGGTGTCCTCCATCCACAGCCCAGTGGAGCGGCGAGCATCCATCCGTGTCTCGAGACTGCCATGTTGACCCGCAGTTACGCAGGTACTTCACCATATCCAGGTGACCAGAGTAACAGGCCTGCATTAGACTGAAGGAAAAAACACATGCATAGATAAACAAAATTGAGTAGATGACATGAATGATTATAAAAAGAAACTGAGCTGCACTGAAAAGGCAAATGCACGCTCACCTGTTTTTTCCAGTGCTATCTCTCTTGTTAATATCAGCTCCGTGCTTCACCAAAATGTCTGCCAAGCTACAAACCAAGCAGAAGCTGATCTCAAGTAGAAATTTATGACAGTTTTTCTCTCATGAAACAGCAACTGGGACTAATGGAAGATTCAGTAGCTCGCTGCTAAATTAGCTTTAGAAACATCAGACGCAAGTTTACCTGGTGAAACCTTTCTGTGCTGCTACCATGAGAGGGGTGAACCCCATTTTGTCATGAACATCCACATTGACCATTCTAGGGAGAGGAAATACATGAGGGGTTATAAACAATATGTGAACTGATATTTAAAGGGATAGAAAATGAAAAATCTTAGCTTCATGTTATTCCAAACCTGTAGCAAATGTCCCCTTGATTACTACAATGTTAGTACTAATATAGCATATGAAGAGTTGATTTTGTGGTCTTCCAGATGGTCAGTGAGTCTCACCTTGACTGTAGCACTGTGATCAGCTCTTGCTCATTCTCCCTGTTCAACGCCTGGTGGAGGTTCTTCCCACTGAAAGGCTCTCCTGTGGTCACACCATCAGAACATTAACCAAACACTACCGGTCAAAAGTTTGTGGTTGGTTAGATTTTTTAATGCCTCTTATGCTTGAATGAATTTTCAGCAGTATCTCATGATCCCTCAGAAATCATTCTAATATGCTCAGTGTTTTGGAAAGTTACTATTAAAAGCAATGCGTTACAATATTGTGTTACTCCCCAAAAAAAGTAATGAATTGTGTTAGTTACTTTTTATGAAAAGTAATGTGTTACGTTACTTTTGTTTTGCGTTACTTTTTCTCACCTGGGCGAGGCTTGTTTGTTTGTTTTTTTATAACAAAAAAGTTCTATTTTTGGCAAATGTAAAGGCCCTTTCACACCAAAAGTGAAATGAATCAGCCTCAGGCTGAAGGAAATGCAAATTCACAGCTGTACAGTAGAGGGCGCCGCTAAAAAGAAAAACTTTCAACTGTGCTGTGATGGCAGAGTAGTACAGGAGAAGAAAATCCAAGACTTGCTTCAGCAATAAATAAAAAAAGAAGAAACACAAATGTAATATTTATCAAAAGTTACTTTTGCTTATTATGGTTGAATTAGATCATCAAAGGTCAGCAGCGAAGACATTGGTTAATAAAGTGAGATTAAATACCAAGTATATTTGTGTTATTTTTTACACAATATTCTGAGTTTACATTTCACTGTTTTTATCATCTATTTTTGTGCAAGTGAGATAAGTAAATGCATGCTCACATTTAGTCTAGAACTATCATGTTTCCTCAGCGCACACAACACCTCTGCACCTTTCTTCCAACTTCTCTCAACACAGGGACAGGTGATGTGTCAATCTATATGGGAAATCAAAGTAACTTGCTGTACTTATTTGAAAAAAGTTACTAATATCTGAGTAACTTTTTTCAAATAAGTACGGCAAATTACTTTGATTTCCCATACGGACACATCACTGGTGTAAATGTTAACATGCATTGTTGTAAATGTAAAAGTAATGCGGCTACTTTAGTACTTGCTTGGAAAAAAGTAATCTGATTACGTATAGATATCAGTGTTGAACAAAAAGTTATGCTGCTTAATAATTTTGTGAAATATTTTCATGATTTTTGTAGGGATTCTTAGATTAATGGAAAGTAAAAAAAATCATGATTTTTTTAGGGATTCTTAGATTAATGGAAAGTAAAAAAATAAATAATTAAAAAACAGCAATTATTTGAAATAGAATTTTGTTTTGTAGCATTATATGTTTACTTTCACTGAGTTGATCAATATAATGTGTTCTTGCAGAGTAAAGTAGCCTATTAATTTTTGATAACCTAAACTTTTGAACTCTAAACTTTTGAACTATTTTTGAAGAGTTTTTGTTTCTAATCAATCAAAGCAAGGACAATAAGATGTACTAGGTCTAAAATAGGTCAGGTCTTTGACTGGAGGTAAAATCTCTCACGGTTGGTGAAGACAGAGACTGCAGGGCTGAAGCTGCTCTCCCCTGAAGGTCTGGTGACCATCAGTCTAAAACTGTAATAGGTGCTGGACTTCAATCCTTCTACAACATGCCGGGTGCTGTACCCTCTGTGATAAAACACCAAAACAAGGCTGTGTTGCTAAAAAGACAGTTTAAAGATCTGGTAATAATTTAAGTATTTAAAGAAATAATCAATCGGAGAGATAGGACACTGACATGTATATGGAGTTGAATGTGTGTGTTTTGGGGTCCATCTGTTCCACAGAGAAGTGGGTCCAGTGTTCAGGGGGGCCAGTTCGAGATCTGTTCTCTTCGTTCATCCAGCTCATCTCGATACTGTGGTGACTGACCTTCCCGATCACAGGTGGCTGAGGGAGGTCTGGAGATTCTGCTGGAGAAACAGAGAAAATAAGTGGCACGTGTAGGATTTATGTGAATTTTAGGCATATCTTTGCAGTAATTTCCAACACAGTTATATTACTTTTTGTTAACCATACGCTGTTTTGACAAGGGCTGCCTGAAACCCAAACCAATCTATGGTTAATATGCAGTTATTTGATACTGCAGCATCCATTGAAGGATTTTGCTATTCAGGTGTGACATATACTGTATGGGTAGTGTTTTCATCTTAATAAAGGTCATGAATATCATGTAACAATGCACAAAGAATAACTAACAGAAGATTGTTCCTGGATTAGTGATTAAGTTAAAATATTATCCATTACTTTTTAATCACTGTTGCAGGAGAAAACTGATCAGATGTAGCATAATTTTCCAAATAAATAAATATAAATCAAATATAAGAGAGGAATAAAGGAACTTTATGTGGTATAAAGAAAAGTAATGTATTGAAGGTATTTTGTGGTGGTGTTATTTTGAATAAAGCTTGTTCCTGGATTAGTGATGATAAGTTAAAAGATTATCCATTACTTTTTAATCACTGTTGCTGGAGAAAACAGATCTGGCAATGTAGCATAATTTCCCAACTACAGTAACTATGGGTAAATAAATGCAGCTCTTAAAAAATAGTATTGATATTTTAATAAATGTAGGCTATTAAAATTTATAAAAATATATTTTTTCTCATATTAATCATATATAAGAGAGGAATAAAAACTATATGGTATGTGAAAATTATTGAAATAAGTTTGTGGTGTTGTTTTGAATAAAGTTTGTCTGAAAAAGTGTTAAACAATTATTTCAAGCATGCATTAAGCATTCTACCTGCAGTTTTCATCTCTTCTTTTTTCCCACTATTAGGCTAACGTTATATTTTACAAACGTAAACAAGTTTTTTGGAAATACGTTTTTATGTTGATAAAATGCCCTGACAATAAACTAGTAGCCACGAAACACAAATCAAATGTCTACCTGGGTTCATCATTGTCTCAGTCAGCGTCCTTGTATTGAGAAATTCCCCACACGGAGGATGATAGTTCTGCCGCTGTGTATTGTGTGTGTGTGTGTGTGTGTGTGTGTGTGTGTGTGTGTGTGTTTCTCTCTCTCACACACATCTGAATCTGCGAGTACCGTCGTCATGGTGACAATAGTTGTTGCTGCAGACAGTAAACACGCAACCCGTGGACCATTGTTTATTGCAAGAAACATGAGTTTCACAATTACAGCATATTGTTTTTGTTTAAACATGAGAGCGCATTAGCCTACGGTTATCAACACTGAACCTTGTTAATGTGTTTACCCTGCACTAGTCACTTTCATCATTTGGGCTCTATTGTGATGATGAGATTAAATGACCACATGACCACTTAAAAGCGGTGATTCAGTGCGCTTATGACGGTAAGACCGAATCGGTTCTTTTTGAACAAATCATGTTAAAGAACTGGGTCAAAAAGATTCAGTGATTCTTTTACGTCATCACGTGGTCCATTACATGTTTTTTTTTTTGTTTGTTTTTTTATGTTTTTCTCAAAATTTCTACCCAATAAAATATTTTATAGGCCTATAGCCTATATTTTTATATTATATAAAATGTAGACATATGGCTACTCATCATAACATTGCTTGTGGTGTTTTAAAATGTTATAAAAATGTAGGCTAATAAAATGTCACACTTTTCAAATTAATAAATAGTAAATTCATATTGAGGCCCCCTTGGAAATTTGCTGAGACCCCCTTATGGGCACGGCTCCTGGTTGAGAAATACTGATGTAGACAACAACATTTTATTAATCTTTTTTTTTTTTTCAGTCAAAAACAGTCAATAACCTTCTTTTCGCTTAAATCCTAGGTGCCTTAAAAATGCTGACTCGATAGTGCAACTGAACCGGTTTTGTTCATTAAAAAGATCCGACTCAAAAAACGATTCATTCACGAATCGAACATCGCTAGTGCGCTGAGCGGGACGGACAACTGATGACACAAAGAGTCTGTAACGCCTGAGCGCGGGTCTCTAAAACTCATCTGGAAGAGGTCATCTATTTATGGCCATAAATATGTCAAATAATTAATAGAGCGTATCATCGTATTGTTGTATACAGAGCAGTCACCTTGTTCCTTTTGATTTATTTGTCCAATTGAAAGAGGTGAATTAGGAAAACGACGGAGATGGAGCTATCAACAGATTTGGAAAAACTATCCGAAACCAACGAAACTCAAAAATATTGATTCGAATGATCTGCTGGAGTTAAATCAGTTCGACGGACTCCCTTTTTCTTCAAGATACTACAAACTATTAAGAGAAAGAAAAGGTCTGCCGGTGTGGGGAACGAAATGCGAATTTATGGACAGTTTAATCAACAGTCAGATTGTGATAGTTTCTGGCACAGCTAAAACAGGACAAAGCACTCAGGTGAGTTTATGTGTTTATCATAGAACATGGGTATACATTTGTACATTAAAATGCTATTAAATAAGTATTTGAATATTTTTTTAACTCATATTATTCAATATTCTACCCTAAATGATATTAGGGCAAAATTTTGAACAGAATTGAGGTTATTGTTATTGAATTTAATGTGAACATATTGCTTCATCTTTAATGCAAATGAAAATAAAGTAAATGGGTGGGGCAGATACAGTGTATTCACTACTACTTTAGCAGTGAAAGTACCAAAAGTGTGTTATTTGTGTATTTTTGAGCATGTATTATCGTCTTAATCTTCATTTAGATCCCCTCAGTGGTGTGCAGAGTTTTGCCTGTCTACGCAGTATCAGAATGGCATGGTAGTGTGCACTCAGATTCACCAACAGAGCACGGTGGAACTGGCCCTCCGTGTGGCCGACGAGATGGACGTGAACATCGGCAATGAGGTTGGATACAGCATCCCACTTCAGACCTGCTGCTCCCCTGACACTGTACTGAGGTGTGTATATGATCCCGAGGCATCTTCAGACATGTAAAGTCTGTACAACATTATTTGGCCATTTGCCCTGGACATTTTCTTCCATTAAATTCCACTATCTCCCCTCCCCCCATCATTACCACCACACGTGCATCTCCTTTTCAGGGGCGCCTGTCCTAAACAATATAAAAGCTAACAAAAGACTAAGGGGGCTCGGTCTGAGGGTCTCCACGGCAGCTGCCGTACTTCCATGCTGCCCATATGCTCCATCAGACCTTTCAGAGCTACCATAAGTCAGCCTGGCTAACAAAGAACCAGGACAGTGATTAGAACAGCTGAGAGGGTCTGACTTAATGAAAATGCTGACCTTAAAGAAAACACTGACAATTCCCAAAGTAAATTATCATCTAATCGTGTCTGCTTTTCTTCACT
Source organism: Chrosomus eos (assembly GCA_036326025.1). NCBI lineage: Eukaryota > Metazoa > Chordata > Actinopteri > Cypriniformes > Leuciscidae > Chrosomus > Chrosomus eos. The sequence goes on along the minus strand of CM070832.1, from coordinate 12,796,842 downwards.
TAGCTCGTTATTTAGATGCATACGAGAAGAATTTTGTATTAAAAAGAATTTGAAGAGGCCTGCAATGACATCTGTTGCTTTGCAGGTACTGCACAGATGATGTGCTGCTCCGGGAAATGATGTCAGACCCCCTTTTGGAGCAGTGTGGTGTGGTGGTCATTGATCAGGCCCAGGAACGCACCGTCAGCACGACCTGCTCCTCGGGCTGCTCAAAGACGTGCTCCTCGCACGGCCGGAGCTCAGACTGGTCATCCTCACCGCCACTCACTCCGCTGAGAAACTGCTACGACACTATGGAAGCGTTCCTCAGATCCGGCTGGAAGGGCCACAGCCGTGCGAAGTGGTGTATGGGAGTGGGAGAGGAGGTGTGAAGGATTACCTCTGCTCTGCTCTTAGACTGGCGCTGGAGATACATCAGAATCAAAACCATGGAGACATTGTGACATTTCTGGCAACTGAGCAAGTAAGAGACATTTCAACGTTGATAGATGAGACAGTGCTGCTGGACTAGTTGTTTACATTTTGTTGACTTTTTTGAAAATATTTATTATAATAAATTAAATGTTTTTCTTTAAACTATCATATAATATAGTAATTTTTTATAATGAATATGTATTTAATTTATGTCCCTATAATATAATGTTCTATATGTTTACTTTATTTTGCATTTCAGGTGTGTAATTTCATATCTGCCAAATAAATAATCATATTTATTGATTTTATTAATTTATAAAAAACATTTTTTTGATAATTAATGATAATGTTTTGTGTGTTAAAGACATACAGATTTTAAGGACTCGGTCTCAGTTGTAGTTTTAGGGTGTGTTGTTCACACTTGGCAGGTTTGGTTCGATGAAAACGACCCCTGCTGCGATTGCTCTTTTAGTGAGATTCATTTGAAAGTGTGAACGCTGCCATTCGAACCCTAGTGGGCACCAAACAGATGTTGCCCATCACAGTTCAGTACAGGCATCAGAACCACGTCTCCGCGCAGCAGATCTTCATTTGTGTGTGACTGAAGGATTACTTTTTATAGGCTCTTCACGAGTTGTCAACTCCATCATATGTAGTGATATACGAGCCCATAGTGCACACGTTTGTCCCAGCACACAGCATTGTTTTAGATATTCGACAAGTTCTGTTACAAAATATACATCATACAAGCTTTTTTTTTTGTGTGTGTCTTTAAGTTTAGTGTTAAAAATGACAGTGTGAACGCTAAGTTTACCAGGACTAAATTAATCATTTTCTTTTTCGTTTCGGGCCAAAAGAATCAAGAGAACCAAACTACAAGTGTGAACACAACCTAACAGTCTTTACTAAAATGTGATTTTTATTGTGTATATTTGTATGTATATTTTATCTCAACCTGTGTGAGCCCAGACAACTGGGAGATCATTATTTTAACGGATCCTTAGTTTTTGTGCCACATAAATGTCCCTGTCTTCCTTCGACGCATCTAGCATAGAATTGAAGAAGGTCCATGGTAATGGTAAATTTTTCTTTCTTGTTTCATTTTCAAGGAGATTGAATGTGCCCATGCCATTTTGCGGCGAGAGGGAGTCAATCTTGCATTGTCTCATGGCGAGCTGGTGCCCGTGTCTCTGTGCCCTGCGCAAGGAGACAGTCTCGCAGTGCTCTCTGAGGAGAGCAAGAGTAGGAGAGTCTTCCTCACCTGCAGTCCCAGTGAAGACTTGTTCTGGGCCGTTCAGAGCATTCGCTTTGTGATTGATGCTGGAGTGCAAAAAAGATATGTATGTAGTGATTGTTTCATTTTATTTGGAACTTTATGGACTATTCCTTATTGCTTTATAGATACATTTTCATTGGTGGACATGAAACAGTGATGTTTCATTGTGACAGGTTTACAATCCTAGAATCAGAGCCAACTCCATTGTTATTCGACCAATCAGTAAGAGCCAAGCTGAGAGCCGAAAACAACTTGCAGGACCAACAGGTGAGTGCTTTTTGCTTTCTAAAATTATAAAATAAAGATATTACTAATTTTAAAATAATTAAATATTTCCTCATACACTAGCGTTCAAAAAGTCTTTTTTTTATATTTTTATATTTTAAAAGTTATATTTTTATTCAGCAAAGAAAAGACACATTAAATTGATCAGCAAAGACATTCATAATATCAAAAATGTCTACATCAATTAAATGCTGTTCTTTCAATTAATCAATGAAAAAATATATCACGTTTTTCCACAAAAATATTGAGAACAACTTTTACACTTAATTTTGATGGTCCCCTTTAGATATTCTGTTGACTAAATAACGTTGCACCTAAATGTCAACTAACTCTCATTAGAGTATTAGTTGAGCATTAGTAGACTTTTAGAGATAGGATTAGGGTTAGTAGAATAAGGGGTTATGGGTTAGTAGAATAAGTTGACATGTACTTGCAAAGTTTCTTATAGTCAGAAGGATGTCTGTTGCGGGAGCATCAAAATAAAGTGTTAGTTATTAAGCAGACAGTCTGCTAATACTCTAATGAGGATTGGTTGACATCGCAGGGGCGTCGCACCCGTGGGGGATGTGGGGGTTTTAACACCCACACTTTTCCCGGTGAGAGGGTTCAACACACGCACTTTTTCTGCAGTTTTGCACAAACGCCTGCCTTACTACAGTCGCTCTCGTTCAGTCGTTTCTCTGGCCGCTCTGTGTGTGGCGCTCGCTGCGGCTGCCTCCTCTCCCCCTCCCTCTCCCTCTCCCTCTCACTCTCAAAAATGACACCGGCTTTGAGTGAGACCGGCTGATGATTGGCTGTTCTGCCTTAAGTCCCGCCTCTCTGTCAGCTCGTGCTGAGGAGGCAGGAACTTATGGTTTACATTTACATCTCCCTTTTCCAGGTACTTTGAATGAGTCTTTATGCTTTCGATGTTTTTAAATAAGCTTGATATGTGTCTGGGAAGATGTTATGTTTATGTTTTGTTGACATGTCGAGTGTTTTCGGTATTATATTTGGTTTTTTAGACTACTAAACAGCACAAGACTTTAATTAAGTAACTTAGGCATTCTGTTTGTGTTGGTGATTTAAAGAAAAGTGTGCACTTTGCTCACACTTTTCTCCAAAATAAAAGCTCAAGGGTTTAAGTGAAGAAATTAGGACAAAAGTATTGTAATTTTCCTATTCTATAGCGTAATATAAAAAATATACTTTTGAAATATTCATTTTCATTTATGTGAGAAATGTATGTATGTTTCATTTACATACATTTATAGGCTATATGGATTTTCCATCATAGGAATAAATAATTATATAAATCGTTATACTATTATAATAAATGTTTGGCATTCTAAAACACTAGTGATAATGTAATGTATACTGAGACTCTATATCATAACTAAAAATATGTTTGAGCCCTCTTTATGTACAAGTCAATGCTTTTTCTTTGTTCAATGTGCACAGGTCATGGGTCGAACCCGGTTAAAGCTCTTAATTTTGAGCTCTCAAAGTGCATCAGATTGAGCATTTAACCTTAAAATGTACAAAAAAAAAATACGGGGGAGCATGCCCCCGAACCCCCCATACAGGGACAGAGGTCCACACAACATAGTTTTACAAAATCAAGTGGGAAAGAACAATCATTATAAATTGTGCCCCAGCATATACAACAAAGTTCCTTTTAAGCTTTTAGTCATTAATAGCTGTTAATGCCAAAATTTAAATTTCACATCCATCCCCCACACTTTTGAAAAGCTTGCTACGCCCCTGTTGACATGTAGTTGCAAAGTTACTTATAGTCAACTAAATGTCTAATCAAAATAAAGTGTTACCACATTGACTGTGATAAGACATGTTTCTTGAGCAATAAATGGGCCTGGCATATTATGATTTCTGAAGGATCATGTGACACTGAAGACTGGGGTTATGAACTGCCATCAGAGGAATAGATAACTTTTTTAAAATTTAATAAAACAGAAAACAGTTATTTAAAATTTTTAAAATATTTCACAATATTAATGTATTTTTTTTTTATTAAATAATTGCAGCCTTGGTGAGCATAAGACTTATTTCAAAAACATAAAAAAAATTTACCAACCCCAAACTTCAACGTTCAAACAGAACGATGATCAAAACATAGATGGAGTAGATCGAGTCCATCAACGCCCCCAAAGCTCATACAGTCCTATAGACCTTATGCACCAGAGAAACGAGGGCGCCGCCATCTTTAAAATATTGTCTTTGAACTTCCGTTTTTGGGGTCGTTCTGTATATTTCTATGGCATCGCTGTCCATGAGTAATTAGTTGGTGAAGTTGATTTACTTATTGTAGAGTTAACGAAAGTTATCATGAGCATTGTAATGTTTATCATAAGCATTGTAAAGCATATGTCTTAACAAATGGACCTTGGAAATTTTTTAAACGAGCCGTTCATTCATAACTACGCAAGATCGCTGTGAAAATATAGACCAGAAGTCAAAAGACAACAAGCTCAGAGTCCGTGCTGAAAAGGGAGGCGTGGCTACATAAGGTCTGTACCTCGTCCTGGGTCGACATTTCATTCTGTAACATTAGGCAGTTTGGATTTATATGGTGTTTAATGTTGACGATCACATTTGTTTGTTTCTGCTTCTTCTTCGCCTGTGTTTTGATCAAGAGATTCTGAATTATTTCAGATGTCATAGCGCCCCCTACCGTATAACAGTGAAAACACGGAAAGCCTGGAATTTCTGTCAATGGCTGGGAAAAAAGTAATAATAAGACTGTTTCTGGCATGTATTGAATCATATAACAAAGACGTTTCATGTATGCAGGCAAGTGTTTCTGTTTGTATCAAGAGGACACGTCACTTCCTGTTGAGAGCATCCCTCACATTCTTGAGTCTGACATCACTTCCACTGTGCTCTTCCTAAAGCGCATGGAAATTGCTGGCCTGAGCCACTGTGACTTCATTGACAGACCAGGTGAGATCCTTCTTATTTAATCAAACTTCTTACTTCCAAATCAAAAAGCCCACTCTAGATTTTGAAATATTGTGTAATCTATGCAGCTATACTAATTTCAAACAGTGAATGTATGCATGTTTTCCATTTTCATATTGGAGATAACCACATTCAATAATTCATACACTTACACTAGAAAACCGCAAATGAATCTAAGCAGTCCATCTGAACACAAACAAGTTCACTCTCCGCTGTTTACAGCAGCCAAGCAAAGCTGGGATCATCCAGGTTCTCTTGGCTCACAGTAAGGGTGCAGATGGGCCTGTTCTGCTCACTGCTGGTGTTAAGAGGTGGTGAGCCGTGCTTTAGCTGAGCCGACAGCACTCTGACTGCGTTCATTGTTCCAGAGATAACCTGCTTCCATAACACGCACCAGTCAGACCAGCAGCATCATTAGTGGAGCTACGACAAGAGCGATGTACTAGATGAACTTGTTCATCTCATGATGCAACTGAGGAAATATGTGGGGTGTTTTTGTTACGATGCCACAAATTAGTGAGAGTTCTATTGTCTGTTTACTGTCTGCTCTGTCGGACTAACAAGCGTTTCTATTCAGAAAATGCATTTTAGCTAACAGTTGATAACCTTTTGACTAATTCCCACAATAATACTTGCTCAGGTGGTTTTTTCAATTACCTACAGTATAGACCTTATTCAGAGCAGCGCCATGACAGGTATGAAAGCGAGGCTGTCAGGAATAGACTTGCTTTAATTTATTTTTATTTCAGCTTGAGTTTTAGTAATTATAGCACTTCAACTACAGTAAAGAAAATAGTTTATCATCTAATATTTAATTTTATTTTAGAATTAGAATAACACCACTGGGTCAGTTTTTTAAAATCAGCCTATCAACTATTCTGCATATGTTTCTAGAATAGATTAATGTTTCAAATATACTAAATATTTGAATTCACTCTACCATAGATCCTGAAGGCCTCATGCAAGCTTTAGAGGAACTCGACTATCTTGCTGCTTTGGATGATGACGGGAATCTGTCTGAGATTGGAATTATCATGTCAGAGTTTCCTCTCGAGCCACAGATGGCTAAGACTTTACTTGCGTCTTGCGAATTCGACTGTGTGAGTGAAGTGCTGACCATCGCTGCCATGTTAACAGGTAATCCTGTCTCAGTACAATCCACTCAACAGGTGTACCACCATGTGTCAGCACTTCCGATATGACTTTGCTCCATCCAGTTATATTTGGAAATCATGTCAGATCACTGTTGTTGTACCAAAGTTATTGTATTTTTTTTACCCCATTAAAATGTATGGATAATTTAACCTCTACTAATACATTCAGTTACTCCGCCACTATTATTATTATGAATACTCAAAAAAAATACACTACTTTAACAAATATTTATTTTATTATATTATATTTAGTTTTTTTATTATTATTATTATAATAACATTTAATTAAAAAAAAAATTTATGATTGATTATAAAGTCTTTTTCTCTCTTTCTTTGTAATTTAGCTCCGAGCAGTTTCCTTACACCCCCAGTGGAAACGAGACAGAAGGCCTTGCTGTGTCATCAGAGGTTTCAGCATGCAGAGGGAGACCACTTCACCCTTATTAACATATTTAATGCTTACAGATATGCTAAGGAAGGGCCATGTGAGTGATGCAAAGCACAAAAAGTATATAGCCTATAATAGCCAATGTGGTGAATTAAACAGGACTGTAATATACTGACAAACATATTAACATATAGAGTCGATTTTACATTTACGTTTCAGACTCTAGTGTGGAACAGTGGTGTGAAGACCATTTCCTTAGTCTGGCTGCTCTTCAGACAGCAGATGCGATACGCTCTGAGCTAACAGAAATCCTGAAACGGATAGAGCTGCCAGTGTCCTTACCCGCCTTTGGCTCTAAAAACAACAGCTTGAACATCAAACGTGCATTACTAGCTGGCTTTTTCATGCAGGTATGGATATAGAGATTATATACATAATACAGACTAATATTGTACTTTGCACTTTGGAAATATGTAATATATTGCTGTGCTTTGTTCCTAATGGAAAAAGGTCAGAGTTTCTCTAAAACTGAACAACAAAGAGGATTAATCTCTTTCTCAAATGCACTGTGTTAATGCACAGCAGTGAAAATCAGTGCTCTAATTCTCTTTTAAATTATTGCCTTGAGACTTTAATGTCTGTGATTAAGGCAGATTAGCAAATGCACAGTGATTAACATATTTAAGTATCTTTAGTGCTCCTAAAACACTGCTGGTGCTTTTCTAGTGCATTTTCAAGAGATGAAACACTGTGTTGGGTTTTCCAGGTGGCGAGGGACATTGACGGGTCAGGGAATTACTTCATGCTAACCCATAAACATGTGGCTCAGATCCACCCACTGTCTGGCTACGGAACCGAGATGAACAAGAAGAATCTGCCAGAATGGGTACTGTACCATGAGCACACGCTGTCAGAGAACAACTGTATCAGAACCGTCTCTCAGATCTCAGCGCATGAGTAAGTACTGGATCATCTGCTTTATCTAGAAAACTAGACGACAGAATTAATACTCACAATGTAAACAACTCCAGCTGCATTTGTTTTAGAAAGTGACTTCATTATTATTATTATTATTAATGTAGCTATGCTAATTCTCAGAAACAAAAGCTCCAAACTGACTTGAAAGATTAAGTACTTTGCTGTAGTTAATGCTTGTGATAGAGCAAATCTATCTCATGAGAAAAGGTTTTGTATTCATTCGTACAATTTGAATCATACGGAAGCAGACAATTTTTAGAAGAAAAAAAAGAAAGAAAGAAGGTTCAACCCTCTACCCCCAAACATATAATTTAAGCAGACCATACGCAAACTCATAATTCTTATTGGCCACTAATTGGCCAAAACGTATAATAGTTATGAATTGCAATTTTGGTAACACCACAACACTGAAAGAGGAAAAAGGCTTAAAAGGGATAGTTCACCCTAAAATGAAAATTAAGTCATAATTTTACTCACACTGGTGTTGTTCTAATGCCGTATGGCCTTTTTTCTTTTTAATGGACCACAACAGAATAGACTTTTTTTATGTTATGTCCCGTTCGCATCAAGTCTTTAAAAAAAGAAGCAAAAGTATCACAGAAGGATCCCATGCAACACGTTATATATAATGAACTGTCCCTTGAACCTACAAGACCACCCTACTTAAAAAGATTTAATTTGATGTATAAAGAGCTTTAAATAAATATGTAATATAAAGTATTTAAAATATATATATATACAGTAATATAACCAGTAAAAACAAAATGAATAAAAAAATGAAATGGAACTAAAAGAGTAAGAAACATAAAATGCATAAAAACAGCAGAGTTTGCACTTGTACTTTTCAAAATGTTCACGTTTTATTTCTTTTTTTTTTAAAAGAGGTCATTAGGTTTTTAATTTGGTTAGCATGCCATTTACTCTTTCTTTCAACCATGTGAGCAATTTGGTCTTCTGTGCATTGTAATTTTATCGTTTCTTTCCGGTTTGCTTGTGACAGGTTCATTCAGATGGCGCCACAGTACTTCTTCTATAACCTGCCACCTAGTGAGAGTAAAGACGTACTGCAGCACATTATAGATCATGGTTCAGCTGCCCCATCTAAAGGCATAAGAAAATCATCCCAGACCCCCAGCAGCCCTGCCAGCGAGGAGCAGCCGCATGAGCGCTGTACCATACAGTGACTGGGGAAATGGCATACCTTGTCTCTGCATTGACAGTGTGGAAACAGGATCCATAGACTGCTGGCCTGCTATACAGTAACCATGGAATGTATGAGGCACAATGAGGAATCTCAATAGACTCACCAAATTAGTTTGATTGATTAATCAATAATGACGAAGAAAAGAACAGATTGTGTAATCTGTTGCTTAAATTCAAAGGGCGTGCATAAAAAACATTTAGTGTGCCCGGGACAATGCTTCTAGGAAATAAGTTTGTACAGTTGTTTTCTCTCTGCTGAATTTATAACAATTTAAATAACCTACTGCTGTGCAGTAGTTAATGAATAAACTCTCATTTACTTTATGGTGTCTAAAATGTATTTTATAACTGTAGCTATAGTAGCATTTACATAATATGTGTGATTTAGCCATGTGCATCAGGATAGTACAATTAAACAATATTTTCCTTTTTGCATTTATTGGGATTCCCATTGGTTTTATTTAGTGCAGCAGAGCTGTAATAGACTGGAATTGTTTTTTTTTTTTTTTTTTTTTTGCTTTTTTCAGTTGTATATGTATTTATTTGTAAGCCATTTGTTTAACTAATATAATTTTTTTTTAAGTAATCGCCACTTCACGTTGATAATTCACACAAAATAAGAAATTAAATTTTAAAAAAGTGTTTAACTGTTTTTGGAAGTGTTGACATTGTATCTATTTGATTTTTTTTCTATAAAGCTCTCATACAGTTTGAATAAAGTCCAAAATGTTCTGAAATGATCTACTTGATTTATATCATAAGCTGTTACAAGCCCAAATATCACTGCTGTGAAGTCATGCAAACATCTAGGGAATCACTTTAAAACAACGCAGAAAATGGTAGAAATGTCTTAAAATTAGACACTCCCTGTGGTTAATGTGTTAACACCCATTTTGATATTGAAAATTAATGTGTAATATAATAAAAACAACATTGTGTAAAGGAATAGGTCTAATACTAATTGATCACTGCATGTTTTAATATATTTTTTAATGATTTTAAATGTTTGTTTGTTTTTTTAGTCTTGTATTGTATCGTCACCCAGCTGTTCCAGTTCACTCATGACAGATGGCAGAGGTGGACGCGACGCTTGCAGTTTGTAAACAAAGTATTTTATTGGTCGAATGAGTGCCGACGTCATCCACAATTCTCACAGGCAGACGCGTCGCGTTTACGCGTACTTGGACCGATTATGAGAGCGTTTGTTGCGTAGCGTCACTGGTTGCAACGACTGCCTTATTAAATCTAATAAAAACAACTATTAGACTATTTGAGTAGCTGACTTTCCAATATGTCAAACAGTTTGTAGGAATTCGAGAGCATTGGGAAATGGGCACAGCAAAAAGCAGGATGAAAAAAGTCGCACCTATGTCAGTGACCGGGGAAAATGCCTGTAGCAGCGGCAGTCACCGGAATGCAGGTCAGTTGTTTGGTCCCTCAAATAACAAATCTTCAAATTGGCGCTTTTCTGTCAGAAGAAGAGCCCAGGGAGACTGTAACAGTGACGGGCATGACTCAGAGTTTTCAGCCGAAGATCTTGCGGTGGAGGTGGACAGAATTCTCGATGAGTGTGACACCACTGATATAACACTAAGGACTTAATATGCTAATATTTGGATCAAAGTCGTCTGGACTTTACTCTGCCAAAAGACAAGACAGCAACAAAGTTTTTAAGGACAAAAATAAAGTTAACTCAGTGAACAAACCAACCTTAAACATTCATGAAAAGGTATGGCTGCTGCGACTTTTTTAGTTGAAGGCCTCGCCAGTTTCCAATAGTCCAGTCACAACTAGAATCAACTGAATTATTAATAGAAACTAAAGTCATTAAGTACGGAATCCCTATCTATTTCCTTGATTTCTGAATAGATCATGCCTCCCCCAAAGGACCTGTTGAGCTGTACCAAAAATGAGAGCACAGCAACAGCTTCGTAAGTGTTTTTCATTTATTATTGATCTGAACGTACATCATTTCCACTGAAAGAAGTTAGGTTGTGTCCAGTGCTATGTTTGATTGAGAGTAGTGGCCTGTATATTACTTTGGACGTCTATTGAAAATGAAAAACAATTGTATTAACCTGGTGGTGGCTGTGCTGAAAATCCTTTACCTTGATGTTACCTTGACCAGTCTTGTCAAATTGCTTGTAAATCTCTCGTTAGCCTACAATCACCAAATATTGGATTTAATGGTTTTGTCAACTTCTTGTCTTTCAATTAGCACAGGTGTTTTATTTCTTTATCCACTTATTAGATTTAATTCTAGCTTCTTCGTCTAAAAAAGGTGGTGCATATAAGCTCAATGAGGCGTACAATCAGTCATTTCCAAAAATAAATACAAACCCTGTGCTAGTTGATAAAAAGATTGAATAATGAAAGATTTATTTTTGTAGGACGGCTATTTTTAACTGGGAACAAATGTAACACATTAGTCCAATGTGATAACATTAGTATTTTAGGGAAAACGAAAATCCTCTCCATGTCAAAGCGGCTGGAACACAACATGAAGGTTTATATGACATCCTCTTTTTTATTTTTAGTGGTTAATTAAATAAAAAAATAAATATTGATGCATTGTACCTGTATATTTTACAATACTTTTTATAATTTAAATATTTTAGTTTCTACTGAAAAGGAAAAGCCCCTGTATTAACTATGAAAACCTCTTTTGTTTAGAGGTTATGCAATTGGTGGTGGCTCATGTGTGGACTTGCCTATCATCTATGATGCTTCAGAAGAGGACCTCTGAACACAATCGAGAACGAGTTTAGTTAACGAACATGATCTTCTGAGACAACTATGAAAAGAGAAAATGTATGAGAAGGATTATTGATCACTACAAAGTATTGTGAATAATTTTTATATCACTGATTACATTTTTCATTTTATTTAATTTAATTACTCACCCTCATGTTTTTCCAACCCCGTAAGACTTTCTTCATCTTCGGAACACAAATGAAGATATTTGTGATTAAATCTGAGAGCTGGATCACTCCTCCATAGGCTTCTAAGGGATTGAAACCTGACAGCCCCGAAAAGTCATTAAAGACATCGCTAAAATAGTCCAAATGGCTACAGTGGCTCAATCTTAAGTTTATCAAGCAACAAGAATATTTTTTGCGTGGAAAAAAAACCCTAAAATAACGACTTTATTCAACCATCTCTTCTCTTCCGTGTCATTCTCCTAAGCTGTTGACGTAGTGTAACAGCGCAGCGCTTCTGTGTTATGCGTCACTCGCAGGCTCACTACTGGCCGACGCTGGTCATGTGTGTGATGCGTGTGACGTTCAACCAGAAGCGTTGCGCAATAACACTATTGCGAAATCTCCAGGCCCAAAGAGAATACTTGAAAAAGTCGCTATTTTAGTTTGTTTTTTTGCGCTCAAATAGTATTCTCGTATCTCGATAAACTTAAGATCTCGCCACTGTAGTCACTTGGACAATTTTAACGATTTCTTTAATAACTTTTCAGGGCTGTCAAGTTTCAATCCCTTAGGAGCCTATGGAGGAGTGATCCAGCTCTCAGATTTAATCAAAAATATCTTAATTTGTGTTAGGAAGATGAACGAAAGTCTTACGGGGTTGGAACGACATGAGGGGGAGTAATTACTGACAGAATTTTCATTTTTGTGTGAACTATCCCTTTAAGGCATATATATAAAAATCAGATTTCAGCTGGTCAAATAAAAAAAGGAATGGAATAGAACATGTACTTTCCTTTTGAGATTTTTTCATCTAATATTATTCTGTGACTGTAAAGCAGCTTGCCTGAGAGAAAACATATGGAGTGGATAATTTAGTTCCATTTCCTGACCACATTTCCAAAATCCTCCACCCATATAAGACAGGAATGCACATCAGCAGTTTTTAGCTACTCCACGGAGGCCCCCAACTTCCCTAAACTACGCTGATGTGTATGTTCTGCCAATTGAATGGCCTTCATAATGCTGAATACAATTTCTTTTGAGGCACAATGAAAATGAGCATTTCACAGTTGGAATTAAATCAGATATTGTATAGTTTTCTTTAAAATGATTTAGTTAATTTTAGGTAACTTATTAGTAGCTATAGCAACACCAGAAAAACGAAATGGCCCCTGTTTTTTTTTTTTTTTTTTTTTTTTGGTCAACAATGAAAGCTGTCAATATTGTTTATGTCTGTCGTGAAAATTCAGTGGATGGAGATGAAAATCTGTAGACAGTTACGTAGTCTCCTGTCCTGTCATTCATTCATTCAAGATATTTGTCAGTATGTTTAATAAATTTATATATTTTTTTGCAATTGTTATTTTCGCGTTGAGTGATAAGGAAAGCAGCCAAAATGATAAAAACATTCACAGAATGGATGAGTAGGCTAGATAGGTTTTGAAGCTTATTTTATCGAGTCAATAGCCTATTTTAAACTATATTAAACTGCCTGGCCTTTGATAGCAGACATTAAATAGCACAATATGACGTGTTTATTTTATTACCTTCTCAATACACACCTTTCCGAGATGAAGAAAAAAGACAACTCAATTAACCACACGGTATCGCTGTTGCTGCATTTTTGGACAGTCGATTGAAGGCTTCTTCATGGTTGGGGAAAGTCGGTCAGTAAGGCAGGAGGCGGGGCACCGTTCTGAAAGCTGATTGGTCGCGCCTCCCACATCTACAGTTAGTCTTGTAATCTGATTGGCCATCGTTTAAACGCAGTAGTAGGCCTATACTGCATGTTTTTTTATTTAAATGTTTGACAGTGGTCTGAGCAGTAATTACAGGCATCCGGTCTCAATCTCTGTGGGACTGGGAACATTAGTATCAATGGAAAGCACACGATTTATTCCATGCCTGTGGTAAGCATGAACATATGAACAAAACTTTTTTTCTTTCTTTTTTTTGTAATTTCACAATGTCCCTTTCCAAAACTAATATAAGTTGTTTTTGCTCATTGGAACAGCATGTGTTTGGCAAATGGAGAGGGGTTTTTGTCATAAAAGTAGACAACTTACAAAAAAAAGTATACCTTATAAGAGAAGGAACTAATAGTAAGGTCATTTATCCAAACATGTCAACAGTGAACTTCATAATAAACTAATATATTAACATATATTGTTTGCTCAGAGGAGTTTATTTTAAATAAAGAGCAACTTTGCTAACTTTTTACTGACTCAATGGCTACTGGCGGTCAACTTGCTGCTGAGAAAGGTGATGCACGAGACAAAATATCCACAGACCTCACAAATCCGACAGGAAGTGATGCATCATGTCAGCAATGTGAGAGTGGAAGATCTGTTACTGCCAAGAGCAGCGGGAAGCAGAACAACAGCCAAAACACTCCCAAACCACATAGGAGTTGCTGAATTTTTCTGATGCCACAGATTTTTTTTTTTTAACCTTCAGTGCTTAACAAAAAATCACAACAACACACTTAATCTTCATTGTTTAATAAAAAAGGAGTATTAAATAAAGATATTATATGATAATCACAGTGTAGATAATAATCCACATATATATTTTTACATATCCTTTTTCTAATTTTGTGTATTTAGCATACATTATACATTTCCATTAGATATGTACAAAAAATATGAAGAAGAAAAAAGTACGAAATTTTAAGACAAACATAGTACAAAGACTGGCAAAAAGAGTGCATAAATCTTTTACACAATAGTAAACAAAATGTGCGAAATATGTGCAGCAAAGAAGACAGGAGTCCAGTGCATAATAAAGTGTTTGCCCATGAGAGAATCAGCAGCCTTGCCCTCATAACATGAGTCCCTGCATAACAATGGTGAGGGTTTAGAGTTCAGTCTCCATCAAAGTCAGTTTGAGGCTGGCAGCAACATGCTGACACACGATAATGCTGTGCCAGTGGGCAAGGCCTTGGCAGCGGTGATCTTGTTGAGGTTCCGCACCTCTGTTTGCCAGGATGGGATCTTCTTGGTGGTCATGTGTCGCCGTGCGTGCTTGGTGAGGTGGTCGCTGCGCATGAACCTTCGGTCACACACCGGGCAGACAAACTTCTTTTCGCCCGTGTGCGTTCGCCGATGCCGAGAGAGCTCGTCAGAGCGAGCAAATTTCTTATCGCAGCCTTCCCAGTTGCAGCTAAAAGGTTTCTCTCCTGGAAGGCAGAACAAGACATGTTAGATGACCTGCTTGACCTCGACTTTAGAAGTTGAGGCTACATACTGATCGTTATTTACCTGTGTGGGTTCTGAGATGAGCCTTTAGGTGAGAACTTTTAAAATAGGTCTTCTGACAACCAAGGAAATTGCAGACGTAGTTGCGCCTGCGGGAAAAGTCGACCTGCGTGATGCTGCTCTGCCCCGAGGGCATGTAAACAGGCGCGGGAGCCAGAGGCAGGAGCTTGGTGTTGCCTAGAGTCATAACAGTCTGTTGGCACTGTGGAGCCGAAGACACCGGTGACTGGGGCATCACGAACATCACCGTCCCCTGAGGCACCGGAGAGCCCATCAGGAGCGGCTGTGGTAAGATAGACTTCACCCCGGGGCTGGGCTTCTGAATAAACGTCGCTGAGATGACTCCAGGTTGGGCAACCGGGAACATCTGGCATATGATTGGTGGACTAGAGGTTGGGGGCGGTGGCTGAGGAGATGATGTAATGAAGCACTTATCCTTAGAAAGAAGTTTGCTGCTGTTTTGGCATGGCGGCGTGGTGTCGGTCTGGGGTTGGCAGGACAGGGTGGGTATATGATGATATGATGATGATGAAGGACCAGTCTTTTGTGGAATGTTCTGATACAGGGAGCTGTCGGCCGTGTGCCGTATTACGCTGGTTGCCATGGCTCTGCAAGGCAGGTGTGTGGTCTTTTCTGTGGGGTCCTGAGTGATGGAGGCCATGGTGGGGCATGCAGATCTCGGGCTGGGGAGGCTGGGACAGGACCGGGTAAGTGGTGAGGGGGAGGCTGGCACTGATGTGGTGTTGGAGGTGTCAGTAAAGCTGGGGCTGTGTGGTGGGGTCATGCACTGCAAGAAGAGAAGACCATCAGAGTTAAGAAGTGTCCAGTATATCAAGGCCATATCGGTTATCACATTTTCTATTTTATCTGTATCGATATTGTGTATTCAATTGTGCATGCTCATTTCTCCTATTTTTACATTTAGATTACATTTGTTGTATTCTAATGCTCACTTAACGTAACCTTTTAAAACACTAATTTAAAAAATAAAAATTTAGCACAAAATAATTTAACACTTATAAATGTATTCTTGATTTTTAAGGAGTGTAAACAAATCGGGATTTGATTTGTGCAGCTTTGTGCAGCGCCTGAGGTTCCCCGGTGTGGAAGTTGACAAATTAAACAGAGCTTGAAGTGTACATATTTTACCTTCTAGCAGATCATGTCAACGAAAGAAGACTCGCTTACCAGTGAAGAGAGCGAGACGAAGTCCCTCGGGGTCTCCGGTGGTTCGGGGGGCAGGAAAGAATCGCAGGAGTCTGAAGCTGGTGTGAGAGGGCGAGGTTTGAAGGTGTTGGGTTTTGGAGACATCTGACTCCAGAAGCTCATGTAGACCAGAGCTTCAGCAGCCTCGAGATCATTGTATTCCAGAACACTGCATGGAGAGTGCTCACTGTGCTTTTTCTCTTCCAGAAAATCCTCACAGTCCTCCATCCGAGTTCCCTGAGAACCACAAGAAAACAACAAAACTAATGTAACGTAATGTGTTAAAGATGAAAGAAAACCCTCTGGTTGTTTTGACACATACAGCTCAGCTGCTGGGTGGATCTGAATGAGTCTTTCTCAGTCTTTATCTATTCATGGATCCAAAAGCAGTATGACGGTTTAACAGAGGAGCCCTTTTTAATACAGCCCATCTGCAGGGACCCTCTATCACTAGGGCTGAAGTCAACTCCCACTGCCAAATAAAGCCAAAACAATGACGTGCTCACAAGCTGGCCATGTGAACTGGCTGTGAGCAAAACTTGAAACTCCCTGATAGACACGGGAACAGTGCCTGAGGCCAGAAAACTTTGACTGAAAGCCTCTCCCAGCCAATGCTCTTCAGAGAAATAACACCATTAGTAAGCAGCATGCACAGGTTTTTTTTTTTTTTTTTTTTTTTAAAGCAGTGTCAACAAGTCTGCATATAGTGTGCAGTATGGTAATCTCAACCATCCTCACTGCTTTACATAATACAATGCACTGGTGGGATATTAACTGGGTTCAAATGAGAATCGTGATTTTTTTTTTTTGAGACATTCCTCTTACCAAATATAATATTTAAAGTTAAATATAACACTAGAATTCCACTGTCAAAATAAAATAATAACAAATGAGACTAAGGAAAAACATGATAAAAGTGTCTGTGTGTGTTTGTAAAATAAAGGCAAGACAAGAGAATTAAGATACAAAATTGCGCACAATGATTACTTGGTTGCCAACTTGAGGGTTAAATGAGGCCAACAGGAATAACGGTGCCCACTGAAACTGAATGTAGACTACAACAGATAATTGTTTACTAACGGCCAGTCAACGCGAAGATGTTTTCAGAACTTTACAATGTTTTACATTGTAACATTTCGTGATGATAAGGTAAATACAGTTACAATGTAACATTAAGTAAGAGCTGACGTCATTCGCCTCAGTTCCATTACCAGTTAAACACAATCAGCAATGACCAGTCAGTGTCAGTAAATCACAAGCAACTAATTAAAAAAATATATAGTATATTATATAAATGCTATATTACGAAATATTCCGATCTTACCCCACATATTTCGTCCATGTTAGAAAACTGGCGTGTTGACATCTATTCAAACGTATGAAAAAAATATTAAATGAAAAGTAGAGCAGAACAAAGACATTGAGCTGCTCCGCCCGTTCAGTGACGCGACTCACACCGGAATTCAGTTCGCTCTTACCAGCAGCTGAGTAAAACAAGCCTCCGAAAAAAAGAGAAAACAAAATTCACAACAGTCTGGCGGGTGGCAACACGCCACCAATGAAAAACAAATGTGTGTGAGACCTTGGCCAATGGTGTGAAGGCCGGCGCGTGATCAGTGCGTGATAGGCGTGCGATTGGAGGAACAGGGGTGCGTGGCTGCAGATGGGCGTGTGGAGGGAGTCAACAGTGTCGCTGTAAACTCGCTGAACTATGAGAGGACGGAACTGGGCGAAAGGTCGCAGCCTTTAGGAGCCATATAATAGTGAAGCATGTTTGTGCATCTATAGTCAGCTTAAACAGGTAACGGCTAAAAACACAGCACGAGGAGCCAAATTAGCTTAGCATGCACGGAGAAGCAAAAAAATAAGTCATACTTACAACCAAGTTTATTAATAACATTAACGTTTAATTGGTAACACTTTACAATAAGGTTCCATTTCATTATTGTAACATCAGTTAACCAGAACTAGCAATGACAAATAATTCTAAAGCATTTTTACCTTTTAGGTCATTTTAATTCCAACATTTACTAACATTAAGTTGTGTCTGTTGATGATGCAATGATCAGTTGTATTTTTTAAACTATTTTAAAAAAAAGTTTAATAAATAGTATCATATTTACGCATTGCTAATTTTTAGTTAACGTAATGCATTACCTAATTCAACAATCCTTATTGTAACGTGTTAACATTTAATTTAATTTAATACCATTAAATAAATGGTTTTAATGCAACCATGACTAATGATTATGGAGTGATGACAAATTGGGATTAGTGGTTTAATATTCAAGTAAGAACAATTAAAATGCTTTCCTTGCACACTTAAAACACTTATAATCTATAATGTGTCGGTTTTAATAACTTTTTTTCACTGTATTTTTTTTTATACACAAAATCAAAAATTCCTGAAAACCAACAAGTTTTCTTAAGGTTACTTTAAAAATAGCAACATTTGTGCTATTTTATACCTCATTTACTTTTGACATGGGGGTTCTCTTTGTTTTATGGTACATAATTTTTGACGTATTTTTGAACAAATTATTAGATCATATCCTAACATGATTGCACACAAATGTGAATGCAAAAATGTGAACATGAGTTTCCATCACTTTCCAGATGTAAATAAATATACACATAAAAAATAACATTTTATAGAAATTGTCTTTGCAAAAAAATCTATACTTTGAATGGTTTAATCTAAAATATTTCAATTTATATTATGAACACGATTTTATTATTTTCCAGACCTGAACTTTTACAATTGTTTCCTGTATTATAGATCCTGCAATGTAATAAATTGTGAAAACACTTCAGGTTCGGGGCAGAATGATTATAGTCTTTGTAGTTTACTCAATATGTAATGCACCTCGTTCACATCTGGATAAGCAACTATTACGATACTTTGCTAGTACAATAAACATTCTTAACTTAATCTCTGGTCTGATCTGAACCCATTTAATTGCCTTTCATAAAAACAACAATAATTATTGGAGTTGTAAGGTGGATGTAACCGTCTTTGTCTATAATAATGTGTCTAAAATCCTTTTATCTAGCTTGAATTCATAATTGTTTTAGTCACACCCTCTCTGAGAGGATGGGATTACACTAACTCATTTGTCTGCCTTAAAAAGTAGTGACATTTAAGTCAATGTTCAACGAAGTCATCCTGGAAAATGTCAGGATGTTCTGATCACAGTTCCTGCAGGTGATAGATGATGCTGTAAAAGTGCCATAGATGAGGTTATTCTTTGAAAGAAAAATCTGTTCAGGGAATATCTTTTTTTAGTCCCTGCTAGAAATACACACTGATACTGAGACAGTGAGCATGAATGCTGTCAGGTGTCCAGGCTTGTTATCTCGACCTTAAGCCATTTATCAGTTATTTTAGTTATTTAGAAATTAAAATACTTGCATTATGCTTGAAGAGAATTTCCTTAAAGAGTTAGTTCACTCAAAAAATTAACATTTACTCACCCTTGTGTTGTTCCAAACATTAGTGACTTTTTATGACTTTAGTTCAACTTCTAAACAAAAATATATTTTAATGAAATCTGAGCAATTTCTGTCCCTCCATTGACTGTCCACGCAATACTTTGGCAATATAAAAAGTTCATAGAGATAGTAAAACTAATCCATATGAATTAAGTGGTTTAGTCAAAATGTTCTGAAGAGACATGAATGCTCAAGCATGCTTGCTTGATGTGCAAGAACCAATGAGGTTCATTCTTGTGTGTTATGCAGCACTTTTGAGCTTCTACAAGAACCAATGAGGTTCATTCTTGTGTGTTCAGCACTTTTGAGCTTCTACAAGAACCAATGAGGTTCATTCTTGTGTGTTCAGCACTTTTGAGCTTCCGCAAGAACCAATGAGGTTTGTTCTCACGTGTAAATCAAGTACAGTTGAGCTTCTGTTTATGTTCGCTGATCAATGTTTATATGTGGGTGAGTAATTGATGACACTATTTTTTTGGGTGAACTAACCCTTTAAAATGAAAGATATGAATGGAAACATATGTCATGCTGAAATGAAATGCCCTAAATTGCATTATTAAAGTCACTGAAATATTCATGAAACAATATATTCCTATATTCCAGCATTTGGACCTATGTGACAGAATTTTCTGAATTAATACTGTTGATCACATCAGTAATGGCTCACATAAGATGGTAATGTTATCATGCTTAACATGTTTAAACATATTAAGATATATTAGGATAAAAGGAATTTTAAAAGGATTGCTGTCATAAACTAATAATTACAGCTAGCTAATAAGGTAGTTAATTTCCGGTATTGGGTAGAATTAAGGGATGTAGAATATGGTAATGCAGAATAAGGAATTAATATGTGGTTTATAAGTACTAATAAACAGCCAATATCCTAATATGCATGCCGAGGATGTAGGCCACAGGTCAGTTTGTCTGCCGGTGGGCACTCAGGAAAGCGGCAGGGTCAGAGACAGCAGAATGCATCACGTAAGCTCAGACGGTCTGTGCCGTAGTGACCGATTGTGTTCTGCCAACCGCGTTACGGCGAGTGGTGTGTGGGATGTGTAGGAGTTATGTGAGGACTGAGAGGCATGCTTGTGATATAAGTGAGCCACACTGAGAGAGAAAGGAAGGAAACTAGAGGAAAGGTTATGCTATTCACTTCAACCCATTCCCACTAGTCCCAATCCTCCCAGCACCCGACACCAGTTCTCACATAACGGCTTCAGTCCAGAGAAGAGCGTGGGTCAGTTTTTTTTTAGAGGTGTTAAATATACTACTGTGCTTGTTGTATTATGCACATAATCTGGTCTCATGTTGTTTTAACGTTCAATATACAGCATGTTTAATAGTCCTATATTTGTATATATTCCATTTTTCTCTTATTTTGGTCTGAAGACATCAGCAGCAATCATTAAAATGTATTGGGCACATTTATTGTATTGGGTGTGTGTGCGTGTGTTTGTGTGTGTTGTGTGCGTGTATGTGTGTTTTGGCAGCACATACAGGCAATTCAGATGTACGTAGAACTCAACAACAGGCTGATCAACAGAAACTCCTCGCTTGCTTCACTATAGTGGGTGTGTATCTGGGTGAAAGGGCAACAATTGGGACTGAACGTCAGTTTTGTTTTAGAACAGATCTTGTTCTGTGGTATGCAAGGTGCTGAGTCGCACATTTTGTCAAAGTCATCTGGTCTGCCATTCTTAGTGACTTATATGTGACTTAGATGGTTGAGATGATAATGCAAATTATGCTTTAATATTACATTTACTTCACATTGAGGGACAAATGATAATATGGACAACATTAAAGCATAATATTTTTTTAAATTATGGAAATGTTTTCAGCTGTGTTTGTAAGATGTGTCCCATTCAGGCTATACCTATCATCTGTCACATTGTTCGTCACTGTACTTTACAGTATTTTCCAGTGCTATGTCACTCAGTAATGATTATGAGTAAAGTGTTTTTTTAATTTAAATGATTCTTATCTTCAGAAAGCCCAAACATTTGGTATTGTTTTTGTTGTCAGTTGATTTCTTCGTGATGGGGGGTGTTTAAGAACAGCACTGTCTTAAATGCATCACAGACTATTTATTACATGTGCATTTATGATTTTTTTTTTGGGGAGATCCACTCATAAAGACCTGCCCTATCATTGTGCATTATACAAATCAGTTATACAAATCATAAAAAGTTAATTTAATCTATAAAGACGCCGTAAGACTAGGGCATATGCAACCAAAATAGATGGGCAAAGTCAGTAAACAATTTTCTGTAATTTCACATAAAATAGCTTGTGAGGCACATTCAAATGTACCTTTATCTTACAATTTGGATATGCCTGAGCATACAGAACTCACAAACATTTTCATCATAAGGACACTTAAAAAGTGGTGTTCTTTTATACGTTTATATAAATTACCAAATTAACCTGTTCAGAACTTTTGGGATGTTTTAATTGTCTGTTCAATCACAAAGTAAGTGAAGCTTAAGAACCATTTTGATTCAGCATTTGAATCAATTCCCTTGTGCACAAAAGTTCACAAAATATACATGGTCTCTATACGTACTGTGATGGATTTTTAATAGATAGTAAACTGTCTTTTAGAACTAATCATATTTCTGACTCTAAAAATATGACCTTTAGATTATCTAACCTATTTTATGATAAACTTTTACCTGACTTCCCCTTTGGGTCTAATGTTATGACTAACTCTTACCTGACTTCCCCTTTTGAGGTATTCTAACGTTTGAACAAAATGTACTGTTAGAAACTAGTGAAAACACATGACTTTGGTTGTGTGAGTGTAAAAATAACAAATTTGGGAAATGAAACGTAACAGATGTCTAACCTTGAAAACTTTTGGTTACCTAGTAACAAGAGGGCTTGTCTATGAAGAACCAATCAAATTGTGGGGAAATTATGTAATGTTTCATGTCATTTTGCAATACCTCTATTCTATAAAAACTGTTATTCGTGTTTACTGGTGGGATTCTCAATGGAATTTGTCTGAGATCCTCCGGCCGTGCTTAAAGCTTCTTTTTGGGATGGATTCTCTGAGAAATGCTCGAGATCCTCCGGCCGTGATTAAAGCATGTTCGAAGGAATTGTCTGAAGTCTGTCGGTTATTATTGCTGCGCAGCAAGTTATGGTTAGTAGGCTCAGCCTACGTCGATGTGTAGACAGGCTGGAGCATAGGATTAGACTCAGCCGCCGTCGATGTGTAGAAGCACTAGAGTATAGAATTAGCACCCAGTCGGTGTGTAGATGCGCTAGAGTATAGAATTAGCACCCAGTTGATGTGTAGATGCGCTAGAGTATAGAATTAGCACCCAGTCGATGTGTAGAGGCGCTAGAGTATAGAATTAGCACCCAGTCGATGTGTAGAGGCGCTAGAGTATAGAATTAGCACCTAGTCGATGTGTAGATGCGCTAGAGTATAGAATTAGCACCCAGTCGATGTGTAGATGCGCTAGAGTATAGAATTAGCACCCAGTCGATAGATGCGCTAGAGTATAGAATTAGCACCCAGTCGATGTGTAGATACGCTAGAGTATAGAATTAGCACCCAGTCGATGTGTAGATGCGCTAGAGCAGGCTTTCTCAAACTCGGTCCTGGAGGGCCGCTGTCCTGCAGAGTTTACCTCCAACCCTGATCAAACACACTTACCTGTGACTTTCTAGTGATCCTGAAGACCTTGATTAGCTTGCTCAGGTGTGTTTGATCAGGGTTGGAGCTAAACTCTGCAGGACAGTGGCCCTCCAGGGCCGAGTTTGAGAAACCCTGCGCTAGAGTATAGAATTAGCACCCAGTCGATGTGTAGAGGCGTTAGAGTATAGAATTAGCACCCAGTCGATGTGTAGAGGCGCTAGAGTATAGAATTAGCACCCAGTCGATGTGTAGAAGCGCTAGAGTGTAGAATTAGCACCCAGTCGATGTGTAGATGCGCTAGAGTATAGAATTAGCACCCAGTCGATGTGTAGAGGCGCTAGAGTGTAGAATTAGCACCAAGTCGATGTGTAGATGCGCTAGAGAATAGAATTAGCACCCAGTCGATGTGTAGATGCGCTAGAGTATAGAAATTAGCACCCAGTCGATGTGTAGATGCGCTAGAGTATAGAATTAGCACCCGCACCCAGTCGATGTGTAGATGCGCTAGAGCATGGTAGTGTTGTAGTTCTCGGGACCGGTCTTGGTCTCGAGACCGGTCTCGAGACCACTTTTTGATGGTCTCGGTCTTGTCTCGGTCTCGGACATTGAGGACTCGCGATTTTTTTTCAAGACCCGTCAAGACCATAACTGTGAAAATATCACTAAATTGCCAGTATATTGTCTCATTTTTTTGTTAACATCCTTGCTTTTATTAGATGTAAAACGATCGATGAGTAATGTAGACGAACTGCTGCGCGTGTGACAGAGAGAGAGAGCGGGAGAGCGAGAGAGAGAGAGAGAGAACGCCCCGGTCGCGCGCGCGCGCACTCTTTCTCTTCTGAGCCAGGCGAAAGTATAAACAAGGGATCACCGTCTCCTAAGGGCTGTCTTGCATGGCACATATTATTAAAAATAAATTGACACGATGGTAGAAGATCGGAAGACCATATTTTAATGTGGAGCATTCGGATATTTTTTCCTGAATTACAGCTGGTTGTGAATTGTGCTAAAATACGTTTAAAAAGGGTTGTTGTAGGTTTAAAAACAACATACATTTTTTATGTATTGTTTATAAAAGGTGGAGAAAAGTGAAGACTTTAGTGATGAACAATGAATAATTGTTTTTTTGCATACTGTACTAAATGATGGAAGTCACCCAGGAGAATTAAATAAAGATGGTTACGTTTATTTAAACTTTAATATGTATTTTTATGGGAATGTGGATCTTTCAGATCAATTTGAGAAGCTCTTTTGATCATGTTTCACAATTGTTTGTAGTGTGGGGCGCTGGTCTTGGTCTTGGTCTTGGTCTCGCTCTCCCTCGGTCTTGGTCTCGGCCCCTAAAAGTCTTGGTCTTGTCTCGGTCTTGATACACTCTGGTCTTGGTCTTGTCTTGGTCTTGGGTTAGGTGGTCTTGACTACAACACTAGAGCATGGGTCACCAACCTCGGTCTTGGAGGGCCGGTGTCCTGCAGAGTCCAACCCCAATTAAACACACCTGAACCAGCTAATCAAGGTCTCACTAGGCATATTAGAAACTGTCAGGCAGGTGTGTTGGACCTGGTTGGAGCTAAACTCTGCAGGACATCGGCCCTCCAGGACCGAGGTTGGTGACCACTGCGCTAGAGTATAGAATTAGCACCCACACCCAGTCGATGTGTAGATGCGCTAGAGTATAGAATTAGCACCCAGTCGATGTGTAGAGGCACTAGAGTATAGAATTAGCACCCAGTCGATGTGTAGAGGCGCTAGAGTATAGAATTAGCACCCAGTCGATGTGTAGAGGCGCTAGAGTATAGAATTAGCACCCAGTCGATAGATGCGCTAGAGTATAGAATTAGCACCCAGTCGATGTGTAGATGCGCTAGAGTAGAGAATTAGCACCCAGTCGATGTGTAGATGCGCTAGAGTATAGAATTAGCACCCAGTCAATGTGTAGATGCGCTAGAGTATAGAATTAGCACCCAGTCGATGTGTAGATGCGCTAGAGTATAGAATTAGCACCCAGTCGATGTGTAGATGCGCTAGAGTATAG
The DNA here is from genome assembly GCA_036326025.1 of Chrosomus eos. Classification (NCBI taxonomy): domain Eukaryota; kingdom Metazoa; phylum Chordata; class Actinopteri; order Cypriniformes; family Leuciscidae; genus Chrosomus; species Chrosomus eos. Next base: position 12,771,623 of record CM070832.1, on the reverse strand, counting down.
AATTAGCACCCAGTCGATGTGTAGACGCGCTAGAGTATAGAATTAGCACCCAGTCGATGTGTAGAGGCGCTAGAGTATAGAATTAGCACCCAGTCGATGTGTAGATGCGCAAGAGTATAGAATTAGCACCCAGTCGATGTGTAGATGTGCTACACTAGAGTATAGAATTAGCACCCAGTCGATGTGTAGATGTGCTAGAGTATATAATTAGCACCCAGTCGATGTGTAGAGGCGCTAGAGTATAGAATTAGCACCCAGTCGATGTGTAGATGCGCTAGAGTATAGAATTAGCACCCACCCAGTCGATGTGTAGAGGCGCTAGAGTATAGAATTAGCACCCAGTCGATGTGTAGATTCGCTAGAGTATAGAATTAGCACCCAGTCAATGTGTAGATGCGCTAGCGTATAGAATTAGCACCCGCACCCAGTCGATGTGTAGATGTGCTAGAGTATAGAATTAGCACCCAGTCAATGTGTAGATTCGCTAGCGTATAGAATTAGCACCCGCACCCAGTCGATGTGTAGATGTGCTAAAGTATAGAATTAGCACCCAGTCGATGTGTAGATGTGCTAAAGTATAGAATTAGCACCCAGTCGATGTGTAGATGCGCTAGAGTATAGAATTAACACCCGCACCCAGTCGATGTGTAGATGCGCTAGAGTATAGAATTAGCACCCAGTCGATGTGTAGATTCGCTAGCGTATAGAATTAGCACCCGCACCCAGTCGATGTGTAGATGCGCTAGAGTATAGAATTAGCACCCAGTCGATGTGTAGATTCGCTAGCGTATAGAATTAGCACCTGCACCCAGTCGATGTGTAGATGCGCTAGAGTATAGAATTAGCACCCAGTTGATGTGTAGATGCGCTAGAGTATAGAATTAGCACCCAGTCGATGTGTAGATGCGCTAGAGTATAGAATTAGCACCCAGTCGATGTGTAGATTCGCTAGAGTATAGAATTAGCACCCAGTCGATGTGTAGATGCGCTAGAGTATAGAATTAGCACCCAGTTGATGTGTAGATGCGCTAGAGTATAGAATTAGCACCCAGTCGATGTGTAGATTCGCTAGAGTATAGAATTAGCACCCAGTCGATGTGTAGATGCGCTAGCGTATAGAATTAGCACCCGCACCCAGTCGACGTGTAGATGCGCTAGAGTATAGAATTAGCACCCAGTCGATGTGTAGATGCGCTAGAGTATAGAATTAGCACCCAGTCGATGTGTAGATGCGCTAGAGTATAGAATTAGCACCCAGTCGATGTGAAGATGCGCTAGAGTATAGAATTAGCACCCGCACTCAGTCGATGTGTAGATGAGCTAGAGTATAGAATTAGCACCCGCACCCAGTCGATGTGTAGATGCGCTAGAGTATAGAATTAGGACGTAGTTAGGTTTAGGGAAAAATCTACGACAGTAGGCTACCATAAATATATATCATGCACAGAAAATATTTAATTCTTTAAAGATTATCAACACCAATGTATGCATATTGAAAAAACAAAGGCAATGGAACTGCCTGAGACCATCCTGATCTCGCGAGCTTTCAAGGTTTCACTCGCAGATCAGTCTGGATACTTTCCGTTAAAGAAAATTTGGGAGCAGTTCACCAAACGAACGTCCAATCAGCGTTGGCTTTGAGGCGGGTTGAGGTGTGACGCAACGAGAAGCGCGACAGATCAGTCTTAAGAACATGGTGGCTTCAGCGGATGAAACTAGCATCAGTGTGGCTATCGAGCAAGTTTTATCGGAATTACAGAGTTATTACGGAATTACAGAGCTAACGAGCCTTTACCTGCAGCAGCAAGAGTAGCCTGGCTTGTGGTTGTGTTTTCGTCGTCGCTCTCATACGCTTCGTTGATCTGATTGGTTGATTTGGCCCGTCTATCACCAACATAGGCCAATCAGCTAACCAGTATTTTCGCCCCTTACCAAAACTACTTCGACGGAAGGTTTCCAGATGGATATGCGGAGCAAATCCATCTGGCGGAGTCAGGTTAATGGAACTGACCAATGAACAATGAAAATTTTGCATTAAGCTCCTCCATTTCAAAAACCAAACATTCACTAAACCATAAACAACAGGTGTAGAAGAATGACATTTAGATTACAGTGTTCTAGATTACAGTATATATGGGTAAGAGTTACTCTGACAATGCCACAAACAGGAAGAGTGAACTGGGTAATTTGCTTGCTTGAGGTCACTTCTGGAAATGGAACTCTGATATTAATGAATCCAGGTATAAAGTTTAGTACAAGAACTTCAATTTAATGCCTCCCTAAGTCATGTGTCCTGCCGCCGGGCCTGCCTCAACGTAGTGAACTATAAATAACCCACATTTATTTCCGATAAGTTTTCAAGAATATAGGTCAGGACGAGCAATGCAGTGTATGTTTTACCAGTTCTCTCAGACACAAAAGGTATAGTTCAAGTCTACAGCAATAGGGCTTGAAGACTGTTGCTCCTTGCCCTGTCAGTCAATTTTCAGAGCGAGCGTGCGAGAGAAGGGTGTGTCTGTGAAGTGAAGTACTGAAGTAATCCAGTAAGATTGTGCTGACTCAGAGAGGCAATGACACAGCTGCGAATAGGGCCATTATAAATCTACATTGTTTCTCCCCATTGCCTTTGTTTTCTTTGGCCATTTTTAGCCGTTAACACAAAGCAAGGTGTTTAGAGCTGAAGTGTCGCGTTTCAAGAAAAAAGTTACCATTGACAAGAACGGGGGAAGGGAAAAAAAAGGATCTGTGGAGAGATTCTGGTTCCTTCCCCTAATAACTTTGTTACAGCATGTGATTTTTTTTGCAGGCCTTTCAGCATTTACCCTTGAGAACAAACAAGTGCTGTTATTGGGAATGGATTAGGACAAGAATGTTAGCAAACAACATAATGGGAGTTTTTGTGTGCGTGCAGACACACACAGGAAGAACAGGCTACTTAATATCCTTCCTGGCCTATATTTTAACATTTTAAGTGTGTCAAACTTTCCACAGGTATACAACACACTCATTACTTTTTCTCTTAAAGCTATAGTAAATCACACATAATATCAACTATTATGACAACAACAAACGTGTAAAACTCTATCTTTATGGATTTATTCAGCTTCGTCAGCTCTAAAAAGCCTTGCACTTATATAAATGCTATAAAAAAGCACTTATCCTTCTTAAATGTATTATTGAGGAGTAAGTGCAAGGATGAAGCTGAATCCATTACGTTAGGTGAAGTTAATATTATAAGGTTGCATAAGGACAGAAATGGTTCAAGAAAAACTGTAGAGTGTGGAAGAAAGATGGAGGTGAAACTTAAAGCAGATGGCTCGACGTATTGTTGTGACGCTAGATTTCCTTGGGTAAAAACTATCCAGGGCGCGGTTTTTCAAAAGTAATCCACTAGGATTTTGGACAACGGATTGGATCAAATCTTGAAAATGGGTTTTTCAAAAGAAAAAAACGGATTACATAATCGGATTAGATCACGTAATCCAATCTTGGTTTTGATCCGGATCAAACCTTTAGTTTGGGTTTTTCAGAACTTTTTTTGTAGGATTTGGATCACTTTGATCCAAAAAATCTGTATTAAACTGATCCCATCAGAAGGGTGGATTCAGCGTGGATTTCATGCCCAAAATGTAATGAAAACTTTAAAAATGTATCAAATAATACTGTATTTGGATCATGCAGTATCTTACAAGATAGCCTATTTATTCATAAGGTTTTAATTTTATTTGTTCATCCATCAGGCTACAGTGATTAGGTAGGCTTTAACGTATTCAGCCTTTCAGTATAGGCCTACAGCAAAGTAGAAAGAGTTTGGCCTCATAAAATAATCCCCCAAACAGCTGTCAAAATTGACCAAAAACAATACATTTTATTTTGTCACTAATTGATATATATATATATATTCATCACAATCGTAAATATTTTTGTTTTTAGAATATTATTAGTGATGCATGCAATGATTACAGAATAACCAAAAAAAAACCATTTGCAAAAAAATGCAAAGAATGGCAATCACTGATTTTTGAAATCCAAAACAAATCCAAATCAGAAATAGGGCCCTATCTTGCACCCAGCGCACGATCTGAAACGCAAGTGTCAAAGCGCAAAGCGCAAGTAACTTTGTGGGCGGATCCCGGCGCTGTTGCTATTTTCCCGGCAGGATAAATGCCTCTTGCGCCTGGCGCAAATCTAAAAGAGCTTGGTCTGAAGTAGCTTCATTATTCATAGGGGTGGTTTGGGCGTAACGTGAAATAAACCAATCAGAGCGTCATCCAACATACCCTTTAAGAGCAGGTGCGCATGTTGCATGGCGGATTGTTATTATTATGGCGCATTTACCAGGCGCGCGCCAGGAGCGGTTCACAGCCGAGGAGATCGATGTTCTCGTCAGGGCCGTAAAAGAAAGAGAAGTGACATTGGGGATGGGACAAACCCACCCAAATCAATAGAAAAAAATATGAGAAAGCTCAACTTAACTGGTAAGTTAAAGAGTAAGGTTTTTAATGTACTTACATTATGGTAAAGGTGATTTCGCAGTCTTCAGATTTTTTTTTCCTAGTTCTTGACGGACAAAATAATTTGTCAGATGTCCTTATATACATAAGTGTCTTGCCACTATTTGGCAAACAGATCTGATCCGTCATTACAATTTGCCTGAAAAATTACCAGTATACAGTGGTAAATGTGTAAGCTAGATTTATGCCTATTTTTTTCACATCTTCATGGACACCACAATGATTTCCCTCGTGTGGTAATATTTGTCCTTGTTATAATGTATGATTTGCAAAAATAAAAACTGCTGCATCTGTGTTGATGAGAGAATCAAAGTGTATGTGCGTTGTGCACCCGCTACATTATGGCCAAGCATGCGCACTTAAAATAGCATTATATGAACAACGCGCAACGCGCCACTGACTAGACTAGGTTTTTTTTTTTGGTCAGTGGCGCAATTGTTTTCTGGAACTGCAAAATAGCACTAGGGAATGTTTGCGCCGAAACACGCCTCCTTTTTGCGCCGACCCGCCCAGGGAGCGCAAGTTCATTTCCTAGTTTACCGGCGTGCGTCTGTGGAGGGAAAAGCCCGCTTTGCGCGGCTGTAAAATAGGAATGATACATGCGTCGGTGTACAAAGTCAATTGCGCTGGGTGCAAGATAGAGCCCATAGTGTCAAACTATTGCGTCCCTTGTTGCACGTCCTGTTTGCTCGTTCTGGCAGAATGCCAGAAAATTATTGTGGAGTATTTGACATTAAGTTTTTTTTTTATTATTCAATACATCTATATTTGAAACTTGTTATAAATATCCTCAATGTAGCTACAGTGTTTGTGTTGTAGGTCTCAGATGAGTGGACTGCTGGAAGAGGATGGGGTGGGGTTTTTCTTGTTTTTAGTTTTTTTTAAATGTGTGCGTTTTCATTTCAAATAAAAATAAACTTATATTGACCCCACACTGGCTATTCTACTTGTTGCTCTTTACATATCTATAGTTCTAAATTGTGATTTCCTATCCTGTTTGAGCACTGGTTATCCAGATTTGGTGATCCTGAAAAGTTCCTATCCGGATCAGATTGATCCCATCCGATGTTGCTTTGAAAAACTGGCTCAAAAGTAAACTGGATTACGTGATCACGGATCGCAAAAAAAAAGGATAAACCTTTTGAAAAACCGGGCCCAGGGGTGGACAATCCCGTAACCAGATTGTCGCAATTTTGTCGTTCAATCAACCACGTTGCTTAATAATGTCACGCAGGTGGTGGTGTAACAACTTCGTAGTAGGGGTGACCCCGATTAGTCGAAGATTCGATGCATCGATAGGAGGAGCCTGATTCGACTTCCAATCTCACGGTCGAATCGTCGCAGAGGTGCTGAATGTCTGATTTCACATAGAACTACCGGGTTTCTGTCAATACGTTAATAGGAGCCTATTATGATAATGCTGTAAATACAAATGTGCAAAGAAAGAAGCTTTTAATTAATATTTTTAACGTGCGTGAATAAATCCAAACACCCCGTGGCCGTGACAGATTTAAGTTTCACTTTCGACCCGTGACCGAGAGAGGACCGTTTTGGGCGCAGGGATTTAAATCTTTAAAAATGTCTGGGATAAGAAAATCTAAAGTGTGGATGCACGCCATCAGAAAGGATATTCTCCAACGCTGGATTTAGTATTAGGAAAAGCATGATCGCACTTCTCCAGGCCAACGTTAACAAGTTGGGTTTTCCTCGGGACATTCTAAAGGGCTTAATGCGAAAAAAGCTTTTAAAACGCTTAAAAGGCACTTTTACGTGGCTTAATGTAGTACATATCTTATTAAGAAACCATACTATGTGCAGATGAACCCAGAATATGAACGCAACGTGAAGCGTTTCCTTTATAATAACAGTTTTCAATGGGAATAAAATTAACGTTTAATTAAACGTGTTGCGTTCATATTCTGGGCTCATCTGCTTTTCTGTAGGCTACACAGTATGCTTTATTAATAAGGTGTGTACAGAATTTGATATTTTAATAACGTTAGGACATTAAAGGAGAACTCCGGGCAATTTTTAAGTTGCAGGTCTTGAATGGTTGCAGGACCATGCTTACTTGCACTCTGTACTTACTACGTACTGATTTAATTTGATTTGCATGTGAAGTGCAAATCCGGTCTGCAGTGTGGCCTTTCTGCCGGTATTTAAGTTTTTTCTTAGTTTTATTGATCCAAAATGTTTTTATACATTTTCTTCTATATCTTTGTGTGATGTTCTGTAGCCTACATCGCGGGTTTAAAATGTTAAAGCCCTGCCACTTCCCCAACCCCACACACGATTCGACTATAATAGTCGACTATATGGAAGACTTGGCGATTCTGATTCGACTATGATAATCCTTAGTCGGGGACACCCCTACTTCGTAGTAATCCTTTTTGAGATCCTTTTTTTCTTAGTTATTTAGCTTTATTTACATATTCAATCATAGGCTCCTTCTTACGTACCAGAGCACGTTCACAGGTACGCACTCTTCAAAAGATAAAAATATAAATGTTAATACAAATGGAAAATAAAAATAAATATATGTTGTACTGTATATAAATATAAAAATAAATGTAACTGGAGTATAATATATAATATATGAAAGTGGCATGTGGTATCTGGCACCAATACATTAGCCGCAGATCCTTTAATTCCTGCAAGTTGCGAGGTGGGGCTTCCATAGATTTTGTTAGTCAAGTCCTTTGCCAAGGCAATAGCTTGAAGTCTTTGACATGTTCCTCAAATAAATCATGAACTTTTTTTTTCCGTGTGGCAGGGTGCATTATGCTGTTGAAAGAGGCCAATGCCATCAGGGAACACCATTGCCATGCGGGGCTGTACGTGGTCTGCAACAATCTTTAAGTGGCACGTGTCAAAGTAACATTCACATGAATGCCGAGACCCAAGGTTTCCTAGCAGAACATTGGCCAGAGCATCACACTGCCTCTGCCGGCTTGTTGTCTTCCCATAGTGCACCCTGCTGCCATCTCTTCCCCAGATAAACGACACACACGCACCCGGCCATCTGATCTGAAAGAAAATGTGTTACCTCGGATTAGGCAACCTTCTTCCATTGCTCCATGGTCCAGTTCTGAATCTGATGCTTGCATGTCCATTGTAGACGCTTTCAGCAGTGGACAAGAGACATCATGCGCACTTGGACCGGTCTGCTACGCAGCCCTATACGCAGCAAACTGTGATGCAATGTGTTCTGACACCTTTCTATTATGGGCAGCATAACGTTTTGCAGGAATTTAAGCTACAGTAGCTCTTCTGTGTGATCAGACCAGACGGGCTAGGCTTCGCTCCCCAAGTCCCCATGTGCATCAGTGAGCCTTGGGTGCCCATGACCCTGGTTGTCCTTAATTCCATCACTTTTGCTTGGTACTAACCACTCAAAACTTGCCGTTTTGGAGATGCTGTGACCCAATCGTCTAGCAATAACTATTTGGCCCTTGTCAAAGTCACTCAGATATTTTCACTTGCCCAATTGTCTTGCTTCCAACACATGAAATTCAAATACTTGCTGAATTCGGAACCGCATACTAGTCTTACTAATTCAACCATAGAAACATATGCTAAAAATAGAAAGGGATGTTGTCTAGAATGCAGGTCCAAATTCAGCAACTGACTGTTCACTTGCTGGCCAATATATGTTACCCCTTGACAGGTGCCATTGTAACGATTTAATCAATGTCATTTACTTCACTTGTCAGTTTAATGCAGCTGATAAGTGTGCTAATATATATAGCCACTCATATTTCAGAGTATTGTAGATGTCTCATTCCAAAATATTGCTACTGATATTAAAATTTTTGTGCATTACATGTCATCTGGTTCCTCCCTGGTGAAGAGTGAATATTTTTTCCAAGAAGGAACTTAAAGGAGGTAAACTGAGGCTGAGGGGGTATTTGAGGCCACTTCTGATTCAAGACACTCTCTATTTAGCCGACCACTTCCTGTCCACCAGACAGATGGGCTATTGGAGCACAGCCTGTTTCCATGACAACTGCTTTGGATACAGCTAGCTGAAAACCACAGAACACACAGACAGCCAAATAAAATACACAGTCCCAAGTGGCTTTTATTGGAGCTTAAGATGTGTATTTGATACAAAAGGAAACATATCTGACTAACAGTTCAGTAAAGGAAAATAATATCTTTGCATATAAGAACACTTACATATGCACATTAAAACCAAATCAGACATTAATAACAAACTAAAAAAATCCCATTTGCATAAATAGATCATTTAGAATGATTTCATTAAATTTTCTTTAAAAAAGATACATAGAAAACTGACTTTTTGCTTTAGTTATTAAAAAAAGTCCCATCCCAGTAATAAATATATACACAATAAATGATATAAAAGAGGGTATCAGTTATTTAGAAAACATTTAAAAGCTTTTTCAAAATGATTTAAAACCTGTACATTTCATCAACGACAACAGAAAGGATGAAATTTTTTATCTCCTCTCAAAGTAACAGCAGTTTATGGGGCATCATATAATGGTTACTGGGTAACCAAATAAGCTAAATGTAATACTACATATTTGCTGATTTTCAAAGAATTACATTAGAACTTATCGCAAATTTCTGTTATAAATGTGTAGGGTTTCTTGGTATTTTGTAGAGCATTGCAGTTCATGCCCCAACAATACAGAATAATGTTTATAAATCTGTATTGATTTTTTTGTTAAAAAAAAGTTTATACTGATTCTTTGTGGATCACATTTTGAAAATACCTTCTGAAGGATTAATCAGAGGGCCTGATGCATGGACCGTATTTGTTCATATTAGGAATGACAGACTTTGGGGAAAGTCTGAAACTGAAAATTGGTGAAATTACCATTGTTAATTAAAAGAAGGGTTGTTTCACTACATTTAAAAATCATAATGTGCGCACACACACACACACAAACACACACACACATATACACACAGTAGCTGAGCAAGGGATAATAAACTGTACTCACTAAATACTGCTCAGGGTATTTGTATCAATACAGTGAAGCAAATAGGATCCCCCAAACCCATTTTACTACAGAAATAACACCCTGTTCATTTGTCCTTTTTAGAGATAAGCGTCTCCAGTGCTATGTCACTTTAAACAGGAAAACGAAGAGTAAATTGTTATTGTGATCTCTTTCAGAGTCACAAAACAAATGAGAAATAGTAAAAAGCCTCAGGTGTTCGCTTATACTCAGGAAAGTTAGAAAATATGGCTCAAAACCTTTAAGGTGTTTGGAAGAAACACTTGAAAGAGATACTCTACATTATTTCACTCTAAATTCACAAAGTACTTCAGGCTCATACACTTGGTCACGCGAAAACTGTTCATTAGACTATTCTAAAAGATGAAGGCGAGTTGCTGAGGGATCTCTGGTATCCTAATAGAGTTGGAGGAAGGGTCTGTGAACTTGTGTAAACCAGTCTGTAGGATGACTCGAAAATATCTCTCAAATCTCTGTTAGTGTGAGCTTAATCATTCCTCCCATTTCCTCCATCTGGATCTGAAAGGTGTCCTCGTTGGAGTAGTGCTTGATGATGTTATCATCCATGTTTACCATGATCCTGAAATGAAGCAGAGATGGTGGGACATGAGATGGTTTAGTTTTACCCTGACTGACTGTGGTTCAGTGACTAATCAAAGGACATGTGTGGGAGACATTAATAAAAACACATTTGAATAAAATGTAATTTAGTGTCCAAGTCTTACTATTAACTATGACTTTGCCTCAATAAACTCCTAATTACTGCTCATTACTAGTTAGTAAGGTAGTTTAGGTATTGGGTAGGATTAAGGGATGTAGAATATGGTCATGCAGAATAGGGCATTATTATTTATAAGTAATAAACAGCCAATATCCCAGTAATATGCAAAAATTGGACCCTAAACTAAAGTGTTACCAAATAAACTGAATAAAAAATCAGTAAATACACATTTTTAATTAAAATATATTCATAATAGATATGAATAAGCAAATCATGCTCTTTATACTGTAATCAATTGACAGCCATAGTTTAAAGAAATCTTTGTGTCTTACCCTTTCTTGCATTTCTTGAAGACTTTTCCCATCTTCTCAAGAGGAACTTCATATTTCTCTGAAATCTGGTGGATAGGAGATCCATTAGCAGGCGCCACAAGTAAAACTTTACATTACTGTGTCTATCTGACATGCATGTTATAGTTATTTACATAGAAATGGATCATTTTAAGCAACTTAGCACAATAATTATGAAGTATTTGTGCAGTAATTCATTGAGAGTAATGCAACCCTATGCACTTATTAAATGGAACATTTGTAGACCTAAGCACGTTTTCGAGCCAACTAGTATCAAAGTTCATCTTATTTCGGGATACAAATGGTTCAGCTTAATGTTTTCCCAACCCCCCTGACGTTATCCTAACATTCCCTTTCCTCTCTCTCATAGCTAGCTGAAGTGTTGCAATGCTTGGAAATCATTCTGTTACGCACACCACACAAAACCCCACACACTTCCTTATACCTGTCGCAGGACCCTGTATAGCCCATGCCAGCTTTTGTTTTTATTAGCTGGATGTGCTTTTGAGGCAGCGTGATTCACATGCTGGCCTCCAATGTTTTAATGCAGACGACCTGTTGACAGTCAATCTCTTGCTATGTAACTCAAAGTCCCTATTAAATCACCCTGCTTCAGGCTCTAATTTCAGGGACTCTGCATTGACCACATGTGTTTTTCTTGTCTTTTTTTCTTACATTTCTCTGGGAGGTGGTGTGCTGCATTAGAAACGTGGCTGTAGTTTTGGATGGGATGTATAATTTTTTAGGAGGGAGCCTTCTTGGAAACAGTGTTTGTGTGTGTTATTGTCTGATTATGGTGCAATTAAAGGATGCATTACTAAACAAAATTATACTGTTACAATGTTTAGAACATAGAATGTTTTTTCTCCATTCTTCCTGTGACCGTGTCCTTAAACAACCCTCCACTAAAGGCATTGAAACATTAGAATTGTATTAGTTAAATTAGATTTAGATTTCTGAAGAAATGTGAGTGGTTCTTGTCCGAGTTAAAACCCGGCATCATGATGTTAGAGTGTTGTGTATGGACAGCAGGGCAGTGTTATTTTTTAGTTCACTTCTATCAGTTATATCATCATCCAGGAGAAGATTACAAGTATGATTGTTTCAAAACGTGACAGCACATGTCTTCTAACAAGAAGCATGATTTGGCTTGACCAGCAATTGATTTCAATAGAGCAGGCATTCTCAAAATAGCAGACCACGGTCTGGCTTGGTTCAAACCAATTATTATTATTATTTGATATATTTATTTATTAATAATAATAATCTTCAATTATACTATTTCATAGATAGTTTTCGAAGTCCTCTATTTTGGATATATTTTTTTACAAAGAGCTTATCGAAATTCTTATGGGAATGTGTGTTTAAATTCATATCCCATATGTTTTAGCAGACAGCATAAAATGGTGAATGAGGACATTTGGGGAAAGAGAAGTGAACTCACCGCTTCCACTAGGCCTTTTACAGTAGGAGTTTTCAGCATGAGAGCGTCAAACACTTCCTCTGTCTCCTTGCGCACATACAGCAAAACTGCAAAGGCAGAAAAATATGGTAGCTATATGGTCACTCATGCACAATACTGCAAGCCCAGTTTTCTTGAATGTGAGGTCAGATTTGCAAACCAAAATAAACCAAAGTCTAAGTCCTCTGCCAAGACTTTCATGTGGCAGATGATTTGATATGTTTTTCTAATGCATGCCTTTAATGACTTGTATCTCACATGCTGATCCCTGTAGTTGTGGTTTCTGCTCAAATAAAGCCTGACCGGTGCCGCCCCCTCCTCCCCTTTCACCCAAAAACCCCAGAAGGACTGGGCAGCATCCCAAACCATTACTGGGAACACTGTGCTTACAGCAAGGGACTTTCAGTAATGTGGACAGTCCGGAGTACACAGATTATAAACATTATATCCTATTCCAAAGGCGACGTGTTGCATTTGGCAAGAGTTTTTCTATTTAACAAGCAAACAAGCTTGAGATGGCCAGAGAGAGGCAAAGCATTGTGTTGGGAGGGCTAGCAGCCTCCAATGACCTGCAAATTTCCATTATTTTTTTTACCGGATCCCACAGATGTTTGGTTCTACATCCTTTGTTGAAGTGACCGAAGCAGCAGTGTGTGAAATGCTGATACACACTGATCTATAATTAGGGCTTTCAGAGTACAAAAAAATAGCTCTGTTCCAAAACCTATAGTCAGCTGCCTCACTAGTTCCTACTACCTAACTGGCTTCTAAGGCAGCATCCTAACGTCATGGAACTTTCTTTTTTTTTCATCTTTTCAGATTTTTTTACTGAACTTGTTGCAGTGCATTATGGGATTGCCTTCTCCATAGATACATGTGATGCTGCCTTTGAATATGTCTAAAACAAGGCATCTTATGAGGTATCCACCATAGGCAGCACACTAAGTTTTGAAACAGAGCAAATGTGTTTTGAATTAGGGTGTTTTTGTGTGCGGTTACTTGCAAGCAACCAAGTGGCATGCACCATAACAGCTCTAATACTATAGTGCCAACAATACTGAAATAAACACAGAAATACCCAAAGATCTGTCTCATCCACCAAATCACATACAACCCAGTTCCAGTTAAAACACACCTCTTTTGGGCTCATCGATCCTTGCCAGCTTATTGGGAGGTGATCCAAACTCCTCCTCGGAATAAGGTAATCTCTTCATAGCTGAGCTGAAGAACATGAGGGAAAGAGGAAAAGTGAGGAGACAAGTAGGGAGAAGCAGTCAATGAGTGTAGTTCTGAGAAAACCACCACCCCAATAGAAAAAAGGAGGGAGTACATCATTACCAATTACACAAACAGCACCTGCACATTTCCTGGAAACGCTACACAGGGAGCAGAACTCCAGAGCTAAGCTAAAGGCTGTTTGCTCTATAATGCACATTTTGAACCCTCCCCTGTCTTGAACAAGCATTCCCAACATAAATAAGCTCAAAGAAGATAAGAGACAGAAACGTACCCCTCCTCTGAGTCTTCCGGTGAGAAAGGCTATAATGAGAAAAGACACAATACAGCATTAACAAAAAATATAGTACCATTTTAACAGTTAATTTACCATTTGTTAACAAAAACCTTTAATATTTCAGAATAAGAAGGCATTTTAGAGTTATTCCCCATGGTGCATAAAGAGATAAAGCCCAGTTACATATTGTATTAAAACTGAATGTTGCTTTAAGTCTGGCCTATAATAACAGAATATACTGTATAAATATACACTAACATTCAAAAGTTAAGTGTCAGGGTTATGTTTTGTTCTGTCTTAGTTTTCATTGTGTTCAGTTGCTATTTTCCTTTGAAAGGGGATGGAAAGGGCAGAGCTTGAGATACTGGCGGAAGATATCTCCTCTTCTCCTTCAGTCAAGACGGTCATCCTCAGGAGCAATATGTGGAGGAGTTTCTGCAGTACTATCATCTGGTGAGCTGCAGCACTCATCAAGGCCTGTTTTCGGGAGGACTGGATGACGAATTATATCAGTCTCTTTCTCCCAGTAATTGCCGTGTATCCTTGGTTGATTATATCGACTATGTCCTCTGGCTAAACGTTCTGATTTCTTTGTTGATGAAGTGAATGAGGACTTTTTCCATGATCATCCAGTCCCATCCGGAAAACGTTTAAGCACTCCAGCTAACCCGAGCCTGGGTCCAAGCCCTTCACCACATACCTTACCAACAGAACCTCTACTCCAGAGTCATCTAATTCCAGTGAGTGAAATTCCAGAGTCCGTTCCAATGAGAGAAATTCCCGAGTCTGTTCCAGTGAGAAAAGATCCCTGGCTATACGTCGCCAGCCATAGAGGCCGATCCTTCCTGGCTCCTCACACTACCAGCGCCTCCCTGGCTCCCTGAATTGCTGGTACCTCCCTGACTCCTGTATTACCGGTGTCACCCTTCCTAGCCTGCCAGCACCGCCTGGACACTTGCCCGTCACCTTTCACCACTACAGGGTGCCCAGCCCACCCTCCCTCCCCATTTGAACTCTTTTGGGGTTTTTGATCCATCTTAGTTTTCATTGTGTTCAGTTGCTATTTTCCTTTGACCCAGTTTTTTCCGTTTCCCTTATATCAGTAACATACCGTGACAGCAAGATTATTATTCTTTTTTAAGACTCATTAACATGATCTAAAGTGGCAGCAAATACTTTTACATTTCTACAAAAAAATGCTTCAAAGAAATGCTATTTGAGCACCAAATATTTTTTTTATGATTTCTGAAGGATAATGTGACACCAAAGACTGAAATTTCAGCTTTGCATCAGAGGAATACATTTAAATTGTACTAATATTTCAAAATATTACTGTTTTTAATGTATATTTAATCACATAAAAGCAGCTTTGATGAGACTAAGAGATTTCAATACCCCCAAACTTTTGAACGATAGAGTACAGGATATTTACATGAAGCTCACATTGGAAAGTCTTTAAAATGTTACATTTTAATTTTACTTAAAATATTTTAATGTAGGTGGAAAATTAAACATTCAGCTGAACTTTCAGCTTCTAAAATTCTTTATTTTATTCCGCAAAAAATCTGTTTTGAGATGACCACCACAGTCGCCCTGCTGAAGGCCCAATGGGTTAAACTATTAACACATGCTAATACATTTTAACCTACTTGTGATGATTAATAACGCACTCGCAAATTCAGACCAACTGTCTTTCTTTTTATTTATGTAATCTTTTATTTTTATCTGTTTAGTTCCTGCATACTGCAATGTAAACTCAATCCCCCAGAGCATAAAGCAGATCATTCAGAACATTTGAGTCAACACAGGTGCATTGCATAAGCACATAAAAGCACATTAACATCCTTCCATGGCTCTAAACTTGCTTCATTTGTGTGACCCTAGAAAAGTATGGCAAAGTTCACATTTCTTGTTCGTTTTGTGTGATTTAGTGAAAGGTAAATAGCCAGAGGGTTTATATTTGGCTCTAGATACACTCTGGGCATCAATGTCACACAACTACTGATGATCAAAGGTCATGTTTAAGGACAGTGTCTAACATTTGCTTTCCTACAGAACGGGGAGTCATGTGATTTTTGCCATATGGGTGAACAGGTTTGTGAGTCAAAGGTGGAGGGTGAAGTTAAAGGAAGGGTTCTACCAAGAAACTGAAATTATTTAAAAATAACTTCCAGGTCTACAAACCTTACAGTTAAAATACATGTGATCCAGTGATGGGTACCATTGATGTTTTTGGTATTTGGTAACTTGAATGGTACTCTGAACAAAGCTGGCAGGACAAATTAGGCATGTTTTGATTCGTTTAGAAAGTGTGTGTGGCTTAAGATGTGATTCCTTGCCAAGAACTTTCTGATAACAGCCAAACCCATGCCATAAATGCCAGATTTTATAACTGTTAGAAACGACTATATGCCTTCCAACTGACTGCATCATTCCGGTCACCGTGACCCAACGACAATCTGCTATTTCTGTGAAATGTTACAGTAGTCTGCGCTCACACATGCAATAAAAAGCACTGAAATGATGTCGATGTGCTTTTACGCAAAGCCAATTATATGTGGAGGATAGGGAAATGGAATGATTCTTTTAGGGGTTTCGTCATAGTGGTACTAACATTTAGATCATTAATCATTTTGACAAGAGATCACAAATTTCGATATAAAAAAAATCATTTTAACACTACTAAGGGCATTTTAATAGGTGGAAAAAACATTGCAGTGTGTCAGGTTGCTAATTTTCTTAATTTAATGTGATTGGAAATACAAATTTGAGTAAATTCAGTTTGACTTGGTCAGATGAAATGATAAAAATTATTGATAATATTGAAAATAATAAGAGGTTAATTTTCCAAATATATAATAATTAATAACATTGTCATTTAATATATTGTAATTATATAATGTACTTATATTGTTTTTTTTGTTGTTGTTTTTTTTACATGTTTTATCACTGGTTCTCTGGGACAAAAAAAGGTACATCTTTTGATTATTGTTTGATTGATTGACAGATCTGTCAACAATCTTTCTGTTCAAGTCACTGAGTGCGTTTTCATGCATTTTACACTGTTTGTGTGTAATAACCCGTATTGTATAAGTTCATGTAAACACCTAAAGGAGTTTTCTTCTTATGGGGAAACATCATAAACTGTTTAAACAAAAGCCAATTTGCGATGTGGATTTTTGCCAATCACCCCGTTCTCGCACCGGCATTCTGGTGTCATTAATTTGTCTCTGATTGCCAGAGAAACTAAGAGCCTAACAGATAAGATATGGGGGTAATGCAGAAACCGGAGTTAATGAGGTCAAAATCATTCTAAACTATATGATTGTGCTCACATGCTGCAAAAATGTACATTCTCCTATCTTCATATCTTATCACCAGTGCTCACATGCAATGTGTCATAACACACACTGCACCTGTACGCCTATAGAACACAGTGCATTTGAGTTTTATAAGTCTGCCAATGATGCAAATGTTAAAAAGCTGCGAATATCATAATCTTGCCCCTTTTTTGGTCTATAAACCTGATACACTCTTATTGACCCCCAAAGAGGTCATCTGAAATGTTGTAACTTATTATATTTTCAATATATACATGATATGTTCAAATGTGAAATATGTGCACACTATGTTAAGGATTGGTACTCACATGACGTTGGAAGGTGGAGAAATGGATGTCGGGGATAAAAAGGACAGGCTGCGTCTCGTATTCTGTCATTGTCTTGAAGACAGTAATGTCGCTGCGCTTGTGCAGGAGGGGCACCTTGACATCTGGCCCAACTGAGAAAAATGGGGCAAGAATAGAGTGAAAAACAAGTCTCTCCAGAGCTCAGAATTACATTTTCAATGAAAAAACCATCGGGTCAGTTCAAATCTATGTGTCAAAGTAAAAAAACTTGAAGGTGTGCTTACAGTTTCCCATAGCGGGGTTGACATCAGGGCCCTTGCTCTTCCTACGGGACTGTTTCCTCTCCTCATCACGGATTTTGCGTTCTGCACCCTTGTCGCAGAAGACCTTAATCTGGCAGTATGCGCGGTGGATGGGTTTATTACTGCGGTTGTTGTAGCTGTAGGTGTCGATCTGTAGGTTGAGCGGTAGGCCCTTCACTCCCTTCTGAGAGGAGAAGTCTGTGCTCAGACAATTCACTGAGATAAAGATCTAAGGAGAGAAGAGAGGGAACAATTAATGTTACAGTGTTTGTTACATCATTTGTTACAAATCAATCCTTGGAAATAGAGTATTGTTGCATTTAGTCCAACTTTTCTTTTTCTTTTTTTCTTCTTTTTTTTACTTCAGTTGCATGAAGCAAAACAAAAAGCTAACTGCACACTGAACAAAAATAATTTATTTTTACATTTTCAACAAAAAGGTGCAGTAAAGTAAAAGAGATTAAATAGACTGATTACAAATTAAAACCAAGAGAAAACCTCAACATGCACTGAATGCAATTTTTAAAAAAAATACTTTATTATTTAACTTTATTCAGTGTGTGGATAGAGTTGTTTGTTTTGAACTTATAAATTCTGTTTTCTGGAAATGCTCAGGGTAACACGTTTGTGAGAGGTGAAATGGGAACACCAGAGTGTCATGCCGTTATATGTATTGTATGTCGCCCCCTTTTGGTAACAAAAATAGAATCACAACACAGTTTTTAAGACTGGGTTCAATTCGAGCATTCTAAAAGTGCTCTTCCATCACTGTCTAATAAATAAAATATTAGTTTATGATGTGATGAAATAAATATAACTTTAATACAAACTGTGGCATTGCAAAAATGTATCAATTAATGTTTTTTACTATGGAATATAACTTTCATTCCATTTAAAAAAAAATTACAACTCAGCATCCTGCTTATTAATTCAAATTCAGACACATAACTGAAGTATATATATATATATATATATATATAGAAGCTTATATTATATATATATATATATATATATATATATATATATATATATATATATATATATATATAAAATAAAAAGTAAAGTAATTAAAATCAGCTTAGCTACCACAGGAATAAATTAAATTATATATATATGCAGTAAAATATATATATATATATATATATATATATATATATATATATATATATATATATATATATATATATATATATATTATATATATATATATGTTCTTTCTGAATAAAAATATCAATTTCTTTATAAAAAAAATCATACTGACCCCAAACTTTTGATCAGTTGTGTATATGTATAACTCTCGATCATCATCTGCTTATTCCTACCACTGTATCACCAAAGCAAAATTTACTTAACTTTATCCAATGACAATAGAGCACTTACGTAATAATGGATTATTAACAAAAGGCCTGAGACAAAATGAGAATTACAAACAAATGGGCATTCAACTAATCAAATATTTGCACAAGCATTCACTAAATGCCTGTAATTTCTCAAAAAGTCCACTAGGGCACGCCACAAGAACACGAGTTTGTATTTTGAATAAGTGTTTTGCCCTGATCTCTTTCTTTTCAATTTCTGTTTCTCACCCAAGCGCACAGAATCCAAACCACGCCCACATACAACCCTGCCAACAGTGTTAGACACTGTAGACTGAGCACACGGATGAGTATCCTACAGCGCAGGCCTATCTTATGATCTGCATCCTGGTTATAGGACAACACTGCACACTGCAAAATACTCCATTCTTTAAACTATGAATTGTTTACTTTAGTGGGGCAATTATAATTACATCAATAAACAAATGTACGTGACTATTCCTTTAACAGCCTGCTACGATCCTTCAAGAACACAGATGAAAAATCAAAACAAATCAGACAGAGGTAGAAGATTTTAACCAAAATCTGTTCGTCACTTGGTGACGGGTTTAACCCGACCAGTCTGGACACACTCGTCGAACAGGATTCCATCAGCCTTCCTGTCACTGCTCCCCGTTAATGTTTCCTCATTCTTAAAGCTATTGTTGGGCGCGTCTCCTCATTAACACATAAGTTTCGCAACAAAATAGGGCTGTCAGGCCTAATGATCTGAGAACAAATCCTACACTACACTTTTTAACATACTCAAAGTCAGCGAACAACAAATATCTCTATCAGTCCAAGACAACTGAACTAAAAGCTTTGATCAATGTTGGAAAACTCAGAAGATCAGCTCAAGTAACTAAGCTTGACCAAAATAATCTTGGAAAGCCCCTTCTTTACATTTTCTTAAGATATCTCTTATGGGTCACAGACTCACAGCACACGTTGTTTGTGTCTCCTGAATAAATCCTTTGTTTGTGTATAAGTACTGAGCATCAGGTTTATTTTGAGTGTAAATCTCCATGTCAGTCATAGTACTTTTCCTAAAAGGTTATGTCTATTTTAAGATGCTTTATCCACATACCAAAAATACATACCAAGAATTCGGACAGAAGGAAATTTAGCTATTATTCACCTTTAGCCTAAATCCAAAGCTTTTCAATAGAAAGTCATTTACACTAATCTCATATTAATTCATTTAGATATCAAGAGGTGAATCAAATAAAAAGAACAATAATGTTGTTTATTGACTATAAACTATGAAAATAGTGTTACAAGTGCCCAAACATTTCTTTACCTTTGCTTCCTCACTGATGTCCCATGTGAATGAAATGGCGTTATATGAAATCTCCTCAATATTACTGATGGTGTTGAAACTTTCTTTGTAGTCCGCTGTTGGAGACAAGAGAGGCTTGATTAATGAGTATTTTGAGAATTCATTTTGTAACTGAAGGAAATAAATGGGGAAGGAAATATTTTGGTTGTATCATATTTTTAAATCTCAGTTGTAGATAAGACAAGTAGAACTGACTACTCTAATTACATGTTTATGAGCTTTTTAGATCAAATCAAGACAGTTAAATGTAATCAATTCAACATATGCTGGAAAAACTGTTGTAATACAACATTATAACAAATTTGTAATGTAATATTAAGTCTCAAAAGGTATTTTTCCCTCAGAAGTCGGCTTTCATTGAAAGCAAGATAATGCTGTGTACCCTTTCAAGCTTTACAATGTTCATGTTTTATTTGTTGTCATTGATGGCTCTTCCCCTTGACGTATTGTCTTGTCCCCACCTGCAGCCCCCCTTCCCTGCATCCAATTTGTCTATGTTTGCTATCTGTATCGTTGCTCCACCCTGAACTGCACTGGACCCCAAGAGAATTGAACGTGTGACTAAGATCAGTGAGATAAGAGGTGTACTGATATCCTCACCGATGTCAATGCATCTCTGTTTGGCCGTGTGCTGTCTCGAGTGCCAGTATTTCCAGTGCTTGAGTTGGTCATCTCTGGTTTTCTCCTCTCCAAACACTACCATCACAACACTCTGAAAAACAGCATGGTGTTACTGCTTTCCATTATAGTGTACACACTCAAACAAGTGCTCATACATTCAGTGCTTACACACAAATATATATTCATTTGATTGGAAAGTATCTGGACACTTACAGTAATATACGCACAATCATGTATGAATGTCATTATATATTGTGTGTGTGTGTGTGTGTGTGTGTGTGTGTGTGTGTGTGTGTGTGTGTGTGTGTGTGTGTGTGTGTGTGTGTGTGTGTGTGTGTGTGTGTGTGTGTGTGTGTGTGTGTGTGTGTGTGTGTGTGTGTGTGTGTGTGTGTGTGTGTGTGTGTGTGTGCCTGTCTGTTCACGCACGCGCACATGCGTGTGGTTCAAGTATTCCCTACATTGTAAAACCAGAAATGTTTGATCTTGTGGGGAAATTGTTTTGGTCCCCATGAGGAAAACAGCTTATAAATAATTTTAAATTATGCATTTTTGAAAATGTAAAAATGCAGAAAGTTGGGGCTGAGTTTATGGTTATATGGGATATAATACAGTCAGTACAGTATAAAAATCATTATGTCAATGTCAATGCGTGCGTGTGTGTGTGTGTGTGCGTGTGCGTGTGCGCGTGCGTGTGTGCGTGTGTGTGATTTGTTTTAAAGTGTAGATGAAGTGTCCAAATACAGTTTGGGGCCAGAAAATACAATAAAAATAATAATAAAATCTTATTTTCGTACTAATCTTACCCTGACTTTACAGATGGGGCCTTGCAGCAGTTTGCCATTGTCGGTTTCCCTGAGGGTGATGGGATAGAACTGGCCCTTGTTGAGGTATGTCATTGTGCCATCACCAGACTTCTGTCTGAGAGACTTGGAGGCTTCTAATGTGTATTCAAAATTATTACTGTTGACCAAACACAAAAAAAGGGGTCACCACATACAGTAATACATATTTGCACCATCCGACGAAATACACCCATGACAATTTCCCTGTTTGCTATTACACAGAAGAGCTCGCCATATTTGTTGTAGGCACACTTTCATTTGCCCATGGGCCATGTGCACCTGTCAGGATCCACCAGTGACCCAATTCTGTTTGCACACACACTCAGATGATAAAATCTGCTGACTCCCGGGAGACTCTTAAAGGGAATGAGTTTTTTCTCTGGGGTTTTGTTTTTGGCAGCAAACGTTCGCTTACCTTGACACTGTGTCAAAAGTTCCGTAGTCCTCCTGCGAGACCATGCGTAACTGGAGATCCCCTGGGAACGAGAACACCTGTAGTGCACAAAAGAGGGGCGAGAGGGCCTGGCATTAGCGCAAACAACCACCACGCTGCCACACATTCAGTCAGCGAGAGAAAGCTGATTGCTAAGCCAAAGAAAAAACAAACGGCTCTCCCAGCTCCCTGTGTGTGTGTAAGGTTTTTGTGGAACTATCATTTCTAAGGAAATCCTCCCTCCAGGTTTAAAGAGAAGGTAGAGAGAGGGAGCGGGAATGAGAGCGGGCAAGAGAGAGAGAGGGAGAAAAGGCCCTGGCTATTATGTGAGAGGAAAATACAGCACTTTATTGTGTAAGAGAGACAATGGCATAATGACATGCTAGCTGCTATTTTGGCATGTTCAAATAAAAATAGGGAGGGGGCTCAATACAACAATGTCTTTAGAGTCGCCAGGTAAATGAAGTATTGTCTGAGGGTGGGAGACAGGAGATGTGTGTGAATGTGAACTCACATCGGAGTTCTCTGGGAAGGTCGAGTCTGGGGTGCGTGGCTGTGTGTTCGGGCTGAACTGGTTGTGGGGGAGCTGACGGTCAAATCCCACCGTGTGACTGTCTGGTTCTGAGCAGTGGGGATTGGGGACTGTGACGGAGAAACCGTGGGATGAACCCTCTGTCTTCACTGAGTAGTTTGGCACAGCTGCAATGGACACCGTCACCGTAGTATCAGGTGAGGGGAAAAGGCCTCTCTTGTCCTGGGTGAGCTGGTTCCCTGGAAGAACGATATTTAGGGGTACTCCTTTCAGAACCTGAATTCTGTTCTCCGATGCCATTGACGTCTCTTGGAGAGAGGCCATCATGTTCCTGTTGAGAATGTAAATAACAAAATATACAATCTAAATGTTTTTTTCTGTAACATTTCAATGACCTATAGCACATGCACATGCTTTAGTTTAAAGTTTAAAAACTGGCTTTAAACAAGATTAAAATACAGAATATATCTGTGCTGGGGAGAAACTATCACAAGCTCATTAAAGTCACCATGAAATCAACACAGACTGTTCTTTCTTTCTTTCTTTCTTTCTTTCTTTTTTTTTGTTGGGGATATTGTAGGAATTATTTTAAATGATCACAGCAATAGAAAACCACAACCCTCCGAGAAATCATTTCAGATTTACATCAAAATAGGCACACTGACACGGCAGAATGGCAACATTAAACTCAAGAAATCAATCATATAAATTTTCTTAAAGGATTATTATTGACTTTAATTGCATTCCTAAAAGAGAAGGATAAAAAGAAGGGTCTCGTCTTCTCAGTGTGGGAAAAATGGCATTCATTATTGCATCTTTGATGAGAGCTTCACCTTTTGTTGGGATCCACATCAGAGCCCAGGACGTCAGTCTTTTGCTGGGATATTGTTCTCTTTTCCCGCGGCACCTGGGGAAAGTAAACAAACTCTATGTTAGTCTGACCACATCCAATAGCATCAGCTTTACCCATTATATCTGTCAGTGAACATATTTAACCGACTTAGATGTCAGATATCATTAAATGCATCCTTAGTTAAGTAGAACTCAAATAATAATCATACTGATATAAACATTTAATAAGGTTTGGTTAGTTTAAGTTTTTTTTAAGGTTGCTCCTTCCTTCCCTCTGTAAAATAATAATTATATGATGTTTTCATTGGTCTGTTTTAAGATACAGTCAAACCAAAAAATTATTCAGACACCAGATATAATTTGTGATATTTTTTACTAGTGGGTGCAGGACACTATAGTTCATTTATGTAAGTAAGGATAGCTAAATGAAGTAAACTGTGACATTTTATACCCACAAATACTTCATACAATGAGACCAGTTAAATATACTTATATCTAACCATGTTTTGCTTAAGTGTTTTTTCTTTAATTGATAAAGCGACCTTATTGCACCACAGACTGAACAAAATGAAGCATTGCTTGGTTATTGGTTGAACTAAATTGGTATTATCTAATTGTGAACTTAAATTTAACAGCTGACAGCTATTCAACCTAATTAATTTGTGAGACAAATTACCATAACCAGTGAAATATCAACTGATTTGATCTGAGTCCTTGTCATATTTTATTACCATTTTCTAAACTATAGCGAATAAACTGTGATAATGTGAGAAATGTTGAAGGTGTCTGAATAAATTTTGGTTTGACCGTATTACTAAAAACTTAAATTTAATTTATTTTTTTAAATAATTAAGGTTACACTTTATTTTAAGGTGCCCTTGTTACAGTGTAATTAAAGTACTGAGTAAGTGTTATTAATTAATGTGATTACTAATTAGGCTTAGGGTTTGGTTTAGTTGCTTGTAATTATGATAATTTACTGTCACTACTATGTTAAGTACATGTAAGATGTGTTACAAGGACACTGTAAAATAAAGTGCTACCGGTAATAATTTATTAACTAAAATTAATGTAATATACAACCATTCTTTGTATTTTTGTTTGCATATTTAACCTGATATTTTATTGTGTTCATTGATTGAATTTTATTTTGTTCATATTTAATGCTTATTTTGCTGTAGAACTTTGGGTTTTAGAAAACCAACTGCTTTTATTATTATTTCTATTATTGGTGTTAATCTTTTCTTTCTTCTTTTACCTTGTAGTAGTCGTATAGCAAACCCAGAGCTGCGGCACTGTCCTCATCTCCATTAATGCTCATCATGGCCTTAGTGGCGGCTGTGAGAGGGTTCTCCAGGAACGACTTCCAGGCCTCATCCTCACTTGTGTAAGGCCGGCGCTGGTTGTAAACCGGATCATTCGGTATCACGAGCACAGGCCGCTTACTGTGAGGAGCAGATCAGAAAGAGCCATTAGTACAAGACTTAAAGCTAAATAAATCTTAGCGCAGAGAAACAAACAATCAAAACAGTTAAAAGGAACGAAAAGATGGACGATAAGCTTCAACAATCTGAAGATGTTTTGGCGATATTGCTGGTGTTAAAGTTGACAGAAGAGCAGGTTGGTGTGCAAGGCCTTCTTTATCTCAGGATCTGTGACAAAAACTGGGCCAAACAACAAATCTCTGCACAGACCGCAGCTTCCCAATTGACAACATGTTTCACTGGCTCTTCCAGTAAGACAGCCAGTAAAGTGTCAGAAGGAGATCTGGTGACTTTTCACTGACTGTGACAAAGTTCATTAAGAAAACCGGTTATGGCCTTTTTCGTCATCATTGTGTAATTCTCATGAGTACCATCATCTATTTTCTAGACAAAGGTGGTTCACAGAGATTGAATATATTTTGGTCCAGTGCTTATTAAATGTTTATACAACAGTTAGTTCAGGTCTTTCCCAGCTGTGTGATATTCTACCACAGGAACCATTTCACAGTTTGTATCACTCCACTTGCAGCATTTCTCATAGCGAGTGTCATGGCAGACCAACAAACCCAACATAATTTTACAAATACTACTGTTGTTTGTCATGGAATGTAGTTTTAAGAGTTTTTAGGCGACAATGTATCTACCGATTTAAAAATGTGCTTCGACGTTTTCAGAGATGCGAGCGGCCGTTTATCGCTCATGTATACCCGCCGAGAACAGTTTTATCTCAGCAAGTCCTTCGGGAATTTGCCACTGGCTCTTATGTAGACAGTGTTTAAACATGAGGTATAATTCATTTTGGGTATATCAAACAGGCAATCTTTGCTCTTATTAAACAATTACTAGTTCCAGATGTCACGGTGAATCCCCTTTAATGTTAAAAGGGAGCGTTCCTTGAATGCTAGTTCTAAAGTGAGATTTTAGATTTAGTAACCAAGGATTGGGCTCAACTGTTAAACTTTCAATTTGAGATTTGAATCCATGGCGGAAGAAAGTAGTTTAGCACAAAATAGCTTTTTTAAAGACACCCTGTTGTTTGCTTCTTCTTTTTATTACACACTTGTGCAGTCAAACTGTTGTTTAAATGCAATATGACGTTATCGCACAACCAGTGTGATATTGCTCATATGTAAATGTTACTTTTTACAATTAAATTAAGCACATACATTTTTTCGAGAGGATCAAGTTTTAGAGTATAAAGCTTTTCGATTTTATCTAGGAATGGCTCCAACTTGATTTTGGTTAGTATCTCTTGGTTTAAGTAGCCTTTAATAATAGAATGAATCCATTTAAAGTTGCTATGACAAAACTTTGCATCCAGAATTGTTTAACGCAAACGGATTATGGGTAATTTGATAACTAATTGTACCATTCTTTCTCCTTGTTTGATTTTAGTTTTGCAACCTGATAGATCCGTTATCCTGGGACAATAAAACCTTGTGGACACGCAATCCCTCTTCTAAAACAAAAGAGGCGACCAAGCGCAAAATTACTAATGATGTGTTTGTGGGCATATCCGCCAAACTCCAAACACTAACCAAGGAGAGTTTTCCCTTCAGGATTCACAGATACAAGGTCTCACATTTCTTACACTATGGTGATGGTCGTCAACAAAGTATTGTTTGCATGTGGAAAAGATCACCAATGGGCAAATATTTGGGGTATATACTTTGGTGTTTGATGTTCTTTAGAACAGTTGAACCAATTCTGAGAATTAAAAAAAAAAACTTTTCCTAAAAGGTCGCTTGAGATTCTGTTTAGATTGGCATGCTTTAAACAATGCAACAGGCTTAAACACTGTTCCTAAGAAATTACCGACGCCTAGAAAGCAGGCTGCTTCAATCAACTCTTCTTTCAAAACAAAATTTGACAAAATTGAACTTGATCAATCATAAAATAATATAATCCATAACATTATTATAAAAAATACACGTACTGCAAATACAACATTATTTAAAAACCTAACAATTTCAGCCGATTTGTGTCACCAATTATTACCTTTCCAAAAACACAGATGTTGGTTCCAGCTGTATCTACATATGCAGCCTTTTAATCAATTCTTACAAAAATGTCAAGCTTCCACAAGTTTCCCATTTCGACTCCAAACACGGAATATCATCGCACAAAAACACGCAAATCTGTCAAACAGAGAGCTGTGCTCGTAACTCCCGCAGCAGGTGCATACACCTGTACCGGAGCAGGTCTGAACATGACAGGTGAACTGAAGAGCCCAAACAGCACAACTGTGTAGCGGAATCGGCTCTCGGCTGTCAGACAGACTCCTCGTGGTAAGCCACATATTTTCCAGAATTACTGAGACAAGTCAGACCAGAGAAGCTAATCTTTGTCAGGTCCAGCAAATAAACCAGTATTAAGCAGTAAATAGTGAGTAATATTTCAATCATAGGATCCTTTTCTGTTGATCATTCCTCGGTAAACTATGGACCTACAGTGGTGAACTTACTTGTCATGATCCTGTGACATCTCTTATGGTCGAACTGGACTTTCTAGTTGGTACTGTAAATCCGATCCTTCTTCTTCTTGTATGGAACAACGCTTTCAGAATGGGATGAGGGCTGCGTTAGAATTGCCTGTATGAGAACGGGTTTTGTTGGCTTTTCTCGCTTTTTTGGATATACTGAGAAATTGGGGCCGGTTTTACCTGTGACAGGGCACTGGATTGGATTACACCTGAGAGGAGGAGCTTAATATTCAACGATGCTCATTGTTAATGGTCCTGCCTGTTTAACCTAAAAAAATCTGATGAAATTAACGGTGCAGTGTGATAAATATATTTACTTATTTAGATTTTTAATTATCATTATTTTAGCACCACATAACAACACAATCTTTAAATAAATAACAAATTCTGAATGATCTTTAAATAGTTCAGGGCTAAACTATTTAGCTGTAAATTTACATTCAATATTTACATTTTGGAAACATGTCTGATTTAACATAAATTATACATTTAATACAATTGTAGATTACTTTTATAAATGTACAACTGGGAGAACAGTTTTAAACCACCACACTGTAAAAAATATTTTAGCAATTTAGTTGTTTCAACTTATTTTTTTAACTAGATTGTCCAGACAACAAGAAATTTTAAGTTTTCTGTCCTCAACTTATCGAAATAAGTTAGTTAAACTAAAAAAAAAACATGCAAAAAGATAACTCAAAATAATGAGTTAACTTTTTTTACAGTGCAGTATGGCTAAGAGTTCTGTATAATGACAACATTTGCATTAAAAAAAAATTCAGTGTCACAGAAATCATGGAAATGTTTAAACTGCTGTTTTGTCTTACTGCATGCTGAAAACAGAGTTTGCTGAAAAAACTATTAGTTAAAGATGTTGATGTTGGTTTTCTGAAGAGAAGCAAAAGTCTAAATAAAAAAAAGTCTCTATGTTTTACTCAAATGTAATTAGAATTTCACTTAAATTGTAGGCTTATACTGTTGAGAGTGAAAGTAACAGACACATTTGAGCAACTGATGTTATTTTGCAGTCAAATTAGTTTTCATGTTGTAAATCTTATGCAGCAGGTCGATAGCATTTCTATTCACATGCATTCACGTGCCTTTAGTTTCCTGTGATTTGTGTGCATAACAATATAAGGTGTTGCCAATACAACACTAAGTCCGCTCTGTTCATTTAGCATATTAGGATCAGCCCAATTCAAACTGCTGTGAACACCCACACCAACCCAAAACTGAAGGTTAGAGCTCTTTAACTGAAAACAGGGTTTATTAATGCAAATATATGTATCAAAGCTGGTCAATTAGCCTACTTTATATAATTCTATAGAATAATAATGTTCCATGCTAATTATGTAAGTGTTCAAGAGAAATAATTATATTGATTTTAAACCTAGAAAAAGTTTAAGTTTAAGTAAGATGTGAACAGTAATCTTCTGAATAATCTGTTTTTGTTTGTTTATGAGCTAAACACTGATTTGTGTTTAATTTTGTAAGTAATCTGACTTGAATAGGCTACAAAAGCAGAAGAGAGAAGTATAAATTGCTTGCTGTTGCTAAATTACAAGTCATTTGCATTTTATTTTAAATATGCAAATCACCCAACTTCATGAAACTCATTTCCCTGTCAGTTTCTGGGACATCTTTCACTCTAAAGGATCATTTATATCCCCATCATCAGTGTAGAGAGTCGTTCTCGCTACAGGCTGAGGGAGTTTAGACAGTTAAGTGGAGATAATTCCTAAAAAGATACAAGGATAAGAAAATAAACAGCAACTCTCCTTAGTGAGAGAAGGCTTTAGAGATGCTATCATTCAGTTTTTAGTTTATACTCCCCTCCCTTCCATACACACACCCACCAACACACTTCTGCTCAGTCCTGCTGCAATGTTTATTTACCCTAATGCTGAGACTCCTGCTTGAGCACACTGTTTATATTTGCTGTCATGGCCTTGAATGTGTGCTGACAGCAGGAACTTATTAGACTGTATGCAAGTGGAGTGGTCGTTCAAATGGTGGCTGGCAACTGTTTAGTAGGAACAATTTAGTTAGTGGTGCTTGTTCATTTTGAGATATATAACTTATTAATATAATATATTGTATTATTATATATTCATATATTTGATATATACAGTATAAAAATGAAAATATTTAATGATATTAACGCAGCATTCATTTTTTTCCCGTCAACCTGTGTCTAGCGTTTATGGAAGCTTGTTACTGACAAGAGATAAGTGCTTTTTATCTCACAATTGCGAACATCTTGCCATTCTGACTTTTTTTTTATTTTTGTTATGCGAGTTATGTCAGAATTAAGAGATATAAACTAGCAATTGCGGGAAATAAAGTCAGAATTTCCAATTTTCTCAGAATTGCACATTATTAGAGTTATGAGATATAAACTTGCAAGTGATTTACCATTCAAGCGTGATAAGATGCAAAATAGAAAATTATCCAGTACCGCATTGATATCTCTTTCACGCTTGAATGGACAAAAATTAGTCATCTTCAAAACACAAATAAAGATCGTTATAATGAAACATGAGAGCTTTCTGTCCCTCCATTGACAGTTATGCAACTACCACTTTGACACTTCAAAAAGTGCATAAAGAGATCGTAAAATTAATCCATATGAATTGAGCTGTTCAGTCCAAATTTTCTGAAGAGACAGTCGCTTATGACGAACAGATTGAATTTAGTCTTTTATTCACATATACATTTTCATCAACTCACACATCAGTTATGATAAACGGAAGCTCAAGTTTGCTTGACGTGCGAGAACCAATTTAATTTTCATGTGTTACGCAGCATGTTTGAGCCTCCGCAAGAACCAAATGACGTTTGTTTTCGCACGTTAAACAAGTACGGTTGAGTTTTGTATATTTTCGCTGATACTGTTTATATGCGAATAAAAGACTAAATTAAATCAGTTCATATCATAATATAAAGCAATCGAGTCTCTTCAGAAAATTTTGACTAAATTTTGTCCTACCTGCCTGTCATACCTCAGCGCACCCAAGCAATTCCTTTTTAATTGATTATTAAATTGTTGAATTAAGGTTTATACATTTCCATGACAGAGTTCTTTTCATTACTGTAAGCTCCCAGTTTGCTACGTTTCAAATTATTTTTAAACAGCAGGCACAAACTATGCAAAAGCAGCTGCCTTTCCAGCGCACTCAGAGTCAAAATTCGCTCACTCATTTTTATTCATTCCTTTAAGTGGACTATATCAGTGGGCTAATGTATAGGTAATAGTGAATGAGGGTATGAGAGCATACCCACTTTTCGAACATGGCCAGACAGTCACTGGGCATCGAGCGCCGCGAACAAACAGCTGCCACCTTTTACAATTCCTCCTAAACCGAAACAACAAGCTTATGCTGCGTTCACACACCATGTCATAATTACCGTAATGAAGAGATGGCAACCCGTGACGTTCTACTGTTCATGTCCTCAGACTTCATGGCAACACTATCAATGCTAAAACGAATCTACAACAGTCCGGTGGTACAAATCAGAGCTCTAAGTTGGTTACGTTAATTATTATTATAATATTATGTGCTTTGAGACAATGCCATCTATTTAATGGTGGGATCTTATGCTTTTTTAAGCTATCTTGCTATTGCTAGCCTCTCCAAAATCGCCTAGCCTACCTTTAAAGAGTCGGCAGACTAAGATACCTGCTGAAGTCTATCATTAATGTTTATCAAAGAACAAAATATAAAGAGAAAATAACTCACTGCTCTTGACTGAATAACGTTTGTAGCTTTAATATGGGTTAATCTATATTCAATTTATAGTGAAGATTGTTTTAAGATCACTTAAATTAAAAGTGTTTATATTTTTAAATGTTTAAAATACTGATTTCCAATACTGTAATGTTGAATAGCTATAATTAATGGATAAAATTGAGAAATGTTTTTTTATTTAATAGAGACATCAGTGGCAGTAAAAATAGAGATCGTTGTACTTCGCAGTTATTGCATTGAGAGCAATGTCTATGTCCTAAAATCCTGTTTGAACTCAAGAAAGAGACATATAATTGTATGCATGAAACTAACTTAATAACGATTTATTGTCTTGCTCATAGCAAAACAACTGAACCAACACCCATTGAAGAACACCCTACAAAACTATGCATTCAAAGAAAATCCTAAAAAGCCTGGAGCAAAATTATAGTCAACCAGGTTTTTTTTTTTAAACACAATTATTTTTTTTATATCATTTCAAATAGATCTGTAAAATTGTAGAATTTCTTTATATGTATGATAGTATCGAACCATTTTTTTGTCATATATTCCTTGTGTAAACATGTGAACTAAATGAATACTGTATATGGAAGAATCTATATTATATTGAAAGCATCAACAAGGAAGTACAGTAACAGCAGCCTCTATAGCCATCGCTGGAATAGAACAGAATTAGACCTGCTTGAATAAGAGTTAGTTTGCATAGGCCTGTGTGACAAACAGAGTATGTAAACTTCAGCACAAGCTTATGTATCCCTCTAGATTTTGATCACAAGTGAAAATGAAAAGAGTAAAGATCCTGCAGAATGTCAGTGTTGAAGTGTTTGAAAAATAATGATGAAACAAAATATCAAACTATAATACGGTATGTATACTTTGAAATTATTCACTGAAATTATATTGATTAACATATTTCTTAGAAGGAAGATCATGGATTTGCTTGAGTCTATTTGCAGTTCTCCCAGGATGTGGTGCGTGATTCCCTTTTTGTTTTCTCTCTCCTAACTCCTATTGACAGTTATTTGCCAGCTTCAGTCATAAGTCTCAATAAAGAGCACCAGGATGTGAGGGTAATAAGATGCAAATGCAGACCACCTTTTAGACTTGCCAGGACTCATCCTGACTGCATGTATCTAGAGTCTAGTGTTTCTCTTCAAGGTACTGATAAAGTAGTACTGATCTTCATTACATCCCAGCCACATCCTATTTGCTCACAGTAACGGCTGCTCTCCTCTTCATTGCCATTTGACCAGTTACTGCCTCGAGACAAAAGTGGAATGTTAAGTAAATAAAATAGAAATACTGAAGGATCTCCATGATGTGCTGAAATTGACATACCCAAACAACTAACTGCTTTTTGCGTTTTCCCAATAAACAGACCAGCGGTGAAGGTTGCTGGGATAAGCTCTGGTGTTTTGGAGAAACTATTAGGAAGATGTTATCAAGCTGTCTTTTGTGCTTACAGTGCAAACACAGCGAGAGGGTGAGGGTAGCGTGGGCCCGTATGATGAACCCACCTCTATCCCAGTCCTTTCATTTCGGATATATCCTTGAGGTCAGCAGAAAGGTCGGGTTTTGGAACATCAGCAGACTGGCTGCTTTATTTTTGCGGATTTAAAAATTAAAATTCAAGAATATATTGCTAGTCTCAGTTCAATTGACATCATTATGTATATATATATAATATATATATATATATATATATATATATATATATATATATATATATATATATATATATATATAATGATACTGTATGTAAATAAAATGGCCCATATATTAGTGCTGTCAAATTGATTAATCATGATTAATCCCATCTAACATAAATTTTTGTGTAAATATGTTTGTGTGTGTGTATAGGCTGTATATATGTTGTTGTGTGTGTGTGTGTGTGTGTGTGTGGTGTGTGTGTGTGTGTGTGTGTGTGTGTGTGTGTGTGTGTGTGTGTGTGTGTGTGTGTGTGTGTGTGTGTGTGTGTGTGTGTGTGTGTGTGTGTGCTAAACATTAAACACAAACTTTTAGGTTAGATGCGATTAATCACGGTTAATCGATTTGATAGCACATGAAAGTAGCCTATACCTGGATGTGTTCTTGATATCGAGGATGCATCGATTGCAGACTTGTGATAATCGCAACGTTTTAGAAATCCCATATCGACGTACGGAAGCCTGTAAGCTTTAAACTTCATGTTCTCCCGCTGCAAGCTCGCAAATAGATGACTGCTCGTGAAAGTAAATATTTGTCCGTTTGTTTAGCTTAATTTCAATAAAGTGATAACCTTAAGGAAGCCTGCAGTATTTTTATTGTCATTTAAAAAATAATCTTAACATTGACAATTAAGCATAGTAGGCTAGCTAATCAACTCATTTTAATAAATACAGTAAGCTACACGTGGTAAAATAAATAGATAAAATTATATGAAAATTATGATAACATAAAATAAATGTTTTAATAGGTTGTGACATTCGTTTGTGATTTTATGCTGATTTTGAATAGCCACTATACGGTTATCTCAATTCTCACAAGTAGGCCTATGTGCGTTCCGTGACGGAAGGCACATAGGCCTACTTGTGAGAATTGAGATAACTTCCGTGTCCTCGATGGATTTGTATTTTAATTTATTTTTGAATTATTTAGTTCACAGATCACATCACAAACACAGCTCAAAACTTTTTTCTATTTAGAAATCAAAATAATGACCAATAGGCCTATCATTTCCATATAGGCAACTTCAGTTTCATGTCACAACAGGCTGACAGTAAATGTTGACTCATGTTTATATCCAAAGTTTTGCCCATTTAGGTAAAAGAGCTAATTTGTGCAACAATAGATGGTGGGATGTGTTCCGTTGTGAAGATGTTGCAAGACGCCGGATTGGCTTGAGCTTGCAACTGTCAAGACTGTAAAACTGACCCTTTTCCCACAACAGTTTCACTCACTTATCATTTTCTTTCCTTGTACTCTAGCAGTTGAACTATGCAGGTTGAAACATGCTTGAAGCACAGAGCAATGCTTCAGCACGCCCATTCAGATAAGCAGAAACCCACAGCCTCACAAAATAATTCTCATAGGGAAACTGCAAACTGCATGACACTGTCCTTTATTTTTTCTTCTCAAGGTAAATGCTGAGTGACAAAACTAATTACTAAAACAAACAGCAGTCAGACTTCCAATCAGACTTGTGGGTTGTGTAGTTTGTTTTAAAACTGTATATGTACATACATTTTGCATATTGTATATTGTCTCAGAAGACGCAATAGTTCTATAACTATTGAAATATTAACTTTGTCTCATGAAAAAAATCATTAGCGTAAATATGACACAAATGAGACAATTGTTTTCATGCAGTGAGAGTACAGAAATTGATTGAATTTAACATAACTTGATCTT
The DNA here is from genome assembly GCA_036326025.1 of Chrosomus eos. Taxonomy (NCBI): domain Eukaryota; kingdom Metazoa; phylum Chordata; class Actinopteri; order Cypriniformes; family Leuciscidae; genus Chrosomus; species Chrosomus eos. Next base: position 12,737,063 of record CM070832.1, on the reverse strand, counting down.
GGAAGAATTTGATGAGGAAAGTTTGAGTTCATGTTGAAAACTTTTGAATGCATGTCATGAGAAATCATAGTAAATAATGCTGGGTCACTGAGGTTTGATGTTTACTGGTTGCTTCAACAGGAACCGAACAGGAATGCTGATGAACAAAACTGTCTGCATTCCATTTAGTTCCAGCACTTAAACGAAGCTTAAGAAAAATCAGTTTTAAGATTTTGAATAGTTGGTACTTTCACCAGTGATATTGATAGTAGCTTCATTTAAATAAGACTTTTAATTTAGATCCAGGATGCTGTTACCCCTTGTGAAAAAGAAAATGTTTTAGGACACTGAGTTACATGTTAATTAAAATTAAATGAATATGTATTATAGTTTACATGTATATTAATTGCTGAACTTTAGAGTGTTTTTGAAAACTTTTATTTACTTTTATTATTTAAATATATCTTTATCCCCTTGATTCACAGACAAGTCTTAAGCTATAGTCCCAGACTATTTTTTTCTAAGGCACATTTATAAAAGCTACTTAAATGTCCTAATTGAACTAAAGTCTAATCCTGGCTTGATCTAAACCCTGTCTGTTAAACCAGGCCATTGTGATACTTACTGTCGAATATTCTGACCAGATATACTTAAATGACGTTTCTACTGAAACTTAAGCTATGTCATGTATTTAAATATATTTAACTCTCCATTTGTAATGATCAAGTTGCAATTTAGTTCAAATATATTACACTAATATGTATCATAATAATATATAATATTGAAAAACAAACTAAAGTTAAAATTATATTCTTTAAAATTCCCCTGTGGTGAAAATCAAGCTTTTAATAATAATAATAATACATTTTATTTGTAATGCGCCTTTCTCAAACTCAAAGCGCTACAGCATGTACAAAACAAAATAATCAAACATGGAAGTAAAAAAAGAATAATAAAATAATAAAAATAATAATACAATTATAAATTAAAAGCTAGACTAAAAAGATGTGTCTTAAGACGTTTCTTAAAACAATCCACTGAAGCAGCATCCCTAATAGATGCGGGTATAGTGTGTTCCATAACTTAGGTGCGTTATAGGAAAAGGCTCTTCCCCCCATGGTTTTCAATTTACAACGAGGCTGATACAGGGAGAGAGAGCCGGCAGAACGGAGAGAGCGAGCAGGAGTGGATGGAGTAACCAAATCACAGATGTAATCTGGAGCCAACCCATGTACTGCTTTATAGGTTAAAATCAGAATTTTAAAATCAATACGTGGCTGAACTGGAAGCCAATGCAGTTGCTGGAGCACAGGTGTAATGTGATGGCGTGAGGATGTGTGAGTTAAAACACGTGCGGCAGAGTTCTGTATATATTGCAACCTCTTAATAGAATTTGCTGGTAAACCAGCAAAGAGAGAATTACAATAATCAAGCCTTGACGTGATGAAGGCATGGATAAGCCTCTCTGCATCAGGCCTAGAGAGAAATGGTCTAATACGCGCAATGTTCCTCAGATGGAAAAAAGCAACCTTCGTTATGTTTTTAAAGTGTGAATTAAAAGTTAGCTGAGCATCAAAAATCACGCCCAAGTTACGCACCTGGCCAGTAGGGGACAATTGGGTATTGTCTACTGACATTTTAAAATCCTTACATTTACTGACATTAAGTGGAGTGCCAATTAATAAGATTTCAGTTTTGGAGCAGTTCAGTCGTAGAAAGTTGAGTTTCATCCACGCTTTAATTTCCAACAAACAGTCAGAAAGTTTTGAAAATGAAGAATTGAGATTAGGCTGAGAACTGATATAAATCTGGGTGTCGTCCGCATAACAGTGAAAGCTCAAGCCATACTTTTGAATTATCTGCCCAAGAGGCAGCATATAAACACTAAATAAAATAGGACCCAAAACTGACCCCTGAGGGACACCCTGACACAGAGGCACAGTCTGAGATCTGTTAGTACCCAGGTAGACAAATTGGGAACGATCTGAGAGGTAAGATTTAAACCAGTCAAACACAGTTCCAGATAGACCAGTCCACATATGCAATCTGTCCAGTAATATGCTGTGACATATGGTATCGAACGCAGCGCTAAGGTCCAACAAAACCAAAATGGCACAAGCCCCAGAGTCAGCTATAATGAGAAAATCATTCAGGACCCTGACTAGAGCAGTCTCTGTACTGTGTCCAGATCTAAACCCAGATTGAAAAGTTTCTAATAGGCTATTCGTACAGAGAGAGTATGGAGTTGGCCAACAACCACACGCTCAAGCACTTTTGCCAGGAAAGGTAAATTGGAGATGGGTCGATAATTTGACATATCAGTGATATCACTCCCGGCTTTTTAAGAACTGGCGTAACTGCAGCCGTTTTTAGAGCAGAAGAGACATTCCCTGCATTTAGTGAAGCATTTACAATAGCAGTGATATGGGGTACAATAACAGGCAAACAGTTTTTCAAAACAGTCGTAGGGAGTGGATCAAGTGTGCAAGTAGTGGAGTTCATTGACAAAATAAGTTTAGAAATAAATTCAAAATCAACAACACTGAAACTTGAAAAAGTGAGACCAGAGAGATTAGGAGAATGCACCTCAACAGGCTCAGAAGCATCCTCACAGGCAATGGCGTTATAAATATTCTCAATTTTAGTTGTAAAATAGTTGAGAAAAGCGTTACACTGCTCAGTGGTAGGACAGTTAAAGTTACTGGGAGGTTGAATTAGATTATTGACTGTTCTAAACAGAACTCTGGGATTTGAGATGTTACTATTAATAATAGTAGAATAATATGACACTTTTGCAGCTTTTAGAGCATTATGATACTCAATCTGGTGCTGGTCAAACATTGATCTATGAACTGTTAGGCCAGATTTTTTATATTTCCGCTCCAACTGCCTGCCTGTCGCCTTCAATTTGCGTAACTCAGATGTATACCAAGGAGATGATCTCTTAAAAGAAACAACACGTTTTTTCAGAGGGGCAAACTCATCCAGAATAGATGTAAAAGCAGCATTATACTGGTCAATAGAGGCCGCAACTGGTAAGTCACCCATAGTATGACTAAGAAGATCAAGATCAATATCACTGATTTTCCTAAAACAGATAACACTGTCCTGTCCAAAGATCCTGAAGTGCAAACCAGGTCTAATATATGTCCGTGTTTGTGTGTCGGAAAATTAACATGCTGAGTGAAGTTAAAACATTCTAGTGTATCCATGAAGAACACAGCATTATTGCAAGCCATATTGTCAACATGAATATTTAAATCACCAGTTAAAAGAGTAGCTGGACAGAGTGCACTGGCAAGTGTCAAACACTCATTAAATTCAGAGAAAAATGCAGAGTTTAGTTTGGGAGGACGATAGATATTCAACACAAGAACTGATGAGAGACCATTCATCTGAAAGGCCAAGCATTCGAATGATGAAAAGCAAGGCAATGAAACCTCGGTTACTGCAACATCAGATCTGTAAATGACAGCGAGACCGCCACCTCTACCGGTGGAGCGCGGCCGGTCAAGATAAGTGTAGCCAGGCAGAGCACACATATTTAGATTGAAATAGTCATTTGGCTGATGCCACGTTTCACAAAGGCAGAAAAAGTCCAGTTTTTTGTCCAAAACAATGTCACAAAGTAAAGCCGCTTTGTTGTTTATAGAGCGAGTGTTCAGATGTGCAAACCTGATTATGTCAAGGCGGACACCACAGCTGGACGGAGTAGACTTCTGGAGGTAGGAGAAGTTAGCAGGGCAGACATGACGTGAAGATAAATGGCGGCGATCCAAACGCCTTTGAGACCAAACTGAGTTTATACCGGCTCCGCTTGAATGCAAATTCCGGCGGGAGCCACGATGAACGTATTTTGGCCGGCGGAGAAGTTGTAGCGATCGGAGTTTTTCCCAAACGCCAATAGCAGGGGGCGCAAAATGACCAAGCTGTAAAAGTTCCATGGCAGAATATTTTAACATAGTGCAGTCCGGGAGGTCGAAATCAATCTTGCCGTAGACTCCAAATAGTGCCAGTATAATAACAAATAAAATCCAGCAAGGCAGCATATTAGCAGCAGGTAACATCAGCCGATATAAAACCAGTCAACAGCACCTTAAAATAAACAATTTAACGCGCTGATTGAGAAGCGGCAGCCACAACTGCGCCAGCGTCCTCTCTCTCCAAAAATTGATGATGTTAAAAATTTTAATGTTGTTAATTTGTCTATGTGGTGTTTTTAAAATGCTTTAAGACAAACTATGTATAAATTCATAAGTCAACACCATTGCTGAGTATTTTCTCTTTAAATCTGCAGTGGAACCAAGACAGTCTCAAAAACGCTGTTTGAAATCGCTGGTGTTTCTGACGTCACAAACTGTCTTTAACCAATCACGTTAACGTGTGATCGCCAGCGAGCGGATCTCTGAGCTGGTGTGAGTGAATGGAGATGGGGATAATTTGCATATTCATAGAACCGCATCTAAATGAGGCAAGGATGTAGAGTTACATTCAAGCTATTTTAAAGGAGAACTCCGGGAAATTTTTAAGTTAATCTTGATCGTTACACCTTTGTGAGTATTGACTATAGGAAAAAAAATTAACCGGATCGGTGCTTGGAACACGGAGCTGTTACAGTAAATGCCTAGGGCTCCCACTCAGCTAAAACGGCAGTTATGGGGGCATAAACAAAAAGAGTGTCTTTGTACCTCTATAAAATTAAAATAAATATAATCCAATTAAAATGTCTGTCCAACATGAACAGGGTCCTTGACAACAAGATGCGTTTAGCAACTTAGCCATTGTTTAAATTCACCTAAATAGTGTTTTAGACGGCTAGCTGAAGTCTCGCGCTGAAGTCCCGTGGGAACTCAGTTGTAGCTGGAAAAAGGTAAACAGCAGTGTGCAGGAGGAGCGTAGTGGATCGGCATCTCTCCTCAAGCTGTGTGCCCAAATGGAAGGATAAATAAAGTTTACATTACCTCCACAGTGGTTGCACCCGTCTTCGTCCGCGTAATGGCTTTTTTTTTTGTGTTGTGTCTGTGTAGTACAGTATTCCTTGTAGGGTTGCCAACCGTTCCGTATAATACGGAATCGTCCCGTATTTGACACATAAAAGTCTTGTTCCGTATTGAACTGATATGGAATGCACTTTGTTCAGTATTTTTGAGAATCAATTCAGTGCAAATCCATGACAGACACATCACTTCTAATATATATGTCAGACAGACTATGAATGAACGAAGACCTGCTGTAATGGCAAATTCGGGGACTTGGCGCCCCCTTGGCGAGCTCTTACGTGTAATGACGTAGAGTTGGCTCATTGGTCGCACGTCAGAGGCGCCCGCGCCATTGGATGTGCAGATGCCGCAGTGCAGCCTATGAGCGAGCCAGACCTCAATGTGCTAGCTGTGCAGCAAATATATCAAGGGGGTAATCCATCAACCGGAAACTGAAGCCTCTCCGGGCGCCGCCATTGCAATCGAGGGATACGTGTGGCATAAGTCAAGTGAAGCCCATAGATAGTCATAAATTGCTCACTTGCAGCGACTCAATGGACAGCTAGTACTCACAGCTCTCTGCTCTGTGAGATTTCGAAGGAATGATAAGATTTCGGCTGCCAGCTACTAGGTTTGCTCACGTCACATGCCCGTAGTCAAGCTCAGTTTTGAAGCATAGCGCGTACGCTTGCGTCAGAAGTGAGTCTTCTAGGGCTTCAGTTTCTCCATTGAATCTATGGAGTCGCTCTGTCCCTTTCCTTACGTGTCATATGAAATATATATGTCATAGATTTCGCATGTAGACGTCCACAAGTGGGAGCGTGCCGCCATTTGTAGAGACCGCAACTTGCACAACATGTCCGTCCCTAATCTGTCTGTATGCTAGTAAAACATGTGATAACAGGGGAAACATTCAAAAGAAATGTATGAGAAATTACAAAGGTGTTGAGTTTTCACCCCAAAATGAAAATTCTGTCAGTAATTACTCACCCTCATGTTGTTCCACCCCGTAAGACTTTCGTTTATCTTCGGAACACAAATTAAGATATTTTTGATTAAATCTGAGACCTGGATCACTCCTCCATAGGCTTCTGGGAATGAAACCTGACAGCTCCGAAAAGTCATTAAAGACATCGTTAAAATAGTCCAAGTGACTATAGTGACTCGATCTTAAGTTTATCAAGCGACGAGAATACTTTTAGAGTGCAAAAAAACAAACAAAAATTACGACTTTTTTCAAGTATTCATTTCCTTCTCTGTTTGGCCTTTAGATTTCACTTAGTGTAATAGCGTAGAGCTTCTGGTTGAACGTCACACGCATCACACACATGACCAGCGTCGGCCAATAGTGAGCCTACGTGTGACGTAAAACACAGAAGCTCTACGCAATTACACTAAGTGAAAGCTAAAGGCCAAACAGAGAAGTAAATGAATACTTGAAGAAAATCGTAATTTTTGTTTGTTTTTTTGCGCTCAAAAAGTATTCTCGTCGCTTGATAAACTTAAGATCGAGTCACTATAGTCACTTGGACTATTTTAACGATGTCTTTAATGACTTTTCGGGGCTGTCAGGTTTCATTCCCATAAGCCTGGAGGAGTGATCCAGCTCTCAGATTTAATCAAAAATATCTTAATTTGTGTTCCGGAGATGAACGAAAGTTTTACGGGGCTGGAACAACATAGGGTGAGTAATTACTGACAGAATTTTCATTTTGGGGTGAACTAACCCTTTAACGTTGACCTGGAAATTTAAATAAAAGTAAAATTAGCAAGTTACAGGTTAGCTAGCTAAATTAAAACATGTAGTTTACAATTGGAACACGTATTCTCTATATACAACCTTATTCTAGACCTCTATCTATATTTACATAACCTTAGTTATACATTTGGCTGAATTATGTTGTCGTTACCTGCTTCAGTATGCTAAACTACTGCTCACTGTTTCTGCCTTAAAGGGTACCTATTTTGGCATTTAAAATGTTCCTAATAATGTTCTGGGAGTCCCCAACAACAGTTTTACATGCATGCAATGACAAAAAACACTTTTGTTGTCTTATAATATGCATTTATTTTTACCTGATTTGCTCACTGACTCCCTAATGAAATCATTAAAATAACGCGAACACAGCTCAAGGTGGCTATACTTGTGTGGTACAGTTGTAAATATAAACTCTAGCCACTGAGTCTTCACATGCTTGTCCCTGGGCCAGAGGTCTTCACTCCTGCTCCTGGAGAGCCACTGTCCTGCAGAGTTTAGTTCCAACCTGCTTCACCACACCTGCCTTTGAATACTCAAGCGATTCTGAAGTGCTTGATGAGCTGATTCAGGTGTGTTTGATTAGGGTTGGAACTAAACTTTGCAGGACAGTGGCTCTCCAGGAGCAGGAGTGAAGACCTCTGCCCTGGCAGTGAAAAAAAAAGTTTGCTTTTGATTCGCACTTCAGAACAGAGTCTCGTCGACATGATGTTGTCAGGTTTCTCTGTCTGCTCGGCGCGCGCACTGAGTGGGTGTGTCGAATTCAAATAACTTGTACAAGTGACGTACGAAAGTTAGAGAAAATGCATCGTTCGTCTATTGATTCATATCAGCGACTCAGAGTCGACTCTTACTTTTGAGAGACAATAACTTTGTATACGGTGAACTTTCATATTTAAAACTTTGCAGGATGTTTTTGTTCACTTAGATCTATGTTACACACTACATGAAAGGTAATTTTCAAAATTCCATGATAGGTACCCTTTAATGCATTGTTTAAATTAATAGATTATTAGCTAACTGCATGATTTATATACATTTCTGAAATGCATAACTCGGACACTCTAAATTGTAATGTAGACACATGCATTTTCTGAAAAGCTACTTTGAAATATTGTGAAAAGCGCTATACAAATGAGAATTGAAAATAAGGTGTCCAAACGTCACTGATAATACAAGAGATATGTGCTTTACCGACATTATTAACAATTCAGTTCAGCGATGCTTTTATGTTCAGCGATTACTGGTGTAACGTTAATATTGCTTGATTAACAGAGTGCCACTTACCCTTCCTGTTATCAAGAACATTTTCTTCATGGGGCATTTAATACAACACTAAATCATAAATCAGATATACCTGTACAATACATTACGATGTCCAACAATCAATTTAAATAGTACATAGAATTTAATTTGTCGTTTAATGACATTCAACATCCAACTATTTTACATATGTACTTTGATGGTCCAGTGGCGGAACTTTTGCCAAGCGTGTCAAATGTTCTGGGTTCTTATCCGCCCACATTTGTGTGCATTTTATTTTGTGATTTAACCGGAACCAATAGTCTCCGAAATGGAGTAAAGCGCGCGTTCGTGTGGAGACTGTGCGTGAGTCACGAGAGAACACTGTCTCTGCACCACTGATCCAGAGTCAACAAGCACTTTGATCACTTGATTTCAAAAACAATACATTTCAGCGTGCTAGATCATCTCTTATTTTACCTTTATTTATTTGTATTGGTACATCCGTGCCGCGAGATGTTTCAAAAGTGGTGGGGACATGGCGAGGGATTGTGGACGAGGTAGATGTAAATGTCAACAAACGTAAAATTTGGCAAGTTTTTACTAGACTTTAGTGGAGTCAGCAGTTCGTTTAACAGTAAATACGGATCTATACCTAAAGTATCTATTTATATTAAATACCGTTGCTTTTCATCTGTGCTATTAAAGTGTGCAACATCTTTCCGATCACCAGGGAGAGATTATGCGATTTAAAGGGTGGTTTACTGCTTTTTTTCTTTGCATGATTGTGTTTATGGGGTGCAATATAACATGTATTCGTGTTTTTTCTTTTTTTAAAAGTCTTATTTTTCATAAATTTCACCTTTATTGTAAGCCGCTTTCTCCTCTGTCATTTGAACGACCGGTTTGCTTCCTGATTCTATGAAACCACTCCCTCAGAAACAGGCAGTGGGCTCAGATTGGTTAGTTTTGGGCCGGTGTGTTTTAATTGGCTAAACTGCGTAGCGCACGTTGTCCGGAACCGTCACGCCCCTTGCCTTTACGGGTGTGAGTCTCATGTGCTCCATACTGCCGTATAAGTTTGAGCCAGAATCGGACCCAGAAAGCGGCGATGAAGAGAGTCAAGCAGAACCTCCCCAAACACGGCTGTTACAAAACGTTTCTGAATGGTACGTTTTTGAATTATTATTATTCTATTCTTCTATTATTACATAGGAAGTTTGATAGCCTGTTATAATTGAAAATGCTACTGCTGCTTGTTAGCTTTTTGAGTTACGTTTTTATCTTGATTAAACATTTTAAAACAAATGATTACATGAGTAATACAGTTTTTTAAAGTTATTGTTTTATCGATATAATGAACAACCGTTTAGCTATTAACAAAACTTAGTTTACTCTGTGTATCGTTTTCTTAGCATCGATATAAACTGGCTACTATAAACAAACACTGTTGACATCGATCACGTTCATGATCAAATCGAAAAACTACGTAATAAGTAGCTATACATGGCAAATACATTTACAAAATCTATATGATTACAAATTCAGGTCCAACATGTTTGTACGCGTTTGCCATAGAAACACGAAATAGCATAAAGTGACTATAAAGCCAGCGCTGGCATTTGTTTACGTCCTTGATAAAACGAAACCACGTCTAAAATTATACAAATACGTTTAAAATGATTAAGTCTTACTTACAGGTTGTGGCCCAACAACTGCTGCTTCTGGTTTTAACGTTGGAACAGCTTCAGGTTTTAGCAACAGTTTCTTGTGGAATCCGGTATTGAATTGTTGGAGATTCAGGAAGCTGTCTTCAGTGAAATGTGCCGCACAAAGGGCTAAACTACGATTGTAATTGTCAGAAACATTATCAAACATAAATTGTAGCCACTGTTGACGAACTAAAGCGTCTGTAGGAAGCCCGAACACAGAAGACCTGACAGCTGGATGAAAATAACACACTTTCGACGGCATGGCTAGCTCTCCCCTGTAACTCTTTCTCTTCGGCAAAGCCGCAGAAATATGATCATGCCCTTTTTTGCCTATTCCGGAGGGAGGGTTGATGCAAATGTATGGGTTAGTGACGTCTAAAACCCAGCTGTAGTCCCAATCGAGTCGTTTTTGTAGGCATTTCCACTTCCTGATTTTTAAAAGACGATATCTCTGCTTACATTGAACTTTCAGCGCTGCAACTTTGCAGATAATGTTCATGCACCAACAGCAACATTACACACTATGTAAAATGAAAAAAGTGAAATCGCAATCAACCACCCCTTTAACGCAAAGGTCCTAAAGATGGCGGCCACAACAAAAAAGTCACGTGACTGAAACCCATGAATATACACAGCTGTGCAGCTGCAAATGCATTTTACATAGAGGCTTCAGTAAATCGAGGAAAAGGAGTTTCTGAAGACATTTGAAGGCTATGATAAGAAAAACTACTAAATTAAAAAATATTATTTTTTGCACTGGAAAGAACATTCTAGAAGTATAATTCTATTGAACAAGTTCGCACAAGGCAAGAGAAAACTGGTGTGTTTATTTTTCTTCAAATGCAGTCTAAGCCGATGAGTTTTGAATGTTATATGTTGTATTTGTTTGTTAAAAAGAAAACGTATTATAAACTAAACAAATCCATGGATCATTGATAGCCTATATCTATGTGGTTCAGTCTTGTTGATTAGGCATACTTTGCTATTCTATAAATATATAGGCCTAATAAGTTGCATTATAATATGCTATAATGTATGAATTTCAGGGATTATTTTAAAAAATTTTGAAAAGTTGGCAACCCAAAGTATAAAAATCTTTAGCGCGTATACTTGTATGGGAGTTTGCACATCAAGTTGAAGTACAACTAGCCACAACTGCAGAATCTCGAGGTCATGGAAAGGAAGACGATGAAAATGTAAGTTCTTGTATTTTCGCATTCTGTTGCCACAATTCGGAACGGCACAAACGCGAACCATTTCTTCTTCACTTGTGAGCAACTGTAATCTTCACTCTTCACACACATACGCTCCCTCCTGCACACTGCTGTTTACAACTGAGTTCCCACAGGACTTCAGCACGAGACTTCAGCTAGCCGTCTGAAACACTATTTAGGTGAATTTAAACAATAACTAAGTTGCTAAACGCATCTTGTTGTCATGTAAGGACCCTGTTCATGTTGGACAGACATTTTAATTGCATTTTGTGTCTGTTAAGAGGTACAAAGACACTCTTTTTGTTTATGCCCCCATAACTGCCGTTTTAGCTGAGTGGGAGCTCTGGGCATTTACTGTAACAGCTCCGTGTTCCAAGCACCGATCCGGTTCATTTTTTTTTTTTCTATAGACAGTACTCACAAAGGTGTAACGATTAGAATTAACTTAAAATTGCCCTGAGTTCTCCTTTAAGGCATGGCAGATTTTTTCAAGGATTTGTATATGAAATTTTGGTGATCAAATGTGAGTTTTAAGGGATAAGATGATTGACCACAGTGGGACTTTAAGTAAAGAATATTCGACAATGGGCCTTTGAATTATTACAAAATAATGTCCGTGTTCATTGATCAGATGTTGTATTTCAAGACATTTGTCAGGTTTGTGTCCTTAAAATGATCTTGTGTATAGAATTAATTTCTTACGCATCTCATCCCACGTATCAGTTGCTAAATACAAAAAGTCAATTTAGAGCTAGTAACAGAGGCTTGAGCCATTGATATAATAATGCAATTATTAGAGAGAGAGAGAGAGAGAGAGAGAGAGAGAGAGAGAGAGAGAGAGAGAGAGAGAGAGAGAGAGAATAAATGTGAATTAACTGAGTCTGTGCGTTCTATAAGAAATTTTATGTAACTTTTAAGTTGTTAAATTATTTTGCTGATAAAATTGTCCGAGCAATGCTGACAACATGTTTCTGTGTGAGTGTGTGTCCGTACTGTATATGTGTTTGAGTGAGAGAGAGAGAGCAGGAGAGAGAATGGGCTTTCCTTAATTTTGTAGCAAAAAAAACATTGAAATCATTTGTCGTTTTTATCCTACTATTTACTATATTTATTTCCTTCGTGTCATTGTAGCTTTTGGTTCTTTTGCAGGCCGAGAGGAATTTTGAAATAAATAATTTGGCAAAGTGATATGGGCAGGTAATGCGGTCCATACCTGCCTGGTACGACTTTAGCCATGTGTTTCACTGGAAATAATTGCACACCTTAGAACGTTCATCAGCCAATCAGATTCAAGCATTCAACACCCCCATAGTATAACGCACAATAATGCATAACATAATGATTAAAAAATGCACTGTTAAAAAGTATCCTTTTAAACTTAACTGTGTTAAGAAACATAGTCATGGAAGTGTACTCTTTTTAAGTACAGTTGAGTGGCATTTTATTGATATATTATCATCTGCATGTAGTTTTTTTTAAAGATACATTTAATATTTGAAGTACACTAAAAGTACACATTCATAACAATTATATATATATATATATATTAATATATAAAATATATATATATATATATATATATATATATATATAACCCCATATAATTATTTGTGTCAAAATAGAATTTGTTTACATATAAAAGAATATTATTGCACACTGTATCTGCAAAGTGAATTTTGTTGGTTGTGGAATTTGCCAACAATTGTGCCAATGTATAAAACTTAATAAAGATAATGTTTAAAAAAGAAGAAAGAAAAACGTCTGCAAAACGTCGTCATATACTGTACAGGTAAGGCTGTTTCCATAGTGCTCCATTTTTACCATAATGCTGTTTAAAGAGCAGACATAGGCCTAGTACAATGCAATTTTCAGTGATAAACTACAATAACTGTTCTGTTGAAGCTGCAGTCCGTAGTTTTTCACTCTGTCGCCATCTCTGTTCGAAATCTGAAATTGCAGTTATTCACGGAATTATTAACTTTCCCGGCACAGCGCGGATGTCACCGTGCCGGTGTGGATACTGTCATTCGGAATCACATATTCTACTTTTTGGAAGAATGAGCAACATAAGAATTCTCACCGGAATATTTCATCTGAACAAGTGATTAAATCATCACGCTGATTAAATCTAACGATCGCGTATCATACCCTGCGTCAAAATGTGCAAATTATCCTTTTTTCTCAAATTGTTAATGCAACATCAGCATTGCGTAAACTACATTTAATGCCCTTCAGATATTCATCCTTGTTTTCGCATGGGCCCGGTTGCAGTCTCTTTTTTTCTTCTGTAGCCACTCCGAAATCTTTCGCATTCTACAACGGGTGAATCTCCAGTTGTCACTCACTGGTGATTCTCGTCTGAATCTTTCTGGGTCCGCCATCAAATTGATAAGTTTATATCAAGTGCTGTGAGAAAAGGCTATGAATCTCCACCTCCAGCATCCTCACAAACAATATAGCCTACTAGCCGAGACTCCTTCTTTATGTGTACAGATGTGACGTAATGAATTTCCCGCGGGAATCCACCAGTACCACTGGAATTAAAAACACATTATACAAGCAAGCTTATCGTTTTGAATCGAGCTAAGGCAAGCAGATAGTTATGAATACTGCCTGGTTAGGTACTTGCTCAAAAAATTATGTTGGATAATTTTTAATGCAGCTTTAATATCCCTCCGTCATCCAACTCCGTGGGCGGGAAACAAAAATGCGGAAACAGAATCTGTAGTTTTTTCAAATCATGAAATGTGAGTAGAAACCAAAAAACACGATTCATTGTGTTAAAATCGCATTTAACTACTCTAGAGTAAACTGTTGAATTGTTGAAGGTGTAAAGACGCTAGCTAGATAGTAGCCTATTATATTTGTGATTTTGCTGCAAAAACACGTTTTATTGTGTATAGCTAACACGGGAGCTCCAGTAAGCACACATATGTCTCCAAAGTGGATTTACACACATTCTAAACCATATCTTAAAGACACTAACTAAATGTCTATTTAACATCTGACAGGAAAATCTTCAATAAGTATTGCAGTAGAGCACATCACAACATGAAATAGACATTGAGTGATGTACGTGTGCAGTAGAATTCACTGTTGTCAACACTGCTTACATTAGATAAATGTAAGCAAATAAATAAATGTACACAAAGACTCTTAAAGGAGTAGTTCACTTTTAAAATGAAAATTCTGTCATCATATACTCACCCTCATGTTGTTTCAAACCTGTATGAATTTCTTTCTTCTGCTGAACAGAAAGGAAGATATTTAGAAGAATGTCAGTAACCAGGCAGTTTTTGGTTCCCATTGACTTCCATAGTAGGAAAAAAATATACTATGCAAGTCCAATGGGAACCAGAAACTGCCTGGTTACTGACATTCTTCTAAATATCTTCCTTTCTGTTCAGCAGAAGAAAGAAATTCATACAGGTTTGAAACAACATGAGGGTGAGTATATGATGACAGAATTTTCATTTTAAAAGTGAACTACTCCTTTAAACGTTCATTTTGGATTTATTTGTTCTTAGATTTTACAGCAAAAAAATATGCTGTTTTATAAAAGAAGCCTTGGTCAATTCACGCGACAGGATTCAGTTTACTGCACTTCTCATTCATTTATATGGTATCAGCAAACAGTGATTGACTGTCGCACAACTCTGAATAAAGTTTTGCACTTTTGCTGATAAATAAACGTGAACTTTTAGGTCCAGGTACCACAGAAAACAAGTAAACATTGTTCATTTACCTACATACACTACTAACGACATTGTACTAATAATATTGCAAAGTTTCGCAGAAAATGGTCAGTTTTTCAGTCTTGACAGTTGCATGGATGAATAATAAATTTGTTTTCAGATTCTAGGGAAGCGTGACACACACACACACACACACACACACACACACACACAACACACAACACACACCACACCCCAACACACACAACACACACACACACACACACACCACACATACTGTACAAACTATATATTCTGTCCCCCTACACTGCCCCTATCCCTAAACCTACCCATCACAGGAGACATGCTGCATTTTAAAATGTTTAATAAAACATTGTTTTTTTACTTTTGAAGTGTCTCATAACCACCCATAAGTTGTAATACCAGTGTAATACACATGTCATTATACAAATTTGTGTCCTCATAAATCACATAAACCAACCCACACACACACACACACACACACCCTATGGATAGCCACAGTAGTAGCATGCATGCACACACAAAACTGCATTTGGTCCATGGTGAAGCACGCATAAATCTATGCTCAATAACAGATGACATGAGTGCAAAATGAGAAGAGCAAATTTCAAGAGCCATGCTATGACATGATCTCAGATCGTCAAGTAGCATTTCTCTTTCCTTCTTTATGACACGCTACTGCTTTTGACACTGCAAAGCTTTTCACAAGATGACACCTGATGCTCAAATATACAGGGACAGGAGCTTGATACGAGAAGAACCTTTAAAAGAGCAAGTTAACACAAGTGCATGTCACACCCAGAGCTTTCCACTCGAAACAACAGCGTTTAAACCTTCATTAGAGTGAAACGCGCTGTGAATGTGGCCGTTATTAAGGGCGGTTTACATTGTGAAGAACTGAGATTAGGACCTGTAGAACAACCTCAAACTACAGAGGTGAAACGTGCTTCTCCGCCATACCCGGTTAGGCTTCTTTTACAGCACTGTCAAGTTTTCACAGAGATTTCAGATTTCACGATCGTATAAGAAAGCACTTCAACATTCTGTCCAACATTTTTAGTTTATTTAGTATTCGGTTCGACTACAATGCAAATACAGTGGCATTACAACTTTTCTATTCCAGAATCTGTGAGCGAGAGTGCAGTTGTGAAGTTGTGAAAGACAGATAGAAAGAAAAAACAAACAGGAAGAACGATGGTCAGCTTGATGCACAGATAGGCCTACGCAGACAGAAAGTCAGTCAGATATACGGTATGTTTGTGTGATGGAGGTAACATTCACTCTCTGCTGCAGTCAAGCACTGGGGCAGGTAGGAACAGGCAGGTTTCACTTGAGTCCAAGCCAAAGCCTTTACACTGAAATTATTACAGTCACCTCAGTCTCAGAACCATGAACAGCCCTGCACACACATCTGTCTCCCATTACAATGCTCTGCTGCCCGTGCTAGTGTCACAGTGTGAAGGTCTGTCAATGAGGTAATGAAAGAAAACACGTTTTTACACAAAGCTTTGCAGAAAGCTGCTAACCGCTCATTTATCATTATAATAAAAGGGCAGTGGCTGTTAAATATATATATTTTTTTGCCTTGAGAATAAAAATGAGAATAAAAGCTAAAAAAAAACTTCATATAACAAATTATTAAATTAGTATTAGTAGTAGTTCTAGTATAAATGATTTTAATACAATAACTTGTTTACTGTACTTTGCAACGTCAAAATGAAAATTCTTAAACTGAACCCAAAAAGTATTTGGACAATTTAGCCTTATTTTAAAAAAGGCTTCATTCTGTGTATTTCGCCCTTTTCCTACACTTGTTACCACTGTTTTTCTGCCACCACAATGGTGCAGTGACATAAGTGTGACGCCAAATAGTCTATTAAATTACATTAGATAAAAGACTGCCCTTCAATCAAGACTGTTCATCCTGTCATTTGACCACATGCTTTCATCATCTTGAAATGTGGATCTTCCCATTGTCATTTCCCTGAGAAAACGAAGGCTAGATTATTTCTAGATTTGACATAATTGACTTTCCTGTTATCCTGAAAAGTGGCTCAGTTTTGATGAAACACCAAATGTTCCTATTCCATCCACAATCAAATTTAGATTTGATCTGATCATGATAGTATCTGCCACATAATACTTGTTAATCCAAAACCACATTTACTTTCAAAATATTTTTTCATGAACCATCTCAAGTGGGGGATTGTGTGGGTTGGAAGTGTCAGTTGTAGATTGGAGATCGAACTACTGGGAAATCTGTTTCCGTAAAAAACAAAAAACATTGTTCCGTTGTTTAGGTCAATTTACTTAGAAAGATGACGTTTTACACAGAAATCTGCATTTTTGTTTTAGACTGATCTTCTGGGAATAACCTAATTTAAGCTTTTCTTGAAATGACCAATAGATCCTAAGAAATGCTTTGTGAGTCACCATAAGTATGAACTATAAACTACCTCGTCATCTAATCATCTCATGCTTTATTGAAATGACACACTTTAAGTAATTATCCTGGGGTTTGGCACAACTAATAAGCCTCGCAAGTGTGTCATCAATCAAAACATGAGAAACTGCATCTGACTCAAAGTTACTGGCAATTCTGGACTAAACCTGTATTTGTTCTTAGAGAGTTTTTAACCCAAACACAGATCATTTGCTCAAAACAGCTGCCAGTGTAGAAGATCAGCTGATGTTCACTGAGTGACTGAAGTGAGATTTTGAGTTGGGATTGAGGAATTGAAGAGGATTTCACAGTGTCAGACAAACTCGGGGCAAGTCGACTCCCTGCATGTGAAAAACATTCCAGTTTCAGTTGAACCTTAGCCAGATCTTTTAGACAAAGGGGAAAAGCCAGCGTTCAGGGTATTACAGGCAAGAGTAATCCAATGATTAACACCACTCACAGACACAATCATTCAAGCAAATGCTGTAAATCCATATTGATTTGAAAGGCAAATGTGTATTCAGTTACGTTAAAAGCAAATTGGCCATTTAAATTGGACAGATTTAGACTCAAACTCTAAATGCGTTTAGATTGGCAATGTGATTTGGTGAAAATCTCTCTTGACACTATGACAACAAAAACTTGTTTGTAGGGTTTTAGCGCTATGGAATTTAATGGGTGGTTGGATATTAAAGCAGCCCCCCCCCCCCCCATCATTTTTTTTTCATTTTAATCTTACATTTTTTAAGACATTCTTAGACTAAACACTGAAATGTCTTGATTATAAAATGGTCTACTGAACACTGCTGAAGTTTAATTAAATCTAACATTTTATTATTTATGTTTATTTATTTTCTCTGAATTAGAGAAACACTACATATATACATTTTATTTTTTATGATCAAAAACATTACATATTAAGAGAATAAAAAAAGTACAGGAAAAATACACTTCTTTTCAAAAATGACGTGTGCGTTTTAGAGGGTGTGTGCGTATTGTGCACTTAAAAAATAACTTTTTTAAAAAGAAAGTTGTTGGCAGTGTCTTGTCATTGCTGGGTTAATCTCAGCACTTCTGTGGATGTGAATGTACTGTTTCTTAAAGAAAACCCGTCTAACCTGCCCTGTGTTAACCTCTAAACTAGTCTAACTGCCCATCCCATTCTCCTCAAGATCTAAATCAATGCACTTCAAAAGAAAGCTGGATTGTTTCTTCAACTGTCAGATTGCTGCAACAACCTTTTTGCACTTATGATCATAACTGAGTTGTTGTTTTTTTCTCACCTATAAACGGAATGAGGCATTTTGGTATAAAGAGCATTATTTTTTCGGAGCATTTTTTCCACTCAGTAGCCTATATTAAATCTGCAACAAAACTTTCTATTCTGGATTTAGTGTGCTTGTTACAACATATGATTGAAATGAGTGGCAACTTCATTCCCCTGCATGTACATGATCCAAAATTGCACAGTGTGAATAAAACGTATAGGTAATATGTAAAGCATGCATAAACGGCCAAGACTTTTAGCTGCTATGTGAGCAAACTACCGCATAGAGATTGTTGGCCAGTTGTGATTCCAGCTTCCACAAAGATCTGGGAAATACTCAAAAAGGAAATAATATATATATATATATATATATATATATATATATATATATATATATATATATATATATATATATATATATATATATATATATATATATATGTTACAATTGTTGTTACAATTGTTCTTATTATGTTCAATCTCATTGTAATTTTTTTATTATGCATTACTGTTGGAACATGCTTCTGAAACCAAAAGTATATCAGGGTTATTAGGCAAGGAATGATTTTAACTCATGACCACAAGGGGGCAGCATTGACCTATTCCTGTTGTATTTGAACGTCATCACCATACACGGAACTGCTTTCATGACAATTTTTGTATGCACTAAAATATCTATAACAACAGTTAGAACAATTCAAATATAGTTTTGCTTCCTCTTTAAAATATAAATTACATCACAGATTATAAATAGCCTATGTTCACACTCTTAGTCAGTCAGCGTTTAAATGTTATCTTCTGAAATTGGTTATTGATGATCACAAAAAACGTTAATGATTGATGCAATGTTTTGACTATACAACACTAACATGGCATCAGTCTTGACTAATGACGGTTGTTCCTCTTTACTTACAGCTATGTTTTATTCAAATGATCCCCTTCATCCAGTGTTTATGGAAATCACTGAGTGCTGAGGCTGTAGATGTGTGGTTTGACAAACTTACTCCCACCTAACCTTTACTTACAATGATTTTGCATGTTTTGAAGGCACATGACAAGATAAAAACAGATTTGATGAGCAGATTGCAAGCTACCTATGAATATGTTATGATAAGTCTCTAATTTGGTCTCTTCTGCTCTCTGTAGGTTTTCTCTATGGCCTTTTATCTTTCATGTGCATCTGTTTACATGTGTGTCATGCACCTTTTCACAAAAGCGACCTACGGCTCTTCTCCCAAAGAACAGCTATTGTGTTACTGTATGTATGCATATATATATTATTCTAATGTAGACTGTAATTTTCTTGTGGGCAATTTCTCAAAATGTACTCTCTACAGTGTGTGTGTGTGTGTTGTGTGTGTGTGTGTGTGTGTGTGTGTGTGTGTGTGTGTGTGTGTGTGTGTGTGTGTGTGTGTGTGTGTGTGTGTGTTGTGTGTGTGTGTGTTGTGTGGTTCAGGTATACCCTACGTTATAGGACAAAATGTCACTTCGTGTGACCATCACACTGATCTCTCACTGATCTTTCAGCTCTTGGTCAGACCTTATTTTTTATGGGCCAGTGTGCCCTTTGGAGCAAGTGTCCAGTAGTGGGGATTCTTTAACTGAATTAAATTCAGTTGCGTATTTACGTGGACCGCATACAGAGCTTCAGAAGCTCTGAGCAACTGTTTATTTGCTTTGGAGGTAAGCCCGCTGGTTTGAGGCTGTCATTAGGCATCCGGAAGCCCAGTCCTTGAGATGCATGCCTGGTCGGTCAGCCCTTGTGCTGGGCTAGATGCCCCATATGTTGTGATTACCCATTGGTAATCCTATATGTATATATTCTTCCATGGTATGGTTTTCCTGTCGGTAAACGTGTCTTTTCTTGGACAGATTCTGCTCTGCCCCGTCTCTGCATCTGTAGTAGTCCCATCCCTGACTAGGCAGGACCTACCGCAGAGATCTTCCATGTGTAGCCCTGCACCCAGGGTCAGCTCATGTGTTTATTTCCACAATTTCCTCCCCATGGGTAGAATGAAGTCTCCGTAGAGTCATTCTCCACCTGGACTAGGTTCGCTTCCCCATTGTTAACAACTCTGGTCATGGCTGCAAGAAAAAGTGTACACCTCAGTTTGCCTGCATCTGCGTCTCCACACTCGTAGCACAGTTCGGTGACTGTGGCGCTTCCCATAGGGACCCCGTTTGTCAGTCTTCAACAAAACGTTGTACGTAACTGACAGATAGTGAACAGCTTGGTTACTGATGCAACCTCCGATTCCTGATGGAGGGAGCAGAGACGTTGTGTCCCTCCTGCCACAACCCTCTCGGCTCCTCAGCAAGAACCCGAATGAGTAGATGCGTGCCACCCTCTTATATACTGTACACATATATGTACGGGGAAGTGGCTTGGCATGAAAAATATGAAAATTATTTTCTCACCTAATCTTTCAGTATTAGAAAATGCACCATTTAATATTTTAGAAAGGGGGTCCTGCATGCGGATTCATCATAATGGAATGCTTGGCATCAAAAATCACTGAAAATATTATTTTAAAAGTTTAAAGGCTATCCTAACTATTCACAATTATATAGTTAGTTGTGTTTGATTATTTGCATTATGCATTATTCTTCCCTCTTTTCCGGAGAACAAATGTGCAAATGTTTTTTGGTTGTGACCCATCAGAAAAGGCCATTTATTCCATTCACCTTTTTCATCCAGACAACCATACTCTACATTTACAGAAACAGTTTTCACATTTTTCCTCACTGATTTTCTCAGTGGACTTGTTATTAGTTTCGGCCCACATTCGGCTTAGCATATTGGTAACCATGGAGACAAGAGAATCTTGTTAATAACAGAGGATTTGCGGTTTGAAATGCATTACTGTCATGCATTATTGTAGTCACAGTGTGTAACTTAATTACACTGAGTATGATGTCACAAATCTCGAACAGAGATTAAAGCAGCAGATTAACATTGTGAGATATGTTATAACATACCGCAGAGAAATGTCATTTGAAATCAATAATAGCCATCACTATCATATATATATTTAATATATTGCTGTCAAATGTATTCTTACCACAACTGATTTCTGCTTAAACAATTTGAATTTTAATAACTCAGTTATTAAACTAAAAAGATACAGCAGCCATTTCATTTTTGTGAAAATCGTCTCATTCGCTGCATTACAAATAGATTTGTGAAAATGAAAATCTGCTCATTCAACATTTCAAACCTTTTTTTTGTGGGGATTTGTAACAGAAGTACTGTAACCTCTGCTGTCAGAAAGAGGCATAGTCACAAATTATTCACTCTGTGTATTTATATGTATATGTGTGTGTGTGTGTGTGTGTGTGTGTGTGTGTGTGTGTGTGTGTGTGTGTGTGTGTGTGTGTGTGTGTGTGTGTGTGTGTGTGTGTGTGTGTGTGTGTGTGTGTGTGTGTGTGTGGAACAAGTGAACTCAACAGTGATTCATGGAAAGACAACGTCTTCTTGAACCATGCTGTTTATTATACCAAATCCCCATGACAACAGCAACGTCCAAATGAGATGGACCTTTATAAAGTATGCTTTATATCACAGAGCGTTTGAGAGGATGAATATGCAAATGTGCTGTTGTTGTTTTTTTCTTTGCAGGCCCCCCAAACCTCTTCTGTTGTATCACCTCTGATATGACAAATTGCGGTACCTTTTACAGAAACCATCTGCAAGGGATTCACTTTAGATTCAGTTTAGCTGAGAGAAACTTTCTTTGTCGTGGAGCATTTTTGCTTGATTATTCCATATTGCAATAAACAAACATGGTCCTATTGGTTTTGTCCCGTGCATTATATCTCTACATGTCACAACAAAAGGAAGTGTAGGTTGTCCTGGAGGATTGCTATAGTAACCACGAGGGTGGTGTTTTGCGCATAACGAGAAAAGCGGAGGGAGTAATGCAGAGAGGTGCGCAGGCCTTCTGAGCTGGCATATAGTCATTTGTTATCTCTCATTTTTAAATATGAACTCTGGCTAAATATAGGATTCAATAGAACTAATTGAACAATAAATAAAAAGGCAACACTACAGGATGAGCCAACAGCAGAACCTGATTTCACAAATTCCAATCAACCAATCAGATTGGAAGTTTACAGTTTATGTTACCGGTAAGTTTAGGCTTACAACCAGGGTTAAGGTGCTTCTACATCAGTGTTATTCAGCTATCATTTCACTCTAATTTTAGGGCTAGGGATATAGGATAAACTTTACAGGTTGTACCGAGTGATACAAGACACTCAGACAAAGCAAGTTACAACCCAGTTATCAGTACCAAAAAGTCATCAGGAAATGCTTTGCCACTTAATCGTCTCATGGCCTGATTCTTTTGGCCGGGCATTCACGGGAATGTGCGCAGGTGATGTGCATGCTTGTTGTAAATGTCAGCTGGTAAACCCGCCAGCCGCCCCAAAAGCGCCATTGCGCCCTCTCCCTCTAATGCAGGTCCCCTTCGAGCGAATTGCGATGGATCTCATCGGGCCATTAGAACGATCGGTACGTGGACATCGTTTTGCATTAGTGATAGTGGACTATATGCAACACGATATCCCGACGCAGTGACGCTCCGCAGCATCTCCGCCAAGAGTGTAGCAGGCGCCCTGTTTTACATAATCTCCCGAGTGGGGATCCCGAAAAAGATCCTCACTGATCAGGGCACAGCGTTTATGTCACGTACATTACAGGAACTTTACGAATTATTGGGCATTAAATCGATTCGCACCAACGTCTATCATCCACAAAAGGGACGGACTGGTGGAACTATTTAATCGCACATTAAAAACCAAAAGTTTGTTCATGAAGACGCCAAGAATTGACACAAAATTTGGTTGGAACCCCTCTTGTTTGCTGTGCGCGATGTCCCGCAAGCCTCCACCGGGTTTTCCCCCTTCGAGCTTCTTTACGGTCGTCAGCCCAGAGGGGTGCTAGACGTCCTGAAAGAAACTTGGGAGGAGGGTCCTTCTGAGAGTCGAAATTAAATTCAGTTTGTTCTGGACCTGAGAACAAAACTCCACACTCTATGGAAAATTTGTTACAGGCCCAGGACAGTCAGACCCGGCTATAACAGGGGAACCAGGCTAAGAGAATTTGTACTGGGAGATAAAGTCCTTGTACTCCCAACTTCGAGTTTTAAATTACTCGAGAAGTGGCAAGGGCCCTTTTGAGGTCATACGGAGGGTCGGGAATCTCAATTATGAGGTAATTTGGACGGACAGGAGCGGGTCCCATCAGATTTATCACCTCAATCTCCTAAAAAAAATAGAACGAGGCGGAGCCAGTGATGCTGGCAACGTCAGTGAGTGGGGAGGAGGATCTCAAGCCAGAAGTGAGCACTAAAATTCAATCTCTCGCTCTGGAGGTGGAGATCACCTCTCGCTGTCCCAGCTCATTGATGTGGCCAGGTTGCAAGTAGAGTTTCCGGATGTGTTCTCGCCCCTGCCCTGTCGAACTAACCTTATTCAGAACCATATTGAGACCGAACTGGCTCCCCGGCCTGAGTCGGGTGGAGAGGGTATGTGGCGGGGGTGGCGTGGTTTAGCGGCAACAGGAGAGAGAGGAGAGGTGCAATGGGTGAGGGGTTAAGTGTGAATGAAAAACACCTGTGTCTTGTTTCAGTAATTGGCATGGAGAGACCGGAGTGTATGAGATTTGCAAACAGTGTTTTAACTACCTGAACTTGTTTAATGTTTTACAGAAAGAGTGATTTATTCGACAAATTGGTTTAGACTTTAGACTATTGAGAATTTGGTTCAGAGAATGGGGTTTAGTGTTTTAGCAATGCAGAAAAACTGTAATAGGCAGCAATCCTTTCCTTTTGATGAGGTTTGTCATGGAGATCAGTGATAACAATCAGCATCAAAGACAAGAACTGAAACCTCTGAGGTCCAAGAATAAAACTCAAATTCAAAATAACCTTCATTCACCTCTGTCCTTAAGTGCCATGAATGATACTGTAAAGCTTTTGTTCGCCAAAAAATAAATAGTAAATAGGCTACACATATAAATTCAAAGCTTGGCCTAATTCAACTTTCCCTGCGTGACCTCAGTGATCTTTCAGATACTCATCTGGAGGCAAAACAAAGTGACTCAGCAGAACTGTAATTGCATTTTTCTTGAAGCCCGCGCTATTTGTCCCCTGGCTGTGTAATTACATTTTTCTTGAAGCCCCCGCTATTTGTCCCCTGGCCGTGCACTCACAGAGAGAGAGACAGACAGACAGACAGAGAGAGACAGACAGACAGAGAGAGAGACAGAGAGAGCTGCCAATTCAATCAATATAGGTTGAGAGCACAGTGCATGATGTACTACTCCTAACATGACATCACCCGTTGGTCAGAAGAGCAATTACTGTATCATTCTAATAGAATAATGTTCAGGTTATCAGGGATTTAGGATGTTTTGAAATATATCCATATAGTCCATAACTTTTTTGGGTTTAAAATTAATAAATATCTATTAATATCTATTAATAAATAAAATAAATATCTGAAGGGCATTAAATGCTGGTGTGGTTTACATTAACAATTTGAGAACAAATTATAATTTGCACGGTTTGACGTGATATAAGCGATCGTTAGATTTAATTAGCGCAATTTACTGCAATGCTTTTTTTCCCTTAGTTGGTCAGAACAAAAGTGGATGTTACTTGTTCAGATGACATTTTACGGTAAAAATTCTTATGTTGCTCTGCTCATAAAAAGTAGAATCTGTGATTCCGAATGACAGTATCCACACCGCACGGTGACTGACAGCCGCACATTCTCTTCAAAACATTGGATTCATCCTCGCTGTGCCGTGCCGAGGCACAACCCACATAAAGTTGATAATTCCGTGAATAACTGCAATTGCAGATTTCGAACAGAGATGGCGGCAAAGAGGAAAAACTACGGACTGCAGCTTTAATTAAGATAACTTTTAAGTTAAGGCCGTCTAGGGAGCAGAGTCAACAGAACAATTACAACAGACGTCTAAAAGAATAATAAGGGGGGATTAAAAAAACATAATGGAGTGTAACAGGACTGTCACATTAGGGGCCCTGCAATTTTATCTGAGGGGGACAAACACCCCACCCCACAACCCGTAAAGTGATTTCAGCAAGGGGGGCTTGACTGAAGAGGTCAGTCTCCGTTTTCGACGGTTGAAAGCTTGAGTAGTGTGTGTGGATGGCAGGCGCAACCGTAGGTTCACACCCGTGAAGGTTCATTTTAAAATGAAAATGCACTGGTGTAAACGTATATATTCCACAGTCTGCTCGGAACCGATGGCGATTTAGGCTAATTATAAAATAATTATACTGATAAGTGATAATTATATTATTAGTACCCACGATCTTTTATTAGGGGTGGCCCTAAGCTGAGTAAGTTAGCTGACGGATGTATTCTGTCAAAATGGTTGACACGAGGCTAGGGGTCACGTGACTGGGAGATCCCATACACTGTTTACAGTAAACATAATTATGCAGCAATAGTATAATAGCACAGTTCTACTGGTCAAAAAATTTGGACACTACTATTTTAATGTTTTTTTTTGTTTGTTTGTTTTTTTAAAGAAGTCTTTTATGCGCATCAAGCCTACAATTATTTGATTCAAAATACAGAAAAAATGATTACAATTTAAAATAATAGTTTTCTATTGTATAAATCATTTATTTATGTGATGCAAAGCTGGATTTTCAACAGCCATAACTTCAGTCTTTAGTGTCACATGATTCTTCAGAAATTATTCTAATATTCTGATTTATTATCGATGTTGGAAACAGATTTTTTTTACTGAACCTGTGATACTTTTTTTCAAGATTCATTGATGAATAAAAAGTAAAATAGAACAACATTAAATTAAAATAGAAATTCTTTTATACGTCTTTACTGTCACTTTTTTAATCAATTTAGCACATCCTTGCTGAATAAAAGTATTAATTTCTTTAAAGTGGTGATGAACTGAGAAATCAAATTTCCCTTGAGCTTTTGACATCTAATGCCGAGTTCAGACTGCACGATTTTCAAAATAATCGGGTCACTGTTGTTTTCACACTGCATGACTATCTGGGGTAACATTCAGTTGCTTCTGTGTTCATACTGCACGATGGGTCGGCGACAGGAGGTTTCACACTGCATGACTTTACAAAAGAAAGAATCGCCGACAACCTCTGCCTGGTCCGCAAACTACGTTTCACAACCAAACAAACGCGAGAAGTGATACGGAAATAACGGAAGATCACGCGTGCGTGAGACCGGAGTTCTCGCGCGACACTGAGTTTGTTATTAAAAATGATAGCCTACAAGAAGATTGCGATCCAAATTGTCTGTGCACTGATTTGTAGCGAAAATGAAACAAATAAATATTCAGTTTATGCAGGAGGAAATGTTTGGGAAGACGAGGGGAGCAAGGACTGTGTTTTGGAAAGAGAGTTGGGGGTAAATAAATAATTTTGCAAACGTCCTGCTGTTGCTGCTGGTCATGCAAATGTTTGTGCTTTGTTTCTGTTTGATATAATTGTAAATATAGGCCTATCTATCTATTAAAGTCCCCATGAACCGGAAGTTGCAAACGGCTTTTCTCCAGTGCTGTGACGTATTTCCGAGAGAAACGGAATTCTAAATGAGGCAAAAGTGGCTTTTTTTCCAACTAGCACCTGATTGGATCTAGAAAAATGCACCTCCTTGCCATCTCTCCTTTCACACGCTGTGTGCCTGTCTAATGTCAGTTGGAGGGGCGTGGTTACGGATGTTAAAGGGTACCTATTATGGCATTTAAAATGTTCCTAATATTGTTCTGGGAGTCCCCAACAACAGTTCTACATGCATGCAATGACAAAAAACACTTTTGTTGTCTTATAATATGCATTTATTTTTACCTGAATTGCTCACCGACTCCCATATGAATCGTTTAGCGAGTCATTTTTCCAAACCCCGCCTTTGCGTGACGCTAATCTGTGGTGATATGTTAGACACCCAGCCGACGGGGTGTCATTGGTTGTTGCGCTAGATCTTACCCAGATACAACAGTGCTATTTTCTGATTGGCTAACAACACCAGACGAACAACACCAGAGGAGACCAGGGTTGCCAGGTCTGCACAACAAAACCAGCCCAATTGCTCATCAAACTAACCCAATCACGGCCAAAAATATTCAAATAGCGTTCCCGGGTGTTTCCTCAATAACAATCATGTTCCAGTGGATAAAACAATCGCGTCAACCAGCGTGCACTACACAAACAACCCGCGGAAACAGTGCAGGCATACGGACCTGGCAACACTGGAGGAGACGCGCTTGAATCCTGCCGGTTCCACAGTGAGTGAGTTTTGGGCACTGCGGCATATTAAATATATTACAAATAGTTTTTCAGCGTTAGCCTGGCATGCCAGACCTACATCAAGATGTTAGGTCTGGGAACTCTCCATTGACATACCTCAATCCGAGGGGCGGGATAAACGGTTGTCTTTCAAAATCCCTCTGCATGCAATAGGACAGCGCTAACCAACCAGAGCAACGAACGGCTGTGGATGAGTGAGTCCCATGCGTTTTCCCACTAGCGGAGCTAGTTGATATATTAAACTTTTGCCGTATCCCCGGTCGTCAAAACTCCGAACACATCTTCCTTTTCTAAGAATGACTTAAGTGGCGTTCTCTTAACTCCAAGTCCTCCAGAGTCGCGGCCAAAGCCGATTCGAAAGACCGCTGCATCTTCATTGTTTTCAAGCAGCAGGGAAATCACCTATGGAAATCACGCGGAACTGCGTCATGAACTGTGCCGTCATTGTGTTAAGCCCGCCCGCCGACTCTATACACGATGTGATTGGCCTGACCCGAAATTGGTTTTTTCCAACTAAAAAGTCTATTGAGAGTTGCTAGACCACACTGGCAGCGAAATGATTTTCGCGGCCGCTAGGGTGCGTCTAGATTTCTAGGCTATTTCAGCGTGAGAAATACAATGTGTGGCCGGAGAGCGTGACAAAAGACCGAAATGAGTGACTGTCACGCTCAATGCGTGATGCGTGACACTCGAGAGCCCTGTGACAACTCCATTAACAACGACAAACACTTCACATATTTCAATACAATTGACATTGAAGACCTAAGTTAGCTGCTAGAAGCTGCGCTGTGCCTGTGCGTACACAACACACAAAATAATTATAGAACATGATACAAACATAAAAGCAACAGCCTACTTACAGGTTGTGATTCGGAGAAGGAAGCTGATCCAAATAAACTCGGTACTGAACCTCCCTCCTTCAGTATCAGCCGGCTCGCAAATTCATACTTTATAGCATTTCGGTTTGTGAAGCAATCATCTTCAAAATGACGCGAACACAGAACAAGTTCGGGCTATAATACTTCTGTGGTATAGTTATGAACTGTAGCCACTGTCTTCAAATGCTCCTCACTGGGCAGATGAAAAAAGTTTGCTTTTGCGTCGCACTTCAAAACACAGCAGCGTCTCGTCGACATGATGTTTTCCCTGGTGTCTCCTAATGCAATGAGTGGGCGTATCTTATTCAAATAACTTGGACAAGTGACGTACGAAAGTGCATCGTTCGTCTATCGATTCATATCAACGACTCAGAGTCGACTCTTACTTTTGAGAGATAATAACTTTGTATACGGTGAACTTTCATATTTAAAACTTTGCAGGATGTTTTCGTTCACTTAGATCTATGTTACACACTACATGAAAGGTAATTTTCAAAATTCCATGATAGGTACCCTTTAAGCAGACACCCACACCATCAAGCCTACGTCATCGGGCAAGGTCCTCCAAGGCAGAGGGGAGGGGCATTTTCAGAATTTGACTAAAGATTACGAAGCCAAAAAATTTTTTTGTGTGGATTGACTTGCACGAATTGTTCACCACAAAACGATCAATTTAGGCAAACAAAGTAAGTATGGTCAATTTTTATTTCATGGGGACCTTAAAATACTGATATTCTGGTCTATAACTCCTCCTCGAACAGCCTGCTGTCCTGTATCATGCTCTCTCATTGGCTGTCGGTCATCGCCGATGTAGTTTTCAGTCAGAACACTTTCACACAGCAGGATTGTGAATCGCCGACAGGTCCAGATATTTAGCATGCCAAATATCTCACGGGCGTCGGCGACTCGTCGGCGATTCTCTCAGATAGCGTCTTTGCTCATTCACACTGCGTGATTGTCACTCGCGTGAACGAGCACCGATTTGCCTCTGATTTCGGGCATTTGTCGGCGATTTCTCAAAACCTGTCGGCGAGCCAAAATCGTGGCTAAAATCGTGCAGTCTGAACTCGGCATAAGAGGTCATCATATTATAAGAATATCCTGTAAGTTTCAGAACTGAAAACGTCCTTGTTAGTCCAATAAATGCTTTTATTGACACCAGCCTCAGCAAACGACTCGTTTTTCAAAGTGGGGAACTATGACGTCAAAGAGGATAAAACACCACCCCCGCAGAAGAAGATAACTCCTACTTCAACACGGCCGGTTTAGCCCCGCCCACCGATTCGCGCACGCATAGCTAAATAACATAGGCCTACCTCGCCGCCCCCAGTTGGAGAAGTTCGCGGAGCTTCAGGCGGAGCTCAAGTCCAAAGTCTGTCGCCCTTCGCGGAGCTTGGAGCTCAAGTCCAAAGTCGGTGGCTTTTCGCGGAGCTCAAGTCCAAAGTCCGTCACGGTTCGCGGAGCTTCAGTCGCGGAGCTCAAGTCAAAAGTCCCTGCATAAGCTTCCTCTGGAGTGCATGGAAAACTTTATTTTTAATGACGTTCCACTCCAGCTGACGAGGTAAAACATTGTCCGTCTGTTCGCTTCATTTCACTGAGGATTGTTTTGTAAACAAGACTGGATTTGCAGACCGAAGAGTAAAGAACGGTGCTGTGCCGTCTATATTGGATCTGACAGGAATGGTGAAACACACTGACTCTGGGTCGAACATGTATGGGCGAATCATTCCGGTTGCCATTTTACAACATTGGACGTTTTCAAAACAATTTCCCCCAAGTGCATCGACAGCGGGTGAGTTGAAACTCATTATAATATGCAAAAATATTATCCACTCACAGCAGTGGGCGTTTACTTCCAAGTCTTCAGTGCGAGACGCCCATAAAATCCGAGCGTTTTTCAGCTAGGCTCAAAACTAGGGTACAAAATAGCCTATTACTTATTCATTTTGATGTTTTTGAATGCAAAAACCAAGCGAACTTCATATGTTTACCTCAGACAACAATATAATAAGATTTAAAAAGCCAGTTCATGACCCCTTTAAATAAAAAAAGAAAGAAAGAAGAAAATGACTGACCCCAAACTTTTGAATGGTAGCGTATATTGGCACAAAATATTTCTATTTTAAGATACTGTTCTTTTTTTTACTAAGAATCCTGAAAAAAGTATCAAAGGTTAAGTATATTATAATATAAAACAATTATTTCAAATTGTAGTAATATTTCACAGTATTACAGTTTTTTATTCAAATAAATGCAGCCTTGATGAGCATAAAAGGCTTCTTTCAAAAACATTAAAAACAGTAGTGTCCAAACGTTTGGCCGGTAGGCTACTTATTATTATACTTAAATAGCTACTTATGATACTATATATATATATATATATATATATATATATATATATATATATATATATATATATATATATATATATATGAAGACTTAAAGGTGCAATGTGTAATATTTCTGAGGATCTATAGACAGAAATGCAATATAAGATCCACACCTGTTTTCAGTGGTGTATACAGACCTTACATAATGAACCGTTATGTTTTTATTACCTTAGAATGAGACATTTATATCTCCATAACTCCGGGCACCCCATTCTATTGAGGTCGACATTGTGTCGTCATCTTTCTAGTAGCAGACTGCGAACAAACAGCGCTACAGAGCACGTTTCATCACTACATTGATAAAAAAGCAGCAGTAAAAAAGAAACAGAAGAAGCAGCAGCAGAAACAAATGAATGAGCACAGCTATTGTTTAGCACAAGAGCCGACAGAGGATGAATCTGCTTCGAAGAAGCGAAAGTATGATGAAGCCAGACTAAACCGAGAGAAACGCAGGCAGAAATCACTGGTAAACATCGGTGTGGCTTTTCCCAGGTGGAAGGGTCTAATGAGGAGCGACGCCGAAAGTTGCCTGTTTTCTGCTGGACAGGTAAGGTATTCCAACTTTAGTGATGCAAATGAAAACTGTTGTTTGATAATATTAGCATTAGCTAGAAGCTAGCTATAGACACCATGAGAAGTGACATTTCCCTTGTCAGTGGTGTAAAATAGGTCATTGGATTTTTTCATGTAACTTAGTTCTTCTCCCTCGCTGTGTTATAGCTTTGCTATGTGGGGATAAATGTGCTGGTTGCGTTCGTGAGACAATCAGCTGATTAGTACTATTGACCATAAAACAGTAACGTTAGCCTACAGCATAACAGCTAATATTAGCCAGCTAAACTTTTACTACCCTGTTAGAAAAAATATGTAGTTGGATAGTTTCATGTGGTTCTTCTCCCTCGCTGTGTTATGGGTTTGCTATGTAGGGAGAAATGTGCTGGTTACGTTCGTGAGACAACCAGCTGATTAGTATTGACCGTAAAACATTTAAACAGTAAAGGATTACTGTACAGTAATGTATTACAGTCATATGCGACTGTGTCATGTAGCTCTTCATTTATTCATGCTGCTGTTGTTTCTCCAGCATTGCTTGACTTGCTACTCTCTGCTGTCTCAGGCGACGACATCTTTAATCCTACGTCGGTCACCGTAGCTTCTCATTCGTGTTGGCAAAGGGAGGGAGGGGTAAGCCATGAGTGGCTGGCTGTTTGCAATTCGCAAACCACAACACTAGATGCCGCTAAAAACTACACACTGCACCTTTCGGATGCAAAAGCCTCTTAAGTCCGTCTAAAGTTTTTGTTTTATATTGACATTTTTATCAGGCTCCTATGTATAGGTTTCTACCCAAGTACCGACATTTCTGAATGCAATTTCAACAGAGTGGGACCCCGACCCATTTCATACCCCGAAACCAACCCCCACGCCCCCTTCGGAACAGAATTTCAACCAAGGGGAACACAAATACCCCCAGATACCCCAGCTACGACCCTGGAGTGTACATTTACGATTTTACAGCCACACCTGTTACCTTGCTGCTGCACTGAAGTCAGCACAGAAGCCATCACTGAATCCTTTTAATGTGAATTTAATAGGCGGGTGTGCCCTCTCTTGCGCTCTGAGTTCTCTTGAGTCAACGGCACCTCAGCCAGTGGCTCCCCGCCAGAAGACACACCCTAAATGTGCCACTCCTTTACTACAGTCAGTGCCCTGCATTCCCTCGCATGAAGTAGGTCACATAATGTTGTATAAGCATAGTTTTTCAGCAATAATTTGAAGTTTAATAGGCTTCAAGTTTATTTTACACAACTTTCAACAGATGACCCTAGAAAGCACACAGCAACACACTTAAACCACGCTGAACACCATGCTGAAAAAATAAGCAACCACATAGCAACAGTCTGGCAAGAATCACTTGCATTACTGTAACATAAAATGTAAAGAAAAACTTTTTTTTCATTTGAGGGTTTGCAGTTAGTCACTCTGTGTAGCAAACAATGAACAAATGTTTTGATTTGCAAACAAAATCTGTAAAAAAAATAATAACAAAGTGTTCTATATTTAGTATTATGCTCTCAGATTAAACGGGTTGCTATGAAACCATGTAGTATCTTGTCCTGCAGTTGCTTAGCATTGTTGCTGACACAGCACTACAACAGTGTTTCCTCACAGGAAGACATCCGCACAGTACGTACACGTGTGTGTACTTTACGTAATTCAGTCGTGACCTTTGGCACGAGAGTTTGGAAGAAAGTAAGTGTAATAAAGAAGGTGGGAAGGCTAAGGAGGAAGAGAGAAAGTGAAAAGGGACAAAAGCACTTCGTCCCACACACGAGAGTTGTGCAGTGAAATCTACAGCAGCTAGTAGGAGGACACCCACTTCTTACATAACAGCTCTCCACCTCCACACTGCACAGAGAGCAGAGATTATTGCCTCACACAAGTTATCTATACGTCCTCCTAACCGCTCTATGTCTGTCTACAGCTTGGAAAAAAGAACTTGCTTTGCTTACAATTAAATTGTTTAGAGACACAATAATCTTAATTTTGGCATGACCATGTTCTCTCTTTATCCTGAATCACAGTGATGTAAAACTTTCTGAACCCCCTGGGGAATTTGATTAAAAAGACAAATATTTTGCCCCTAAGGGATTCTATTTAACATCTTAAAAAAAAGAAGAAAAAACAAATGCTCTGTTTGTGCTTGCATGTTTCTCTTTAGTCTATTTCTCATGTCCTTCTCATCTTTCCATCCACCTATCACTTCAAATGTAGAGGTGATACACATCCATGGAAACAGTGCAAAAATATATCCATGATAAATACAGAAGCCCTTGGTTGCGACTCGGTGTAGGCAGGTTTGAACAAGGCAAAAATACCACTGACGCTAATATCACACCTTAAACACCAAATCACCAACTTTCACTAAAACCTTGTGCAAGGCTGAGAAAGAGATGTGCTATCAATGGATGTATAGGATCAGGGCTGCCAACTGAGTTCAGCTTGAAAAGAGAATTAGGCCGGGGGTGGGGGTGGTATTGACACATATTTCATGATTTGATTCATAAGCTTGCTATTCCATATCAATTGATTATAGTAGGCTATTTTCTCAGGGGGGGGGGGGGGAACAAAGTTGTAAACTCTACAGGAATCCCTGTCAGCTGGTACATTATCTTGTAGGCTATACAATTAGGTGGTTTGAAACTTTTAAAACCTTTTTAATGGTATTAGTAAACAAATAATGAATATAGGCCTAATGGAGTGCATACGGACATTGAATGACTTTTCTGAGGTTTACAAGCTGTTTTATCTGCGGTTGAAACACTGATTAAGCGATGCATTTCATTATTCTAATCTATTGGTTCTTTCAACATACCCTCTTATGCCGATTTGTGTTTATTTGGTGCTGTAACTATCAGTAAAGAGGAAGAGATGATCAGTTCACGTGCTACTTGAACTGAGGTGATACAGCCATCTTTCGGGACACATTAAGAGCGCCAAAACGATGTTAATTGTTTGAATTTCGTAGTAAAACATATTTTGAAAGCTGAGACTTTATTACATCAAAACCTACTGTGTCTTGTCTGTCAGTGCATGTCCTCTTTGCCCCGCTATTTTTTTTTCACTGCGTGAGAGAATATGAATGTGTGGCTGAATGCGTGAGAGTTGTTAGCCCTGTGATGGATTCGAATAGTGTGCAGTGAATCCCAGGAAATGAAAGACAGGGTCAGAATGACTTAAATGCAAAGGAACCATTAAGACTAAGCTTAAGATAGAGCATGCAAACACACACCGACTGACAACATGCATTTACACATGTGATTGTTTGGTTAAGGACCTTTGAGAATTCTGCACTTAGTGTGTGAATTATTTATAAAGCAGGGCTCATATATTTCATGAATGGAAGTGCAATGCAGTAAAATGGATTTTTTTTTTGCATATAGCAACACACAATCTTTAAATGTAATTAGCAATTAAATAATAATTAGCTGATTTTCAGCCATCTTGCATTGTTACATTGTTGGTATAGGGGTGACTTCAGGTTGATTGGGAAACTTTTTGCTATTGAGATGACTGGGGAAAAGTGTCCCAAATCAACCTGAATTTATTCACCCCTACTGTATATGTAAATGAACAATGTGAATTCTTTCTCCGTGTTACATGCACCCAGATCCTTATCCCTGTTTATTTGTTAGCCACTGTGACCGCCCCAATATTCCACATTTTTGGTTTCCACTCATGGACAGATTACCAAAGGGGTGGTGCCAAAATCAAAAGAGTTGAACATTTTGGGCAAAAGGGCCACAGATCTTTTTCTCTGTTTTCATGTTGCACCGATTTCAGAATTTTATTTTAAATTTTTTTTTGATATGGGTTTCATTAAAAGCCCATAAGTGTTATTCGCCATGAGTGGTAGAGGGAAAATTAATGCATAGGTATCACACTAACAATTAACATTACAAAAAAAAATATAGCTGCAAGCAGCAATACGGGGCCAAGCCCTGCAAGGCACCGCAAGCAGACCAAGTACTTCTAGCTACAAATACAGCAAGTACTGCAGGTACAGCCAGCACATCAAGTACAGCAAATACAGCAGTGCAGCAAGCATTTTAGCACCAAGAGCAGTGCGGAGCCTGAAGAAATTAAATGTACATGTAAATGTACATCAAGCACATCAAGTACAGCAAGTACTGCAGGTACAGCCAGCACATCAAGTACATCAAGTACAGCAAGTACAGCAGAGCAGCAAGCATTTAAGCACCAAGAGCAGTGCGGAGCCTGAAGAAATTAAATGTACATGTAAATGTACATCAAGCACATCAAGTACAGCAAGTACTGCAGGTACAGCAAGCATTTAAGCACCAATAGCAGTGCAGAGCCTCAAGAACAAAAATAACACAAATTGAATATACATGTAAATGAAGCACAGTGAGCACTTAAGCACCAACAGCAGTGCAGAGCCGGAAGGAATTGAAAACTTTATACACAATTTTAAAGATGTCCCTCATGGGACTCGAACCCACGACCAGAATGGTTCGGGATTTGAGATGCATGGTTTAGCCAATTGCGCCACTCAGAGGACGTGAATTTCAAAGCAGCAGAGGAGAGGGTTCAATGTGAGAATGAGAATAACCAGATTAGCATGCTAAGCTAATTAATGCTAATGTAGCTTATGACGTGGTACTTCCAATCCTGGCAAAATAGATATCACCGGATTCGACATGAAGCAAGGAATCGATAGACACCAATTTTATGATTTTGTGACAAACTGTTCACAAGTTACAGCCTCTGAACCAATGTTGGGTTGAACTTGTTAAATTTGCAATATCATAACTTTTTTTTTTCAGTATAGCAAAAAAATCGGGAACAGTACTTCTGTGCGGCTCGGTCCGAACATCATTTGAGCACATGTTTGGAGAAAATTGGACAAATTTTGAAGGAGGAGTAGCGAAAAAAACAGTTTTACATTTGCTCCAATATGGCGCCCAGTCACATTGTTTAAAAATAGCATATGAGATATCGTTGAAATCGGCATAAGCCAAGGAATATATTGACATAAAGAAATCAAATTTCAAGCAATGTTAGCAATAGTTATAAGCGTTTTTACAAAAAACAATGATATCTCTGGAACACTAGGTGGCGCTGTGATCAAACTTCTCTGGTACCTCCGGGCCATGGTAATGGTGATCCATACCAAATTTGGTGAAGAAATTTCAAATAGTTTAAAAGATATAGCATTTTATGACAAAATTCAAAATGGTGGACATGTGGTACATCCCATCATGGCAAATCCGATATCCACAGATGCGGCATGATGCAATGAATCCATAGATACCACGTTTATGATTTTCTGATAAACTGTTCCAAAGTTATTGGCCAAAATAGCAATTTTGCATATCTCATGACCCGTAGGTGGCGCTGTTCCCAACTTTGGCAGGGTCCCCCAGATCATGCTTCCGATGAAGCGTACCAATTTTCTTATCGATTGATCAAACTTTGGCCGAGATACAGCCTCTTAGCCAAATTTGGGTGGACCTCGTTAAGTTTGCGACATTATAACTTTTTTTTTTCCAGTATAACAAAAAAATCGGGAACAGTACTTTTGTGCGGCTCAGTCTGAAGATCATTTGAGTGCATGTTTGGACAAAATTGGACAAAATTTGAAGGAGGAGTAGCGAAAAAATGGAATACTGTACATTTCAAAATGGCCACTACTGTAATGGGCGGGGTCTTACTGTAAGGTATTGGTTGTGATCAGCTTGATGAGTGAAATCAGGTGTACTAAGTTTCATGTCTCTAGATCAAAGGGTTCAAAAGTTATAACCATTTCAATGTTGAATTTTTGAACTGGTGGTGGCGCTATAGAGTTAGTCCTAGAGGGTCAAAAATTGGTTCAATTACTTTTCATTACCATCACTACAATTGTGCCAAATTTCATCATTTTCCTATGTACGGTTCATAGGGCTGCCATAGACTTCCACTGGGAAGAAGAAGAAGAAGAATAATAATAAGAAAACTAACAGATACAATAGGTGCCTTGCCCCTTCGGGGCTTGGCCCCTAAATATAGCTGCAAGCAGCAATAACCGGGGCCAAGCGCAAAGAAGACGACAAGACATGTCAACATGTGTCAGACCAACTGCAGCAAGGAGCAATTTAAGACATTTAAAGATTAATTTAGGCAAAATGGCTTAAAAATCACACTAATTAACAAAAAATGTGATTTAATGGATTATCACTTTTGACCAATAGGTGGCGTAGTTACAAAAACGATGTGATGTGGTCAGAGTCTGGTGACAATGACAAACCTTAAGACCAGTGGCATTAAAATACGCAGATTTATTCAAAAGTTTTTAGAAATTATGTTATAACTTTTGACCAAAAGGTGGCGCTGTCTCGAAATGTTTTGAGTACCTTCAGGGCATGGTGCTGATGGCACATGCTGAGTTTTGTAATGTTACACCAATGCATTCGTTAAGAATAGCATGTTACGTTCTATTATAGCGCCACCAAGAGGCTCAATCCCACCATTTTTTTTATGTGACCTCAAATTGAGCCCATACATGTGTGTGTAAAATTTGGTGAAAATATCTCATTTAGTTTTGGAGTTATATACATTTATGTGAATAAACACATAAAAAATGACTGACACGTGACTTTGATTGGATTTTACTACCCCTTACTATCAATATTTTCGCATTTGGGCATTAGTGTATAGCCTATCGACCTATGTTTCCAAACTTCTGGCGGTGGTTTCGTCTCGATCGGACAAGCGGTTTCGAAGATATCGGCAAATGTTTTTTAAGCGCTAAATCACAACGCTACACAAACCGTAAACAAAACCTAAGCATATTTGGTATCTGTGGACTCGGCAAGGATTCAGGATCCCAACGAGATGACTCCCGTGAAAATACGTCGAACACAACCAGAGTTATCAGCATTTGAAAAATCAATTTTGCCACTAGGTGGCGCTGTTTCGAAACTTCTCAGGATCCTTCAGGGTATCGTACTGATGACCCATACCGAGTTTCGTAACAATTCGTTCATGCGTTCATAAAATACAGCATTTTAGCACATAATTCAAAATGGCCGACAGCCAAAATGGCCGATCTGGGAAAATTGGATATCTGTCGACTCGGCATGACGCCCTGAATCTAACAAGACCAACTTTATTATTTTTGGACAAACTGTTCAGTAGTTATGAGCAAAAATAGCAATTTTTCGTATCTCTGGACCAGTAGGTGGCGCTGCGCCGAAACGCAGCATGTAGCCTCAAGTCATGCTTGTAATGACATGTACCAAGTTTGGTTTGAATACGATAAAGCGTTGCGGAGATACAGCCTTATGTCTGTTTTCGCAAGCGCTACTTAAAATTAATTTGCGTGGTATTCGAGAACAACTTGCAGCGTTTTTATGAATTCCATAACTTTTGTCAGCACGGTCTGGAGATGATCTGGTTCAATTTTGGTGAGAATCGGAACAACGGCCTAGGAGGAGTTCGAAAAAGTAGCTTTTTCGGATAATTACAAATGGCGGACAAATTGTCGTGACGGAAAATGACGTCATAGGGTGCAATCGAATCGGCATGAGCCAAGGAATAAGAGGACAAAGGATTTGTGATTCTAGCCATTATGGTTCAAAAGTTATAAGCATAAACATGAGTAAATCTTTGGACAGTTGGTGGCGCTAGAGGGATTTAGTTGGAGACTCCAAATTTGCTCTGGTGACTTTTCAGACTGTCCTCTATCAGTGTACCAAATTTCATAACTTTCCCGCAAACGGTTCTATGGGCTGCCATAGACGCCCAGTCGGAAGAAGAAGAATAATAAGAACCGGAACAGATACAATAGGTGCCACCGCACCTTCGGTGCTTGGCCCCTAATTATATGTAGGAATTGACTTAAACCAATATTATTACATGCTGTAAAAGTATTTCTCAGTATTATTTCAAGACAACTAGTTCATTAACTAATGTTACATAATCTTA
The DNA here is from genome assembly GCA_036326025.1 of Chrosomus eos. Classification (NCBI taxonomy): domain Eukaryota; kingdom Metazoa; phylum Chordata; class Actinopteri; order Cypriniformes; family Leuciscidae; genus Chrosomus; species Chrosomus eos. The sequence continues at coordinate 12,697,671 of CM070832.1, read as the reverse complement.
TTGTAAAGTGTTACTGTATTGTTGTTGTTACTGTACTGTTGTTGCTGTATCACTGTTTTAAAATCAATGTGAAGTGTCATAAAGTGCAGTAGAATATTCTAAGAGAAAAAAATGTAGGACAGGATTGTTTTTTTTTCCTACTGGGAAATGGATTGTGAAAAGTGGGCATTCCTTTCTAGAGTTGAGCCAGTTAGTTGGAGAGAAGGAGTTGGAAATTAGGAGGGATTTTTGATGTCATAAGGAAAGTCTTTAAAAACCAGGTAAATTGTTACATTTTGATAAAATATTAAGAGAAGCTATTTATAAAGAAATAATCAAATAAATAAAAGAGTATATATTTGAAATGTGCACAATTAAAAGGAAGAAAAGTCAAATGCAAATTAAGAAATAAATAGACTCAATTTGAATTGGTTTTATAGCGTTAACAAATGATGCAAGAAAAGAAAGGATCTCTTTGTGTTAATGCTGTGTAGTAGTAGATCCAACGCTACATTCTCACTGACAATGATAACAATGGTGAAAGGACAGAAAATTAGAGTGCCAAGGGCCAATTACACCCCCCTCACTCCTACACACTCACACACAGCCATGCAGAGTACGAAATACACCCTCGTCTCATTCAATCAGATTGCCTACACAACTCCCCAAGCCCACCCACCTACGTAACTGCAACATCCCCCCAGTCTCCTCATTTACAGTGGGAAAGCAATAAGATAATCAGTTCTCCAGGTTTGAGCACTTTCAGCTTTGATGTATCCACTGAGACAAGGTTATTGTATATTTCATATGGTAATTAGAACAGAATCTAATTTAAGTAAAGATGGATGGATGTGTTGAACCAGTGCCTGCTTGTTAAACTGATCATGTTGTTACTGTGTGAAATGTAGACTGTGAAAATGCAAACGGTGTTGTTTAATAGGAAATTTGGACAGGGTAAGCGCAACACTGACCATTTGTTTGAGCTTTTACTTGCAGCGTGGTGTTTTTGCTTATGGGTGGGCGGATTGTTCGCTTCATGTGAAACAGCTCTTTTAACACCTCCATGTAGTTGCTATGTGTACTGTATATGCTCTCTAAGGCTACATTGAAACCCAGTCTTGATTTAACTGAACAGACCTTCTGCAGGCAGGACAGTCCTCAACCACCATGGTCTTTGAGGGAATAGTCAGTACAGTCAGAAAATCTTGTTGTCTGTCCGCTTTCTGTTTACAGCCATTTTTAGGACTTTGTTATATGTTGGCGAATGTCTTTGTTCCTCTCTGACAGAACTCTGACGCCACATATTGATTCCCCTCAGGCGGTGTGACCTGTGAGCCACAGTGACAGCGCCATCCCGGCACACTGCTCAATGCTGCAACTTGATCCACTATCACAGCAGATTTCACTTGTATACAAATTTCAGTTTCTGGTAACAATGAGTTGACGGTTTAATCCTTGAAATAATATTCAAAAAACATTAATAGCCCATTTTCACACATTACCAGGTTGTATAGGGTTCTGCATGACATGACCTGCTGGAGTTTAACACATCACCAGTCAACTTAGATTAAACAAGCGTTCTCCTCTTTGAGCTGAGCCTGGTCTTTGCCCATGCAGGTTGTAAAAGGGTGAAATCCTGCTTCTTTCTAGAATGAGATTCTGGTTTAAAGCCAAATAGGGCGTGAGTTGTCTAAGTAGCTACATCTATGTTTTAAATATCTGATAAATTACCTGTTTAATTAATTTTTTGATTGTACTGAATTGGCTTTCATCAATTCTTTCATCATTTCAAGAAGAAAAAAAGCATGTTTTACTAACTAGCCTTCAGTCACTTATGTGGATTATTGAGTGCTTAAATGGATGACTACTTTAACCTGTAAGGTAAGATGTTAGAATTTGTCATACATTCAGCCCCACCCTATTACACTGATTACTCGACCTCACAGGAAATTGACTGTGGAGAATGAAACATGCTTCAACAAAGTTAGAATTGCCTAGTGGGAACTAAGGGATGGCCAGGCTGGCTAATAAATGTCTTGTTTCTTACATTTTAATATATATATATATATATATATATATATATTATATATATATATATATATATATATATATATATATATATATATAATTACATTTTTTTTAAATATTTTATTTATTTTATTTTTAAATATATTTTAAATTGAAATAAAATTTCACAATATCACTGTTTTTACTGTATTTTTTACAATAGAGCTATAAATGCAGCCTTGGTGAACATAAGAGGCTTCTTTCAAAAACATAAAAAAATGACTGCCCCCAAATTTTGAAAGGTGTACGTTGCCGTAATAATATGGTAACAGATGAAATATCTGTTTATTACCCATAGCAGACTGTTATTTTTGTTGCATAGCAACGTTGTGTTACGTCAAGGCCTGTCTTCTAGTGTAAGGAATGAATTTGTTACCATTTTAATAAAACATTGTGTGATTAATATTTTTAAATATGTAGACGGTTTTATAAAAGCAAAAAATCACTCCATGCCTTGCTGTATTGTGATTAAAGCCATAGTTAAATGTTGCAATTATGACCTTATGTCCTTTAGCCATATTCTCAATGTGTACTGGCCTCTCGTACCTTATTGTTTATGTCTATGTGCTTGCGTGTTCAGAAGTCTGTCCTTCTCTTTAAATCTGTGCTGGAATGTCAGCATTTTTTCTTATCAGCTGATTACTGTACATCTGTGCAAACCCCCAAACACACCTTGTATAAACTCAACTAGCCCTTAGAAAAAGCAAAGCAATTATCTTTCCAATCTGATTAATTAGAGAGATGGTATTTGGGTCTCAGTAGGTAGGCTAGATCTGCTGTTGATGCATCCAGTTCCCAATCATGATGCTGATGGTGATGCTGGGGATGAGTAGGAGGAGGGGGGATCACCATAGCAATAGTGACGTCATCCCCCTTGCTCTAATTGGAGGAAACCCCGTGGCTACAAGTCAGAGTCTACGGGTCAACCGAACCCTTTCGCTTCGGCCCGCCTCTATTCCCCGCGCTAAGCTGCTATTGGATGATAATTTGAAGGATTACGCGTTACAGTCGAGAAGCGCGGCATCTGATTGGTTGACAGGCGGGATTAGCGACGTCCTACGGTAACACTTTCGATTGTCTTTCTCTACTACATTTTTTCCCTAACCATCCAAGCTCAAAGGCTATCAATCCGTTGGAGTCAACCGTTGATCGAGAGGTGAGATGCAATCTAATAGATTTAAGGTGTTATGTTTGTCTATTATACAAGCTTAGATTCTTAAATTTAATTTATATTGTTGCAAAAGACGGCGTAATCAGTATAACCGCGCTGCTCGGTTGAGAGGCAGGAGGGGCTGCCAAACTGCGTCCATATCGATCAGGGGAAAAAATGATGATTTGCTTATTACAATGTAGTAAACATTTATTTCCCTTTGATGTGCGATACTTCTTGTCGCAGATTGAATATTTACTGTCCAAAATAATAACATGGATTGGACAAGATGAGTCCCATCGCTGTTGAAGGCGGGTCGTCACATCGCTACAATGGATTTTAAAAAATGTAAAAAAAATTTTTTTAGCTGATTTACATCATCCTGAAGATGATTTACATATTGATGTATTGGTAGTATAAACTAATATTTATGTTGATGTTATATGCATATCTCATGGCTGAAATTGTCAAAATAACGACTTGTATAATGAGCAGTAACCTCATTGCTACGGAAATCAGGCTGGATTTCATTGATTCATATTGACTCGTTATGATTGGGATCGGTATATTGAACTGCGATGTCCTACTATGTGTACTTTAAATCGGGTCCACTTTCGAAAAATGTATGGTATGCGTTATGTATGATATTTTTGTGAACAGGGTAGGGCTATACGGATCACACTGACACAGATGTGTTAAGCCACACACACACACACACACACACACACACACACACCCTGCCCTTGTCTCCAAACCGAGAGAGCTGCCTATCTAGTCAGCATCTGTCGGAACGCACCCAGAAATGCTGTCGGTTTTGGGGGCAGCTCACTTTTAAGACGCATCCATTAATCTCAGCAGATATCCGTGTTTTTAGTCCGTGTGTTGAGAATGAAAGTGTAAGATTCACACGGAAGAGCATTGGTAGCGATTTTGGCTCTTTTCAGTGATTTGAATCTTTTGAATCATTCACCAAAAAGATTTGTTCACTGATTCTTTCTAACAATTGCATTGTTTCGCCTGTAGGTGGCGAAAAAAATGGCGTGTTTTGACGTGGTATGAACGAGGAATTTAACTATTCTCTCAACCGATTCAGTTCATTTACGACAAGAGTTCATTGTTAGACATCCTCTGATCTCCTAACATGGACTTGTTCAGTAAAGGGTGTATTTGTTGTTGATGTGCTACACCTCTTGTACTCAAATGCTATTTGCTTGTGCTACAGCCAAAGCACTCACACACTTCAAAGGGGAGACTTCAGTGTATAGAAGTGAATGATTTGTTCACATAAATAATTCTCTAATTAATATATGGAGTGTGACTGTCATTATCTTTCCTCCTCAGCCTCTCCAGGGATTAAGCTGCGGTTCATTCCCCTCCTTTGATCAGTCGAGTGTCCCATAGACCTAGAAACACTCACAGACTTAAAGAAAAGCAGCAGGATGGACAGAACAGAGCTCATCCAGAAGGCGAAGCTGGCCGAGCAGGCCGAGCGCTATGACGATATGGCAGCCTGTATGAAGTTGGTGACTGAAGCTGGGACCGAGCTGTCTAACGAGGAGAGAAACCTGCTATCCGTCGCCTATAAGAACGTGGTGGGTGCCCGGAGGTCTGCCTGGAGGGTCATCTCCAGCATCGAGCAGAAGACTGAAGGAAACGACAAGAAACTGCAGATGGTGAAGGAATACCGGGAGAAAGTGGAGTCCGAACTGCGAGACATCTGCAACGATGTGTTGGTGAGTATGCATGTCCATACAATGCAAAATCATAGTGTAACGTTTTAAGATCAAATAATTTGTGATATCAATGGATGAACTGTATGAAAGGAAACCCTACACACAATGAAGAATGCAAATGTCTGTAATAAGGTTCACGTCTAGTTTATTTATAGAGCCCATTACAACTACGCTCTAGACCAAAGGAATGTAGTAAAATACAAATAATATATTTTAAAAAATACATAAAACATAAAAGCACAAAATGCTCGATTAATCTAAATAAATCACAATATGGCGATTATCGAATTGCAAATTTGCAGTTTAAGTAATTAAATATGCGCTGTGTGTTTTGAGGTAGTGATATACATTTTAAACACAAGCAGCTTGTGATCCAGTGTCACTGTAAAAGCTGCCCTTAATGCAAACTAATCTCTACATGTCTTCTGAGTTTGGGTCACTTTATAACTTTATGTGCCAAAAATCTTCCCAAACTTGTAATGAGAAGTACTTATAAAACGCCTGTTGTCAACAAATGAGAGTGCTCCTTCAAAGGCTCCTGGCAGTGTTTTGCCAAAATAACAGCTGATTTTTTTTTAATTACATTTTTAACCAGAAAAATCACAATTAAAATTTCCCCCTAAATCATGCAATCCAAATCAGTATACAAATAATACAAAGATTCCATTGCTGCCATTTCTTTTTACATTTAACAGCGGATTATTGTTTCACTTTAATCTTCAATGTTAAGTTTATATTGCACAGCACACCAAAGACCAAAATAATGTAACATTTTGAATAGAATCTGTACCCTTAAGTGGTATTTGCTGAATTAATCACACAAGCAAAGTGCCGTTGTTCTGAATATTAGCACTGTTGTGATTCACCCATAGACATATGCGTATATATATATCAGAATATGTGTTCCTCTGTACACCACATATGAAAACACATAACATGGTAGAGAATATGTCCTCTTTTCTGATGGAACAGCAGCCCAGTTTTGGCTCTCGCTGGAGACGAGGGTGTCTATATTAAGGGGAGCATGCACAGTCTTGCACAAGGACAGTCAGTCTCATTATTTTTTATATCTAGCTTATGTAGTGATAAGTCCATTAGAAGGTGTGCAGCTTGTGTTTAATACCTTTTTGTAAAGCAAACCTCTCTTGATGTAATTGGCATGAAGTGATTAAGAAGCGTTTCCTGTTAGACACTTCCCACAGAGGGAAGTGTTTATTTATATAATCAAATCATGTGCCTGGCTTTGTCTTTGCCTTGTTCACAGAGAGATGAGATGATCAAAGGTCAGAGGTGGGTGTGTGTGAAGGTGTGTTCAGGTGCAGTTTAGTAACGCTGTCTGAATTGCTGCTGGGTAATAGTGATTTGTGCAGTTCCTCATTCTCAATGCTTGTGAAACAATTCAGCCTCATCCTCTCAGACACTTTGTTACTTTAAATAAATACAATGTTTAACATTGCCTGAAGGGGGTTTGTTCTAAAAATGGAAGCCGTGGTTTATTTTCTCATAGCCTGTGCTGAAATGGTAGGACGAGGCTGCTATTGTGCATCAGAAAAAGTGGTGTATTAATAAAGAAAACCCTGTTTAATGAATTTTTTTATAGACAATTATGCAGTGGTCAACCAAAATGTGTTTTTGTTTTCAATGGCAGATGCCAAAACTTGAGGGGATAAATACATGATCAAATTTAGTGACAACATGTAAGATATAGAAAAATGAGCGGATTTGAATTGTATTTGATATTTTATTTATCGGTAGGCTATTAGATAAATATTGGTCGATATTGGCTATTAAAGGGATACTCCACTTTTTTTGGAAATAGGCTCATTTTACAACTCCCCCAGAGTTAAACAGTTGAGTTTTACCGTTTTTGAATCCATTCAGCCGATTTTCTGATATTTAGAAGAATATCAGTAAGCAGACAGTTTCTGGTCTCATTGACTCCCATAGTATATTTTTTTCCTACTATGGAAGTCAATGAGACCAGAAACTGTCTCCTTACTGATATTCTTCTAAATATCAGAAAATCGGCTGAATGGATTCGAAAATGGTAAAACTCAACTGTTTAACTCTGGGGGAGTTGTAAAATGAGCCTATTTCCAAAAAAAGTGGAGTATCCCTTTAATGTGTACATGATTATTTTCACTCATCTAACGCTCTCAAGTTAAACTTTTAATTATTTAATAACACATTTAAATTAAAGCTTTAGCCAATCTAAAAATATATAACCATGTTTCTTACTCAACTGAATGTTGTGATGGCTAAATTCATGTGTAATTTTTCTGTTTTTTTTTTTTAAAGGGGTCCTATTTATGCCCTTTATGAAGTCTTGATTTTGTTTTTGGGGTTTACTAGAATATGTTTTTTCATACTTGATTGTTAAAAATATATATATTTTTCACATATTTAACAATATTACAGCTCCTCTCTCCTCGAGTCTGGTTGAACTCGTTATTTTCAATGAAGCCCCTCCTTCCGAAATACGAAATGTGCTGTGATTGGTTAGCCTGCCCGTTGTGTTGTGTTAGGGCGTGTTTGTGAATTGTCACGCCTCTTTATAACCGCTAGCTCTAATCCGATCTAAATATTAATGATGGCGTCAATTTCAAACCATTTCGAGCCCGATTCAGACCCTGACCATTTTAACTAACAATCATGCTGAACGCATTTCAAGCAGACTTTGAAAGCACAGATTTCACAGGAAGTTTCAGAGTGGTATGTTTTTTTTTTCTGTAATTTTCTTATAGCTACGATTTATCCACCATTTAATCATAATATGTCGGAAAACTATGGTAATACAAACAGTAATCAATCACAAAATCATGGATATCAAGGAACGGTGAACACCAGCAAGAGCTTACATAAGCTAAAGTAAACTACATCAGTACTGTAATATTAGATAACAGGCTAGCAGAGGCAAAGCTTTGCCCTTCGTTTACATCATAACTATCATAGAAACTAGTGGTCTACCGATATTGTTTTTTTGATAGCCGATGCCTATATCTTAGAGAGCAGGGTGGCCGATGGCCGAAATGAAACCGATATATATTTATTTAAATTAGTATTTAATAAATTAAAAATAAATTATTTGAAAATAATAATAGTTGCGATGAAACTGAAGTAACGAAAGATCCTTTCCTCTGTATTGTGATGTACATTTAAGTGAAACAGATTGTCGGAAAAAAAATGCAGAGGCAGGGTTTTGGTTCGATCCATTGGTTGTTGATTTGATGGTGGCAGATCTGAATGCTTGCAGTTGATTGTAAGAAAGGGGCGGGGTTTAAGCAGACTACATGATTGGAGAAGTCAAGCATCCTTCATCATCGACAGAGATGTCGTTTCACTGGATTTTGGATAAAAAAGGCTACTTTAATATCATCCATTTATCAATCATTAACTCTTAATTTCTGTACAAAAATTTGAAGATAGTGCTTCCTCCAGAAAGCGAAAGTAGCCGATCACTGTAGTTTCCTTCTAGTAAGTCAGTGGGGCTGTTATCTGTAGTGTTTTTTTCTGTAGTCCAGTCTAAATTCATGTGAGTGGTGATCTGTGTTTGTGTAGTGAGTCATGGCCAGTTTCTGTGCACGGTTTAGTGAGAACTCGAGCTTAATTTCCCAGCTTGTCTGAGATGGCTAAGGGTGTGTCTGTGACTCATCTCACTGTTGAATCTGCTCTGGGATCAAGGTTGTTCCACACCCCCACCTGTCCAGACAGCCTGCCACATGCTGCCAGCTCTCATACTCACAGTAGGGAGAACTAGGCTCAATGAACAAGAGCCAAGTGTTTTTAGCATTTATCATTGATTTATATTTGTCACAACATCAGGGGAATGTTTATAAAGATGTTCACCTGTGTGTGTACATGATCAACAACTAAAAATATTTAGAGTAATTATTCTCAAATGTATTGTTTAATCTGGTGAATTTGTAACAAGAAGCACGTTGACTGTAGCTGGGATGGAGTTAGAAACAACTTCTCAGAAAGAGTTTTAGATTCCTGACTGTCCAGCAGTTACTGTTTCCACACTTAAGCACAGCATGCTAAATGTTCACAGAGAAGATGTCACTAAACTCCTCTCCTTTACCACATCACCACTAAAAATATTAAAGCTTAAACAAGACAAGTTTACCTCACTTTTAACCCAGTCAGCTGTTCAGAAGACTAGTAGGCCATCCTTAGTTCAAACAAACTGCAGTTCAAAAGTCCGTAAGATTTTTTCAATGTTTTTGAAAGAAGTCTTATATGCTCACAAAGGCTGCATGTAAAAACAGTAATATTGTGAAATATTATTACAATTTAAAAAAAATGTATTTGAATATATTTTAATAATATAATTTTTCTGTGATGGCTCAGCTGTGAACTGAATTTCCAGCATTACTCTAGTCTTAAGTGTCACATGATCCTTCAGAAATATTCTAATATGTTGATTTGAGGAACATTGTTTCTCATGTTGAAACCGTGATACATTTTTTCATGTATCTTTGATGAATGGGAAGTTTAAAAAAATCCAGCAAAGAAATATTTTTTAACTGTGTAGAAGTTTTTACTGTCTTTTAATCTGTTTCATTTAGTCCTCGCTGAATAAGTGTTTTTAATGTTTTTTCATCCCCCCCAAAAAAAAACCAAGCTCAATTTTTTTACCTAATGTAAGTCCATACACATAAATTAGGCCTAACACAAAGTCTCAAAATGAGATTTTAAGTTTGGATGCTCAACTTTGTGCTATTTTGTGTAAATCTGTTTGTAGTTTTTTCAAATGCTGTTATATTTTAGGTCAGAAACAGGATTCTAGGATAGCACTGACCTTGTTTCTCTGGATTGGTCATCAAGACTGCCATCTCTGTGCTGAGAATCCTTGACAAGTGTGAAGAATGAAAAAAATGCTCTGGCAGGCCTTTCACCTCAGGCAAGCATGAAGAAACAGGCCCTCATGTCGGAGAATGTTTCTTACGCTTTTGGTGTTATCTGTTTTGACATTTAAGGGTGCAGTTTATACGCTTTAAAGCCAAAAAATTATTTGCATGCCTTTGGTTAAAGGGATAGTTCATCCAAAAAAAAAAGTCGTTCTGCACCAGTATGACTTTTTCTTCGGTGGAACACAAAAGAAGTTATGCAAAACTAGACAATAGAAGACAATGGGCTCCAAAAACCTGAACTTTCATTGTATGGCCAAAAACATGTTTACTTGTTACCACAGAATAAAGTCAATCAGTCATGACATGAGGGTGAGTAAATTATGTGTACTACCCCTTTAATGACTAAGAGAGCAATGCAATGTTGGACTATTCTAGATTTAATCAAACCTCCTAGCAGGTCACTGTGTGCTGATCTGAAGCTGGGCTGATATGTTTCCTATTGATTTCTGTGTTGTAACAGTGTCTGTGAGGCACAGAAGTGTAGGAGGATGCAGAGAAAAATTTAGCTCTCGTTGCATTTTCTGACCTGATCTTACCATAGCGTGGTAAGGCGTGGGTCATACCTCATGATGTTGTGTTGGCCTTTCTGTGGTAATCTGTCTCATCCTCGGTATGGTGGTTAATCTGGTATTTACCCGTGCCTTAAAGCTGTTGCTTTCACTGACACAGATTACTGCTGAAGCAGTCTTAGATGGATGGGAAGATCCAGCAGAAGGCTAGCCTCTGAGACTCAGATTAAGTTTAATTCTGGACTAAAATGAAGTTTGGAATGAAATCCCTTAAAACTGTGGTAACGGCACTAACAGGAGGATGAGCTGATACTTAGCCTGTATTTGGTGGTTTGTGGCTGTTTATTGGGGTTTTGGAGAAATGACTGGAATAAATGACATGAAGAAAGTGTCTAAACATGGTCTCTAGCTAAACCTTTGTGCCTTTTCACTGGTTAATTTCTTTCATTTACTCTTCTTCTACAGGAGCTGCTGAACAAATATTTAATTGAGAATTCCACAAATCCCGAGAGCAAAGTCTTCTATCTGAAGATGAAGGGCGACTACTACAGATACCTTGCTGAAGTTGCCTCAGGAGATGACAAGAAAGGTAAGAGTGCATGGCTGCTAGTTTTGTAGATTTTACAAACAAGTTTGCATAAAATGTAGGACTGGACTTTCCTTGGTATGACGCAACTGGAAACATAGAAACAAGGGAAGTTTGTCTCGTGTCTTGAGTCATCCGCTCACAACAAATGCTAATTTTCTTTCCTTTTTTATCTTACTTTAAACTTCAAATATTTTTATTTTTTTGATGGCCTGGTTTTAGGCTTCTTTTTGCAGCTTTTTAGGTATATATATAACATTTACAATATTTGTAGTAATATTTAATAAATTAGCAATGTTGTTTTAGTTTGTTAAAAAGGTAGAATTTATGCAGCTAACATAACTCCATGAATTAATAATCACAGTTATGCTTAATATGCAAAATATTACATTTTATAAATTTGAAGCCATTCAGAATTGGTAAAAGCAGCACTGGCCTGAAACTTTATATTATTGTTGAGCCCTACTTTGACATTATTGTACCCAATATGCATTACATGACTAACCATTTACTTTTCTTTTTTTACAGCAACCATAGAAAACTCTCAGGATGCTTACCAGAAAGCATTTGATATAAGCAAGACAGAGATGCAGCCAACACACCCCATTCGTCTGGGTCTGGCCCTAAACTTTTCTGTCTTTTTCTACGAGATCCTTAACTCTCCAGATAAAGCCTGCGCCCTTGCTAAACAGGTACGTTTCGAATTACAATGTTTGATGTATATCCATTACGGACGTGGACATTTTTTCATCTTTAACAATGTGTTTTTGTACAAATTTAGGCATTTGATGAGGCCATAGCAGAGCTTGATACGCTGAACGAAGAGTCTTACAAAGACAGCACTCTTATCATGCAGCTACTGAGAGACAACCTCACAGTAAGTAACAGCAGAGCCATTTTATTTCCTCACAGGAGATTCGCTAGTGAGCATAGAGCCATCGCAAACAGTTTTTAAAATGTAAAGAGGCTTTGAAATTGCTTTTTTTGGTTTGATAGAGTGGAGAAATATCGTAAAAATGTAAAAACAGAGAGATGTGATTTAAAGGTGCACCATGCAGGAATTCTGTTTTTGTCAAACAGCGACCCCTAGAGTCGCTGTGGAGTACTTGTACTGTCGTAAATAGCACTCACGCAGAGATGGCTCTGCACTCACGGCCTGATCCCCTCCCCCTGTACACTGCTACCTGTTCAGTAGGATGAAAGCTGTAACGAATGTAAATAAGGTGTGGCCCCTTTAAAGGGCATATTGCAGGTTAGAGGACCCAACGAGTCAATGTATAGAAAAACAATGTAGTAACTAGATTTTCTTTAAAATATACTTATAAATATGCTACATTGGCTTCTGGAGTCGTTTTTGTGAGAGAATTTTACTTCCGCATCTGAAAATGGGCGTGACGGGCGCGACGTAACGGGCGGGAGAGCGGTCGATTCAAACCATTCAAACAACAGGAAAACAATGGATCGCAATGACATTTCGGACTTGCTCGTATGACGGACCACGGACCACAGCCATACAATTATGAGCCTGCTAGGCTGCCGAGAGAGCAGGGACAGGCCAGGATTAATGTTAGACAGAACTACTGTCAGAGGAGACACACATTCTTTTCTTTCTTTCTTTATTGTATTTATATAGCACAATTTATTGCAACTGCAGTTGCACCAATGTGCTTTCCAGCGATAACAAATAAAAAGTAAATACATAGACATCACAAAAAAAAAAAACAACGAACAACAACAAAAAGATTTAGGCTCAACGATCAGAGCCTACATTAAAAGAAACATTAAAAGAAACAGCCTATTTAGTCTTTCCTGGATGTTTTTAACGAAGAAATTAAATAATAGCAACATAAATAATAGAAGCAGCAATAAAAAAATGCATGAGGACTGTATGCTGTCGGCAAAACATTAGACCAATATGCAATAAAAACTGCACTGCAACAAAAAGGTAAGGCATATCTGTTTTTATTTAATACTGTTCACTGTGAGTTTTAATTAATAGTGTAATAGAGTTAAAGTGCATCTGTTCTATTCTGTAAAATGTGAGGTGTATATCGTTCGGTAATGTCGTTGTTCTATACATTGTGCTCACAATATTGTACAGATTATTACCATCGTATATCAGTTAATAGCAAAGCTATTATTGGTCATCTGAGGAATTTACCAATAAACTATAAGCTTTGATCAGGCGCGTATGTCATGCTCATTAATATCCGTCCCAATTAAGTGATATAGCGGTTTCTCATCGAGAGACAGAGATATTTTTATTCCTGATATACTTGTTCCTCCGATCTGGTGTACACTACACACGATCGCGTTTCTCGAAGCCGATGCGGAAGAGAGATCCCGTCTCTCCAGCTGCACAAACCGCACATAGGCACGAAAGATAGCACTGTCGTTTTTCCTGTTAGAAACCTGTGGACTCGATGTCCTGACAGCCCGGAGTTTTTGCAACCTCCACAAACACAATAATTTACCATGACGATGATATATTAAAATACAAAAACTACCGAAAACACTGATTCACGACGGCTCTTACTGACTGTTTTAATTCAATGCGAGAACAAGAGGTTTTTACATACACATCACATTAATATTAGCTGCCAGGAAATAAAAAATACAAAAAAGTTTTACATAAAATCCAGTGCTTTCAAATCATTACATGTTTTCATTGCTTTTTTGTTTTTAGTTTGTTCCAAAAGATGCACATTTAATGTAAAGTCATTTATAAAATGTGAAAAAAGCCCAATTCTTTTTATGTATATGGTATTTTCCTAATAAAACTAATAACTGTATAATATGTTGTTCTTTACATTCCAAATTGTCATTCTGAGTATAAAAAAGCACATTTACCCGCTGTTACTGAATACAAACCTATCTGCGCTGCTGAGGCTCCCTCCCTCTTGTGACGTAAAATGACGCGATGTTGAAAAAAAAGCGGTTTTTACAAGCAGTCAAAGAAACGCTCGCTTTATCTACTAAATTTGTGCCCTTATTTCGTTTTAAAACATTTTAAATCCTGCATTACCTTTTCATATGGTATTTTCATACAAGGTTATATATTAATTTAGATTTTTTTTTTACCTGCAATATGCTCTTTAAGAGCTGCGCGCGCCCTGTTTAACTGTCGGCAGTCTGTATTGTATGTGCGCCTCGAACACCACATGTATACGGCGCCGGGTTATTTCTGCTCATTTTATCAGAATTTTATCAGAACTTTTTTGCCGTAAAGCAATTCGTTACATCTCGAGACCTGATATCACGCGACACTTCCTGATGCTGCGGCCGGTGGCCCGCCGGCTCAAAGTTGCAAGTGTGTTTTTTCCGCTCACATGCGATAGGGGGGTTCGAAACGACCACCATTCAACCTGAAAAGAGTAATATAACCATTCCAATGACTACAACGCTGTTCGGTTGAGGTAAAAAACCTGCTTAGTTCACCTTTAAATGCATCTTTACAGAGCCAAATTAAGGCTGCTCTAATGTGGCTCTGTGTCTGCTCAGAATTCTGTGTAGACGCAACGCTGCATAAAAGCAGACTTAAAATATGACAGGTCTGACCCACCTCAGACCCTAGTATCAAAGGCGACTGATACTGTTTTGGTTCAGTGTAAATGAACGCGAACTTCGAAACTACGTAATTGTCATGACAACCAAAAGCACGTCCTGCAGCGCGATAATTAAGAAGGGGGCGACAAAACATATAGGCCTAGTTCCTTCTGTTTTAGCCAAATAAAAAAAAATGTCTACCAGCAAATCAGTGAAGCAGGCTAAAAAAGTCGCCGACTCGTTGTTTGAAATCTTCCTTTGAAGAGACAGACCAACGCGCTGCTATTTTTCTCTCAGATACGGTAAATGCTTAACCCAATCGGCATCACTGTGATTGAGCATTGTTATATTATATTCCAAAAATCATCTCCTTGAGGACGATATTTCACGACGGTCTGGTGACATCTGCTGTCCTGTAAGAAACGCTAGCATCATTGTTCATTTCTTTTGCCTTCTCCAAACTCCAAAGGGACTTTCTGGCTCTTTGAAAAAAATCCTGTGGAGATCTACCCGATTTAATAATTCAGAATTTCTTTTAGCATTTGTCCCAGCTGGACCAATTTTATTAAGAAATAGAAAAAAACTTTTTATTAACTAAAATAACTTAAAATTGCGTATTTGTATTTCGAGTTTTATTTCATTGTTTATTATTTCATTTCATGTTTAAACATGTTTATAACATGTTAAAACGGTTGTCATGTTCAAAGCATTGTTTCCCGCGATTTTAATTCCTATGTAAATGCATTTATGCCGCTTTAGAGAAGCAATAAACATTCTGTGTAAATGCACATTTATGTGATTTTTATACCAGTTCAGATTTGGTTTCAGTGCCGCTTTTTCTGTGTAAAGATGCCTTAAGAGATCAGAAAAATCCCTCTGTTGACAATCATATAAACCAATCGAGTCTCTTCAGAAAATGTTTACTAAACCACTCAATTCATATTGATTAATTTTATGAACTCGTTGAAGTTGCGTAGACTGTCAATGGAGGGACAGAAAGCTCTCAGATTTCATCAAAAAGATCCCCACTTGTGTTCCAAAAAATGAACGAAAGTCTTACAGGTTTGGATTGGAACGGCATGAGGGAGAGTAATGACAGAATTTTCATTTTTGAAAGTTTTGCACTACAATCGGCTGCTTTTCATGCCTTCAGTCAACAAAGCAAGCTCAAAACACAGAGATGAAACCAGTTGACATGAGTGATTGCAAATGTGTTACTGCTTTTATACAACAGTTAAATGAACGAGAAGTAAATATAAAGTATAGTAGTATATAAGTAATACTAAAATAACATGGATTGTGTTCTGACCCTGGTATGTAATTTTCTTTCTTCCACCAGTTATGGACATCTGACAACGCACCAGATGAGGGAGAAGGAGGCGAGGGAGGAGAGAACTAATCTACACACTCCTTCAGCAAAGAAAACAACCTTTTTACACATCTCCTTTCCTTTATCACTCCATGTCAGAATTCCTCCAGTAAAGATCAAACCCATGATTAATGAAGAGCTGTTTATGAAAAAAATAATAATAATTTAGTCTTTTCACAAGTGCAGCTTTTGGACAAGTAAAGAAAGATATTTGGGGAGAAACCCTTTTCCTTAGTTTGTTCGTCTTGGCCTTCCATAATGTGCAGTTTCTGCTGTAGAAAAGTATGACTAGTGTCATTTTATACAAACATAATCTTAAAGTAATAGTTAACGGAAAATAAATTAATGAATAAATAAAAAATAAGGACATGCATTTCATCACAGCTAAGTCTGAGACTAAAAAGTAATTGCAGGGATATTAAAAGCATTTAGATAACTGTTGTCATATACACCTACTGTATCTTGTACTTTAACACTCTTACCCGTTTCACCTCAGCACTACCACAGGTTGTGCACTTCCACTGAAAGCGGTGGTCAGTCACGCTTTAGATAGTTCAATATGGAAATGTATCAACAAAAAAAAAAAAGACGTTTGTTGAAATGGCGTGCATTTCAGATTTTACTTGGAAATATTAGCATCTGCGGTGGTATGTAGTATCTGACGGTCCTCAGTTTATAAACTGTTTAATTATATATTTACAGTTTTTCCACTTGATTTTGGCCTGTTTAGTGTTCCCTTTGCTTTTTATGGAAATCAAAATCATCCATAGAAATTAAAACCATTTGTAAGATGACTTAGGGCATATTATATTTTATTTGTTTAGTGATGCTATGTTAAAAGTGAAACTGTGCATTTAGCAGTACCCAACTAGCATGCAGACCAGTTCTGACACGATCTGTGGCACAATGTAGTAATATGGTCTTGATGGTTTGATTCACGTATTAATGGCCCACTCTAGAAATTTATTTCACATAACGCATGTTAAGAACGATAGAAGACCAGAAACAAGTATCTTTCTTCTGACTGCTAGCGTTGAATTTGTGTTGTTGGCAAATAACATTGCCTGTGTATGTCCAGAACACTGGAATGGGAATCAATGCCATATTGCCAATATTAAAGTTCTGTTCAGTACTTTTCAATGCATTGTGCACAGGTGTGTGGTTATCCAGAGAGTGTCATTATAGTTTGGACCACTATTACGTTGTTTCTCCTTTTTGTCTTTTTTTTTATTGTGTATGTGATTTCTCTCTCTCTCTCTCTCTCTCTCTCTCTCTCTCTCTCTCTCTCTCTCTCTCTCTCTCTCTCTCTCTCTCTCTCTCTCTCTCTCTCTCTCTCTCTCTCTCTCTCTCTCTCTCTCTCTCTCTCTCTCTCTCTCTCTCTTCATTTCCATGGATTTTAGTCTCACAAAAGCCTTGTGAAAATGTTTTATGCCCTATGTATGTTATGTAACATGCTTAAAAATTACATTTTATAAACCAATTTGCTGTCCTGTGTTTTTTTTTTTTTTTTTTTTTTTTACATTTGCTTCATCTTAAATAGTGGACCATCTTCACTTTGGAGAGTTATAAGGCTGAATTTGACTACTTGGGCTGTATCTCCATAATTAGTAGGTTTTGAGTCAAGTGTATTTACACGTGTTTTTCTTGTTCTGGGTTTGTATGTTGGTTTCAAACATATGATTCAAAACGGTGTGAAGCTCAATCCTCCATTAGATGACAGATGGGACTTGACAAAGAACACAGAAGAGATCTACAGAAAGGGCCAGAGCCATCTACTTCTTCAGAAGATTCAGGTCCTTCAATGTGTATCAATGCTAGTGCCCTGTTTTACGCTGTAGTGTGCTGGGGCACTGGGATTTTAGCTGGAGATGCTGAATAAGCTTATTAAGAAGGGCGGTTTTGTCATTGAAGTGGATGTGGATATGATTGAGGCTGTTGCAGAGAGGAGAATAATGTCCAAACTGCTGTCCATCATGAACAATACCTCACATCCCCTCCATAACATGCATGCTGGAAGTACATTCAGCAATCGATTGATCCATCATCCAGCCCTGGTGCATCAGAGGCCGCTATAGGTCATTTATGCTTACTGCTGTGAGATCTTACAATTCATCTATCTATAACCCTTCACCATAGGAACTAGGTCTCTGCTCATCTTATAGCTGTACAATGAGGTACATTTAGGAATAGTACAATTTATTACATTTTATTGTTTTTTTTTCAATACTTAAATATGTGCAATAATTATCGTTTCTTGGCACTGTTTTATAGGGTCTTAGCATAATTACAATATGCAATAATATATTTTTTCATTTATATAACTACTTGATTAATTTATAAATTTGTTTATTTATTACATGTGTATAGTATGTGATTTTTATAGGGTATATATTTTTATTGGGTTTATATTATAGTCTGTTGTCCTGTTTTTTATAGTGTGTTGTCCTGTTTTTATTGTGAGAACTGTGATCACTTTACTGTCTTCTTATTGCTGCTAAACACTTCAATTCCCCACGTGGTATCAATAAAGTATCTACCTAGTACCTACCAGAGTCATATATATTTCTCTCTATGGCTCTGGTACCTACCTACCAAACTAAAAATAGTTCATAATCATATTTTTGTAGAAGCTGTTGGGTAACAAGTGTGAAATCAAGTGTGAAATTATGAAATCACACTATTATACACTGGCAAAAGTCAGGGAAGTCTTGAACTGAACTTTATTGTCAGACATTTTAGATTTTCTATAAAAAAAATTTAATTAAAATAATTTTGGCGAAAAAAGTGGTTTAATATTCCTGAATGCTATCTTTCACATTTTCTTATTTGGGTTTATGATTTTTTTTTTTAAATTTATAAAAATTTTCTAAAAAGCAAGAAACTTACCTCATATAATTTGACAAAAAATACAGAATGTTAATTCCTAGTTCATTTACGCCTAAGTTTTAACCAAATACAACACCACAGATGACATTTTTGTTAGTACAAAGACTAGTTTTAATACAGTAATTCACAGTATCACCCAAAGCACCCTCAGTTGGTTGTAAAAGTATTTAGCAGCATGTTTTATTTATCTACTTTTTTATATATCTCAAATAAGACAGCAAACAATAAAGATGTGATTTCCAGTTTTAGTTGAGCATTAAAACAATAACAAAATATAAAGTAAAAAGTTGTATTACCAAATTTGATTTCAATTAAAAAACAATCAAGACTTTATATATATATATATATATATATATATATATATATATATATATATATATATATATATATATATATAATATATATATATATATATATATATCTTCTTTATATATATATATATATATATATATATATATATATATATTTATATATATATATATATATATATATATATATATATATATATATATATATATATATATTATATATATATATATATATATATACCTCATGATATATATACAGGACTTTTATTATATGTTTTTAAACGACGACCAGGAAGTACAAAATACGTCACTACAAAACGTTGATTTCACGTTCACATTGGAGTGTATTTAAAATGTTTAATAAAAAGCCGCGCAGAAATTTCAGGCAAAGAAAAAATGAATCCAGTGATGAAGACGAGAATGAAAAGCTCGGCAGTGTTGATGGGGGAAAGGAAACGGAGAAAGCAGATTTGCCCCGAGAAGGGATTTCAAGTAGTTCAAAGGCTCGCGAGTGTGACTCCAGCGATGAAGAGGAGCCCTCAGTCACTGCACTCCCGTCTAGAGACCTAAAACACCAGTCGAGGAGCACAGCACTCAGCTTCGTTGATAAAGACGGTAAGCATTTTACTATAACCAGTCATATGCACTTCTATGGTAAATAGATTCGTTTCAACGAAGAAACCTTACTCTTACAGGAACTGAGGGAAGTTTTAAAGTAAAACGGTCAGTCAATAGAGAAGTTGTGTTCCAGGTGCGAAATAAAGAGGATTCTCGTGTATCGTTACAAGGTACAGTATCTGCAGAGACATGCTTTTCATCTGTCAGTGAATGTTATGGTCCATAATAACACTTGATCTGTTTTCAGTTAAGAAGAATAAGGATGTCAGTCTGCAATCTGACAGTGATGCTGATTCTTCTGTTGAAGAAATACCTCCTGACAGTGAGGATGATGATGATGATGATGATGATGAAAGCATTTCTACCATGTCAAGTTCATCTGGTTCTTCAAAACAACAAAGAGGTTCTGTCTTCAACTAAATCATTTGCCTAAGTAACCATTAACGGTAACCCTTTGAACAAAACAGATCAAAAACAATAAGCATAACCTTTTTTTAAATGAAATTAATGTAATATATTATTTTTTTATTAATATTTTGTATTTTGAGGGGATCTCATGGTACCTCTGAATTGGGCACGATTTATTTCAGTATATAAATAAAACACAATATTAATCGGAAATAATATTTTCCCCATTTACTTCATATGGTGGCCTTTTTTAGGGCCATTTAGTCTAAAGAAAAAGCCACTGTGTTTATATAGCAAGTGCCTGAAAAGTATTGGTTTCGTACCATTCCACTGAAGTACAAAATTTAAAGTCGCCATAAAATCAAAAATTAGTCTCTTCTCTTTGTTTACTGGCTTGAGGTCGGGAAAACCTGTCACTCACATGACACCACAACCGTCCAATCGATTCCCGATCGACAAAATCAAGTCCCGCCCTACGTTTTTTTCTTGTGTGAGAAGTCGTTTCACTGATATGTGTTGCAATAGGGAAGAAGATACTATTGCAACTTGACTACAGGGGGACTTAAAAACAGTATTTTTTTTGTCTAAAATTACCAAAGACCACCAGAGGTTTGAAGCAATGGTTTACCAAAATATGAAAAATCTGTCATTGTTTATGAACTATTGCTTTAATACTTAAGTGCGATTGTTAATGTCATTATTTGTCAATTGCTGCAGTCATCATTCCTGATGCTAGAAATATTCGTGCTGCCAAAGAGAAAAGGAAAATGCCAGAGCCCAGCAAGATTACATCTCACTGGATTCACCCCACACTCCTGGAAGCCTACAGGAAGACGATCCGAGCAATGAAGAACAAGACAGTGACAATGATCTGGACGATCATGAGCGCAGAATCGAGTTTGCACCCAAACCCAAGACTCTGAGAGAGCGAATGGCTGAGAAGATGGGTGTGTTACTTGTGTATATTAAATCACTAAAGTAGTTGGGAGAGAGATGTAAATGTTCTGTGTTTGTGTTCTGTAGGAAGTGATAGTGACGAGAGTTTTTCTGATAGCCAGGAGGAGGAAGACCAGCAGATGTGGGAAGAGCAACAGATTGGAAAAGGAGTCAAAAGACACCAAGTGAGACCTGACACTGTGACAGATTTTAATCACCTTGAGCCTTTTTGGATAATATTTAACTTAACATTAACTTGCTTTTTATTACACACTGCTTCCATAGTGTTTCAAGGACCTTTCCTTGTATTCTCAGAAAGATTGTCAATCTCATAGACCAGCCCGACAGAAGAAAATGGACATCCCCAAAACGCTACCACCGGTCAGAATTGATGTCATTAAGAAGAGAATCACTGGAAAGTAAGTTGCTCTTATGCATTCGTTTTAGATGTTTTTAATGAATAAAAAATAAATAAAATGTAATTACAATATGAATATTAACTATATATACACTACTGTTAGGATCAGAAAGATTTATTTATTTTTAAAGAATAAATTAATACTTTGAGCTAGGACGCACTGATCAAAACTGAGAGTAAAGACATATTATGTTACAAAAGATTTATATTTCAAATAAATGCTTGTCTTTTATAATTTCTATTTATGAATGAAAAATGTATCATGGTTTCCAGAAGAAATAAAAAAATTCAACATTGATAATATTAAGAAATGTTTCTTGAGTAGCAAATCAGCATATTAGAATGATTTCTGAAGTAACATGTGACACTGAAGACTGGAGTAATGATGCTGAAAATTCAGCTTTACCACCACAGGAATAAATTTTAAAATATTTTCAAATACAAAACCGTTTTTCTTCTTATTTTTTATTCTTATTTATTGTAAGAAAATGTCACAATATTAATTTTTTGTTGGTATTTTTAATCGAATAAATGCAGCCTCTAGAACATTAAAAAAAAATCATACTAATCTTACTAACTTGAATGGCACTATATATAATTGATATTAAAAACATCTCACTGCAGGTTGGTTTCGCTGAAGGAGGTGCACAGGGCGCGAGAGGCAGAGCTGAGGAGGATGCAGCTGGATGTGGAAATGGCCAAGAGCTCTTTAGAGAGCCTCGAAAACCACCCCGCAGACGAGCAGCTCCGATTCTACCGTACCATGAACGCGTTCTCTCAGAACCTACTGGAATGCCTGTCTGAGAAGGTAGGCAAAGTTAATCTTTACTAAATTAAGTATACAATATAGATGCTCCACTGATTTAATGGTGTAAGGGCTATGACACACCAAGCCGATGGTCGGCCAATTTGGCCATTGGTAAGCGTCTAGTCGGGCTAGTGTTTGCGGTGTGTTCCACATGACGGCTGTAGTCTGGCTCACGCCGGCGGGAGTTTGCCCAATTCAGCGGTGAACGAGATCACTCTGATTGGCTGTTTAGTTTAGGGAGCAGGTGTGCACGAGAATAAAAGCAAAAATGGTGAAAGCGAGCAAAGAAGTCAAGACGGCACAGATAGAAGGCTGTTCTAATTTTACATCATTCTACCTGAGCATTCTCTGAATATGTGAATATTTTCATATTAGCATGAGCCACCGGGAATGAATAAAGTGATCAGCATGATTGATATTCAAAGTGGTAAACAAATGCTGCTTTATTTACGGTTTGTATATCTGCAATCCTAGTTTCGGTTTCCCTTTTTGAATGACAAATACCTGCTAATATAGAGTTATTTTCTTGCACAGACGCAAGAACGCACATGCTAGTTGTTGTCTTTGAGGTGTGTAAAAGCGCAGCTTTTTGGCCCAGACGCAGCCGATCCAAAGCAACAACACAATCGGCTTACGTCACCTTTATTTCTTTGGCGTCGACTTGGTGTGTCACTACGGAGCCCCTAAAGGGACGTGGTGGTGAAATTTTTTTTAGGATGGGAGAATTATTATTTTTTTAATCTTTTGCGTTCCCTCGCAAAACTTTTGCGTTCCCCCGAGAAACTTTGCGTTCCCTCGCAAAACTTTTGCGTTCCCCCGAGAAACTTTGCGTTCCCTCGCAAAACTTTTGCGTTCCCTCGCAAAGATATTTGCGTTCCCTCGCAAAGTTATTTGCGTTCCCACGCAAAAGTTTTGCGTTCCCTCGCAAAGTTATTTGCGTTCGCACGCAAAACCTGTTGTGAGCTCGGACAGACACTTCCTGTTTAATGTCCCGCTGGCAGTGCTTCAGAGCTCCGTACGTTAATGCAGCGTTTCATAGTGTTTGAACTTGGACTCGAATATAAAGAAATGCGGTCAAGGAGTTCAGTGAAGCTGGCAATATATTCAAATAGGCTATTCGAACTTCCCGGATCAATATTCTTGAGCTAAACGTTGTTAAAACACAAATGACACCTACAATCACAGTAACGGTTACTGAGTAACCTAGACAACGAGCTACAACCCAATTCTCCTCAAAACGAGCTTTATAATATAGGCTAAATTGATCTTTATGTGCATGCGGTTGAGAGACAAGTCAAGTGCTAGAGGTCCATCTGCAAAGTGCAATATTGCCCAAAAAAACGACTACAGCATCAACTCATATTCAAAAATACAAAAATAGTCATTAACTTTAATGTTGCAAACTGTAGTGCCACCCAATTCAGCTTATACATCAATGGTGGCCCACTGGTCATACTACACTGCTTTTGCACATTTTTTATTATGAAAAATATTAAAAACTTCACTGTAACACACTAAATTTAGTTCACACATCACTGCTCTAATATTGGTTATACAACAGTTACATTTACAGTTATTATGCATTTGGAAGACACTAATATCCAAAGGTACACATTTACATTCTTATGAGTTCTTGCTTTTCCCTGGGAATCAAAGGTCATGTGACCTTGGCATTGCAAGCGCTCTACTGTTTGAGCTACAGGAAAACTAGTATGGGAAGTAATTGCACATAAAAAAATAAGTAGGCCTAGTATTTACACAAATTATATTGCTACTGTGCGCAGCTAACATAATAGTTGCAATCATAGCTTATGCATTATATTTGCTTACTGAATTTCAATGGCATATAACAGTGTGAAGTTATTGATTTTATTTCATAATAAAAAAATCATAACAATTATATGATTTTTTTTTTTTAAATCAAACTAAGTATTGTAGTATAACCAGCAGGATAGCAGTGATGTGTGAACTAAATTTGGCGATAGTAGCTACAGTGTGTCATAGTGAAGCTATAGAATATGTTTAATAATATAAAATGTGCAGAAGGGTTTAGGGATTTGCACTTTGCAGACGGTCCCTTATTTGGACTTGTCTCTCAATCGGCTGTTAGAGATACATTTATATTATAAAGCTCGTTTTGAGGAGAATTAGCTCGTTGTCTAGGTTACTGTGATTGTAAATAGGTGTCGTTTGTGTTTTAACAACGTTTAGCTCAAGAATATTGATCCGGGAAGTTCGAATAGCCTATTTGAATATTGCCAACTTCACTGAACTCCTTGACCGCATTTCTTAATATTTGAGTCCAAGTTCAAACACTATGAATAGCTCCATTAACGTACGGAGCTACAGGGGTTAAAGTGAAAAAAATTCATGAGCCTGAACTTCTTTTGGGGGGGGGGGGGGGGGGGGGGCGCTTATCACAGACGGACTTATCTTCAAATGGAACCGTTTATTTTCAAGTAATACGGCTGTATATAATGGCATCTTTTTATTAATGAAGGCCAGTATCACTGATAATGTCTCTATGAAAATTATTTCCCCCCAAATTTTAAACATTTGTTAGGCTTCCAAAAACTTTTAATTAAAGTGAACTTAAAACAATTCTCACTTAAACCCATAATAAATGTCATAATTATCTGTACCGTTCCTGTCTAACATGTATGAAATATACAGAAATTGAATAGGGTTATAAAATAGTCCGCACTGCATAAATTATAAATTAAATTAGATTAATTCTTATTAAAGCTACAAGTGTTCTTTAGTCAAAGAGTAGTAGTTTTCTCTGTTCCCTTTGTTCTTTGGTTAACTTTACTGACATAGAGAATTAGTGGCTACTGTCACTTTAAGATCTACAGCTGCTGACAGGATCTCACGCGTCTCATTCTCTCACTACTCTTTACTTCCATTTAAGATTTTAACAACAAACGGGATTTTGAAAAGTGGGGGGATCACTTGTAAGTCCGTGGAATTACGCCGTGGGACCAGGACATCATCCCAGGCTTCATGAACGCGCGCTCCATACTTTCACCGACGACGCTAACGTGACGTATGGTATACTATGGATCTCAATCACACACACACACACTGTGTTGCCAGGACCCGCCCTGCTCTGCTTCTGATAGGCTTGTAACGTTAGTTAGAGCTGCGCTCCTCTCATATGATTGGTAGGTGAAATCAACTGACTCGAAAATATTAAACCGAATTCAAGTTCCCGATTTTTTTCTTTTCTTTTTTTTTTCTCACGGCCGCATGCCGGAGATCCGGCACGGTGCCGGAATACTTTAAGCCCTGAGTCTGAAGCACTGCCAGCGGGACATTTAACAGGAAGTGTCTGTCCGAGCTCACAACAGGTTTTGCGTGCGAACGCAAATATCTTTGCGAGGGAACGCAAAACTTTTGCGTGGGAACGCAAATTAACTTTGCGAGGGAACGCAAAATAACTTTGCGAGGGAACGCAAAAGTTTTGCGAGGGAACGCAAAGTTTCTCGGGGGAACGCAACAGTTTTGCGAGGGAACGCAAAAGATTAAAAAAAAAATTCTCCCATCCATAAATTTTTTTCCACCACCACGTCCCTTTAGGGGCTCCGTATGTCACAGCCTTTAAGTAGATTGTTTTATTTTTCAGATGGCTTTAATAAACTCTGTTGAGCTGGACATGCACAGTCTCTATATTGACCAGGCGGAGGCGCTGTTGAGTCAGAGAAGAGAAGCACTACTGGAGGAATCCTCACAGATACAAAAATTAACCTGTAAGACTTCAACTGAATACTGCCTTTTAGTTTCTTTGCAAAATTATTTTGTAGAGGTCTCACATCTTATACCCTCACATATGATTATAATGATCATAACTTCCATCAATCACAGGACTGAAAGCACATTCAGTCATATAATATTGTTGTATTGTGAATGTCTCGTAGATAACACTGATTCACACAGCAATGGTGAAGCAACCGGAGGCTCTAGCTCAACTCAGCAGAGGTGAGCTGGATTATAATGTATGCACTTTCACCATTACTGAATGTTATTGCTGTAAATACTGGATACACTTAGCCTGACATTATGAGTCTTTATAGATTACAGCCTTTGGAGGCTTTCTGAGATGCTTATAATCTTTAAATTACAGTTGTCAAAGTCATTTATCATTGGGTTTTCTATTCTCTGTGTTTTCATGTCTAAGCTTGTCCTATGAAGACATTGTGTGCGTACCTTGTGACTGGGAACCAACAGTAGAGCAGGAGGCGGAGCTACAAAGTAAAAGAGGTGGGAGAAGCTTTATTGAAGCACAAATAAAATTATTTTTAGTCACTATGAAATGAAAATGGACAATTATTTTTTTTATATGGAATATTGCTTTATTTATTATAAATGATATATCCACGCACATGTAATCTTTAATCAAAATAGCCAATTCACCCCACCTACTCCCCCAACACGGGAGTAAGGACTATCCGTTTCATACTGACTTTAAACAGTGGCGTCAGAGCCTAGAAATTATTTGACACAATACTTGTTTATATGAAATGTACGGCATCTATAACTTTAATTCAATTTCAGGTGATCTACTGAAAAAGGCACAGGAAGTCTTTGCAGATGTTCAGACAGATTTCTGGGACGTGAAGAAAATCCTCTCCAGATTTAATGAGTGGCGTGTCTCCTTCCAAGAGTCTTACAGTAATGCCTACATTGGCCTGTGCCTCCCTAAGCTCCTGGCACCCTGATCCGACACCAGCTCATTGGCTGGAATCCTCTTCAGGTGATTTATGGTTATTTTGACGTTCCATCTGATCATTTTGTGCTACATTCAAATCAGCTGGAAATGGCCAAAATGTGCTGTGTTTGGATCTGAAACACCCCGTTTTTCATCCATAAGAAACTGTGGATCAGGACAAACTCAGCATTTGACAGTAATTATGAGTAGTAATTGACCCTTCGCAGGGAGCTTGATTGACAGGTGATCTGACCAATTATACTTCGCCATTCGCCATTTTGTCCGACAAAGCAGTCTGAACTTGCACAAACACAACCTGAACTTGAAAAACTGAATACACTGACGCCTTTCCGCGGATAAAACAACTTTCCTTCTTATGTTCATTCATGTTTATTTGATGCTATAAATGAACTAGAAGGAAGAGATGATCGCTTCACGAGCAGCTTTAACTGATGCTCTACAGCGATCTGTCACGACACATTAAAGAGCCACAAAACGGTATTTATTGTTTAAATTTCTTTTAAAAAATGACCAAATTTGAAAGGTGAGACTTTGTTTAATATGTTTAATATCAAAAGTAACCGAAAAGTATCATAGTCTGTCCGCGTGTTGTCAGAGAACATGGTGAGAGCGACGTAGCTTGTCGGACGTAGCGACAGTAACTAAGGAGGGCGGGTCTTTTCAAAGGGTCAATTAAGTATGCTTAATGTCAAATATGACATTTAATGTCATATATCATTTTTACAGTTGAAGTACAGCACATATCACACGCCTGCTGCGTATTTTTAGTTTTAATTTAATTTCTCAGACTGCATTGTAGATTTGAAGGTGTGTAATTCAGCAACTTATGCCTCAGATAAATTAAATTATGGTACTGAATTAAATTGAAACTGATTTTGTTCTTGTTCAAAAATAACCTACATATATTTCTTCACTAAATTACTAGTTCATTAGATTAGCTTTTTAACATTAACAAACAAAATGACATTACAGATAATTAGAACTGCAGTGCTGTGCAATGTCAACACTAAAAGCTGTCACCAATTATACTGGTATTGACGATAGTAACTATCGCGAGTACAAACTGTAGCTACAATAGCCTCACAGAATCATGTTTGAGGAGATGACACGCAAAAGCAAGACACTCTACCTGCACCTGAATAAAAGTTATCTAGTAATTGTGGGAGTTTTTAGGATTCCATAATCCAATTTCTACAGATATTGTGATATTATTGTGGATATGGTAATCGTCTAGTAAAAATCTAATATTGTGATAGCCCTAATACCAACTGACCATTTAAATGAACAAATGTTTACACATGCAAAAATTGTTTAATGAAATGGCACTTATTTTCAGAACTCTATTCCATCTTCAGATTTGATTTAGATCAGAGAAGCATCAGTCCGTTTCCTTTTAATGACCTTTAAATGTTCACTATGTCTATATCTGTCATTGACATCTCATGTTATACCTAATAGATATACTAACATGTTTTTATTTTTATTTTTTGTAATGTAGGCAGAAGGTGATGACTTTGAGGCATTGCCGTGGTATTCTGCTGTTGAGAAATTCTGTCACGGTCTGGGTTTTGAGGAATCTGAGAACATGGATAAGACGACACTGCCCACCATAATTGAGAAGACAATCCTCTCTAAAGTTCAAGGTGAGTCATTTGCACATTAACGCCAACATTTTTATAATGCCCACCAGTCTGCTACAATTTATATTGAGTTTGGGAACAGAATATTTCAGAGAATATTTGAATATCACGTTTTTAATTGTAATTTACTATTAAAGTAGTACTTCACTGCTGGCAAAAACTTGGCTGCCTATACAGTAGAAAGGCGGGGAAAAATTTTAATCGTTGCTACCTGACTAGACAAATCAGAAAAAAAGCTGTTGCCTTAATTTTTGCCATATAGGTAGGAAAACTTCAACACCCATAATGCACTAGACATGTTGCCTCCTAAGGCCACTCAACCAGTCTGGTATGGATGCGCTTACCAGAGTCAAATACCGGCTTGCTTTAGTAGGAAATGCTTCCTAGCAAACATTTAGTCATAATGGTGTCGTCCAGCAGTGGCAGTGGCTAAATGCTGCAACATTGAACAATATAATTTTTTTAATGATAAACCTACCCTTAGAAAAACGGTTCTGTTAATAACGCTCTGTCTATCCGACTGTCCATGGGCAGGGATACAAAAATAAGTATAATCTGTAGTTTTCATGAAAGCCCTGCGTCCGGCAGACTTTTGCTGACAAATAAACGTGAAGTTGCACTTTAAGCAGATTAGAATGTCTTGCTTTCACTGTTGGATTCGTTCAGAAGATCAGATCTAATCATCTCATTAAAATGTTGCTTGTTGTCTTGGGCAGGTTTCGTGGAGCTGGTCTGGGACCCTCTGTCTACACAGCAGTCTCAAACCCTCACCACACTGTGCAAGAGAATACAGGATGATTATTCTGTATTTGATGGTGAACAAAGCAAACCTGTCAAGGTATTAACCTATGATGCATTAAAACCCTGTATGGATCAAAACGAATGTAACTTTATGGATATAATGTCAGTGAGCATAATGAACCTGTGATTTCATCCTGCAGGCCTTTGTTGAAGCAGTTATTCAGAGGTTAAGGAGTTCAGTTGATAATGACGTCTTTGTCCCACTGTACCAAAAAAGTACGTTTTATCTTGATTTTATTTAATCATAATTGAAAAGCTTGATGTGTTTTGTAAGATTACATTACGTTTGTGTGTGAAAGACACTGTGCTTTTGTGTTAGGTTTTTAGAGGATACGACGTCACCACAGTTCCAGTTTCAGAACAAACAGTTTTGGTCAGCAGTGAAGGTGTGACATTTCACCTCTGGTCTTGTTGTGACTGTATATATCATCTGTATGTACACTAACGTTCAAATGTTTGGGGCGGGTACGATTTTTTTATGCTTTTGGAAGAAGTCTCTTATGCTCACCAAGCTCTCATTTTTTTAAATAAAAAATACATCAAAACCGTAAAATTGAAAAAAATATTGCAATTTAAAAAAAACTGTTTTCTATTTCAATTTTAAAATGAAATTTATTTGTTATGGCAAAGCTGATTTTCAGCAACATTACTCTAGTCTTTAGCATCACATGATCCTTCAGAAATCATTCTAATATGATGATTTGGTGCTCAAGAAACATTTCTTATCAATAATGCTGAAAACAGTTGAGCTGCATGTAAACATATTACATTTGTAATGATCCTTTGATAAAAGAACAGGATTTATTTAAATTAAAAACTGTATAAGTTATTCAGTGTTTTTAAGTATTGTTCTAACAGACAGAACTATAAATACATTCAGTAAAGTTTGAAAACTAGAGAAAACTGCTATATATCACTTTTGATCTTGAATGTGTCCTTGCTGAATAAAAGTATTAATTTCTTTCTTTTTTTCTTCTTCTTACTGACCCCAAACTTTTGAATGGTAGAGAATGTGTTCATGTACTCTAATATTTAGAGTAAATTGTTTCTTTGTGACATGCTGATTGTTTGTAGATTAATTCTTTTTTTGTTTTCAGTTGCTTGGTAACATGGCATTATGGGATGGTTTGATTCCTGAACATGTTCTTAAAGAGCTAATGTTGGAGAAACTTCTTGGCCGTTACTTGATGATAACCGTTCTTAACATACCTGATCTGAAACACACCATCCAGAAATGCAAGAAGGTGCATAAACTTACAACGTCAATCTAATCTCGTGGTTACTTCTAAGGTAGTTATAAAACTAACTTTTATCTTCTAAAAAGATTGCAGATGTTTTTCCAAACTCATGGTTTATTGAAGTGAACGCTGGATCGTCACTACCTCAGCTGCAGAACTTCAGAAAACATCTTCTTCAGACCGCTCATGCCATATTCAGCGGCAACAGTGACTCCAGCATCACACGGTATGTAATGTACAGCAGT